>JARWIR010000027.1:10735584-11471168 GCA_029959085.1 Nemophila menziesii
AAAACTATGCAACTACATTGTCTTCTGGGTTGTTTAGGACAAATTTGACATCCATAGCATTGCTATAATTTGAATCTTTGATCAAATTTCAATGTTCTTGAGTGCTTGGACTACCTACCTGTTCATCGGTGTTCTCAAAAGCCATGGTATCTATTGATCAAAGTTTAAAATGACAAAAGCAGGTGGCAATCGTATTTACATGAACATTATTGCATCTAACACATTTATTTTTGTTGGATTTGTATATATGATGAAATTATGAATTATCTAGTATGTGCTTACCTAAAAAAATCCATTTTAATACATTTAAGGTTGAATTTTTACATGTGGATATTATTCAGCAAATTGATATGTTTAATATTTAGTAATATAACATATTAAAAAAAAGTAATGAAATCGTGATTATTTAACTCAGTTTTAGTCTTTTAATTTAAATATGATAGAATAAAAATATAATTTAAATACATGTATGATATGTTAAATAATTAGAACCATGAGAGAATCCTCTCACATTACAATTATAATTCTAGATTTTATATCAAGTAGAAAGGAAAAAACTTATATTTTTAGTGATACAAGTTGAAGGTTCAGTTTGGTATCAAATGATTTTTGTTCGATTAGTCAGCCAAACTTGTACTTTAATTAAATGATTCTATAATTATTATAGTTCATTAGAAGTGTTATGAACTCCTAACTAATATCTATTGTGTTGAGAACTGGAATTGATACATAAATCAATTGTTTTTAGTAGTTTGGTATCATAAGATTTGTGTGTGATTAGTGAATCAAACATGTACTTTAATTAAATAATTTTATACTTTCTACAATTTATTAGAAGGCTTATCAACTACAAAATATCATCTCTTTTGTTAAGAATGATACACAATTAAATTGTTTTTTTAGTAAATTATAAACATAGTTTATATTAAATTATGTAAAAACATATGTTAAATAGAAAATCTAAAATAACTTATAAAGTAATCACTCTACCTTTTCTTTTTAATGAGATTATGGATTTCAAGTAGAACAAGTAAAAATATAAAACTTGTACTTCGAAAATACATTTTAATATATAACACAAATATTGTAAAACAAACTAACATCATAGAAATGTCTTGAAATATCTTGACATGTCATTATCAACGATAGTAATATGATCTTCTTATGTATTCTAAAAAGTATAAAGACGATTTTTTTCTGCAGAAAAAAAGTATTCTTGTAATATATACAATAAGATAGATTTATGTATATTGTGAACTGTAATCTTCTTTCAAACTAACATAATATAGATAAATATATTATATCTATGTACATATATTTAATATTTAATATATATTATATCTATGTACATATATTTAATATAGATAAATATTTTTTATATCTAATATATATTTATACATATATTCATTGTATATATCTATGTACATATATAAAACTATTTGATTCAAAAATTTCATTTATCTATATTTAGATATAATAACTAGAGTATGACATGTCCTATAAAAATAATCATATTAGAGGCATGGCTTTTATTTTGAAACTATACTTTATTCAATAAATATTTTATAATGTCGAATATAATACAAAAATTATAACACATTTACTTTTATCTTTATTAATACAATTTTTATTTATAAAATATATATTTTAACTAAATAAATAATGATTATAGACATTATTTTTGAAAATTCCATTTTTTATAAATAATGATATTAATCATAATTAGAATCTCTAACCACATTCTTATATAAATATATCCTAGGCTAAAAATTCCCATTATATGTAACATTTTATTACATGTTTGTAAAACTTAAATACAAAATGCACAAATTAAAATATTCAACGATAAATTCAAATATTTTTAATTATATAATGAAAATAATTGTGCAAGTATAGTTTGTACCTTCAATCTTATGACAAAGACGATAAATAAAATAAAAAAGAATAAAATTGATGGGTCAGATTTAATATCGGGTAAATGTGAAAACGATATGTAATTTAAATATAAATTATAAGGTAGATCGGAAAAAAATATTAAGGTACAAATAAGAAAACATATGAAGGTGGATAGGAAAGAAGCAGCTGCCGTTAATGAAAATTACACTACAGCAGGTCGCGTATTTACCGACGACAGCTGTCGTCGGTAAAAAACTCAAATTCGTCGGTAAACAGGTTTACCGACGACCACTCGTCGGTAACCTGTCGTCCCTAGAAGTTGGTCGGTAAAATCATGATTGCCGACGACTGTTTTGGTTCCTCGTCGATAACACAGCATCTTTTACCGACGAAAATGAAGTCGTCGGTAAACATTAACTTACCGACGACTTTCTAACTTGTCGCCGGTAAAACGCATAACTTTACCGACACACGTTTTTGTCGGTAAATAAACAACTTACCGACGACTTCGTCGTCGGTATCCATATAATTAAATAGTTTTTTTTTGAATTTAAATAACCTACCGACAATTTTATTGTAAAGAATGTCGTCGGTAAATAGTATTTTTATTTTTTTTACAATCTTTACCGACGACATTCTTTACATGAATGTCGTCGGTGTTGTGCTTTTTAATTTTTTTTAATCTTTACCGACGACATTATTTACATGAATGTTGTCGGTATTGTGATTTTTATTTAATTTTTTAATTTAATTTTTTTTAATTTTTAATTTTTTTTAATTTAAATTGGTTTTTCGATTTTTTATAAATTAATATACTATGAAATCATGAATATAAATAGAAATCATGGATTATATTCATTAAAAGATAAATAAACCCGGGTAGTCAAACCCCGGGCAATAAAGTCAAACCCCGGGGTTAAAAGTCAAAATATTACATAAACACTTAATAAAAGTCAAAGATATAAACTTAAATAAAATAAAAGTCTTAAACATAATTAAACGAAAATCAATCACGGGCCCGATAGATCTTCTCCTCGATCACTACTATCTTCATCTTCTTCTTCATCGGAGAGCGGATCGAGACCATTCTTTTCACGAGATTCATTGAGGCCGTTGAGCAACTTCGTGAAAAAATCATCGGACCTAGAGGAGCTCGGTGGAGTATCGTCATCCGGCATAGGAGGTAATCCTTGGACTGCGCGGAGCTCGTTCATCCCGTCGAATATCCGCTGTAACTTTCTGGCGTTCTTCTTCGCGATCTCGTCCGAAACAGGCGGCTTCGGGTCCTTCTTTTTCTTGAAGACAGGTCCGATCGAAGGGATCCAGTGTCTACTCTTAGCCGGTTTCATCACCTCCTGAACCGTCTCATTCAACGCTCCTATCTGCTCCTCCACTGGAACATCCTCAGCCGATTGGGACCCCGTCTCGATAACCCGCTCCTTAAGCTTCTCCGGACTCCCTGTAATAAAATTTAAAATAAATAATTAATAAAACAATTTAAAATAAATAATTAATAAAACTAACAAAGAAATAAATTTAAAGTTAAATAAAAACTTACACTAGCCTGCTCCCATCTATCATCGACCCATTTGCCCTTCGCCCTATCATATCCCAAGTACTCGAAGTATCCGCCCATCTGTGGAAGTGGGACCTCCTCTTGGGTCTGCTCGTCTATATAGCTCAGGGGCTCCTTCGTATTAATCTTCAGCTTACCCTATAAAATATACATAAAAAAATATAATTATTAAAAAATTAAATTTAATAACTAATAAAATTTATTTTTACTTTAACAAATTATACCTCGATAATCTCATGGCGGGTCTGGGTTTGGTTCCGAGAACCAGACTTGTTCGGCTTCTTCTGGTTCTGCCGATTCTTCTTATTAATCGCTGTCTGGGCGTGTTACAATTCAAGTTAAAAAAATAAATAAACAATAATTTAGTAATAAAATAATTAAATTTTGATTTTACCTTCTTGTTCGGGTCATTCATCATCTCAAGGGTCAGCTTCCAATCCTCGGGAAGCACATCAAGTGGACACTCATCCGAATCGCCATAATCGGCCTTCAAGTCATACTTCCACCTTCTGTAAGCAGCGGACAGAGACTGCGTAAGCTTCCCGCTAATAAAGCTCCAATCTCGGCGGCCTTCAAGTCAGTGCATGACATCAATGTTATGCATCAACAAATTTTCGGACCAATAAGGTAAACGATAGAAAATACTCTTTTTCTTCCAATTCGTCTGGCGAGGACCTATAGTCTACGTCACCTTGCCTCCAAAATCCTTGTGTTTGCCGGGAAACACAATGGGAAGACCATCTAACTGTGTCTGAATACTAGCTGGACTATATTTCTTCGGTCGCTTAGTAAAATTGGTTGCCGGGTACGAAACATAATCTTTTCTAAACCGATGTCTGAAGGGTAACCAACGTCTATGGTCAAAGTAAACCACACCTTTTGTCACACCCAATGACGGTGTGGAATCCATGAGTTCCGGGCAAGCCATGTAACCTTGACCCGACCATCCTGAAGTGTATGACCGAGCGGGGAAATCATTGGTGGTGGACAACAGACAAACCTTCATAGTAAACTCTTGTTTTGTATGGGCATCATACGTAAGGATCCCTTTACTCCACAACTCGTCCAACTCATCTATCATAGGGCAGAGGTAAACATCCATGTCCTTACCGGGCGAACGAGGACCCGGAATCAACAAACAAAGCTGAAAAGTGGTTTCCTTCATGCATACCCACGGTGGCAAGTTATAGACGGTTAATATAACAGGCCACATGCTATACGAGTTGTTTTGCATAGAGAAAGGACAAAACCCGTCGATACCGAGACCCAAAAATACATTATGAGGTTCGCTAGCAAACTCAGGGTGTAGCGCTGCAAATCTCTTCCAACTATCATCATCAACAGGATGACGCAACACATCCGGATCGGCACTCTTACCGGTATGGTGCCAAATCATGTCTTCAGCGGTGTGCTTTGAAGCGTATAGTCGCTGTAACCTGGGAGCAATCGGAAAATAGCGGAGCTTCTTATGTTGTACTTTGATACCCTTCTTTGGGTCCCATCTAGACTCGCTACAAACTGGATACTTATCGAGGTCTTTATACTCTTTATAAAATATGGCACAATCGTTCAAACAAACATCTTTGGTAATATACCCCATACCCAAGCTTTTCAAGTTCTTGTTGCATGAATTATACGAATCGGGCAAAGTGTGAGGTTTGGGCAAAATACGACCAATCAACTCCAATAACTCGGTGAATGACGTGTTAGTCCACTTGTTCTTAACTTTTACGTGCATAAGCTTGGCAATGAAGTTCAATGAACTCATCGCATTACAACCCGGATATACTTCTGTCTCCAATTCGTTAAACAGTTTTTCGAAACTACTTGGAATTTCTGCGTCTCTCATCTCGGTGTCACCCTGATGACCGCCAATATCGTAACTGTGTCTCACATCGTCATAAACCTCGGCAATTTCATTAACTATATTCGGAATAGGGTTTTCTTCGGGAACGACCGGCTGCTCACCGTGTTTTATCCAAACCCGATACGACTTCATAATCCCTTCATTATAAAGGTGGTTCGTAACCGTCCGAGAGGCTAATCGACGATTATTTTTACAATAGTTACACGGGCAATAAATAAGATCTCCATATTGCGAATGTTGTTTTGCATATGCGATAAAACCCAAAACCCCAACAAGATAGTTTGGATCGAATAAATCCGTAGCATCCATCCAACTCTTATCCAAAGCCATCTCTTTACAACTATTTTAGATAACTAGACAACTACATTCATATGAAAATAAAATAAATAATTATTACAACCCAATTGATAAAATGAAAAAAAAATTACAACACAATGAATATAAATAAAACAAATTACAAACCAATGGCTTGAATATAAATACAAACCAATAAATAAATAAAATTACATCACAAATAAATAAATAAATAAATAAAATGACATCATAATAAATAAATAAATAAAATTACAACACAATAAATATATAAACAATTTCACATAAATAAATACACAAATACAAAAATATATGAAACATAATATATGAAATAAATGAATGTATGCATGATTTACACACAATATATAACAAGACAATCAAAAAATTTACAAAATAATAACCTATAGCAACTAATACACAATTCAAAATTCATGCATAAAAAAAAATTAAAAAATTTGAAATTTTAAGAAAATACCTTGAATTGGTGGAAGAAATTGGATATTGACGATGAAGTCTCAACCTTGATAATGTAATAATAAACTTAAACCCATAATATTGCAAGAATTACACCAAATATGATCATAATAAAAAAAAAATTCAAGAATTTACCTAATATTTGTAGATGAAATTGTGTGTTGATGATGCCCCATCTTGATTATAAGCTTGCAAATGGTTAGATATAAATTGGAGAAGGTATTGCAAAAAATTTGAATGAGTTTGATTGATGTTTTTGGGAGAAATTGGGAGAAAAAAATGGGGTTTTTGGGGTTTAAGGAGATAAAAATACAGGCTTTTCGCATATATGCACGTCAAATTTACCGACGACACGTAAAGTTGTCGGTAAACTTAACGCGTCGTCGCTAAAAACAAGAATTTAACGACGCCTTTTCGAACTGTCGGTAATTTACCGACGACAAATCCAAGCTAAAAAAATTTAAAAAAAAAAATTAAATAACGACAGCGTTTCGTCGTTTACCCACGATCACGGTCGTCGGTAAATTACCGGCGGAAGGTTTCTCGTGGGTAATCGTATGTCGTCGGTAAATAACAAAAGTTTACCGACGACTTTACGTGTCGTCGTTAATGAAAATTAGGGTTCCATAATAGATTTATAGTAGATTTTTGGTTGATAAATATTTCTCCTTTTATCTTCTAAGTTGATTCAATTATGATGTGAACCATATAATAAGATGTTTTTAATAGACAACTAATCTCATAGTTTTTTTATATTAATCAAAAATACGTGTGTGACCAAAAGATCTACTCAGTCATTGATAAGCACAAAAAAACCCATTATAAAAATACGCAAACAATTAAAAATATATAAGAATCCCATTAAAAAATTTGCACACATAAATTTGGATATTTTTTAGCAATTAAATCTTAAATATTAAAAATTCCAAGGAAACAACCGCTCCATAACAATGAGGCTAATAATTAATAAATATTTTATTATGTTTTCATGTTCTTTTACTAACACATGATATATACATATAAACAAGATTTTATTAATTTTAAGATAAAACGAAAGATTCTAGTTTTTGCAGGGTAATACCTAGTGTATATATAGTTATATTGTATAAAATTAAGGAATATATTCAATATACTAATATAAACATATTTACTTAACTTTTTTTATTTGAAAATAACGTAAAATGTTAGAAAATGCGCTCAATCAATTTTTTTTATTTCCCAGTGATCAAGTTATTGTTCTGTTAAATTTTTTTAATGGATTGTAGAGTTTTTTAATGTGATGATTATATATGTAATGGGTTTCATGTTTAAAATAAGGCCTAAATTTTTTATAAAGAATAATTTTTGAAGCCCACAATACTAAATAGGCTTTGAAACATCAAAGTTGCTACTTATGCAGATTTAATTCTTGTACAACCTCTATTGACAATTAAGATCTCAAAACCCTTCCAATATTACATTATGAAACATTAGTCTCTAAAACTCACTGCCTCCCTTATCCCTTACTTTAATTCACCACCTCCCTTATCCCTAACTTTAATTCACCACCTCCCTTATCCCTAACTTCAACTCGCCTCTCTTATCCCTAACTTACCTCTAAATAAATATCCACGATTCTAATACATAAATGTTTATATGAATTTCTATTTCATTTATATTGGTTAAATATTATTTGGTTTGTGTAAATTTTTTAACGAGATGATGTTTGTAATCACAATGGTCATGACATTTTATTTAAGGTATGCTTTTCTTATTCTAATTTAATATTATTTTGGAATATAAATGCTTTCATAATATACATTTTTTATTGACAAAAGTATATTTGATTGTGAGGTTTAGGATTTATATATTATTTTATAAAAATACATATTATACATTATTATTTTATAGAATACAAGTAAGGTCATATATCTATTTTAAAGATTTGTTCGTTTAAAACAATGATATAGGATTTGGATGTAAATTAGAGCATTTTGATACCAAAGTTTTTAAAAAATATCTTATCAACCTTGAATTTATTTTAATTTATTGATAGGTTTTGCTTTTAGTTAATAAATTATGGGGTAATTTATGTATGATTTATAGTATAAATAATGAAAAATATATATTAACTAACACTATATAGTCATTTTTTTGATTAAAATATACTTCATTTTGTATAAAGTAGAGAGTACAGATTAAATAAAAAATGATTAAACAAATAAACGAGGTACCAAAAGATACACTTACCAATAAGATTACCTATACTTTAAATTAATTTGTCACTAAGTAAGTATGATTATCGAAACTTATTTTAAGATATTATTGTCCTCACCTAGCTAGCAAGTTTTGATCAACAATTATGCCTCTCTATAGTTACACTTGTTCAACAGACCTGTTTACATTGGAAATATAAAAAACACTTATATGACCTTAACAACATTCAATCTATTTAAACCAAGACAAAATTTATTTAACCTAGTATTGTTTAACATTCGTATTTTTATCCCTACTATTAGTTGGTTCAATTTGGAATATGGACTCGAAACTAAGTTCTTTACCTATCATTTAACTAATCATAAATATGGCCCTACAATTCATATCCCCACCTTTACAATATATATATTCTTTAATTACCAATATTATATTCCATAGGATGAGTGGGTAAATTTCCATCTTCTCTTATGTTACTAGACATTACCATATGACCTCACTAATTTTTTTATTAAAATTGAGAGAAAAAAAGTTAAATGATAGATGAAGAGTAATTCACATAATATATTACCTATATTTAACAACATATTGTATTACTAAAATTTCTCACCTTGTATTATGTGTGAAAAAGGGTATGGTAACTGACCCTTTGCCTATATATTAAAAGAAACTCATTTTGATCTAGTTTTAAATAAAATGCTACCCTTTTTTTACTGGAGCAATATACGATTAAAAACTAATTATTATTTTTTTCTGTACTATTGTTTGGTCATAATATAACAATATACTTATATATTATATAAATATTAGTAAGTTATTATAAGATTTTAATAACATATATGATACAGATCTATAACATTCAATCTCCATGGATGAAATTAATCAAAAAACGCAAACATAATTCATATATCTATAAAAATATCTCAAAAAAAAACTTACATATCGACTACATAAGTGAATATGTTATATAATTATACAATAGATATCTACAAGATTACAATCTTTCGGTGAATAATGCAAAATGATATATACAATTTGATTTTATTGGTTGTACACAAACCACTTTATATAAGACATATCCTTGGTTAAGCTTAGTTTAAAAAAAAGACATTGACCAGGGAGCTGATGGATCAACTCAATGGCCTATTTATTTCTTTTTGCTTAATTATTTCCTTATTTGTATTAGATAGATTAATCTTTTTTTATCCTTATATTTTTATAGTTCTATAAAACACTTTAACCTATGGTTAAGTTTGTTTATTTATTAACTAATTAATATTTTCTTAAAATTACATATTTATTAGCGAGAAATGCTCAAATTTATTGATATATTAGAGGTTATTTTCTAGTTCATCAATTAATCCAATAATAGATAATTTTTGCTAGTCTAGGTGAAATTTAATAATTCTGTATGTGCATCAATGATGAATTTGGAAAAAATTTCAAACAATGATTGACAAACTTTGGATAGTCATCGCATCATGCACCTAGGATAAACCGAGAACCTACTCTTAAACTTAATGTTGTATTTCTATTTATGGATAGCCCTTAAGAAAGTCAAACAAGATTTTTATTTGTAATTTTTTTGTTCTATCATATTGTTTGTTATTGTTATTGTTATTTTACGCATATATGGCATTCTTAAAATAAAAATTTAAATGGCTTCCTCTAGGTATGTTACCCACATGCTTCAACATGATGGATTTTTACAAATCAGAGTGAAGTTTCACCAATCCATGGCAGAGTAACACCGATCCAGGGAAATCTCCACCGATCCATGGTAGAGGTTCATCAATCTATGGTAGAGGTTCATCAATCCAAGGTGCAGTTCCACTAATGAATTTATCGACTTATCAAAATCGTTTGTCAAACAATATTGCACAAAATATTATTAGTCGAGGGAATGAGTTGATGTTTCCAAGAGATTTCAATCCCTTTTGAAAAATATTCCAAGACATGAAGAGTAATGGAAATGAGATAACATATCAACCTAATAAAAGCCTTTATAAAACACCATAGACTTGGAATCAGGGTCTTAACAACAACAACAATATTTTCAATATCAAAGATATGTTTGATTCAAGAAATAATACAACAATATCACCGAATTTAACCCTATGCATGCTTCAAGTTTCACCTCTGGTTCTATAGGAACAAAAAAACGACGATCACCACACCAAAAACATTCATAAAGCTTCCCCTGAAAAAATTAGTAGCCATATTATCTTTCAAATTTAGACCCACCAAAAATATAGGAGTAGTTTGATATATTGTAATTTAAAATCAAAAAACTTATTTTCCTTGAATTTTTGAGAAGTTGAGTATTTCATTTTCTTTGTTGAATCTTTGAGAAGTTGAGTATTTCATTTTCTTGGTTTATCCTTATTAAAGAGGAAAACTATATTTTTTTAATGTCGTTTAAAATGTATTAAAAGGAATTTATCCTTTTAATCATATTTTATTTTATAGTTTTTAATTTAAAATATTAATTTTAATTTTCTTTATAACATTTTTTGACTACTTCATTTTTATCTAAATCATAGAAAAAGTTCTAGAAAAATTAAAATTAAACGTACTTTATTCATCATATTTAATTGTCCATTTTTATATATTTATGACAAAAATGTTGTTCTCATCTAAGTCAAACAAAGTTAACAATAGATCGATTAAACAAACTAAATCCAAGACGAAATATAGGGATATAACTAAAGAGATGCTGTCACCGAGCTCAAATCTGCTTAATACACCTGAATCTTATAAAAATGAGGATGAA
Organism: Nemophila menziesii; assembly: GCA_029959085.1. Classification (NCBI taxonomy): domain Eukaryota; kingdom Viridiplantae; phylum Streptophyta; class Magnoliopsida; order Boraginales; family Hydrophyllaceae; genus Nemophila; species Nemophila menziesii. The sequence goes on from JARWIR010000027.1 coordinate 10,746,676, forward strand.
GAGAAATCGGAGACACAAAGTAAAGATGATTCAAAAAATGGTGAAGAAGAAGCACAAATGAAAGTTGCAGATCAAGTTGTAACTAAGGAGAATATTGAATCGAAGAATGTCTCATGGTCTAAACTGTTTGGATGTGCTTCTATGAAGCTTGAACACCATGAACCAGTCATAATACAAGGTAGGAAATTCATTAAACCTCCGATTGAGGTTTTAGAACAGGGAGCTGAACAGTGGGAAAATTGTCTAATCGGTCAATTCATTGATAATCCACCTCCATTTTATGCGATAGCAAATTTTGTAAAGTATCAATGGAGTAAGATGGGTAAAGTTGAAATCAAATCAAATCTGAAGGGTAGTGTTGTATTCAAATTTGAAAATAAACAGAATTACAACAGAGCTCTTGAACAAATCTGGCACATAAGTGGAAAACCTTTACTACTTTGCCCTTGGAAGCCAGGAATGCAATTCAATAAGCTGGACATAACTAGAATACCTATTTGGGTAAAACTGATAAATGTGCCTATGAATCTATGGACACAAGCTGGTCTTGGTTATGTTGCTAGTGGAGTTGGAGTACCTATACAGATGGATAGCATTACTGAGTCTAAAACTAGACTTGGTTATGCTAGAGTATGTGTTGAAGTTGATATTAAAGATGAGCTACCTGATAATGTGCTAGTTGATATAGGGATGGATGAGCTTCAGGAGGTTAAAGTAGACTATGAATGGAGGCCTATAGTTTGTAAGAAATGTAACAAAATAGGTCATGTTGAGGCTAAATGCTTAAACTTTCAGAAGGTGTGGATTCCTAAACAGGTAAATGATAAAGCAGTTGATAAAGGAAAAAAAGTTGTGAATGAATGGAGTGAAGTTAGAAGTAATAACAGAAGTGGTAAAATAAATGGAGAATCAAGCTCTATTATTGTAGGAAACTCCTTTGAGAATTTGCAAAGCAGAGAAGAGAGTCAAATTGATCATGATATACTAATGTTTATCAATCATGAAGGGGGTGAGGAAATGCCAAAACCTCCCAACATATGATCATCATAGCACGGAATGTGAGAGGCTTTAATATCCTCCTTAGGTAAGAAGATGTTAAAGATTTTCTTGTCAGAAATAAAGTGAGATGGTTGGACTTTTGGAAACAAAAGTCAAATTTGTTAATTACTCTTCTATAATAAGTGCTCAGTTCACTAATTGGGAAATGATGCACAATTATAATAAGGATGATAGTGGTAGAATTTGGGTTTTATGGGATAAGAAGTTTGTTGATATTCATCTAGTTGATCAGACTTCTCAGGCTATGATATTTGAACTGATAATCAAAGAAAATAATGAGAAATTAATAATTGCTATGGTGTATGCAAGTAGTAGCTATGAAGGTAGAAGGCTATTATGGAAAAATATGGTTGAATGGAGTCATAGATTTGAGAAAGAAAAGCTATGTTTGATGGGAGATTTTAATGAAATTTTGAATGTCAGAGATAGATTAAATTGTACTGAGTTGGATAATGGTTGGAGTTCATTGAATGTGTTGATGATTCAAACTTATATGAGCATAACTATGCTGGACATTATTATACATGGACAATCAAAAATACTAGTGATCAAATCCGTGCTAGTAAAATTGATAGATTGTTTATTAATACTAAATGGCTTGATTCTATGTCATCTAGTGTTAGTGTGCTCCCACCCTCAACATCTGATCATTGTCCTATAAATTTAAACATTGGAGGTATAAAGAAATTTTTTCCAAGTTAATTCAAATTCTTCAATATATGGATCAAACATGAGAAATATATGGACATAGTCAAAGAAGCTTGGAGCATTAATGTTAATGGGAATGGAATGTATAAGGTGTGCATGAAACAAAAAAATGTTAAGGGTGCTCTAAAGAAATTCAATAACTTATACTTCAGAAGGAATGGTTTTGAAATAGAGGAAATGAAAAAACAACTTAACAACATTCAAATGAAAATTATGCAAGGTGAAATGGACTCTTTTACTTTAAATGAGGAGAAAATTATTCATCAGAGGCTTGAAGAAGCTATTATTATTCAGCATAATATAGTAAAACAAAAGGCTAAATGTATATCAGTCAACATTATGGATTGCAATACTGCATACTTCTATAAGATTGTTAAGGGGAGGATTGCTAGAAATAATATCTCCATTCTTATTAATGATGAAGGGGAGATAATTGATAATCCTGAATCTATCAAGAAAGAATTTGTAAAATTTTATACAAACCTACTAGGGAAAAAGATGATAATGAGGAGATATGTTCAGCTGAGACTATCAAAGTGCTAATAATATAACCATATCAACTGAACAAAAGGAGCTGCTAATTACACCTATTACAGACATAGAAATTAAAGAAGCTCTGTTCTCAATTGGAGACAATAAAAGTCCTGGACCAGATGGACTAAATGCTGCCTTCTATAAATCATCTTGGAGCATAATTGGAGAAGATTTTACTTTAGCAGTTGAAGAATGTTTAATGAACGGCAGGATATTAACTCAAATCAACACAACAAACATTATTTTAATTCCTAAAGAGAAGGATGCTTCAAGTGTAAGAAAATTTCGACCTATCTCTTGTACAAACATAACTTACAAGACAATCTCAAGAGTTATATGTAAAAGACTTAAAAAGATTATTAATACAATCATATCTATGAATCAAGCAGCTTATGTGGGAAATAGATTTATCAGTGATAATATTTTAGTAGCTCAAGAAGTGGTGCTTGGATATGAGAAAAGAAACTCAGCTCCTAAATGTACCATCAACATAGACCTTCACAAAGCTTGTGACAGTGTTAATTGGAGGTTCTTACTCAATATCTTAAGAGCTTTTGAATTTCCTGAACAATATATTAAGTGGATTGAAATGTGTGTGTGTACTCCAACCTACTCAGTTTGTGTTAATGGTGAAGCTTGTGAATTTTTTAGAGGTAAGAGAGGGTTGAGTCAAGGTGATCCTTTCTCACCTTATCTCTTTGCCTTGTGTATGGAGATTTTTACAGGGCTATTTAATAAAATGGGAGAAAAAAGTACATTTAAATATCATCAAAAATTTGAAGAACTTAAGCTGAATCATATCATCTTTGCAGATGACTTATTAATCTTCTTGAAGGCAGACATTGAATCAGCTAGTGAAGTAAAGAAGGGGCTTGAACTTTTCTCTAGAATGTCAGGCCTTGGTATAAACTATAATAAAAGTGAGGTATACTATGGTGGTACTGAGAACAGACTAAAAGAGAGGATATCTGACATTTTAGGTATAAAGATTGGTTGTTTACCAGTTAGGTACTTAGGTGTACCTTTAAACTCAAAGAAGCTAAGTGTGGATGATGGTAATAAACTAGTGAGTAAGATCTATAGTAGCATCATCAATTGGTCTTCAAAACTACTCTCATATTCAGGTAGAGTTGAGCTTATAAGATGTGTACTAATTAGTAAAATACTATTTTGGTGCCGAGATTTTCTTCTACCAAAACAAGTGATCTATAAACTTAATCAATTAATGAATAGTTTTCTTTGGAAAGGGAGTGTGGAAGGTGCTAGAGGAGCTAAGATCTCTTGGGATAAAGTGTGCACTAACAAAAGATGTGGAGGACTAAGTATACCGAGAATTGACAATATAAATCAAGTATGTTTACTCTTCACATTTTGGAGGATGTATGCTCAAAAAGAAAACTTATGGAGAAGGTGGGTGGTGTGCAATATCACTAAAAACAGATGCATATGGACTCTTGAAGAAAAACAGGCCCACTCTTGGACATGGAAAAAAATCTTAAAGGTCCAGAAAATTGCTTACAACTTTATACATCACAGAGTTAATAATGGAAAAGACACATTTATAATTTGGTACAAGTGGATTGATGGTCAGAGTGTTCAAGAGAAACTGGGAATTGAATTAAGTAAGATTGACATCAATAGCAATAAAACAGTCTATAGCTGTTATGGTTGAAGTAGGTGGAGATTGCCTCCAAATATTGGTAAAATCTTGCCTATTCTGAATGAGATCAAACTTAATGATAAAGATGATGTGAAAGTATGGAGTGAAAGTGTTAAGATGAAGTTTTCTTTCAAGAAAACATTGGCTAGATTTAGTAATGATGATGATTCAAATCAGGTATATTGGTTTGAATTAGTATGGGCTAAGAAAAATGTGCCCAGATGCTCTTTTATTACATGGTTAGCAGTAAATGATAGACTAAGTACAAAAGAGAGAATGTTGCAGTGGGGGTGCTCTATAAACCCGCTGTGTATGTTCTGTAAAGCTACAATTGAAATTAATGATCATTTGTTCTTTGAGTGCTCATTTAGTAAAAGAATTTTACTTAAAGTGTTACAGAGATGCAGAATTATGAATAAAGCAGGTAGCTTTGAGCAGATATGTGAAGTGGTTAGTGCAATAAGGTGTGTAGATCATGCAAATTTAGTTAGCTTAGTAGTTACATCTTATGTGTACTATATATGGTGGTTGAGGAATGAATTAGAGTATGGAGGAAAAACGTTAAATGAAGAGCAGTTAGTCAAGATGATTCATAAGATAGTTAAGATGAAATGTCAAGAGTGGAAAGTGAAAAGCAAAGAAGTCAAAGAAATGATAGAAAAACTAGATGAAATGTTGTAACTTCTTATCTTGTAATCTCCTTATTTTATTTGTGGTTAGTGTATGGTCTGATATAGGGAGTGGTTAAGGAGTTAAAGTTGTAATGGGTCTTTAGAATGTAGTAGGGAGTAAAAGTGTGGGCCTAATGATAGTATAAGTTCGGTTGGACTTTTGTACTATTAGCCCAAGTTGTAAAGGATAATGGTTTCTTGAAGTTTTAATGAAAGTATTTGATTTGATGATAAAAAAAAAAATCAATTTTGTTTATCAAGACTTTTTTCATGCTATTTACATTATTATCTCTAATAAAATAATAAACATTATTTTCCTCTCAACTTCAACATTATCTTATTACTTTGTTAATGGTGCATAATCATATTAATAATAAATGATACTTCTTGGGTTGTATATATAAAAGTATAATGAATAATTAAATTATAATGGAAAAATTTATTGTATCTATTATGATTCGATTGTTATTTCATAACTCAATAATGTAAAAATATTCAAAATTAAGGGTGAGTTGGAGTTAACAACTTGAATACGGGTTTTCTAAAATTTATTGTATTAGTTGTCGATAATTGATTCATAGTTTTCAGCTAATTGTCATATAATATTTGTTTCCTAAATATATTACTCCATTAACTAATTTAGTATTTTGATAAAAAAATATTTCTTATATTTGTTTGTTTCTATTATGATTTTTTTATTTAATCATTAAATAACACAAATACAGTAAATTAATAATTCGCTTAAATTATAAGATAACACATTTTTTATGATTTTTATGGACCCTAATTTATATATAAATTAATAATTCCTTATATATTACATATTACATAAAATATTTATGAAGGTTTTTGAAAAATGAATCAATTATTTTTTGTTTTTTGTTGAAATCAATTTTACCTTAAATGTCGTCCATAATTTTTATTGTCATTGTAAGAACTTCCGGTGTTGTTTTCTCATAGCTCAACAAGAAAGTATTCAATGTGATTGTTTCTTTAATTTATTCATTTCGCAAAGGGGGCTCCATGTCTGAACTTAAATCATCACCTTCATCATCTTTATCAGTAACTTCAAATTGCCTCCCTTATCCCTTACTTTAACTCACCGCCTCCCTTATCCCTAACTTCAAATTGCCTCCCTTATCCCTAACTTCATCTCGCCTCCCTTATCCCTTACTTTATCCAATCTTACCTCTAAATAAATCTCCACAATACTAATATATGTATGTGTATATGAATTTCCATTTCATATATATTGGTTAAATATTATTTGGTCGATGGTCATCACATTTCATTTACGGTATGTTTTTTTCTAATTTATATTATTTTGGTATATAAATGCTTTCATAATATACATTGTTTTATTGACAAAAGTAGATTTGATTGTGAGGTTTAGGATTTATATATTATTTTATAAAAATACAGATTATGCATTATTTTATAGAATACAAGTAAGGTCATATATTTATTTTGAAGATTTGTTCTTTTAAAACAATGATGTAGGATTTGGATGTAAATTAGAGTATTTTGATACCAAAGTTTTTAAAAAAATATCTTATCAACCTTGAATTTATTTTATTTTATTGATAGGCTTTGCTTTTATTCAATAAATTATGGGATATTTTATGTATGACTTATAATATAAATAATGAAAAATATATATTAACTAACATTATATAGTAATTTTTTCGAATAAATATAATTCATTTTGTATAAAGTAGTGAGTACATATTTAATAAAAATGATTAAACAAATAGATGAGGTAAAAAAAGATACACTTACCACTAAGATTATCTATATTTTAAATTAATTTGTCACTAAGGAAGTATGAATATCTAAACTTATTTTAAGATATTATTGTCCTCACCTAGCGAGTTTTGATTACATTGAATGGAAATATAAACAACACTTATATGACCTTAATAAATAATTCCTCAAACTCCAAAAAAACATTCCTTCTATTTAAACCAAGACAAAATTTTGATACTCGTAATCGTTTTTATACAAATATTTATATTATTTTCTTACTTGTTTATAGGAAAACAGTAATGCAGCCTTTACCTTCCGTCTTCTCTCCTCCTGCAACTATCTAACCTTCCAAATAAAATGGTTGAGAATGTACGCGGTTCAAGTGCGTATCAAAACCCTGGTATCGGATAATTAATTGCCCTGAGTTTATATAAACACATCGCAAGCAATCCAAGTCTCGTATCAAAGTTATTGCTACAGCGGGTAAAATTCTATACGATGTTGACATTCACGTGAAGAGTGAACAAATGAAATACCTAGGTAAATTGGATAACAGGAAAGATGGTTTTGAGATTGTAGGCTCTTGCAACGGTGTGGTGTGTCTAGTCCATATAAATCATTCCCATGAAAAACAGACAATCATTTTGTGGAACCCTTCAACTCGAAAACACCTTTCAGTACTTGATTGTCCGATGTCAGGTTGGTTACGGGCGTGCATGTCCATATTTTGAAAGTCTTGTTCCACTCGGTGCAGTGAAAAAAATGATGTTGTGGGAGGAAGAGAGAAAGCGTAATATATATATTGAGAAAAATTGTAATTGATTTGGGTACAATCCGGATCCGGGAAAGAGTTTTAAGGTATAAGCTTATTTGTTAAAGCTGAATAATTCGACAACAGTTTCATTTTTTAGTCATTTACTTTATTGTATAAATAACATCCTCCTGATGATTTGTATTTACTTAATTTTTGTTTGATGTTATGGATTTTATGTCTTAAAAACACCATATGGTAAAACAATCCTTTGTATAGATACTAATAGTCATATTGATGTTCTGGATATTAAGTGTTATTTTTTCTATTTTTGAAGTTATGAATATTAATCTTAGGAACATTAGATATAACTCTCAGCAAATAGATACTTCTGCTCATTAGCATGAGGCAATAATACAATGTAGGTCTGCGTGTAATATTGATTTGTGGCTGGATAAGCCTTCAATATTGCAGGACAAGATCATAACTTTTATGTCCATCCTTAATAGCATAAGGATTAGTACAAGTCACATCATAGCAGCGAGAGTAAAGTTTCATTGATGGATTGAAAGAAGGATTTGATTGCAAAATTTAATTTAGATTTATTAATAAATTATAATAAGCATTTGATTGGAAAATGAAATGTAGAATGGTATTACAGAGTCTCATATTAGGACATGACGATAGAACAAGTTTTTTATAAGATTTCTTCCTGCAGTGAGGTTATCAACTTGACTTAATATTTTAAATAACCATTTCCTCATCAGAAGACCATGTTTTACAATCAAGGTTCCCTGAAACTTGAGGATCGATGTACAGTTCCCTGGCAAGAGTTGTCTCAATGGACCTCCCATTCTAACGATCTTTTGTTTTTGTTTTTGTAAAAAATTATTTGATTAAAAAATAAAAGGATACATATAGATTCATTAAATAAAATAAAATACCCAATAATAAGGGTTGGGCATAATTTTAATAAAACTTAAAATCGACCCGAGTTTTAGTCAAATCGACCTAAAATAGAAGGTAATTTTACCTAGGCCAACTTTACACATCTGAGTTACCTACAAATGTTTTGGGTCCAACTATTTTACCCATTAAATACCCAAACTAAATAACCGTGAATTAATGGTTCCAATTGATAATGTTTACATTTAAGATGTTTTTTAACCGATTCCTGGTCACCCAATCTAGGGGTGCAAGTTCGAACCGAGTCAATGACTCCGAGTCCATGTAAAATAAAAAAAAGGTAATTTTTTTGAAAAACTCTAATATAGTCTAAAATTAACAAACTATTTAGACTTTTGAATTATCAAAATTTGTTTTGTAAAGATTTTCTTTTGTAATAGGTGCAAATTGAGTTTGATTTTTCATGATAGCAAATTTATGTTACAAAAAATTTTGACGATGGTTGACCCCGAGGGTAAACCTAAGGTAACTGAAGGGTAACCTGAATACACCCGAGGGTAAATTGTTTTTTACCCTACCATTGGGTTACCTAAGCTATTCCTAAAACCAAAACATATTACCCTTGGTTTACCCTAACCTCAAAACTAGGTAAAATCAACCCGTACTCTCACCTACCAATAATCCTTATGGGTTGACAAAAGATCAACCTCCATGGTTTTAAAACAGTAACAAAACTCTCGGTCAAATATCTCTAATGGTATATGTACTTGGATAACTCATTCTTTTTATTAAATATTACACAATATGTATACCATGAGTTGTAATGAATAATATTGTAATATTTAGTGAAAAGGTGAGTTGGCACGAGTTAGAAAAACCATAGGAGATATTTGTCACTTTTAAAATCGTAAGGGATTGTTTACCCTTTGCCAAACCATAAGGGTATTTGGTATATTACCCTTACGAAAAAACAAAACATAAAGGGAAAAAAGGTCCAATCTCCCTAAATATGGATTCCATTTTTTTTATAAAGACTTGAGAGAAATGCGACACTATTATGAACAAATTTGTCTTTTCAGTTAAAAATTGTAATTCCTCGTCTAAAACACTTGGAAAGAATATCTAAAATCTTATTATAAAATCTTTGAATCTGAGAGACGTTTTAAAGGGAAAACTTTCTCAACCACTTTCGAAACTCATGGATGATAGGTTTGGTAAAGTTGTTTGTTCAGGATGGATTATCGATATCATGAAAAACTTCAAATCTGTCTGAGTAAAAAATGTTATTGTGGTCATTATTATTAGATGCTTCTTTTAAGAGTATTGAAGAGTGCCCACGCCTCACTTTCCGCAGTTAATTAAATACACAAATGGTTACATTTATCTTTTATAACAATTCCTTATTTATTGCCTTTTAATGATGCATTGCCCACTTCCTTCGATTTATCAAAGGAGACATTGTTAAACAAAGAAATATCCATGTTCATCAATGAAAATTGTTCATATTCTTTTGTATCCTGAGCGCTCTGTATGGGGCTCATAATTTTCTAAGTGGCGTACACATCGATTTCTCCAAAGAGTTCCCTGATTAGGCAATTAGTCTTGATATTAATTTTTTCCCAGAAATAGTGATAGTTTTTCCTATTTTTCTTCTATTTGAGAATAAACCTTATTAAAAATAAGCTTAGGGGTTTGTGGTTTTATAAGTTTGTGTTGATTATCAATTTTAACATCTGTAAAAAAAAGTCAGTTTTAACCAAACGATATTACCCTTATTACTTAATACTACTACTTAATAAAAATTATTACTTGTTCTAACACTCCCACTCATTTTATCCACAAATCTTCTTCCACATCACACATTCTTCGTCATTACCATGTCAAACCTTCTTCACTATTAATAACAACTGCACCTTTGTCACGTTGCGCCTTGTTCTCCACTTCACACTTTTTTCTCTATAAATATTCAATGTGTCACTTTATGCAATACACTCTATATTTCTTTATTTTTGTGTGGTATATGTTATTTAGTATAATTATTAATCAGTTCACTGCAAGACAATGCTTAATTAATCAATAATTATTAATTAATTTTACTTAATTCAGTATAACGTAATTATCACATATTCAGTTTAATGGCAATTTATATTTGATTTTCTATTTTTTTAGGAAAAATATAACTTTATACTATGGAAAATTACATTATACAAATACACTAGGCATACCCATAAAAAATGTTGCTCTAGCAAAATGTTAAAGTGAAAGTTTGTTTATTGTAAATAACCTACACAAGGTATAAAGAAAAATTATACTATCTTACAAAGTGGAGATATGAGAATTCAATGAATAAAGCATTTGGTTTTATAATTCTATATCTTCGTGACAATTCTCTCCAAATTGGGGACCATGCCTTCGAAGGAAAGCTTGTTCAGATTTTGCCAAATAGAGTAGGATGTGGAAGCAAAAGCGATCATTCATACTTTATGTATAGTCCTAGGGGAGGGGGTTCAAAATGTATTATCTAATTAATGGGAAATTAAAAATTAACTAAAACTTTAAGTTTAGGGTAAAAACGTAAGGATCAAACTTTGCACATATAAAAGTAATCTTAAGAGACTGTGAATGTGGAAGCTATAATGCAATTTTTGTAAGATACAATAAGGAAATTAATAATAGGAAATATTTTATTGAAATATGATAAGGATTAAGAACGTTAACCTAAAAGGATTATTAATTTAGACTAAGTAAGGAGAGAAACTATATGTAACCTAGTTAAATTATCTAAAGTAAGATTCCTGAGATCAAAGATGAAAACTAATAAGGTAAATGGATCCTACTTAAGCTAAGGGAGATAAAGAACTATGTGAAATAAATGCATGTTATAAGGATAAAGGAATGAAATCATGCAAGGCATTAAGTGTGGTTTAGTTTTCCTACATCCTCTAGCTAGGGTCATCCCGATTGGGAATTGCAAGCTTCTCCACTAAGCTTCTCTATATCTCTTAAAGGTGAGATATAAACCTTTATATCGAGGTTTTTTTGGGCTAAACCACAACCTAAAAAACTCCTAATACTTTTGCCAGTTGATTAACAAAATGATAAGACTTTTAACGGTTAAGTCACAATCTGATAGATTTGTTACTAGTTAAATCCTAACCTATAAAAACTCCCACTTCTCTAACATAGATAAAGACTAATACCCTGAATTATTTGATAAATACAATGAGAACAAATTTAGGAAGCTCTTTCATGAGCTAATCTAACATGAATGGATCTAACTCCTAGAAGGGTTAAATATGAAAGTTGTTGCATGTAGTTTGGTGAGCTTGAGATGAAAACTATGTGTGACTTGGGTTCAAGTATGAACCTCTGATGTTACCCTATTTGTGATGAATTAATCTAGGTTGGAGACATCATTTTAGGTGTATTTGGTCAATTAATATAAGATTTTAGTCATATTTTGATATTTTCCTATTTCCTGTTTGATTTGATGATTTATTATTTTTAGAGCATATTTGGTTTGATTTGTGTGTTAATGTGAAACTTTAAAGATATATGAAAATTAATTAGATTCCAAATCAATTCTAAAGATATAAGGAAAGAAGATGTGCATGGAAATTGGAGATAAAAGAAGGTAGAGATAAAATAGGAAAGGAAAAGTTGTTAAGTAATGCTAAAATTCTGCAGCCATGTCCACTAAAGTAAAGATAATTCAAAATAGGCTGAGAATTTGGAGATGCAATCTAAAGGAAAAGTGTATATCTTTTCGACACAGTCGTTTCGATATAAAGTAGGAAAAAATCACAGCAATATTGAAGGAGATACGACCATAACAAGACATCAGCATTTTATCCTATCTCCTATATTTTAGGAAATGTATTTTATTTGGAAAAGAGTTCAATTACTTGTCTTCTACTCCAAGATTTCGACCTAGGGCTTCCTAAACACCTATAAATCCACAATTTAATCATTATAAACATGTCCTTGCTCAGTTTTATACCTTATTTCAATCCTTAGTCATTCAAGAGAAGCAAGTTAACTATATGTATCTTTATTTTAGTTTATTTCTATATAGTATGAACTAATTTTCCCATAGCTTAGATTTTGCATATGTATAATCTTTGAATTCTATATTTTCTATCTAAGTTTGTTTGGGAAAACTATTTTAAATTGATTATAGCTTCTTAACCATATATTTGTTTTATGTGCTTTGATTTATTATCTGTCTTAATCCTGATCAAATAAGGGTTGTGCTAATAGTAGTTAAAAGGTCACGTGGAAGATGTGTCTAATTATTGAAACATCACATAAGCTTGTAGTGTGTGGTAGTGATCCAGAAGGGCTTGCCTAACTAGATAGTCATTAGGGTTTGAGATTTAATCACCGATCATTATTTGCATGGTCCCCTTACCCAAGTCCCCTTGTAATTGTTAGGTCACCTCTTAAGTCCACCGGGAAGGGGGTTAGATGGAATATAGAATCATGGCTACTTATATAAGAGCTTTAACCACCCTTATTAACTAGTAGAAGAAATAGAAGGATTAGTGCATAATAGTAAAACCTAAGCTATACTTTCAGATTTACGCTTTTGGTTTTTTTGTTCTCTTTCAGGTTTCTAGTGTATGCTCGAGAATCCAAAAAGGTGTTTCACTAATTACAACCAACGCTTGAAAGAAGAACGAGAACAAAGAAAAGTAATGGCTCTGCGAGGAGAAGAAGTGCTACCACGAGAGAATAATCTTAATTTTAATCTTAATGACGATTAACTTCAACCACTAGGCCCTCGAGTGCTACCAGTAGGAGATAACGGAAAAAATATCAGACAAGAACAAAATCTCCCAGGCTTTGGAGTACCTTTTCGAGTTCAACATGTAGTTTATCGTCCTCCAAAGATCCAAATCATAGAGCTTAGACACGGACCAGGTATGCTCAATCAATTTACAAGCTCTAGACTCTATAATGGTGCAGCAATCCAAGATCCGGTAAGAGCGATTTAGAAGTTCATACAGATCTGTGATGCCTACATTACTTCAGGCATTACACGTGAGCAACTGTGATTGATTAGACAAACAACCACCATGTACACTTAATACTTGGGCAGAACTTCAATCTGCGTTTTCTAACCATTTTTATCCGAAGAGTATGAGATTGAAAGATCAAATAGAGCTTGTGAAGTTTTGCCAAGAGAATGGAGAAGAAGTGGGAGACGCATGGATAAGGTTTTAACTTAAGTTAGCTAGATTTCCGCTCCATAATTACACCCCATCTATATAGTTAGCGATGTTTTATCAAGGTATTAATGCCGAGAGTAGACTGAGGGTAGATAATCTTGGAAGAGGAGAATTTGTGTCTATGGATCCTACAGGAGATGTTGAAGGTATGGAACGTATTATAGAAACAAAAAGGAGTTTGCCACTTTCGGGAGATCCTATTTCAAATACCATAGGTACGTTTCGATTAGATGCAGAGACTGTTAATTCAACTCAATTAACTGCTTTAGAAAATCAAATTAAAGAAATTAAACTTGATGTACAAAGACATCAAAATGTAGCAGCAACAAATTTAGTGTAAGAGGCACAAGGTTTTCCAAAGTTTGAAGAATGTGAAGGAAATCCAGCACCTGTTTATTTCCTATCCAACCGAGGAAATTACAAATTCGGTAACAGAAATCATCTGGGTATGCAGTATTCAAATCTAAAGGGGGCCTCTAATCCAGGTTACTATCAACCTCGTCCTTAGAATAACTCTTACCAAACAAGAGGTTAGAATATATATCAAGGAAATTAGAATTTTGATAGACCCGCTCCTCCACAACAACATGCCAACGACGCTTATACTGATACTTTAGCTTAGAAGGATTTACCACAACATCCTCAAGAGGGAGTAGCGAGAGATAAGAAATTAAAGAGTTTCATGGATCTAATGACGAGTAATATTCATACACAAAACGAGAAGTTGAGAGAACGAGAGGCTTTCATTCAAATCTTAGGTACATAAGTAGAACAAACGAATAATGTTCTAACAAATATGATAGAAGCAAGAGAATTGAAAGCCATTTAAGGAGGTGATGACAATATTGGGTTTGAAACTTGTAAGGCCATTTGCCTTGAAATAGAAGAGAAAGAGGAACTACCACATGCTGCAGAAATTGCCATGAAAGTTTTAGTAATTCAAGAAGAACCAACCAAGTCTAGCCCCGAAGACTCTTACTATTCTGAAGATTCGGATTCATCCAAAAGATCCGAGTTTATAGACCTTCTGAGAGATATGCTAGAAGAAATTATATCGGTTATTGAAATACAAGCTACCAGAGCTAAAGAGATAGAGGAAGAAGCCTCAAAAGAGCAGAAAGAAGAAGTTGCACCTGATGGGAAAGAAAATAAAGAAGAAGAAAAAGATAGATTCACCACATGTTGTTCAAACAATATCACCACTTATTCCAAAGACAAATTTGAAGGTTGACATTGAACTCAAGACATTTGTAGATGCGTATAGTCCAGAAAATATCAACTCCCAAATGCTTGAGATTGCGAAGAAAGGGCTTACACCGCAACAATTGTTCACGCAAGTTACTTCAGAGAAAGAAGCGAGTGTAGAAGCCAAAAAAGAGACTATTGCTCATACTGAGAGAGTCTCAAGAAGAGTTGAAAAGGAGTTATAGCATCGCCTAGGGTGTGATAAAAATATGAAAATAAGTTATGGATAAACAATGCACTAACACCCTATACTAAACATGTTACTCACTACAAGTATCACATATTGTATGCAAATGTTACTAGTAAGTCAGATTCGTTCCTCAGAGACTTAATGCGTTATATGAATTGGTAAATAAAATAGCGTAGCAGATGATAGTTAAAGACCTAAAAGTGAATAAATATGATTGAGGAGATTAATGATTAACTAAGTAAAATAAAAGACAATAAATAAATTATGATAGAATAAGATGAGGAAGTATAGCTCAAATTTTACTCGTATGCACTAATCTTTCTGTTTCTTCTACTAGTTAATAAGGGTCATTATAACTCTTAAATAAGTAGTCAAAATTCTATATTCCTCCCTACCCCCTTGCGGGTGGACTAAGGTGGCGACCTCACAATTATCAGGGGACTTAACTAAGGTGTTCCTACACCACTAGGTTCTTAAATGAGTCTGGCCTGCAAATAATGATCGATGATTAAATCAAACCCTAATGACTATCTAGTTAGGCAAGCCCCTTCAGGATCATTACCGCACACTAGACTTTTTGGTGGTGTTTCAATAATTATACACCCCTTCAGGGTGACGGCTTATTTAAGATGATAGTAATGACCGTGGTACCCAAAACTACTTGTAAGAATATAATTGACAATACTATTTATAATAGTACTAGTTATGCTTACTTGCTTAAGTCTCCTAATTTATGTCATAACAGATTAGGACATGTTCATTTTAAGTCTTTGCATAAACTTGTGAATTTAAATCTAATACCTAAATTGGATCTCGATTCTCATAAGAAATGCGATATATGTGTTGAAGCCAAATTGGCTAAAGCTCCTTCTAAATTCGTGGAAAGGAGTACTGAAACATTAGGGTCAATACACAGTGACAACTGTGATTAAAACATGTGAAAATGAGAGGCGGTAAAATTTATTTTATTACTTTTATCGATGACAGCACTAGGTATTGCTATGTGTATTTACTATGAAGTAAAGATGAAGCATTTGAGACCTTCAAGCAATACAAAAGTGAAGTTGAAAATCAACTAAGTAAGAAGATCAAAATACTAAGGAGTGATAGAGGTGGAGAATATGTATTCCCTTTTGATAAAAACAGTCAAGAGCAGGGTATTATTATCAGATTACTGCTCCTTATTCATCTCAACAAAACGGTATTGCAGAATGCAAAAATCTTACTCTAACGGAAATGATGAATTCTTTGTTGATATTGTCTTAATTGACCTCCTATTCTAATGATTTTTTAATTTCATTTTTAGTCGGAAATTATTTGATTGAAAATAGAAACAAACACATAAAGTGTCATTAAAAAAGAAGTAAAATACCAAATACCTCTCTTTGGTTTGACAAAAGATCAACCACTCCACCCTACCTCCTCTCCCTCCCCACACACTCCCAGGTTTTAAAGCGGGTCAAAAACCCTCCTCATAGTTTTGAAACGGTCAAATACCCTTTTATGGTTTTTAACTCGTGACAACTTGTCCTTTTCAATTGATATTACACTATAACTTATACTATGAGTTCCAGCAAGTTATATTTAATAGACATGGTGCATTGTCATGAGTTAGAAAATTATAGGGGGTATTTGTCGTTTTTAAAATATTAAGGATTTTTTACCCTTTGTCAAACTTTGGGGGTATTTGGTATATTACCCTTACGAAAACATAAATGGGAAAAATGTCACATCTCCTTTATTCAATTCCACTTTTCTTCTAAAGTTAAGAGAGAAAGAAAATAATATTATGAATAGATTTGTCTTTTCAGGTGAAAATTGTGATTACTCTTATAGAACACTTGGACCAATATCTGTAATTTTATTATATGATTTTTGAATCTAAGAGACTTTCCAAAAGTAAACTTCCTCAGCCACATTCTGAGGTCATAGATGGTAGGTTTTATATCTCTATTTGTTCGAGATGGATTATCGATACCATGAAAAACTTCAAGATTGTGAAGTGTAAGAAAATACTCTGGTCATGATTGTCAGATGTTTTTAAGAGCATTGAGGAGTCCCACACCTCACTTTCCGCAACTGATCGAATACGCAGACGGTTACATTTATCTTTAATAACAACTTTTTTTGTTGATTGCTACTAATGCAATAAGCACTTCCTCACACGTATCAACGGAGACATAGTTAAACTGAGAATAAACTATGTTGCTAAGTGACAATTGTTCATACTCTATTGTATTTAGAGTGCTCTCTATGTGGTTAATAATTTGCTAAGTGGTGTATACATCAATTTTTCCAAAGAGATGCATGATGAGACGTTAAGTCTTGATATTAACTTCCTTCGGGTTCAAGCCCATTTTCTTTCTATCTGAGGAAAATCCTTATTAAAAATAAACTTAGTGGTTTACGGTTTCATACATTTGATACATTTGGGTTAATTATCAATTTTATTATCCGAACAAAAAAAATAAATTTTAACAAAATGATATTACCCTTACTACGATTTCACAAAGATTATTACTTGTTTTAACACACACCTTCATCTTCTCCATGACCCTTCTTCCATGTCACGCATTCTTCGTCCTTTCCATGTCACACCCTTTCCATTATAAATAAAATATGCACCTTCGCCACGTCACGCCTTATTCTTCCCCTTACACTTCTGTCACAATCAATATTCAATGCGTCATTGTAGGCAATACATTCTATCGTTTTTGTTTTGATGCGGTACTTTTTATTTAGGATAATTATTACTCAATTCAATTTAAGATAATGATTTATTAATCAATAATTATTAATTAATTAAATATGGATAACTTTATATTATAAAATAAATTCAAAATGATTACTTATATATATTTGTATTTTGTGTTTTCCTTTTTCTAGCCCTAGATCTGGCCAATCATAGGAATGTCCTTAGTAGTTGGATTGGCACCCTAGTAGGGGATTCAATTATAGAAACCACACATCATCATCTAGTGTGTTATAGTGATACTAACGGGCTTGCCTAACTAGATAGACAATAGGGTTTAGATCTCACCACCAATCTTGCATAAGGTCCCCTTACCCCAGTCCCTTGGTAGTGTCAAGGTTTCCTTCTAAGCTATCTTGATGGGAGTTAGTAGGATTATAGAATCCTGAATGTTTGTGCCTGTCATAACCAAAAGAAGAATGATCTTCAAATACTTGTTTTCTTGAAATATACAATAACCAAAATGTACTGTATAAGTAATCAAGTCAAGCCCAAAGAACTGGTCATAAAATCTTGAAATATTTTTCTCTTATTCTGAAGTCCAATGAAGGATTTTAGTCCGAAGCAATTATATTTTTTAAATGAAAGAAAACATCCTTCACCGAGAAAGTAATTCGAACGTCTTACCATGAATGTAGACCAACCCAATATTTCACTAATCTCCAAGAATCTCTTGTACTCTCCTTTACCAACTTCTTATTCAAATACTTTCTCATAAGCAAAAGGAAGTTCCTATAATTGTTTATTTGCAGAAGCTAACAAGGCCTTTGAAGCTTTCTCTTTTTTTTCGGGTGTAGGACCTTCAATTTGTAGAGGTTATGTTGTCTTCTTTACGAAAGCTGGAACCTTTTTGCCCATTGAATTAAACACATCTAGATGACCTCTCTTTTCATGACCCATTTTACCCTTTGTGTTGGAACTAGAACTTTTCTCACTTGATTTCTTCTCAATGGAACCCAATACCTTACTTTGATTCTTCTTCATCTCCCTTACAATAGATAATGTCTCTGTTCTTTTAGTCATCTCAATTAACCTGCAACTCAAAGCGTTAACCACTCTTGAAATTTGAAACGCTTGATTATAGGTTGTACAAGCTTTATTTGGGTTAGGATTACAAATTGCTTGTTACAAAATTGTAAACAGTTTTACAAATTGCTTGTTACAGCAAAAATGTGTGGAGATGGTCGTTGGGTTAATAAAGATGATAGTTGGTCATGCCATTTCAATAAAGGGCATCTTCGTCCTTGAAAACTGGATATGTGTGGAGATGGTCATTGGTTTGTCTATTCCTCTCATGAAATTTTATATTGGTTATTATTTCACCAACATATTTACATATGAGTCAAATTTTTATAATAAAGGAAAAGAAGGTCAACATAGGTAGAACTGCATATATTTCAGTTACAAAATCCTTGAAATTGGTTACTTAGGAGTAGTAGTAAGACTACTTAGCACTCAAGTGCCATGTTTTCTATACCCGCTTTTAAACCGAGAAAATCTCCACAAAATAAACAAATCATCTATGTACTATTAATGATTATCTTTTCAAAAGCTATAACTTCCCTATTTTTGTATAAAACACTTTGATTTTGGGTTTATTTATAGGTAAATATGATGCTCAATCACCCTTTACCCCTACTTAATTTGGTAATCGCGCATGTAACTACTCTTTAAGAAGTATTCTATTAGGAGCTCTTCTTTAGTATACGTAAATTCGCGAGCACAAAGACAATCTCTTACCCACCCCGAAAAACAATTTTCATCTAATATTCAAACCAACTACATATTTACATGTGCATGCAGATTGATAAACTATACTCCATTCACATGTTTCATTAATAGTTATTAAAGGAGATAGGTCAAAAGTTTGTATAATACATGTTTGGTTTACATATAACCATTTTGTACTTGTATCTTTGAATTTATAATTGTTGAATGCTTGTATATTAATTCTTTAATAACAGTTCTCTATCATATATTACATATATTAAAAATATGTACTTCAGTTCCTATGTGAGCCTCCTAATTCCTTTCATATAGTATGTAGCCTTATTTCTATGTGCATGGATTCTCCATAGCCATTTCACTAATGAGATTTATGAATTTAAGATTTTAGTATTCATTTTTCATTATAGTAAATTATATTGATGAGGCCTATTTCGAGCTCTAATAATTTGTATTTTGTGATTTTTACTCCATATACAATAATATATATTATTAACAAGAAACCTCATTAATTTTTATACGTTTTTAACCTCATAAAATAAATCTTGGATTTGTGCTTGTCTAGGAGGCTAGCATAGGTTTTTTTTATATTTCAAATTTACGACTAATAATGTAATCATTAATGATTTGATTTTAGTATCATGATTCTCTCAAAGAATAATTTAACCCATGCGATGATGGGTTTTTATTGGGTATTTATCTTTGTGATGTGTATTTACATTTGCTATGTGGAGGTGAA
This sequence comes from Nemophila menziesii, assembly GCA_029959085.1. Lineage (NCBI taxonomy): Eukaryota > Viridiplantae > Streptophyta > Magnoliopsida > Boraginales > Hydrophyllaceae > Nemophila > Nemophila menziesii. Next base: position 10,766,593 of record JARWIR010000027.1, read on the forward strand.
TTCTGGTATTTAGTCTAGTCCTCTAGTCTGTGGTGTCACATTCGCATTGTGCGTATTCTCATGTATGTATCAAGGTTATCATAAATTTAGAGATGAATTCTAAACAACTTAGTATAAGTTATTAATTTTTCTAGAGGCCATCACGACTTCGAATGGTTATTGCATCACTAGCTATGCTGTAATAATGGAATTTCTAATTACTTAGGATGTTTCATCTATCTATTTATGTTTTCTTGATATTTTTAGAAACTTCCCTACTCAAATTCAAAATTTTATTTGTGGCATCCAAATTATGTAGATTTATGTGACAAAGCTAATTAGTAGTAGAAACAAGACATTGTCCTGTGTAGCAAACTCAACTGGTTTACGTATACAATTTATATGTGAACATTGGCGAAGTAACCTGAGGAAAGAGTATCATGATTTGTATAGAGAGATTTTACCTAAAAATAAGTATAGATTCGTAATATTATACAAATTTATATCCCAAATTGGTTAAATTTAGTTTTAACTTGAATACCCAGCATATGAACTATAGACTAAGTGACTTGGTGCACAAGATCTAAATTAATTAATGTGTTAGTTTCCACCAAATATGCAGCATATAAGTTCACTCTTGAAATACATCATTTAATTGGAGAACTGGTCATAAAATCTTGAAATATTTTTCTATTATTCTGAAGTCCAATGAAGGTTTTTAGTCCGAAGCAATTATATTTTTTAAATGAAAGAAAACATCCTTCACATAGAAAGTAATTATGTTGATCATGTTTAGTTTGTGTACGAGTTTCATTTGTAAAGTTGTCAAAGTTCCGATCAAAATTTGATCATTTACATCAACATTGATATTTGAAAACTCTGTAGTACACCTAGTTAGAAAAAGTTAATGATAGAACTTTGAAGTTTAAACTTGGTAGAATGTTTGTGACTGTCATAACCTAAAGAAGAATGATATTCAAATACTTGTTTTCTGAAAATAAAAAATAACCAAAATGTATTGTATAAGTAATCAAGTCAAGCCCAAAGAGCATGTTTCATGGTAGTGACTACTTCTGAATGGAAGTTGCTTATGGTGGGTTTGATATTTTTGTATTCTCCGGTCACATTGATTTAGTGAACTGCAATTTACCTACAATGTCTACGGCCAGGGTCTTCATCCATTCACAAGCAATAATAGTACCACACGTTTAAAGGTATTTTTACAATTTTTTTTTGACAAATGAAGACTTGTAGCACATTATTCATTTTATTTGTTTGGTTAAAGTTTATACTAAGAAATGGATAAATTGTATACTATACAAATAATCATCCACCTAGACCCGAAAATATAAGTTAGCCGCATGGTTAATAACTAGCAACTATCTCATACTAGTACAAGTTAAACACCCATTATCTTTCGAAAAGATATGATTAGTAAAAAAAAGGTATATTATGGAATAAGTGCACCAATTAATCTTATTGACAACCACTTCACGTAAAAATTGATCACCACTCATGGAAATATTATTTCTTTTCGTCCATATGTAATAAACAATAGCTCAAAAATTTATTCTCCAAGTCTTATTCTTCAGTTCTAACGAGTTTTTAGCTTATATAACAACTTCGATGCAATCAATAAAATATGCATATCTTTAACAAATCTCAACCACTTCTTAATCTCATTTCAAATATCTCTCATATAAGCACATATAAAGAATAGAATCTCATTTGATATATAACCCTCACCACATAATGAACATAGTGGATTAAATTCCAAGTAAATTATGCCATTCAAAGGAATTTTAATTTTTTTATATTATAAATGGTAAAGTACCTTCAAACAATTTGGACTATCTCTAATGGACTGTTATTATAGACAAATGTATGTTATCGTTAATGGAGACAACTATACAAAAACAAGATCTTATAGTAATAGAATGAAGTAGATACCAAATCTAGTAATAAGATGTCACGTGGAAACGAATCCTCTTATGTTTGGTTTACAATCCCAAATCCTTTATGCTTTATTTTTTACCATTTATTAGTCTTTATTATCAATGTAATTTATTGTATTCTTTTATTTCATAAAAATCAATTAAATGAAAAGTAATCGGCATTATGATAATATATGAAATTATATGTCATTTTACATTATTAAATATCATTTTCTATGTATCTTTAGGCATGAGTCCGTTTATAGAACTAATATTTAAAACTAGTTTTTAAAGAATTAATATTTTATTAAAAATAACTTTGTTCTTTTAGAATATATTTACATTTTTTCACAAAAATGCATATATTATTAATTTAATCGGCCAAACACATAATTATTGTATCAGAATGTTATGGGATGTATATAATTAATTGTGTTGACTACAAATAAAATTATTGCATTGAAAGCTTATGGAAATATATTATGCGCGTGCGATTATTATGGTAAGTCCAACACAAATTCAATCTTTTAAATAAGTTAAGAAAATTGAAAAGAAAATTGTATAATGGTGAGCAATTTATTCTTAGTTATTTGAATGATATACAATGTATTGATAAAATTCTTATGTATTAAGTATACGTGAAAATGGAAATTATGTAATTAATTTTCAACACAAAAAATATTTTTCTAGAAAAATATTTAATTCTTAAAAAAAAGTTTATCCAAAATTGTAAATGATACATTTTTCCTCTTATATTCAACGTTATCTTATTACTTTGTTATTCGTGCATAATCATATTAATACTAAATGATATTTCTTGGGTTCTATATATAAGAGTATAATGGATAATCAAATTAAGATGGAAAGATTTATTTTATTTATTATGATTTGATTGTTATTTCATAACTCAATAATTTAAAAATATTCAAAATTAAGGGTGAGTTGGAGTTAACAACTTGAATACGGTTTTTTTAAAATTTATTGTATTAGTTGACAATAATTGATTAATATTTTTCAGCTAATGGTCATATAATATTTGTTTCCTAAATATATTATTCCATTAACTAATTTAGTATTTTGATAAGAAATTATTTCTTATTTTTGTTTATTTCTACTATGATTATTTTATTTAATCATTAAATAACACAAATATAGTAAATTAATAATTCACTAAAATTATAAGATAATACATATTTTATGATTCTTACAGACTCTAATTTATATATAAATTAATAATTCCTTATATATTACATATTACATGAAATATTTATGAAAGATTTTTGAAAAATGACTCAATTGTTTTTTGTTGTTTGTTGAAATTAATTTTACCTTAAATGTCGTCCCTAATTTTTATTATCATTGTAAGAACTTCCAGTGTTGTTTTCTCATAACTCAATAAGAAAGTATTCAATGTGATTGCTTCTTTAATTTGTTCATTTCACGAAGGGGCACCATGGAAGAACTTTTATCATCACCTTCATCATCTTTATCCGTTTCAAAACTATGCAACTACATTGTCTTATGAGTTGTTTAGAACATATTTGACATCCATTGCATTGAGATAATTTGAATCTTTGATCAGATTTCGATGTTCTTGAGTGCTTGCACTATCTACATGTTCATCGGTGTTCTCAAAAGCCATGTTATCTATTTATCAAAGTTTAAAATGACGAAAGCAGGTGGCAATCATATTTACATGAACATCGATAGTCCATGCTAAAATTGTAAGATTTATTGCATCTAACACATTTATTTTTGCTGGATTTGTATATATGATGAAATTATGAATTATCTAGTACGTGTTTACCTAAAAAAATTCCATTTTAATACATTTATTGTTAAATTTTAATATGTGGCTATTATTAAGCAAATTGATATGTTTATTATTTAGTAATATGACATATTAAAAAATAGTGATTAAATCGTGATTATTTAACTCAGTTTTAGTCTTTTAATTTCAATATGATAGAATACAACTATAATTTAAATACATGTATGATATGTTAAATAATTAGAACCATTAGAGAATCCTCTCACATCACAATTACAATTCTAGATTTTATATCAAGTAGAAAGGAGAAAACTTTTTATTTTTGAGTGATACAAGTTGAAGGTTCAGTTTGGTATCAAATGATTTTTATTCGATTAGTCAGCCAAACTTGTACTTTAATTAAATGATTCTATAATTTTTATAGTTTATTAGAAGTGTTATGGACTACTAACTATCATCTATTGTGTTGAGAACGTGGAATTGATACATAATTCAATTGTCTTTAGTAGTTTGTCATCATAAGATTTGTGTGTGATTAGTCAATCAAACATGTACTTTAATTAAATAATTTTATACTTTCTACAATTTATTAGAAAGCTTATCAACTACAAACTATCAACTCTTTTGTTAAGAATGATACACAATTCAATTGTTTTTAGTAAATTATAAACTTAGTTTATATTAAACAAAAAATCTTAAATAACTTACAAAGTAATCACTCTACCTTTTCTCTTTAAAGAGATTATGGATTTCAAGTAGAACAAGTAAAAATATAAAACACAAATATATAACACAAACATAGTAAAACAAACTAACCTCATAGAAATGTCTTGAAATATCTTGAAATATCATGATCAACTATCGTAATATGATCTTCTTATGTATTCTAAAAAGTATAAAGACAATATTTTTCTGAAAAAAAAAGTATTTATGTAATATATACAATAAGATAGATTTATGTGTATTGTGAGCTGTAATCTTCTTTCAAACTAACATAATATAGATAAATATATTAAATTTGGTTGACATAATTTATAAGAAATATTTTTATCATATTTTTCTGTTTGATTATTAAACTTTCCAATACACTATAATATTAAATAAAATACAAGTAAATAAATATAGAATGTTTGAAATTATATTTCTCTCAAATTTATTTTAATCTAATATAGTTATATATAGTTTATTAATTTCACTAAGAACAAAAAAATTTACATCAATACTATATTAACATGTGATTTGATATTCAATATATATAGTTAATTAATTTTACATAATATTTATCTACATTGAGATAAGATAATATTCTACAAATAGATTTTTAAATTATAGAGAGAATAAAAATTATTATCAAATAACTCATATATTTGTCAATATAATTTATTAAAATACAATACATATATTTTCACAAACAATATTAGCAGAAAAAACAATTTTTTATATTTATACATATATTCATTGAATATATCTATGTACCTATATAAAATTATTTGATTCAAAATTTTCATTTATCTATATGTAGATATAATAACTAGAGTATGACATATCCCATAAAAATAATCATGTTAGAGACATGGATTTTATTTTGAAACTATACTATATTAAATAAATATTTTATAATATCGTAGAATATAATACAAAAATTATAACTCATTTACTTTTATCTTTATTAATACAATTTTTATTTATAAAATATATATTTTAACTAAATAAATAATGATTATAGACATTATTTTTGAAAATTAAAATTTTTATAAATAATGATATTAATCATAATTATAATCTCTAACCACATTCTCATATAAATATCTCCTACGCCAAACACTCCCATTATATATAACATTTTATTAAATGTTTGTAAAACTTAAATAAAAAATTCAAAAATTAAAATATTCATCGATAAATTCAAATATATTTATTTATATAATGAAAATAATCGTGCAAGTATATTTTATACCTTCAAACTTGTGACACTGGTCAAATTACAAAGACTATATATAAAATAAAAAATAATAAAATTGATGGGTTGAATTTAATATCGGGTAAATATGAAAAAGATATGTAATTTACATATTAATTAGAAGGTAGATCGGAAAAAAATATGAAGATACAAAGAGGAAAACATATGAAGGTGGAGAGGAAAGAAGCAGCTGCCGTTAATGAAAATTAGGGTTCCATAATAGATTTATAGTAGAATTTTGGTTTATAAATATTTATCCTTTTATCTTCTAAATTGATTCAATTATGATGTGAACCATATAATAAGATGTTTTTAATATACAACTAATCCCATAATTTTTTTATATTAATTAAAAAAAGGTGTTTGACCAAAAGATCCACTCAGTCATTGATAAGCACAAAAACCCCATTATAAAAATATACGCGACAATTATAAATATATAAGAATCCCATTAAAAAACTTGCACACATATTTTTGGATATTATTTAGCAATTAAATCTTAAATATTAAAAATTCCAAGGAAACAACCGCTCCATAACAATGAGGCAAATAATTAATAAACATTTTATTATGTTTTCATGTACTTTTACTAACACATGATATAGACATATAAACAAGATGTTATTAATTTTAAGATAAAATGAAAGATTCTATTTTTTGTAGGGTAATACCTAGTGTATATATAGTTATATTGTATAAAATTAAGGAATATATCAATATTCTAATATAAACATATTTAATTTATTTCTTTTATTTGAAATAGAGATAATAGAGTAAAATGTTAGAAAATGCGCTCAATCAATTTTTTTTCTTTCCCAATGATCAAGTTATTGTTCTGTTAAATTTTTTTAATGGATTGTAGAGTTTTTTTAATGTGTTGATTATATATGTAATAGGTTTCATGTTTAAAATAAGGCCTTATTTTTTTTTATAAAGAATCATTTTTGAAGCCCACAATGCTAAATAGGCTTTGAAACATCAAAGTGGCTACTTATGCAGATTTAACTCTTGTACAACCTCTATTGACAACTAAGATCTCAAAACCCTTCCAATATTACATTATCGAACATTAGGTTCCAAAACTCACCGCCTCCCTTATCCCTTACTTTAACTCACCGCCTCCATTATCCCTAACTTTTACTCGCTCCCCTTATCCCTAACTTCAACTCGCCTCCTTTATCCCTTACTTTATCCAAATTTACCTCTAAATAAATCTCCACTATATTAATACATGTATGTTTATATGAATTTCCATTTTATGTATATTGGTTAAATATTATTTGGTTTGTGTAAATTTTTGAATGAGACGATGTTTGTAATCACAGATCCATGGTCATGACATTTCATTTAAGGTATGTTTTTTTTATTCTAATTTTATATTATTTTTGTATATAAATGCTTTCATAATATACATTGTTTTATTGACAAAAGAGATTTGATTGTGAGGTTTAGGATTTATATATTATTATATAATAATACAGAGCATGCATTATTTTATAGAATACAAGTAAGGTCATACCTCTATGTTAAAGATTTGTTCGTTTAAAACAATGATGTAGGATCTGGATGTAAATTAGAGCATTTTGATACCAAATTTTTTAAAACATATCTTATCAACCTTGAATTTATTTTAATTTATTCATAGGTTTTTCTTTTATTTAATAAATTATGGGGTATTTTATGTATGGCTTATAGTATAAATAATAACAAATATATATTAACTAACATTATATAGTAATTTTTTCGAATAAAATATACTTTATTTTTATAAAGTAGGGAGTACATATTTAATGAAAAAAATGATTAAACAAATAGACGAGGTATCAAAATATATACATAACACTAAAAGTACCTATACTTTAAATTAATTTGTCACTAAGGAAGTATGATTATCGAAACTTATTTTAAGATATTATTGTCCTCACCTAGCTAGAGAGTTTTGATCAACAATTATGCCTCTATATAGTTATACTTGTTTACAGACCTGTTTACATTGAATGGAAATATAAAAAACACTTATATAACCTTAATAAATATTTTATCAATCTCCAAAACAACATTCAGTCTATTTAAACCAAGACAAAATTTATTTAACCCAGTATTGTTCAACATTCGTATTTTTATCCCTACTATTAGTTGGTTCAATTTGAAATATATGCTCGAAACTAAGTTCTTTACTTATCATTTAAATACTCATAAATATGGTCACACAATTCATATCCCTACCCTTTACACTATATATATTCTTTTATTCCCAATATGATATTCCATAGGATGAGTGGGTAAATTTCCATCTTCTCTTATGATACTATACTTTACCATATGACCTCACTGATTTTTCTATTAAAATCGTGAGAAAAAAGTTAATTGATAGATGAAGAGTAATTCACATAATATATATAACCTGTATTTAACAACAAAATGTATTACTGAAATTTGTCACCTTGTATTATGTGTGAAAAAGGGTATGGTAACCGACCCTTTACCTATATATTGAAAGAAACTCATTTTGATCTGGTTTTAAATAAAATGCTACCCTTTTTTAACTGGAAAAATATACGATTAAAAAGTAATTATTATTATTTTTCGGTAGGATTGTCCGGTCATAATATAACAATTTACTTATAAATTATATAAATTTTAGTAAATTATTATCAGATTTTAATAACATATATGATACATAACATATATGATACAGATCTATAAGATCCAATCTCCATGGATGAAATTAATCAAAAAATGCAAACATAATTCATATATCTATAAAATATCTCAAAAAAGAAGTTACCTATCGACTACATAAGTGAATATGTTATATAATTATACAATAGATATCTACAAGATTACAATCATTCGGTGAGTAATGCAAAATAATATATACCATTTGATTTTGTTGGGTGTACACAAACCACTTTATATAAGACATATCCTTGGTTAACCTTTTTGTAAAAAAAGACGTTGACCAGTTTGGGAACTAATGGATCAACTCAATGGCCTATTTATTTCTTTTTAGTTTATATTATATTCTTATTTGTATTAGATCGATTCATTTTTTTATCCTTATATTTTTATAGTTCTATAAAACACTTTAACTTGTGGGTAAGTTTGTTTATTTATTAACTAATTAATATTTATTTAAAATTACATATTTATTAACGAGAAATGCTCAAATTTATTTGATATATCAAAGGTTATTTTTCCAGTTCATCAATTAATCCAATAATAGATAATTTTTGCTAGTCTAGGTGAAATTTAATAATTCAGTATATGCATGGATGATGAATTTGGACAAAATTTCAAACAACGATTAACAAACTTTAGATAGTCATTGCATCATGCACCAAGGATAAACCGGGAACCTACTTAAACTTAATGTCGTATTTCTATTTATGGATAGCCCTTAAGAAATTTAAACAAGATTTTTAATTGTAATTTTTTGTTCTGTCATATTGTTTGTTATTGTTATTGTTATTTTAAGCATATATGGCATTCTTAAAAATACTTTTGTTCTAAATGGCTTCAATAGGTATGTGACCCGCAGGCTTCAACAAGATGGATTTTTACCAATCAGAGTGAAGTTTCACCGATCCATGGCAAAGTAACACCGATCCAACGGAAATCTCCACCGATCCATAGTAGAGGTTCATCAATCCAAGGTGCAGTTCCACCAATGAATTTATCAACTTATTAAAATCGTTTGTCAAACAATATTGCACAAAATATTATTAATCGAGGGAATGAGTCGGTGTTTCTAAGTGATTTCAATCCCTTTTGAAAAATATTCCAAGACATGAAGATTAATGGAAATGAGATAACATATCAACCTAATCAAAGCCTTTATAAAACACCATAGACTTGGAATCAGGGTCTTAACAACAACAACAACAATATCAAAGATATGTTTGATTCAAGAAATAATACAACAATCTCACCGAATTTAACCCTATGCATGCTTCAAGTTTCACCTCCGGGGACAATTTCTGTAGGAACAACAAAAACGACAAGGACCACACCAAAAACATTCTTAAAGCTTCCCCAAAAAAAATGAGTAGCCAAATTATCTTTCAAATTTTGACCCACCGAAAATATAGGAGTAGTTTGATATGTTGTAATTTCAAATCAAAAAAAATATTTTCGTTGAATTTTTGAGAAGTTGAGTATTAAATTTTCTTTGATGAATCTTTGAGAAGTTGAGTATTTAATTTTCTTTGTTTATCCTTATTAAAGAGGAAAACTAGATTTTTTTTAATGTCGTTTAAATTGTATTAAAAAAGAATTTATCCTTTTAATCATATTTTATTTCATATTTTTAATTTTAAATATTAATTTTTATTTTCTTTATAACATTTTTTGACTACTTCATTATTTATCTAAATCATAAAAAAAGTTCTAGAAAAATAAAAATTAAATGTACTTTATTCATCATATTTAATTGTCCATTTTTATATATTTATCAATTTTGTTTATCAAGACTTTTTTCCTCTCAACTTAAACATTATCTTATTACTTTGTTAATGATGCATAACCATATTAATAATAAATGACACTTCTTGGGTTGCATATATAAGAGTATAATGGATAATTAAATTAAGATGGAATATTATGATTTGATTGTTATTTCATAACTCAATAATTTATAAATATTCAAAATTAAGGGTGAGTTGGAGTTAATAGCTTGAATCCGTTTTTTTTTAAATTTATTATATTAGTTGTCAATAATTGATTCATAATTTTCTGCTAATTGTCATATAATATTTGTTTCCTAAATATATTATTCCATTAACTAATTTAGTATTTTGATAAGAAATTATTTCTTATTTTTGTTTGTTTCTATTATGATTTTTTTATTTAATCATTAAATAACACAAATACAGTAAATTAATAATTCCCTAAAATTATAAGATAATACATTTTTTATGATTTTTGAAGATCCTAATTTATATATAAATTAATAATTCCTTATATATTACATATTACATGAAATATTTATGAAGGTTTCTTGAAAAATGACTCAATTATTTTTTGTGTTTTGTTGAAAATAATTTTACCTTAAATGTCGTCCCTAATTTTTATTGTCATTGTAAAAACTTCCGGTGTTGTTTTCTCATAGCTTAACAAGAAAGTATTTAATGTGATTGTTTCTTTAATTTATTCATTTCGCGAAGGGGGCTCTATGGCTGAACTTTCATCATCATCTTCATCATCTTTATCAGTTTCAAAGTTTCAATAACACTCTCAATAATTTCTTTTTCAGTCAACAACTATGCAACTACATTGTCTTATGGGTTGTTTACGACATATTTGACATCCATTGCATTGCGATAATTTGAATCTTTGATCAAATTTCGATGTTCTTGAGTGCTTGCACTACCTACCCGTTCATCGGTGTTCTCAAAAGCCATTTTATCTATTGATCAAAGTTTACAATGACGAAAGCAGTTGACAATCGTATTTACATGAACATAGTCCATGCTGAAATTGCAAGATTCATTGCATCTAACACATTTTTTTTGCTGGATTTGTATGTATGATGAAATTATAAATTATCTAGTACGTGTGTACCTAAAAAAATTCCATTTTAATACATTTATGGTTGAATTTTAACATGTGGCTATTATTCAGCAAATTGATATGTTTAATATTTAGTAATATGACATATTAAAAAAATAGTAATGAAATCGTAATTATTTAACTCAGTTTTAGTCTTTCAATTTAAATTTGATAGAATACAAATATAATTAAAATACATGCATGATATGTTAAATAATTAGAACCATGAGAGAATCCTCTCACATTGCAATTACAATTCTAGATTTTTTATCAAGTAGAAAGGAAAAAACTATTTATTTTTTAGTGATACAAGTTGAAGGTTCAGTTTGGTATCAAAGGATTTTTGTTCAATTAGTCAGCCAAAGTTGGAGATTAATTAAATGATTCTATAATTTCTCTAATTTATTAGAAGTGTTATAAACTACTAACTATCATCTATTCTGTTGAGAACGTGCAATTGATACATAATTTAATTGTTTTTAGTAGTTTTATATCATAAGAATTGTGTGTGATTAGTCAATCAAACATGTAATTTAATTAAATAATTTTATACTTTCTACAATTTATTAGAAGGCTTATCAACTACAAACTATGATCTCTTTTGTTAGGAACGTGAATTTGATACACAATTCAATTGTTTTTAGTAAATTATAAACATAGTTTATATTAAATTATGTAAAAACATATGTTAAACAGAAAATCTAAAATATCTTACAAAGTAATCACTTTACCTTTTCTCTTTTAAGAGATTATGGATTAAAAGTAGAACAAGTAAAAATATAAACTTGTACTTTGAAAAAACATTTTAATATATAACACAAATATAGTAAAACATACTAATCTCATATAAATGTCTTGAAATGTCATGATCAACAATCGTAATATGATCTTCTTGTGTATTCTAAAAAGTATAAAGACAAATTTTTTCTGCAGGAAAAAAAGTATTCTTGTAATATATACAATAAGATAGATTTATGTATATTGTGAACTGTAATCTTCTTTCAAACTAACATAATATATATAAATATATTAAATTTGGTTGACATAATTTATAAGAAATATTTTTATCATATTATTCAGTTTGATTATTGATCTTTCCAATACACTATAATATTAAATAAAATACAAGTAAATAAATATAGAATGTTTGAAATTATATTTCTCTCAAATTTATTTTAATCTAATATAGGTATATATAGTTTATTAATTTCACTAAGAACAAAAAACTTTACATCAATACTATATTAACATGTGATTTGATATTCAATATATATAGTTAATTAATTTTACATAATATTTATCTACATTGAGATAAGATAATATTCTACAAATAGATTTTTAAATTATAGAGAAAATAAAAATTATTATCAAATAACTCATATATTTGTCAATATAATTTATTAAAATACAATACATATATTCTCACAAACAATATTAGCAGAAAAAACAATTTTTTATATTTATACATATATTCATTGAATATATCTATGTACCTATATAAAATTATTTGATTCAAAATTTTCATTTATCTATATGTAGATATAATAACTAGAGTATGACATATCCCATAAAAATAATCATGTTAGAGACATGGATTTTATTTTGAAACTATACTATATTAAATAAATATTTTATAATATCGTAGAATATAATACAAAAATTATAACTCATTTACTTTTATCTTTATTAATACAATTTTTATTTATAAAATATATATTTTAACTAAATAAATAATGATTATAGACATTATTTTTGAAAATTAAAATTTTTATAAATAATGATATTAATCATAATTATAATCTCTAACCACATTCTCATATAAATATCTCCTACGCCAAACACTCCCATTATATATAACATTTTATTGAATGTTTGTAAAACTTAAATAAAAAATTAAAAAATTAAAATATTCAACGATAAATTCAAATATATTTATTTATATAATGAAAATAATCGTGCAAGTATATTTTATACCTTCAAACTTGTGACACAGGTCAAATTACAAAGACTATATATAAAATAAAAAAGAATAAAATTGATGGGTTGGATTTAATATCGGGTAAATATGAAAAAGATATGTAATTTACATATAAATTTGAAGGTAGATCAGAAAAAATATGAAGGTACAAAGAGGAAACCATATGAAGGTGGAGAGGAAAGAAGCAGTCGTCGTTAATGAAAATTAGGGTTCCATAATAGATTTATAGTAGATTTTTGGTTGATAAATATTTCTCCTTTTATCTTCTAAATTGATTCAATTATGATGTGAACCATATAATAAGATGTTTTAAATAGACAACTAATCTCATAATTTTTTTATATTAATTTAAGAAAGGTGTTTGACCAAAAGATCCACTCAATCATTAATAAGCACAAAAACCCCATTATAAAAATATACGCGACAATTATAAATATATAAGAATCCCATTAAAAAACTTGCACACATATTTTTGGATATTTTTTAGCAATTAAATCTTAAATATGAAAAATTCCAAGGAAACAACTGCTCCATAACAATGACGCAAATAATTAATAATTACCAATATTTACATAATTGAGTCTCCTAACTTGAAGTGACGACAAAAGGTAACACCGTTGATTAAATATTTGGTGAGATACCAAGGAGAACCTATAATTGACATATTTATGAATATAGTAATTTCTGTTATAGTTGCCTTTAATGAGAATAGGAAGCTGAGGGTTGTGAATAATGAGTAAATGTATTTTACTACACTTAATGAAGATGATTAATATATTGGGAATTATGAATATCCACAAGTACTGTGATCAAGAGAAGAGAAAATTAGTTTAATTGGCTATAGTATTGCTAGTCTAGAGTTCGAATCCCTTCCTAACGGGTGTAAAGTAAGAAGTACAACGCTCTAACCCCTTCCTGAACATGGGGTAACCTAGTTTTGATTTAATTGGGAATATACATGGGAAGGCGTGTATATCCAATACATTATTTACTTCTAAAATATATATTTTAACTTAATAAATAATAATTATATACATCATTTTTGAAAATTCCTTTTTTTATAAATAATGATACTAATCAAAATATGAATTTCTAACCACGTTCTCATATAAATATCTATGAGACAAAAAGTTCCCATTATATGTAACTTTAAATTGAAAATTTGTAAATCTTTAATAAAAATTAATAATTTAAATATTCAACAATAAGTTCAAATACATGTATTTATGTAATGAAAATAATTGCCGAAGTTTTAGTTTATGGGTTGGATTTGATAATGTGTAAATGTCAAAATGAGATGTATTTACAAATAAATTTGAAGATAGATATAAAAAAATATGAAGGTAGATCAGAAAAAATATGAAGGTAGAGAAAGGAAAATATATGAAGGTAAATAAATAATCAAATAAATATAGATTAATATTTTAAAATTACAAATGCAATTATTTTCTATATTTTTCATTTTCTGGTCTCACAATATCAAGGTAAATAAATAATCAAATATATATCAAAAAAACTAAAATTAAAAAATACAAAAAATTTAAAGATTTTCTCCTTACTCTTAACATTTATATATTGAGAAAATTAGAGTTAATATTCAGGGTGGTATAATGTGGATTATAAATATCATTACATAAATTTGTTAAACATAAATATGGTGAAAAATCTTGGTTTTAAAATAACATAGATTTGTTTACTAATTCACTTGTTAAACATAAGTTACTAGACCTTATTGTTGAGTTTTTTATTCCTATTAAAAATTAATTTCCTTATTAATTTACTTTTGTGATCATGTAGAAATTAACCATAACTTTTAATCATGTTACCTTTATATTATTTCTATTATACATATTATTTTGTGTGAACTAATCATTCAAATTTTGTAGCATATAAAATTAAAAGTTCTTTACCTTGTAACCTTAAATCCTATATAAATATTAACACTCAATAATACATAGTATTTTTCTTCCTTCTAAACACTACCATGAGAAAAATAATTTTTAATATACAATTAAGCATGGGAAGTCATTTAAGTGTTATCTAGTATACCCTTATTCTAATTTTTAGAAAATTTTAATCTTGAAGTAAAATAATAATCTTCAACTTAATAGTCAACAATCTCCAACACCAAAGTCCTCGACACCACAAAAGATTTTTTAAAAATTATATTATTAATCATTTATAAATACATATATATATATAAATTAAAGTAGACATTAGCAACATTTTATTATGTTTTCATGTACTTTTTAGAACACATTTATAGGCATATAAACAAGATTTTATTAATTTTAAGATAAAACGAAAGATTCTATTTTTTGCAGGGTAATACCTAGTATATATATATAGTTATATTGTATAAAATTAAGGAATATATCAATATACTAATATAAACATATTTAATTAACTTTTTTTTATTTGAAATAGAGTTAATAGCATAAAATGTTAGAAAATGCGCTCAATCAATTTTTTTTCTTTCCCAATGATCAAGTTATTGTTCTGTTAATTTTTTTAATTGATTCTAGAGTTTATTAAATTTGTTGATTATATAGGTAATGGGTTTCATGTTTAATATAAGGCTTAATTTTTTTATAAAGAATCATTTTTTAAACCCACAATGCTAAATAGGCTTTGAAAAATCAAAGTGGCTACTTATGTAGATTAAATTCTTGTACAAATTCTATTGACAACTAAAATCTCAAAACCCTCCCAATATTACATTATCAAACATTAGTCTCCAAAACTCACCGCCTCCCTTATCCCTTACTTTAACTCACCGCCTCCCTTATCCCTTACTTTATCCAATCTTACCTCTAAATAAATCTCCACGTACTAATATATGTATGTTTATATAAATTTCCATTTCCTATATATTGGTTAAATATTATTTGGTTGGTGTAAATCTTTGAACGATATTTGTAATCACAGATCGATGATCATGACATTTCATTTAATGTATGTTTTTCTTATTCTAATTTTATATTATTTTGGTATATAAATGCTTTCATAATATACATTGTTTTATTGACAAAAGTAGATTTGATTATGAGGTTCAGGATTTATATATTATTTTATAAAAATACAGATTATGCATTATTTGGTATATAAATCTATTTTAAAGATTTGTTCGTTTAAAACAATGATGTAGGATTTGGATGTTAATTAGAGCATTTTGATACCAAAGTTTTTAAAAAATATCTTATCAATCTTGAATTTATTTTATTTTATTTATAGGCTTTGCTTTTATTTAATAAACTATGGGGTATTCTATGTATGACTTATAGTTTAAATAATGAACAATATATATTAACTAACATTATATAGTAATGTTTTCGAATAAAATATAATTCATTTTGTATGAAGTTGGGAGTACATATTTAATAAAAAAATGATTAAACAAATATACGAGGTACCAAAAGATACACTTACCACTAAGATTACCTATACTTTAAATTAATTTGTTACTAAGGAAGTATGATTATCTAAACTTATTTTAAGATATTATTGTCCTCACCTAGCGAGGTTTGATCAACAATTATGCTTCTCTATAGTTACACTTGCATACAGACCAGTTTACATTGAATAGAAATATAAACAACACTTATATGATATTAATAAATATTTCCTCAATCTCCAAAACAACATTCAATCTATTTAAACCAAGACAAAATTTATTTAACCCATTATTGTTCAACATTCGTATTTTTATCTCTACTATTAGTTGGTTCAGTTTGGAATATAGACTCGAAATTAAGTTCTTTACCTATCATTTAAATACTCATAAATATAGTCACACAATTCATATCCCTATCCTTTACACTATATATATTCTTTTATTCCTAATATGATATTCTATTGGATGGGTGGGTAAATTTCCATCTTCTCTTGTGTAACTAGACTTTACCATATGACCTCACTGGTTTTTCTATTAAAATCGAGAGAAAAAAAAGTTAAATCATAGATGAAGAGTGATTCACATAATATATTACATGTATTTAACACCATACCGTATTACTAAAATTTGTCACCTTGTATTATGTGTAAAAAGGGTATGGTAACTGACCCTTTACTTATATATTAAAAGAAACTCAGTTTGATCCAGTTTTAAATAAATTGCTACCCTTTTTTAACTGGAGCAATATACGATTAAAAACTAAATATTATTTTTCCGGTAGGATTGTTTCGTCATAATATAACGATATACTTATAAATTATATAAATTTTAGTACATTATGATAAATTTTTTATAACATATATGGTACAGATCTATAACATCCAATCTCCATGGATGAAATTAATCAAAAAATACAAACATAATTCATATATCTATAAAATATCTCAAAAAAAAAGTTACCTATCGACTACATATGTGAATATGTTCTATAATTATATAATAAATATCTACAAGATTACAATCATTCGGTGAATAATGAAAAATAATATATACCATTTGATTTTGTTGGTTGTAGACAAACCATTTTATAAAAGACATATCCTTGGTTAAGCTTAGTGTAAAAAAAAGAGACCTTGACCAGTTTGGGAACTAATGGATCAACTCAATGGCCTATTTATTTATTTTTAGTTTACATTTTTTCCTTATTTGAATTAGATTGATTTATCTTTGTTTATCCTTATATTTTAATAGTTCTATAAAACACTTTAACATATGGGTAAGTTTGTTTATTTATTAACTAATTAATATTTTCTTAAAATTACATATTTATTAACGAGAAATGCTCAAATTTATTTATATATTAGAAGTTATTCCAGTTCATCAATTGATCCAATAATAGACAATTTTTGCTAGTCTAGGTGAAATTTAATAATTCACGATGATGAATTTGGACAAAATTTCAAACAACGATTATCAAACATTAGATAGTCATCGCATCATGTACCAAGGATCAACCGGGAACTTACTCTTAAACTGAATGTCGAATATCTATTTAGGGATAGCCCTTAAGAAATTCAAACAAGATTTTTAATTGAAATTTTTGTGTTCTATCATATTGTTTGTTATGGTTATTCTAATTTTAAGCATATATGGAATTCTTAAAAATACTTTTGTTTTAAATGGCTTCAATAGGTATGTGACTCGCAGGCTTCAACAAGATGGATTTTTACCAATCAGAGTGAAGTTTCACCTATCCATGGCAGAGTAACACGGTCCGGGGCAAATCTCCACCGATCCATGATAGAGGTTCATCAATCCAGGCTGCAGTTCCACCAATGAATTTATCAACTTATCAAAATATTTTGTCAAACAATAATGCACAAAATATTATTAATCAAGGGAATGATTCGATGTTTACAAGAGATTTCAATCCATTTTGAAAAATATTCCGAGACATGAAGAGTAATGGAAATGAGATAACATATCAACCTAATCAAAACCTTTATAAAACACCAAGGCCGATAGACTTTGAATCAGGGTCTTAACAGCAACTACAATATCAATGATATGTTTAATTCAAGAAATAATACAACAATCTCACCGAATTTAACCCTATGCATGCTTCAAGTTTCCCCTGCGGGGACAATTTCTGAATGAACAACAAAAACGACAAGTACCATACCAAAAACATTCCTAAAGCTTCCCCCGAAAATAATGAGTAGCTAGAATATCTTATAAATTTTGACCCACCAAAAATATAGGAGTAGTTTGATATATTGTATTTTCAAATCAAAAAACTTATTTTCGTTGAATTTTTGAGAAGTTGAGTATTTCATTTTCTGTGTTGAATCTTTGAGAAGTTGAGTATTTCATTTTCTTTTTTTATCCTTATTAAAGAGGAAAACAAGATTTTTTTTAATGTCGTTTAAAATATATTAAAAATGAATTTATCCTTTGATTTTTAATTTTAAATATTAATTTTAATTTTCTTTATAACATTTTTTGACTAATTCATTTTTTATCTAAATCATAGAAAAAGTTCTAGAAAAATAAAAATAAAATGTACTTTATTCATCATATTTTATTTGTCATTTTCTTTGTTCATGCTATTTACATTATTATCTCTAAGAAAATAATAAACATATTTTTCCTCTTAACTTCAACATTATCTTATTACTTTTTTCAATGGTGAATAATCATATTAATAATAAATGATATTTCTTGGGTTGTATATATAAGAGTATAATGTTTAATTAAATTAAGATGGGAAAATTTATTTTATTTATTATGATTTGATTGTTATTTCACAACTCAATAATTTAAAAATATTCAAATATAGGGCGAGTTGGAGTTAACAACTTGAATACGGTTTTTTTAAAATTTATTGTATTAGTTGTCAATAATTGATTAATATTTTTTAGCTAATTGTCATATAATATTTGTTTCCTAAATATATTATTCCAGTAACTAATTTAGTATTTTGATAAGAAATTATTTCTTATTTTTTTTTTATTATGTATTTTTATTTAATCATTAAATAACACAAATACAGTAAATTAATAATTTGCTAAAATTATAAGGTAATACATTTTTAATGATTCTTATAAGACCCTAATTTATATATAAATTAATAATTCCTTATATATTACATATTACATGAAATATTTATAAAGGTTTTTTAAAATATGACTCAATTTTTTTTGTTTTTTGTTGAAATTAATTTTACCTTAAATGTCGTCCATAATTTTTATTATCATTGTAAGAATTTCCGGTGTTGTTTTCTCATAGCTCAACAAGAATGTTTTCAATGTATTGCTTCTTTAATTTATTCATTTCGCGAATGGGGCTCCATGGCAGAACTTTCATCATCACCTTCATCATCTTTATCAGTATCGAAGTTTACCGTTGTGACACAACCTTTCCACGTAAGACTTATACAATTCATACATTATATCACTAAATCTAGACATGGTTACAGTCTCGAGGTGACCTAAACTACTATGAAGTGCGAAGATAAATTTTAGAGTATACTTCAACTTATAACGTGGATCTAGTACACAGCATATAGCAAATACAATTGGGAAAGGGTCATAGTATTTCAAGAATATTTCCATCATCAGATCAATTATAGTTTCAAGTCCAACGGATAACTTATACTCTTGCATATGCAAATCCGTTTCCTAAATTTTTTCTAACACTAACTGACTTGTAGGACTATATGTTTTAAATAAAACAGTTGTGGTTAGGCTAAAGTGCTGAAGGAAACCGACTAATTTGCTAACCAACTCCCAATCCCCAGAATTAATAATGTTATCATTAAAGTTTTCGTTATTAATGCACGTTATAATATCCTTAAACTCTAATGCACATTGTAACATCAAATACATTGAATTCCATCAGGTAGGACAAACTAATCTTAGTCGCTTATACTTAACACCCTTAGATTCACATTTCTTTTTAAATGCGCGGATTAATACGAGAGTGTTTCTAATATTAGTGGATGCTTTCATAATCTTTTTAACTATATTATGTCCAACCTTTCTCACACCTAACTCATAGTCATAAGTCACCCCCACACCCGCTATCCCGTCACTAACTATCAAATTTATAATGTGATAATTACAACGAATATGAAAAAGTCCATAGTAATATAGTGACCTATCATTAAAGTGTTTGATAAGGTCGGAGACAACATAAACCATTTTCGAACCATTGTCAAAGGTACATGTAAACACACGATTAGTAATGTTATACGCCAAAGCATTAGCAGTTATTGAATCATTAATATTATTACTAGTAGGATGTTCGGTCACGACACAAAACAGATTATACGCTTCTGCAGTAACCAATTATTATCTATCCAATGGCATGTTACTCCTAATATTTTTAAACCATTTTTAGCTTCCCACATACCTGATGTTAGATAACATCTAGGGTTTAGGGTTTTTATCTCGTCCACTAGAATTATTCTAAGGTCTTTATAAAGTTTTTTCATTACTACCATTAGTGTAGATCTAGGGATCGGATCGTAACACGGGTTTTGCGAGTTTCTAAAAAACCTAGTAAGATAGGGACTCGAGGCGTGGCTAAATGATTGATTGTCATCACATATGTATAAGACCATTTTCCCTACTAGTAAGTTCTATGTTCGGCGTAAATGTTTTTCCGGTCACGGAGTCAATGGTACTTTGATTAAGGGTACAAGTGCATACCTTATGGACTTCTCTAATATGTTTCATATATTTAGCTATAGATTTATCAAGAGGCAAAGCATAGGATATCTTACATACCTTACATTCCGCCTTACCTCATGTTGGTTTGTCCTTAACGAAGTATTCACACGCGAGTGACCTCGGAGTTCTTGTTCTTGGTTTCGGTTGCTATGCGTCTACTTCATCAGTTCATCACCGGGTTGAGTTTCAACCTTTGTCTCTAAGTTGACAAAATCGCAATCTGTTGATATGTTCATCGTGTTAAGCGTGTTGTCCATATATGTATCATTATCAATATCTAAAATTAAAAATTAATACACTTCGTTATGTATAAATCCTTATGTACAAATTGCATACGATTTTTTAGTATTAAATTTTTGTACCTTGGGAATCGGTTAAATTTAACGCTTCACTTTGCATAGCCATAGTTGCTTCTAATGATTCGATTTGTGTTTGTAATTCAGACAAAGTAGCCAGGGATTAAGGTCGAGTAGCCACCCGAGCACTTTTTCTACCCATCTGTGATTGTAAATGGGATATTATATCTATAAAAATTAGTAAACTATTAAACTTTATGTAAGTTTTTTTTATGTTTATATTAAGTTTCTGTAAGTTTTATTTTATTTTTAACTATTAAGTTTTTGTTATTTTAAATAGTTTAACATTTGAAGTTATTTTTAATAAAGTGGAGGGCTAGTTTGCAATATTTTAATCATTTTTTTCTAATTTTTATTGGAAATTTTTTTAAGAGTTTTTTTTTTATATTTTGTGTTTCTTTTATTTTCTAAAATATTTAACACTTTTAGTTAATTTTATTAAAGTGGATGACTAATTTGAAAACTTTTAAAAAATATTTACACATTTTAAAAAATTTCTGTAAGTTTTTTGTATGTTTAACTAATAAATTTCTTGTATTTAAATAGTTTTTAACATTTGAAGGTATTTTTAATAAAGTGGAGGCCTAGTTTTCAAAATTTTCATCATTTTCTATTTGTTAAACTTCCTTTAAGATTTTTTTTTTTGTTTGCATTTTGTTTTTCTTTTACTTTTTAAAATGCTTACACTTTTAGTTAATTTTATTAAAATGGATGACTAATTTGAAAACTTTTAAAAAATATTTACACATTTCAAAAAAAGTTTGTAAGTCTTTTTTATGTTTAACTAATAAGTTTCTTTTATTTAAAATAGTTTTTAACATTTGAAGTAATTTTCAATAAAGTGGAGGACTAGTTTGCAATATTTTTTATTTTCTAATTTTTTTAAAAACTTCCGGTAAGATTTTTTTTAGTATATTTTATGTTTCTTTTATTTTCAAAAATATTTAGCACTCTTAGTTAATTTTAATTTTATATCAAACTAGTCACGTAAAAATAATTTAACCAGTCATGCAAATCATAAACCATATAATATAAACCATTTAACCCATTCATTTATCTTAAATAAGAAGATTATGACAAAAACATATTTTTCGAATAGTTTTCAGACAATGTTTTGCAATTATATGTTACTTTGCACTAGAAAACACTTACAAGTTTATATATTGTAAGGTATTAATGCAGAGCCATCACACAATCACACAAACTTTTACTTAATCATTTTTTAACCAAAAACATCACTTTCGAAAAGTTTAGGGACAATTTTGGCAAATTTTGCCTTTTTTAGAATCAAAATCATCATTTTTGTAAATACGGGATTTTTTTCAATTGTATGTTACTTTGTAGTTAAAAAACACTAACACGTTTATACATTTTATGGTTTTACTGCATAGTCATAACACAATTAGACAAAACTTTAAGTATTTAGTTTTGGTACAAAACCAACATTATCAAAAACTTTAAGGACCATTTTGGCAAAGATCTCTTTTTTTCTGAATTTATTTCATCATTTTTGAATAATGTAGGGGCATTTTTGGAAAGTTCGAGTAACGAATAACACAGGGACTTGTAATTACGAATTACAAAGACAAGTATTTTAACTCATTTTTGAATGGTATAGGGTCTAAATATATAAATTTCTTGTAAAAAAGGCCACTATAGCAATTTAATAAGGCAAAACACAATCTTAACTCATTCCACCATCACTTTCGAACAAGGTTTATGGTTGGGCCCACGGAAAAAAATACAGACAATTCTCCTTTTTAAATTTTTTAATAACCAACCCCATCCAAATAGAATAGACGTTTTATTTAGTACATGACGATCAATTTTATTGTCTTTTTTTTCCATCAAAAGCTTTGAATGATTGAAGTAACAAAATTTACATAAATACCTATTATTTGTCTTTCTCGTTCAAAGTCTTGTATAGTTGATATATGATAGCTAATGAATCTTTAACTTAAAACAAATTAATGATGAAATCATGTTAAAATTAAGTACATATGAGATCTTAATTTACAAAAACTCATCCACATGATGTTTAATGCTAATTCTATACTTGTAGCCGCCATCGAGAAAATGCATCGTCTCTAAATTGCGCTTTAGTCCCTCAATCTTTTCAATCAAGTCCCTATTCGACATATGTTTCATAGAATATGACGAACAATTCGGATTTACCGAGGAATCAACCACCACCAGCTCCTCGTTGCTGATTCTTGATAAGCTATTCCAGTCATTCAATTCCAAGCATACGATAGTTTAAGGACTTCTTCAACATCCTCTTTACTCGAACATCATTGAGATGTTTTTCAACCCTTACAATATCTGGAATTGAGGGGGAAGTTCTTCTATGAAGCTTCTTGTTTGGGTCGACTAAAACTTGAAATGTAATGGGCAACGATCGTGTCAATTATTGTATATTCAACACCATCTAAAAAACACACAAGGGGAATAAAAGGAGTATGATGTTAGTAAATATGTATGTAAAAGTAAAACACACAATGGATTTACTTATTAACAGTGTATGTATATTTGCATTTCATATAAAGATATTAAATTGCAAAAATTAGTGATCCCTTAAATTATAACCTGGTCCCAATTACATCATATCAAGTAAATGATCAATATAATTAAACACTGTAAAATTAATTTCTATCTTATGTACGGAAATCTAACACTAAGAATATACAGATATAGTTTAACTTTTGCAAATACAATGCGATCACACTATATTATGATAGTGTAACACACACAAAATTACTTCCCAAAAACCAACATTCAATTATTAATGCGAGTATTTATTATTTACATACAATATTAACTTGGACTAAAATAGAATTAGAAACTTCAGAATTGGTGCATAAAGTAGCGATACTCACTACTGGATTCGCCTGGTTTCGCGACGACACGCGTCGTCGCGAATCCGGGCGATTCCGTCGCTAATTTTGTTTCGCGACGAAATTTCGTCGCTAACAGGTCGTCTCTATCCCGGCGTCGCTAATTCGTGATTAACGACGACAAAAAGTGATTTCGTCCCTAATTACTCAGGGTTTTAACCACGAGGGCGTGCGTCGCGAATTTAAGAGATTAGCGATGACAAATTAGCGACATCACGCCGTCACTAATTTGTTAATTCGTTTTTTTTTCTTTTTTAATCGAAAATTTAGTAATTGAATTTTTCTTTTTTTTATTTAATTAACGACAACTTTTTAGCGACAGATTGTCGTCGCTAATAATTCTTATTTTGTTTTTTTATTTTTTTTAATTTTATCGAAAATCTTTTTTTATTTATATTATTTAATATTTAGCGACGACACGCGTCGTCGCTATTCATGTTTTTTTTTTTTTTTTTTAATTATTATTTAAATTTTATTTTTTATTTTATTAAATTGTAGTTTTTATTATTATTTTGCTTTAAAATATAATGCAAAATTATAAATAAATGAAAATCAAAAAATACATATAAATACGATAATTCGATTCAAATACTAAAATTGAAATAAAGTCAACGTCAAACGAGTCAAGTCAAAGTCAAACATTCTGAAATAAATAAAGTCTTAAACATACAAACCAACCAAATTAAAAAAAATAACTTAATCATCACTCAAATTGGGATCTTCTTCATCTTCTCCTCTCTCCTCATCTTCTCTCTCTTCATCTCGTCTCTCTTCCCTAGTGGGCCCGGGTTTGCTGATCGGCTGCATTCCTTGGGCGATTCTCATCCCGTTCAATGCCTCAAAGAGAGTGTCTGCCATGCTCGGGGGTTGACTCGGCCGACTAGAAGAAGTTGTGGGCCCGGGTGATGCGGAGGATGGATCCGGTATAGGTGCAAGATTTTGAGCCGCGCGAAACTCGTTCATCCCAGCCAGAATCGCCTTAAGCAGATCCTCGTTCTCCCTGTCCGGCTGTGTAGGAGTCCTGGATCGTTTCCGGACCAGACCAATGGTAGGCACCCAGTATTTAGTCTTGGGTGGGTGTAGGACCTCCATAATTGTCTCGAGCATGGCATCCATCTGCTCCTGGATGCTAACTTCAGCACCTTCCGCTCCGGCCTGAACAACCTTCTTCTTCATCTTCTCCCGAAGAACACCCTATAATTAGATTTCAATTTAAAAAATAATTAGATTAATAAAAAAAATTTAAAATAAAAAATTAATTTAAATCAATTTTTTAAAAAAAAAGACTTACACTAGCTTTCTCCAAACGCTGGTCACGCCAGCTATCTGTAGCTGCATCATACGATAGGTGGTCGAAATAGCCGCTTAAAGGAGGAAGCTCCATCTCCTCATGGGTCTCATCATCCGTAAAAGTCAACGGCTCTTTCGTCACCGTCTCCAGCTTCCCCTGGACAGTATACAATAACAAATATTAATTAGTTATCAGTTAAATTAAATAAAATACTAAATTAAGTTTTAATGTTTTAATTTTATACCTCAATAATCAACTCCCGAGTCTGTGACCAGATCCTTGACCCCGCCTTGCTCGGAACTGTCTGCTGCTCTCGATTCTTCTTGTTTATATCAGCCTGACTCTGTTACAAATAAACAAGTAGTTATAAAATTAATTAAAAAAAAATGTATAAAATAATTAAAAAGTTATTTTTTTCTACCTGTTTCGCCAAGTCATCAAACATCTTCTTAGTCGCCTCCCAAACCACCGGGTCAACATCTGGTCGATTTTCACCCGTGTAATAATAGTTGTTCTTTAAATCCGATTTGTATCGCCTGTAGGCTCCTCCAGTCATCGAATTCAATCTCTTAATTATCGCTTCCCAATCGTCTCGCCTCCTCCACGCCTCCAGATCAAAAAACTGTTGCAGTCGCTGCATAATTACCCCTTTGTTATGGTCGGGAACATCTGACCATTGTTTGTAGCACGGGGGAACAGCCTCTCGAACAGCATTACCAGCCACCTGACCAACGTGTTTGCTATACTCGCCCACGAAGTTCCAAGTGTCGTCTATGACAGAAAAGTCAACTGGAATGGGCCAGCCGACTCTCTTCAGGGTCTCCTGAGCTGTCCGGATAGAGGTGGCAGCTTTCGGTCTCCTTCTTTTACGTTCACCTGTTTTAGTGAAAAATACTTAGTAATTATATATTTACTCAATTAAAAAATAAACATTAATTGAATTTTTTATTACCCGATGGTTGGGCACAATCAGCATTCGAACGTGGTGGACCCCTCGGGGGATCGTTACCCCTCCCGTCTCCTCCGTGACTCCTACCCATGACAGCAGCCATCTATAAAAAAATCATAAAATTGCAAATAAGTCCAAATTTTTTTAAAATTTGCAAATAAGTCCAAATTTTTATAAAATTTGCAAATAAGTCCAAATTTTTTTAAAATTTGCAAATAAGTCCAAATTTTTTTAAAATTTGCAAATATGTCTAAATCTTTTAAAATTTGCAAATAAGTCCAATTGTTTTATAAAATTGCATTTTAGTCCAAATATTTTAAAAATTGCGAATAATGCCTAATTTTCTAAAAAATGCTTTTATGTCCCTTTTGTTTTAAAATTTGCAATCAAGTCCTAAAAAATTATTTTAGTCCAAATTTTTTATAAAATATGCAATTTAGTCATATTTTTTTAAAAATTGCATTTTAGTCCTTAAACATTCTAAAATTGCATTCTAGTCATTTTTTTTATAAAATTGCATTTTAGTCCTCTATCTTTCTAAATTTGCAATTTAGTCCTATTTTTTATAAAATTGCATTTTAGTCTTATTTTTTCTAAAATTGCATTTTAGTCCTTAAACATACAAAATTGCATTTTAGTCCTTAAACATACAAATCAAACATATTGCAAATAGGTCCCTATATCTTAAAACACAATAAAAGATCAATAACACACGAACTATTACATTAAAATTATAAAAATCATACCAAAACCCTAATTTTTTACAAATTCCAATTACATGTTGTTATTTAACACAAAAAAATTACCAAACAACCCACAAACATATACATAATTCTCGGATTTAATCAAATAACTAAAAACATTCATGAATTTTTACAACCAAAAAAAAAAAATTGCAAGTTTGATCCGGAAATTGGAACCTGTTACGTAGAAATGGTGTAGATTTCGTCCATGAATCCATGCCAAGAAGAAGGAATCATACAAAAAAAACACAAGACAAAATATTAGAAATTAAAACAGAAAAAATCAAAAAAGATAAGATTAGAATGTGTATTTGGACTAGAATCATTACCTTATCGTTGGATTTGGTGTTGTTTCTCCTCGGAATAGCTTGGCTATGGCGGAAATGGAGCTTTTGGGTGTGTTTTGGATGTTTGTGTATGGCAGAAATGAGCTCGGTTAGGGCTTTATAGAATAAAAGATTAGCGACGACACGAAATTCGTCGCTAATCCTGGGATTCCGTCGCGAATTTGGGACACGTGTCGCCCCACGTACACACGCCCCTTGCGTGTCTTGGTTTCGCGACGACTACCCGTCGCGAAATTTTGGTTTGTCGTCGCTAATTTTCGTGGGCGGGAAAGTTGACCGCCCACGATGGCCAATCAAATTTTTTATTATTTATTAGCGACGACAAACCCTTTGAATATGGTCGCGAATAATTAGCGACGACATTCAAAGGTTGAATGTCGTTGCTAAACCCTTGAATGTCGTCGCTATTTTTTTTTTTAAGGGTTTAAGAAGCTTACCCTTTCTTGCATGTTTTTTTTTGGTTCCTTTTCATATTCTTAATTTGGGGTGTTTAGTCAACAGTTAGAGACAAAATTGGGTGTTCGGGTTGTTTAGTCAACTGTTTATGGTCAAAGTTGAATGTTTATGGTCAAAGTTGAGTGTTTATGGTCAAAGTTAAGTGTTTATGGTCAAAGTTGAGTGTTTAGAGTCAAAGTTAAGTGTTTATGGTCAAAGTTAAGTGTTTATGGTCAAAGTTGAGTGTTTATGGTCAAAGTTAAGTGTTTAGAGTCAAAGTTAAGTGTTTAGAGTCAAAGTTAAGTGTTTATGGTCAAAGTTGAGTGTTTAGAGTCAAAGTTAAGTGTTTATGGTCAAAGTTAAGTGTTTATGGTCAAAGTTGAGTATTTATGGTCAAAGTTAAGTGTTTAGAGTCAAAGTTAAGTGTTTAGAGTCAAAGTTAAGTGTTTATGGTCAAAGTTGAGTGTTTAGAGTCAAAGTTAAGTGTTTATGGTCAAAGTTAAGTGTTTATGGTCAAAGTTGAGTGTTTATGGTCAAAGTTAAGTGTTTAGAGTCAAAGTTAAGTGTTTAGAGTCAAAGTTAAGTGTTTAGAGTCAAAGTTAAGTGTTTATGGTCAAAGTTGAGTGTTTAGAATCAAAGTTAAGTGTTTATGGTCAAAGTTGAGTGTTTAGAGTCAAAGTTAAGTGTTTATGGTCAAAGTTAAGTGTTTATTGTCAAAGTTAAGTGTTTAGAGTCAAAGTTAAGTGTTTATGGTCAAAGTTAAGTGTTTATGGTCAAAGTTGAGTGTTAAGAGTCAAAGTTAAGTGTTTAGAGTCAAAGTTGAGTGTTTAGAGTCAAAGTTAAGTGTTTACAGTCAAAGTTAAGTGTTTATGGTCAAAGTTGAGTGTTTATGGTCAAAGTTAAGTGTTTAGAGTCAAAGTTAAGTGTTTATGGTCAAAGTTAAGTGTTTCTGGTCAAAGTTGAGTGTTTAGAGTCAAAGTTGAGTGTTTATGGTCAAAGTTAAGTGTTTAGAGTCAAAGTTAAGTGTTTATGGTCAAAGTTGAGTGTTTAGACTAAAATAAAAAAACCAACAAAATGTGTTAATACAAATAAACCAAAATAAAAAAAACCTAATCAGTATCATATTCACTAATAACTATGGGTTCATCATCGCTATCAACCTCTATAGGTTCTTCTTCATTACCGTATTCATCCAAGGTGTCATCATGAATTTCCTCATTCTCATCAATAACCGTATCAAAAGACAAATCAATAAAAAAATGAGCCGGATCAATCTCGATCTCCTCGGTTGATGCCAATGGTATGTTGATGTTCTCATTCCCCGTGCTATCCAATGGTATGCTGATGCTCTCATTTCCAGTAGGGAGTGATTCCGAACCCCATAACTCAGGACTCCATCCGTGTCGATCGTTTATTTCCCAAACGGCTTTCCACCCTTTCATTGATGTCTTTGAACTAATCTCGTCGATGTAAAACACTTTGTTGGCCTGCGATGCTAAAATGTATGGTTCGTCGGCCCACTCAAAGTTTGTTGTGTTGATAAAGGTTACCCCATGTTCTTGCCTCGATTCAGACTTTTTATACCACTTACAGACAAATAACACAACCGAGCACCCTCCAGTGTACATAACCTCCAAGATTTTGATTAATTCCCCGTAATAGGGTTCTTCATTGTAAATGGTACACACTCCGTAATCCTGCGTCACTCTTTTCTCACCTTTGGACTTCGTTACCCACTTGACACCGTTCACAACACATGAATCATATTTATGCACCGAACCATAAGACATGTTTGCCAAGGACACCATCTCGGTGGTAGCTAATGGATCGCCACGTGAATACATTCCATGAATCTAATATACAACAATAATAGTTAGTACTTTGTTAATAAATATATTTATACACTCAATGACGGAGTATGATCCATGCATTCGGGACAAGCTTTGTAAACTTGACCTGACCATCCCGAAGTGTATGACCTAGCGGGGAAATCATTAGTGGTAGACAACAAACAAACCTTCATCGTAAACTCTTCTTTCTTGTGGGCATCATACGTAACGATCCCTTTATCCCACAACTCTTCCAACTCATCTATAGCAGGACGAAGAAAGACATCCATGTCCTTACCAGGTGAACGGGGTCCCGGAATCAACAAACAAAGCTGGAATGTAGTTTCCTACATGCATACCCACGGGGGCAAGTTATATACGGTTAATATGACTGGCCACATGCTATACGAGTTGTTCTGCATAGAGAAAGGACAAAACCCATCGATTCCAAGACCCAGGTATACGTTACGAGGTTCACTAGCAAACTCAGGGTGTAGCGCTGCAAATCTCTTCCAACTATCACCATCAACCGGATGACGCAACACATCCGGATCGGCACTGTTACTGGTATGGTGCCAAATCATGTCTTCAGCGGTGTGCTTTGAAGTGTATAGTCGCTGTAATCTAGGAGCAATCGGAAAGTATCGAAGCTTCTTATGCGCTACTTTGATACCCTTCTTTGGGTCCCATCTAGACTTGCTACAAACTGGACACTTATTAAGGTCTTTGTTTTCTTTGTAATAAATAACACAATCGTTCAAACAAACGTCGATGGTAACATACCCCATACCCAAACTTTTCAACTTCTTGTTGCATGCTTCATAAGATTCGGGCAAATTGTGAGGTTTAGGCAAAATACGACCCAACAACTCCAGTAGCTCGGTGAATGAGGTGTTAGTCCATTTGTTCTTTACTTTTACGTGCATTAGCTTGGCAATGAAATTCAACGAACTCATCGATTCACAACCAGGAAATAATTCTGTCTCCAATTCTTCGAACAATGTGTCAAAACTGCTTCGACTTAGAATATGTGCATCTCTCATCTCGGTGTCTCCCGGATGTCCACCAACATCGTAACTCTGTCTCACATCGTCATAAACATGCTGGATTTTATTTACTATTTACTATAATTGGATCTTTACTTACAGGGGGTGTATGTGTTTGTATCTCTTTCTCACCGTGTTTTGTCCAAACCTTATAATCATGGTTAAATCCCTCTCTTAGAAGGTGGGCCATAACAGCTTCGGTTTTTAATCGACAAAAATTATTACACTTCTTACACGGACAAGACAAGTAACTGGTATAACCTCTACTTTTCTTAGCAAAATTGATAAATTTATAAACCCCAAAAATATATTCACCATCTAACACATTCGTCAATTCGATCCAACTCTTATCGATACTCATGTCCGAACTCAATGCCATCTCTTAACAACAAGTTGAGTAAACTATGTGACTACATTAATAAAATAAAATAAAATACATAATTATTACAACCCAATTAATAAAATGAATAAAAATTACAACACAATAAACAAAACAAAAAAACTTACAAACTCATTGAATGAATAAATATTACAAACCATTGAATTAATAAGTATTACAAACCATTAAATGAATAAATATTACATAGAATATATAAAAAAAGAACAAAGAATTAAATAAACAAGTAAAAATATATGAGCACAAAATATAAATTCACACAACACATGCATAATCAACCAACAAATATTTAATTCATTAACCTAATCATATGGTATATCAACTTGCTAATATAATCAATTAAATACAAAATTTAAAAAGCATGAAATTTAATGGAAATACCTTGAATTGGATGGATAAATTGAAGAGTGATGTTAATTTCCCTCCAAGAAAGTTGTATTAATTCACCTAATCAAACCATATAGAAAGAATAAAACACAATTAGCATTAAAAAAAATTAAAAGGTGAATTTCATGCAATTATTACCTTAAATTGTGTGATGAAAGATGATATTAATGGAGCCCCACTTTGATTATTGAACCAAGAATGATGCAAGATGAAGTGGAGAAGCAATTACAAAAAAAAATGGAATTTAGTTGAGTTTTTGGGAGAAAATCGGAGGATTTTTTTGGGTGTTTTGTGTGTAATGTGGGTTAAAAAACCTGTTGTATCCATAATATAGGATCCACGCGAATTACGGGTCGTGGTTAAACACACAGGGTCGTCACTAATCTTCAAAATAGCTACAAAATGTAGTGTCGCTAAGATAGCGACGACATTTCGGCTATTAAAAAAGAATTCAATAAGAAATTAAAAATATTTCGCGGCGAAAATCCAAGAAATAGCGACAAATTCAGTTGTCGCTAATTAACGACGCTGTAATTTTCGCCGCTAAGTTATTGTTAGTAGTGACTTGCTGAGATCCTATACCTTTTATAGCCAAAATTTTGGGTTAATTTTGGAATTGAGAACTACATAAACTTACCAAAAGTTCAGTTTCAAAATGTTTGTTTAGTTAGATTTAAACAATTTTTCCCTCTTTTTTACACTACTGAAAGGTCAAGACGCTTTTATGAAAAGAAGTTTTAAAATAAGGAATATAATAATTACATTTCAATATGTGTGAAAAGTAGAGTGCACAAACATTTTTAAAGAGATGGAGTATATTATTATTTTATGGCCACCTCAAGTTTTCAAAATTTTCATTTGCACCCCCAACATTTAGAAGTTATCTTATTGGGCTTTGATTTATTTTTTTTAGAATAAAATATAGGTTAATTTGTATAATATCGGGAAGTATAATGTAATTAATTCAAAAAACTACCAAACGGACATATAATGCATTTTTTAACATAATATAGGGACCTACCGTGCTAATAAATCAAATTAAATCAAAATTCAAAGAAATATGTAAATAACTTAGATCATAAGTCTATAAGCTTTACCGCCGTTGATGATGACACAATAAGATATCATGTAAATATATTGACAAGTTTGAAATTATTTAAAAATAGTTACAAAATATAATTAATTAATTCTTAATTGATATCATGTTTATCATTCTGAGAAAATTAATATAGGTTCAATCAGTCTATAACAATCGAAATAAATAGGAGTAGAAACATTTACCGTCCGGGCTTTCTTCATGGTGACCGGAGAGCGGCGGTGGTGGAGACATCGAGGCTAATTAATTGGATGGAATTGTAAATTGTAAGTGGCGAAGTATAAAATTGAACAAATGAGGTATCTAACAATACTAGATCTAGATCTGGAAAATCTGCCTCATAGAATCCCTTTAACCCTAACGGATATACACCGAATATGTATGTATTGTAGGTAAAACTTGGAGAGAATAAAACTTGGAGAGAACCGAAGAGATCTAGAGATTAAAATGAGGTTTAGTACAACAATAATTTAAATAAATAACTTTTTGAAAAACAAAAGCCCAGCAATTTTATTATATTTTTTGGACGAAGAACCCAACACATTTTACTTTTATTTGGACCAAGCCCAAGCCCTAGTAAGAAAAGGAAAATTCTTCGGTCCAATATTAAATGATTTAAACTTTTTTTTTCTCAACATATTGGATGGTAGACAACTATATTATAATACCTTATGCTAGCTAGAAATTCTATCCATACAAGGTTCTTTGATCCTTCGGCAAGAGTGAAAACGACAAGTGAGTTGCATGCTATTGTTATGTATTCCGTAAAAGACTATGTGCAATATATGGGGTATTGAAAATGATTGTGGATTAATAGTGTCGTCTAAAAATACACTTATGAGATGAACTAAACCGGAAATGGTGTAAAATTAAATATATACGGTTCTTTTGATATGGATAGATTGTTAGCTGGAATTGGAGGTTTGTTTCGCAATAACCAATGAGGTTATTTGAGAGGTTTTGCAGGGATTTGTGTCACGCGCAACCCCTTTGAAGCGAAACTCCTCGCGTTGCACTTTGGATTGTATTTGACGGTTTTTCAAGGATACACATCCCTTACAATTGAGATTGACTCGAGTGAATTATATGGGCTAGTGAAGTGCGATGTGAATTCAAGAGGTTTCTCAAATACTATTATAAGAGCTCGTCGTGATATATTAGCGATGAATGCGCAATTCAAGTTGGTTTGGAATTATCGAAAAGCGAACAAATATGCAGACTGGATGGCTAGATTCGGTTCGAATAGCACGGAAGGTCCAATCCCTTATAGAGATCCACCTGACGGGCTATGGCGACTTTTGACACGTGATCGGTATAGTTAGGCGGTGCCTAGAATAATTATAGCTAGTTAGTTTTTAATTGGAAGTTTTACTTTCCAGACTTTTACCTCTTCTGTAACAGAAAGAAAAATTTACCCATACAAAATAGGCTTTAATGTCAAGTGTACAAAGTTAACGAAGCAATCAAAATGACAATTTTTTTGAATTAAAGAAAAAATATCATTTTGGTTTACATGTGAAAATAATTAGTGGTAAGTTCAAAAATTTACATGGAAAATTTAAACTCACTTGAAACAAATTAACCATTCTTATCTCTCGTTATTATATTCCAAAAGTAATCGAAAAGATTTATAAATCCGCGCAACTACTAGTGTTCCGGTAGATATGATTTAACTCAAAAGACGAATTTCTCCGTAATATATCTAGGTAATCTCAATGTAACAAGACCAACTCTAGTAACTACTACCATCCTTCACTATCGCATGAAACTCTTGCGATTCAATTGCTACATACTTACCAAAATATCCTTACTTTTCCTCCATCTCAAACCATATTGTAGTGCCAAAAGTCTTAAATGAAAGGCCAACTCCCCTAACACGAAGCTGCAAATCCGATCAAAAAAGTTCCTTCGATATTTTTGAAAATCCCACATATTAAAAAAATTAAGGTGTGTTTGATTGCACAATGGAAAATTAGTGAAAAGGGATTTAATTCCGAGGAATTTTTTCCTACAGTTTTTTGCATGAAAACGGACAAAAATGAAAGTGCACACGTGAAAAAATATACATATAAAATAAGTTTTAGCTTTTATAAAAGAAAAAAATTCTCGGTTATGGATATCGGTGATTATTTGTAGAAATAATTTCCATGAAAAAAAATATCATCAAAAAACAATTGTATGAAAAATAAATTCTCTATCTTAATGTTATTATTACAGGTGATTGACCCAATGAGGTTTGAAAAAAAATTTAATCATCAAAAAGGAGGAAAGGGAAAAAATCTTCTTCTTAGATTAGTCATAAACAAACTTATGAGTGCAAAATACTAAATTACCTCCATATAAAACAAATTCAAGAAAAAATACAATTGTAAAATTATTCACTGATAAAATGCTTTGAGAATCACTAAGCATGAACATTATTCATCGCCATCCACCAATCGTCCTCCATCACAATAAGTGCACCGATGTCAGCACCACCGCTGGTGCCACTTTAAAAGTCCCTGAGCACACAAAATCTTTAGCAAAGTCTTTGAGTTGAGTAAAATCTATGAGCAAAGTGTGTAAGAAATAACTCTGGGCAACTTAAAACATGCACTAACTACACTTAACAAGTGTCTGAATGCTCACGAAGTTTATGAGTAAACTCAAAAGATTATGGAGTATATTCAAAAAATCACTAAGCATGTACGAAAAAAATCATGAGTGTTTTATTGAACACTTCGTTATTTAGTATTTTTTGATACTAGCATTGACGAAGTTAAAGTTTATGCATTATTTTAACAAAAAGAAAAAAAGTAATAAAATGATTTTCTTAATTCAAAATATATATTACAATTACATAATAGTTTTAAAAAAGTACAAATGAATAGAACAATCTGCTGATAACACCAGCACATGCGTCAACAAGATGATGTCGATTGACATTATCATCGTCCCAGATCTGTAAGCGAGAATTTTCCTCTGATCTTCCATGGACGAGTTCTTAAATGGTTGTGTTCAACCTACTAGTAGCAATGAATGCTGCTACACATCTGCAAGCAAACTCTATTAATGAAAAAACGAGCATACAAACTCCATTAATGAGGACATGCAAGCGAACTCCATTAATAGAGTAACTTCACTACGTCATTAACGAATGAGTGTTTCAAACTCCAATCTTCACGGTACCAAGTCCTAGCTACGTGCCTCACTATATATGCTCTTATAAGATTCCACGACTGAGCCTGATATGAGATTTTACGGCCTAAAAATCCAAGAGCTCATACATTTTTTCTCACGGCTCGATAAGCCAAAAAAAATCAGATATTGTATCTCAAAATACTAGCTCCGGTGAGTTGCACCACCATGGTTGAGATGATTTTCATAAATTAAATTTTTATTTATTGTTTTGAGATGGGTATAAAGTGTTGGACTAACGTCCTTTTAATCTTGTTTTAATATTTGCCAAATCGTGCTTTAAACATCTCTGAAATAGTGCATTACATTTGTACTTACTAAATACCTTTTATTTATGAATTAAACATCATTTTTCAAGCTTTATTGAGTAGGCGGACCGGTATACCAGAGGTACGACCGGCATACCGCAGCGGCACGGACTACACCACAGACCATGGCTAGACCGCAACTAGAAAAACCGAAATAAGCGAGATTTCATGCGGTACACCGGGCCAACCCCGCGGTGCACCGCATGTAAGGGTTTTCTACATCAAAGTGAAGACAAACGGCATATATCCGTTGGGAATATTAATATATCCGTTGGATACAAGTATTATGACCGTTGGGAGCATTTTGCAGCTATAAAATGAAGGTTCTTCAAGGCTACAACTGCACCATTCATCCACCAACATTAAGGGGCTTAATTGTTATCATTAAAAAAGGTGACAAGAGCTATACATAATCAAAATCATTCTAAGTGTGCTATAAAATCATATCCACTCTTTAGGAGTTCATCACTATTGTAAAACCATTCAAATACTTGTTTCTTCATCTTAGTTTAGTCTTTGTAATAGATAGATTAAGAGAGTGTGTGAGTATAGGGATTATACTTGGTGTCCTTGTGTTGTGATTACACAAGAGTTTGCTTCGGGTTTTCGAAGTGGTTGTAAACGGGTATTGTGTTCTCGCCATGGTTTAGAGAGACACGGAACTTAGTAAAGAAGTTTGGAAATCCTAAGGTGGCTACCTTAGGTAGTGGAGTAGGTAAACCGAACCACTATACATGCTTGAGTATTCTCTTT
Organism: Nemophila menziesii; assembly: GCA_029959085.1. Taxonomy (NCBI): domain Eukaryota; kingdom Viridiplantae; phylum Streptophyta; class Magnoliopsida; order Boraginales; family Hydrophyllaceae; genus Nemophila; species Nemophila menziesii. The sequence goes on from JARWIR010000027.1 coordinate 10,803,900, forward strand.
CCCTAAACTATTTACTTCCGCACTCTATATGTTTGATAATATGGTAGTATGAATATCTAGGTGATTATTATCAATTGCTCATTAGTCAAACTTATGCCCATCTAGTTTAGAAAGAGAATGGGATCTAAATCCAACAATTTCTTGTAAAAAAGGGCCACTATAGCAATTCAATAAGGCAAAACACAATCTTAACTCATTCAAACATCTATTTTGAAAATTACAGATCCAGATTCCTCAATTTCAAAACAATCAACATAAACAAACCAAATTTTTCTCAAATTCGAATAAGAAAGGGACAATAACAATCACCTTACCCACTTATCCATGCCACAAGTGATCATTAACCTATCATAAATTACCAACAAGTCTTTTCCTTCATCAAATCAACAAAACAATCACTTGCATAGGAAAAACCATAGAAAAAAAATTAGAAATCTTAAACCAATAAATGAAATAGGAAAGAAATAATGGCTAAATGTATGTGATTAACCACAGAACATGCAATAGAGGACAAGATGTAGAATATCATCAACCTCAGAAAATATGCGTTCATAATAAAACCCACTTTAGTAATTAGAAAATATAGATAATCATTAACTAGATACAATCATATAGATATATCACACCCCGCCATCATAAAATAAAGTACCAAAATCATGAACTAGAGGTCAAGTATCAGAAGATTAACGCATAAAGATGGGACGGTGGAGTAATGAATTGGGGCGGAGGGGTTTTGTAGATAGAGTAAAGACGAGAGAATATAAGATAACTAAGCGGTGGGATAAATGAAATATATAAAATAAATTATATATACTTGCTTATCGGTCCCGCTAGACCGGTTCTTAGCTAATATTTTTTTTAAACCGGACCAATTTATATATTATAGGTTCAGACTGGTTCTTGCTTGTGACTGTAGCAGCATTGGTCCAGTCCAGGAACCTGTAGAAACTAGTTTAGTTGCCAAGTTAAGTCTTAGTAAGATATAGAACAAATTTTGTAAACTTTTCTTTGTACAACTTTATGGTTGGGCCCACAGAAAAAAATACACACAATTCTCCTTTATAAATTTTTTAATAACCAACCCCATCCAAATAGAATAGAGGTTTTATTTAGTACATGCTCACATTCCGTACATATCATTTTATGAATTTTTTATTTAATTTTACGATCAAGTTTTATTGTCTTTTTTATCCATCAAAAGCTTTAATTGATTGAAGTGACGAAATATACATAAATACCTATTATTTTTTTTTCTCGTTCAAAGTCTTGTATAGTTGGTATATGATAGCTAATGAATCTTTAACTTAAAACAAATTAATGATGAAATCATGTTAAAATTAAGTACATATGAGATCTTAATTTACAAAAACTCATCTTCATGATGTTTAATGCTAATTCTATACTTGTAGCCGCCATCGAGAAAATGCATCGCCTCTAAATTGCGCTTTAGGCCCTCAATCTTTTCAATCAAGTCCCTATTGGACATGTGTTTCATAGAATACGACGAACAATTTGTATTTACCGAGGAATCAACCACCACCAGCTCCTCATTGCTGTTTCTTGATAAGCTATCCCTGTCATTCAATTCCAAGCATACGATAGTTCAAGGACTTCTTCAACATCCTCTTTACTCCAACATCATTGAGATGTTTTTGAACCCTAACAATATCTGGAATTGAGGGGGAAGTTCTTCTATGAAGCTTCTTGTTTGGGTCGACTAAAACATGAAATGTAATGGGCAACGATCGTGTCAATTACTGTATATACAACTCCATCTAAAAAACACACAAGGGAAATAAAAAGAGTATGATGTTAGTAAATATGTATGTAAAAGTAAAACACACAATGGATTTACTTATTAACATTTTATGTATATTTGCAATTCATATAAAGATATTAAATTGCGAAAATCAGTGATCCCTTAAATTATAACCTGGTCCCAATTACATCATATCAATTAAATGATCGATATAATTAAACACTGTAAAATTAATTGCTATCTTAAGTACGGAAATCTAACACTAAGAATATACAGATATAGTTTAACTTTTGCAAATACAATGCGATCACACTATATTATGATAGTGTAACACACACAAAATTACTTCCCAAAAACTAGCATTCAATTATTAGTGCGAGTATTTATTATTTACATATAAAATTAACTTGGACTAAAATAAAATTAGAAACTTTAGAATGGGTGCATAAAGTAGCTATACTTGCTGTGATCCTATACCTTTTATAGCCAAAATTTTGGGTTGATTTTGAAATTGAGAACTACATAAACTTACCAAAAGTTCAGTTTCAAAATGTTTGTTCAGTTAGATTAAATCACTTTTTTCCTCTTTTTTACACTACTAAAAGATCAAGATGCTTTTATGAAAAGAAGTTTTAAAATAAGGAGTATACTAATTACATCTCAATAAGTGTGAAAAGTAGAATGCACAAACATTTCGAAAGGGAGGGAGTATATTATTATTTTACCGCCACCTCAAGTTTTCAAAATTATCATTTACACCCCAACATTTAGAATTTATCTTATTGGGCTTTGATTTAATTTTTTTGCAGAATAAAATATAGATTAATTTGTATAATATCGGAAATTATAATGTAATTAATTCAAAAAACTACTAAACGGGCATATAATGCATTTTAACATAATATAGGGACATACCATGCTAAAAAATCAAATTAAATCAAAATTCAAAGCAATATGGAAATAACTTAGATAGATGTATAAGCTTTACCGTCATTGAGGATGACACAATGAGATATCATGTAAATATATTGACAAGTTTGAAATTATTTAAAAATAATTACAAAATGTAATTAAGCAATTATTAATTGATATCATGTTTATCATTCTGAGAAGATTAATATGGGTTCAATAAGTATATGACAATGACAATCGAATTAAATAGGAGTAGAAACATTTACAGTCCGGGCTTTCTTCATGGTGATCGGAGAGTGGCTGCCACGGTGGTGGAGACATCGAGGCTAATTGGATGGAATTGTAAATTGTAAGTGGCGAACTATAAAATGAAACGAATGAGGTATCTAATAATACTAGATATAGATCTGGAAAAGCAGCTGCATAGAATCCCTCGAACCCTAGCGGATATACACAGAATATGTATGTATTGTAGGTATAACTTGGAGAGAACCGAAGTGATCTGGAGAGTAAAATGAGGTTTAGTACAACAATAATTTAAATAAATAACTTTTTGAAAAATAAAGACCAGCAATTTTATTTTATTTTTCGGACAAGAACCCAACACATTTTACTTTTATTTGGACCAAGCCCAACCCCGTATTTTTCTTTTTGTCAACCAAGTTAATATTAAAATTTTCCTTTTGCTAGTAAGGAAATGAAAATTCTTCGGTCCAATATTAAATGATCTAACTTTTTTTTCTTAACATATTGTATGGTAGACAACTATATTATAATACCTTATGCTAGCTAGAAATTTTATCCATACAAGGTTCTTTGATCCTTCGGCAAGAGTGAAAACGTCAAGGGAGTTGCGTGCTATTGTTATGAATTCAGTAAAAGACTATGTGCAATATATGGGTTATTGAAAATGATTGTGGATTAATAGTGTCGTCTAAACATACACTTATGAGATGAACTAAACCGGAAACGATGTAAAATTAAATATATATATATATATATATATATACGGTTCTTTTTATATGGATAGATCATTAGCTGGAATTGGTGGTTTGTTTCGCAATAACCAATGAGGTTATTTGGGAGGTTTTGCAGGGAGTTGTGTCACGCGCAACCCCTTTGAACCAAACTCCTCGCGTTGCACTTTGGATTGTATTTGACAGTTTGTCAAGGATACACATCCCTTACAAATGAGATTGACTCGTGTGAATTATGCGCTAGTGATGTGCGATGTGAATTCAAGAGGTTTCTCAAATACTATTATAAGAGCTCGTCGTGATATATTAGCGGCGAATGCGCAATTCAAGTTGGTTTGGAATTATCGAAAAGCGAACAAACATGCAGACTAGATGGCTAGATTCGGTTCGAATAGTACGGAAGGTCCAATCCCATATAGAGATCAACCTGACGGGCTATGACGACTTTTGACACGTGATCGGTATAGCTAGGCGGTGCCTAAAATAATTATAGTTAGTTAGTTTTTAATTGGAAGTTTTATTTTCCATACTTTTACCTCTTCTGTAACAGAAAGAAAAATTTACCCATGCAAAATAGGCTTTAAAGTCAAGCGTACAAAGTTACCGAAGCAATCAAAATGACAAATTTTTTGAATTACAGAAAAACATCATTTTTGTTTACATGTGAAAATAATAAGTGGTAAGTTCAAAAATTTACATGGAAAATTTAAACTTACTTATAACAAATTAACCATTCTTATCTCTCGTTATTATATTCCAAAAGTAATCGAAAAGATTTATAAATCCGCGCAACTACTAGTGTTCCGGTAGATATGATTTAACTCAAAAGACGGATTTCTCCGTAATATATCTAGGTAATCTCAATGTAACAAGACCAACTCTTGTAACTACTACCATCCGTCACTATCGCATGAAACTCTTGCGATTCAATTGCTACATACTTACAAAAATATCCTTACTTTTCCTCCATCTCAAACCATATTGTAGTGCCAAAAGTCTTAAATGAAAGGCCAACTCCCCTAACACGAAGTTGCAAATCCGATAAAAAAAGTTCCTTCGATATTTTTGAAAATCCCACATATTAAAAAAATGAAGGTGTGTTTGACTGCACAATGGAAAATTAGTGAAAAGGGATTTAATTCCGAGGAATTTTTTCCTACAGTTTTTTGCATGAAAACGGACAAAAATGAAAGTGCACACGTGAAAAAATATACATATAAAATAAGTTTTATCTTTTATAAAAGAAAAAAATTCTCGGTTATGGATATCGGTGATTATTTGTAGAAATAATTTCCATGAAAAAAATATCATCAAAAAACACTTGTATGAAAAATAAATTCTCTATCTTAATGTTATTATTACAGGTGATTGACCCAACGAGGTTTGAAAAAAAAATTAATCATCAAAAAGGAGGAAAGGGAAAAAATCTTCTTCTTAGATTAGTCATAAACAAACTTATGAGTGCCAAATACTAAAATACCTCCATATAAAACAAATTCAAGAAAAAAATACAATTGACAAATTATTCACTGATAAAATGCTTTGAGAATCACTAAGCATGGACATTATTCATCGCCATCCACCAATCGTCGTCCATCACAATAAGTGCACCGATGTCAGCACCACCGCTGGTGCCACTTTAAAAGTCCCTGAGCAGACAAAATCTTTAGCAAAGTCGTTGAGTTGAGTAAAATCTATGAGCAAAGTGTGTAAGAAATATCTCTGGGCAACTTAAAACATGCACTAACTACACTTAACAAGTGTCTGAATGCTCACGAAGTTAATGAGTAAACTCAAAAGATTATGGAGTATATTCAAAAAATCACTAAGCATGTACGAAAAAAATCATGAGTGTTTTATTGAACACTTCGTTATTTAGTATTTTTTAATACTAGCATTAACGAAGTTAATGTTTATGCATTATTTTAACAAAAAGAAAAAAAGTAATAAAATTATTATCTTAATTCAAAATATATTACAATTACATAATAGTTTTAAAAAAGTACAAATGAATAGAACAATCTGCTGATAACGCCAGCACATGCGTCAACAAGATGATGTCGATTGACATTATCATCGTCCCAGATCTGTAAGCGAGAATTTTCCTCTGATCTTCCATGGACGAGTTCTTACATGGTTGTGTTCAACCTACTAGTAGAAATGAACGCTGCTACACATCTGCAAGCAAACTCTATTAATGAAAAAACGAGCATACAAACTCCATTAATGAGGACATGCAAGCGAACTCCATTAATAGAGTAACTTCACTACGCCATTAACGAAGGAGTGTTTCAAACTCCAATATTCTTGGTACCAAGTCCTAGCTACGTGCCTCACTATCTATGCTCTTATAAGATTCCACGACTGAGCCTGATATGAGATTTTACGGCCTAAAAAGCCAAGAGCTCATACATTTTTTCTCACGGCTCGATAAGCCAAAAAAAATCAGATATTTTTTCTCTAAATACTAGCTACGGTGAGTTGCACCACCATGGTTGAGATGATTTTCATAAATTAAATTTTTATTTATTGTTTTGAGATGGGTATAAAGTGTTGGACTAACGTTCTTTTAATCTTGTTTTAATATTTGCAAAATCGTGCTTTAAACATCTCTGAAATAGTGCATTACATTTGTACTTACTAAATACCTTTTATTTATGAATTAAACATCATTTTTCAAGCTTTATTGAGTAGGCGGACCAGTATACCAGAGGTACGATCGGCATACCGCAGCGGCACGGACTACACCACAGACCATGGCTAGACCGCAACTAGAAAAACCGAATTAAGCGAGATTTCATGCGGTACACCGGACCAACCCCGCGGTGCACCGCATGTAAGGGTTTTCTACATCAAAGTGAAGACAAACGGCATATATCCGTTCGGAATATTAATATATCCGTTGGATACAAGTCTTATGACCGTCGGGAGCATTTTGCAGCTATAAAATGAAGGTTCTTCAAGGTTACAACTGCACCATTCATCCACCAACATTAAGGGGCTTAATTGTTATCATTAAAAAAGGTGACAAGAGCTATACATAGTCAAAATCATTCTAAGTATGCTATAAAATCATATCCACTCTTTAGGAGTTCATCACTATTGTAAAACCATTCAAATACTTGTTTCTTCATCTTAGTTTAGTCTTTGTAATAGATAGATTAAGAGAGTGTGTGAGTATAGGGATTATACTTGGTGTCCTTGTGTTGTGATTACATAAGAGTTTTCTTCGGGTTTTCGAAGTGGTTGTAAACGGGTATTGTGTTCTCGCCCCGGTTTAGAGAGACACGGAACTTAGTAAAGAAGTTTGGAAATCCTAAGGTGGCTACCTTAGGTAGTGGAGTAGGGTAACCGAACCACTATACATGCTTGAGTATTCTCTTTCCCTAAACTATTTACTTCCGCACTCTATATGTTTGATAATATGCTTGTATGAATATCCAGGGGATTATTATCTATTGCTCATTAATCAAACTTATGCCCATCTAGTTTAGAAAGAGAATGGGATCTAAATCCAACAATTTCTTGTAAAAAAGGGCCACTATAGCAATTCAATAAGGCAAAACACAATCTTAACTCATTCAAACATCTATTTCTAAAATTACAGAGACCAGATTCCTGAATTTCCAAACAATCAACATAAACAAACCAAATTTTTCTCAAATTCGAATAAGAAAGGGACAATAACAATCACCTTACCCACTTATCCATGCCACAAGTGATCATTAACCTATCATAAATTACCAACAAGTCTTTTCCTTCATCAAGTCCACAAAACAATCACTTGCATAGGAAAAACCATAGAAAAATAATTAGAAATCTTAAACCAATAAATGAAATAGGAATGAAATAATGGCTAAATGTATGTGATCAACCACAGAACATGCAATAGAGGACAAGATGTAGCATATCATCAACCTCAGAAAATATGCGTTCATAATAAAACCCACTTTAGTAATTAGAAAATATAGATAATCATTAACTAGATACAATCATATAGATAGATCACACCCCGCCATCATAAAATAAAGTACCAAAATCATGAAGTAGAGGTCAAGTATCAGAAGATTAACGCATAAAGATGGGACGATGGAGTAATGAATTGGGGCGGAGGGGTTTTGTAGATAGAGTAAAGACGAGAGAATATAAGATAACTAAGCGGTGGGATAAATGAAAAATATAAAATAAATTATATATACTTGCTTATCGGTCCCGCTAGACCGGTTCTTAGCTAATAATTTTTTTAAACCGGACCAATTTATATATTATAGGTTCAGACCGGTTCTTGCTTGTGACTGTAGCAGCATTGGTCCAGTCCAGGAACCTGTAGAAACTGGTTTAGTTGCCAAGTTGAGTCTTAGTAAGATATAGAACAAATTTTGTAAACTTTTCTTTGTACAACTTTATGGTTGGGCCCACAGAAAAAAAAAATACACACAATTCTCCTTTTTAAAATTTTTAATAACCAACCCCATCCAAATAGAATAGACGTTTTATTTAGTACATGCTCACGGTCCGTACATATCATTTTATGAATTTTTTATTTAATTTTAAGACCAAGTTTTATTGTCTTTTTTATCCATCAAAAGCTTTAAATGATTGAAGTGACGAAATTTACATAAATACCTATTATTTGTTTTTCTCGTTCAAAGTCTTGTATAGTTGGTATATGATAGCTAATGAATCTTTAACTTAAAATAAATTAATGATGAAATCATGTTAAAATTAAGTACATATGAGATCTTAATTTACAAAAACTCATCTTCATGATGTTTAATGCTAATTCTATACTTGTAGCCGCCATCGAGAAAATGCATCGTCTCTAAATTGCGCTTTAGTCCCTCAATCTTTTCAATCAAGTCCCTATTGGACATATGTTTCATAGAATACGACGAACAATTCGTATTTACCGAGGAATCAACCACCACCAGCTCCTCATTGCTGTTTCTTGATAAGCATCTCTGTCATTCAATTCCAAGCATACGATAGTTCAAGGACTTCTTCAACATCCTCTTTACTCTAACATCATTGAGATGTTTTTCAACCCTAACAATATCTAGAATTGAGGAGGAAGGTCTTCTATGAAGCTTTTTGTTTGGGTCGACTAAAACATGAAATGTAATGGGCAACGATCGTGTCAATTACTGTATATACAACTCCATCTAAAAAACACACAAGGGAAATAAAAAGAGTATGATGTTAGTAAATATGTATGTAAAAGTAAAACACACAATGGATTTACTTATTAACATTTTATGTATATTTGCAATTAATATAAAGATATTAAATTGCGAAAATCAGTGATCCCTTAAATTATAACCTGGTCCCAATTACATCATATCAATTAAATGATCGATATAATTAAGCACTGTAAAATTAATTGCTATCTTAAGTACGGAAATCTAACACTAAGAATTTGCAAATACAATGCGATCACACTATATTATGATAGTGTAACACACACAAAATTACTTCCCAAAAACCAGCATTCAATTATTAGTACTAGTATTTATTATTTACATATAATATTAACTTGGACTAAAATAAAATTAGTAACTTCAGAATGGGTGCATAAAGTAGCTATACTTGCTGTGATCCTATACCTTTTATAGCCAAAATTTTGGGTTGATTTTATAATTGGGAACTACATAAAGTTACCAAAAGTTCAGTTTCAAAATGTTTGTTCAGTTAGATTAAATCACTTTTTTCCTCTTTTTTACACTACTAAAAGATCAAGATGCTTTTATGAAAAGAAGTTTTAAAATAAGGAGTATACTAATTATATTTCAATATGTGTGAAAAGTAGAGTGCACAAACATTTTGAAAGGGAGGGAGTATATTATTATTTTACGGCCACCTCAAGTTTTTAAAATTATCATTTACACCCCAACATTTAGAATTTATCTTATTGGGCTTTGATTAATTTTTTTTGCACAATAAAATATAGATTAATTTGTATAATATCGGAAATTATAATGTAATTAATTCAAAAAACTACTAAACGGGCATATAATGCATTTTTAACATAATATAGGGACCTACCATGCTAAAAAATCAAATTAAATCAAAATTCAAAGCAATATGGAAATAACTTAGATCATAGATGTATAAGCTTTACCGTCATTGAGGATGACACAATGAGATTTCATGTAAATATATTGACAAGTTTGAAATTATTTAAAAATAATTACAAAATATAATTAAACAATTCTTAATTGATATCATGTTTATCATTCTGAGAAGATGAATATGGGTTCAATAAGTATATGACAATGACAATCGAAGTAACTAGGAGTAGAAACATTTACAGTCTAGGCTTTCTTCATGGTGATCTGAGAGCGGTTGCCACGGTGGTGGAGACATCGAGGCTAATTGGATGGAATTGTAAATTGTAAGTGGCGAACTATAAAATGAAACGAATGAGGTATCTAATAATACTAGATATAGATCTAGAAAAGCAGCCGCATAGAATCCATCGAACCCTAGCGGATATACACCGAATATGTATGTATTGTAGGTATAACTTGGAGAGAACCGAAAAGATCTAGAGAGTAAAATAAGGTTTAGTACAACAATAATTTAAATAAATAACTTTTTAAAAAATAAAAGCCCAACAATTTTATTTTATTTTTTGGACAAGAACCCAACACATTTTACTTTTATTTGGACCAAGCCTAACCCCGTATTTTTCTTTTTGTCAACCAAGTTAATATTAAAATTTTCCTTTTGCTAGTAAGGAAATGAAAATTCTTCGGTCCAATATTAAATGATCTAACTTTTTTTTCTCAACATATTGTATGGTAGACAACTATATTATAATACCTTATGCTAGCTAGAAATTTTATCCATACAAGGTTCTTTGATCCTTCGGCAAGAGTGAAAACGACAAGGGAGTTGCGTGCTATTGTTATGAATTCCGTAAAAGACTATGTGCAATATATGGGTTATTGAAAATGATTGTGGATTAATAGTGTCGTCTAAAAATACACTTATGAGATGAACTAAACCGGAAATGATGTAAAATTAAATATATATATATATATATATATATATATATATATATATACGGTTCTTTTTATATGGATAGATCGTTAGCTGGAATTGGTGGGTTGTTTCGCAATAACCAATGAGGTTATTTGGGAGGTTTTGCAGGGAGTTGTGTCACGCGCAACCCTTTTGAAGCGAAACTCCTCGCGTTGCACTTTGGATTGTATTTGACAGTTTGTCAAGGATACACATCCCTTACAAATGAGATTGACTCGAGTGAATTATGCGCTAGTGAAGTGCGATTTGAATTCAAGAGGTTTCTCAAATACTATTATAAGAGCTCGTCGTAATATATTAGTGGCGAATGCGCAATTCAAGTTGGTTTGGAATTATTGAAAAGCGAACAAATATGCAGACTAGATGGCTACTTTTGACACGTGATCGGTATAGCTAGGCGGTTCCTAAAATAATTATAGTTAGTTAGTTTTTAATTGGAAGTTTTACTTTCCATACTTTTACCTCTTCTGTAACAGAAAGAAAAATTTACCCATACAAAATAAGCTTTAAAGTCAAGTGTACAAAGTTAACGAAGCAATCAAAATGACAAATTTTTTGAATTACAAAAAACATCATTTTTGTTTACATGTGAAAATAATAAGTGGTAAGTTAAAAAATTTACATGGAAAATTTAAACTTACTTATAACAAATCAACCATTCTTATCTCTCGTTATTATATTCCAAAAGTAATCGAAAAGATTTATAAATCCGCGCAACTACTAGTGTTCCCGTAGATATGATTTAACTCAAAAGACGGATTTCTCCGTAATATATCTAGGTAATCTCAATGTAACAAGACCAACTCTTGTAACTACTACCATCCGTCACTATCGCATGAAACTCTTGCGATTCAATTGCTACATACTTACCAAAATATCCTTACTCTTCCTCCATCTCAAACCATATTGTAGTGCCAAAAGTCTTAAATGAAAGGCCAACTCCCCTAACACGAAGCTGTAAATCCGATCAAAAAAGTTCCTTCGATATTTTTGAAAATCCCACCTATTAAAAAAATTAAGGTGTGTTTGATTACACAATGGAAAATTTGTGAAAAGGGATTTAATTCCGTGGAATTTTTTCCTACAGACTTTTGCATGAAATCAGACAAAAATGAAAGTGCACACGTGAAAAAATATACATATAAAATAAGTTTTATCTTTTATAAAAGAAAAAAATTCTCGGTTATGGATATCGGTGATTATTTGTAGAAATAATTTCCATGAAAATATATCATCAAAAAACACTTGTATGAAAAATAAATTCTCTATCTTAATGTTATTATTACAGGTGATTGACCCAATGAGGTTCGAAAACAAATTAATCATCAAAAAGGAGGAAAGGGAAAAAATCTTCTTCTTAGATTAGTCATGAACAAACTTATGAGTGCCAAATACTAAATTACCTCCATATAAAACAAATTCAAGAAAAAATACAAGTGGCAAATTATTCACTGAGAAAATTCTTTGAGAATCACTAAGCATGGACATTGTTCATCGCCATCCACCAATCGTCGTCCATCACAATAAGTGCACCGATGTCAGCACCACCGCTTGTGCCACTTTAAAAGTCCCCGAGCAGACAAAATCTTTAGCAAAGTCTTTGAGTTGAGTAAAATCTATGAGCAAGGTGTGTGAGAAATATCTCTGGGCAACTTAAAACATGCACTAACTACACTTAACAAGTGTCTGAATTCTCAGGAAATTTATGAGTAAACTCATAAGATTATGGAGTATATTCAAAAAATCACTAAGCATGTACAAAAAAAATCATGAGTGTTTTTTTATTGAACACTTCGTTATTTAGTATTTTTGATACTAGCATTAACAAAGTTAAGGTTTATGCATTATTTTAACAAAAAGAAAATAATAATAAAAAGCTTTTCTTAATTCAAAATATATTACAATTACATAATAGTTTTAAAAAAGTACAAATGAATAGAACAATCTGCTGATAACGCCAACACTTGCGTCAACAAGATGATGTTGATTGACGTTATCAGTCCCATATCTGTAAGTGAGAATTTTTCTCTGATCTGCCATGGCCAAGTTCCTACATGGTTGTGTTCAACCTACTAGTAGCAAAACGCTGCTACACATCTGCAAGCAAACTCTATTAATGAAAAAACGAGCATACAAACTCCATTAATGGGGACAAGCAAGCGAACTCCATTAATAGAGGAACTTCACTATGCCATTAACGAAGGAGTGTTTCAAACTCCGATCTTCACGGTACCAAGACCTAGCTACGTGCCTCACTATATATGCTCTTATAAGATCCACGACTGAGCCTGATATGATATTTTACGGCCTAAAAAGCCACGAGCTCATACATTTTATCTCACGACTCAAAAAGGCACAAAAAATCAGATATTTTTTCTCTAAATACTAGCTCCGGTGAGTTTCACCACCATGGTTGAGATGATTTTCATAAATTAAAGATTTTATTTATATATTTATTGTTTTGAGATGGGTATAAAGTGTTGGCCTAACGTCTTTTTAATCTTGTTTTAATATTTGCCAAATCGTGCTTTAAACATCTCCGAAATAGTGCATTACATTTGTACTTACTAAATACCTTTTATTCATGAATTAAACATGATTTTTCAAGCTTTATTGAGTAGGCGGACCGGTATACCGGAGGTACGACCGGCATGCCGCAGCGACACGGACTACACCACAGATCATGGCTAGACCGCAACAAGAAAAACCGAAATAAGCGAGAGTTCGTGCGGTACATCGTACCAACCCCGCGGTGCACCGCATGTAAGGGTAATCTGCAGCAAAATGAAGACAAAAGGCATATATCCGTTGGACACAAGTCTTACGACCGTTGGGAGCATTTTGCAGCTATAGAATGAAGGTCCTTCAAGGCTACAACTGCACCATTTATCCACCAACATTAAGGGGATTAATTGTTATCATTAAGAAAGGTGTCAAGAGCTATACATAGTCAAAATCATTCTTAGTGTGCTATAAAATCATATCCACTCTTTAGGTGATCATCACTATTGTAAAACCATTCAAACACTTGTTTCTTCCTCTTAGTCTAGTCTTTGTAATAGATAGATTAAAAGAGTGTGTTAGTATAGGGATTATACTTGTGTCCTTGTGTTGTGATTACACAAGAGTTTGCCTCGGGTTTTCGAAGTGGTTGTAAACAGGTATTGTGTTCTCGCCCCGGTTAAGAGAGACACAGAGCTTAGTAAAGAAGATTGGAAATCCTAAGGTGGCTACCTTAGGGAGTGGAGTAGGGAAACTCAACCACCATACATGCTTGAGTATTCTCTTTCCCTAAACTATTTACTTCCGCACTCTATATGTTTGATAATATGCTTGTATGAATATCTAGGTGATTATTATCTATTGCTCATTAATCAAACTTATGTCCATCTAGTTTAGAAAGAGAATGTGATCTAAATCCATTAATTTCTTGTAAAAAAAGGGCCACTATAGCAATTTAATAAGGCAAAACACAATCTTAACTCATTCAAACATCTATTTTGAAAATTACAGGGACCAGATTCCTAAATTTCAAAACAATCAACATAAACAAACCAATTTTCCCCAAATTTTGAATAAGAAAGGGACAATAACAATCACCTTAAATCACAGGATATAAAAACATCCAATTAACTCATTTTCTAATGGAATAGGGTCTAAATCCAACAATTTCTTGTAAAAAAAGGCTACCGTAGCAATTCATTAAGGCAAAACTCAATCTTAACCATCACTTTCATGACCAGATTCCTCAATTTCAAAACAATCAACATAAACAAACCAAACTTTTCTCAAATTCGAATAAGAAAGGGACAATAACAATCACCTTACCCACTTATCCATGCCACAAGTGATCATTAACCTATCATAAATTACCAACAAGTCTTTTCCTTCATCTAATCCACATAACAATCACTTGCATAGGAAAAACCATAAAAAAAAAATTAGAAAGCTTAAACAAATACATGAAATAGGAATGAAATAATGGCTAAATGTATGTGATCAACAATAGAACATGCAATAGAGGGAAAGATGTAGCATATCATCAACCTCAGAAAATATGCGTTCATAATAAAACCCACTTTAGTAATTAGAAAATATAGATAATCATTAACTAGATACAAACATATAGATAGATCACACCCCACCATCATAAAATAGAGTACCAAAATCATGAAGTAGAGGTCAAGTATCAGAAGATTAACGCATAAAGATGGGACGATGGAGTAATGAATTGTGGCGGAGGGGTTTTGTAGAAAGAGTAAAGACGAGAGAATATAAGAGAACTTAGCGGTGGGATAAATGAAAAATATAAAATAAAATAAATTATATATACTTGCTTATCGGTCCCGGCCAGACCGGTTATTAGCTAATATTTTTTTTAAACCGGACCAATTTATATATTATAGATTCGGACCGGTTCTTGCTGTGACTGTAGCAGCCGTTGTGACTGTAGCAGCCGTCCGGATCTGGTGTACCGGTCCAGTCCAGGAACCTGTAGAAACTGGTTTAGTTGCCAGAGTCCTAGTAAGATATAGACCAAATTTTGTAAACTTTTATTTGTACAACTTTATGGTTGGGCCCACGGAAAAAAATACACACAATTCTCCTTTTTTAAATTTTTAATAACCAACCCCACCCAAATAGAATAGACATTATATTTAATACATGCTCACTGTCCATACATATCGTTTTATGAATTTTTTCTTTAATTTGAGGATCAAGTTATATTGTCTTTTTTTCCATCAAAAGCTTTAAATGATTGAAGTAACAAAATTTACATAAATACCTATTATTTGTTTTTCTCGTTCAAAGTCTTGTATAGTTGGTATATGATAGCTAATGAATCTTTAACTTAAAACAAATTAATGATGAAATCATGTTAAATTCAGTACATATGAGATCTTAATTTGCAAAAACTCATCCTCATGATGTTTAATGCTAATTCTATACTTGTAGTCACCATCGAGAAAATGCATCGTCTCTAAATTGCGCTTCAGTCCCTCAATATTTTCAATCAAGTCACTATTGGACATATGTTTCATAGAATACGACAAACGATTTGGATTGACCGAGGAATCAACCACCACCAGCTCCTCATTGCTGTTTCTTGATAAGTCATTCAATTCCAAGCATACGATAGTTTAAGGACTTCTTCAACATCCTCTTTACTCCGACATCATTGAGATGTTTTTAAACCCTAACAATATCTGGAATTGAGGGGGAAGTTCTTCTATGAAGCTTCTTGTTTGGGTCGACTAAAACTTGAAATGTAATGGGCAACGATCGTGTCAATTACTGTATATTCAACTCCATCTAAAAAACACACAAGGGAAATAAAAAGAGTATAATGTTAGTAAATATGTATGTAAAAGTAAAACACACAATGGATTTACTTATTACTAGTTTATGTATATTT
Organism: Nemophila menziesii; assembly: GCA_029959085.1. NCBI lineage: Eukaryota > Viridiplantae > Streptophyta > Magnoliopsida > Boraginales > Hydrophyllaceae > Nemophila > Nemophila menziesii. Next base: position 10,820,008 of record JARWIR010000027.1, read on the forward strand.
GTATTTCATATAAAGATATTAAATTGTGAAAATCAGTGATCCCTTAAATTATAACTTGGTCCCAATTACATCATATCAAGTAAATGATCAATATAATTAAACACTGTAAAATTAATCGATATCTTATGTACGGAAATCTAACACTAAGAATATAGAGATATAGTTTAACTTTTGCAAATACAATGCAATCACACTATATTATGATAGTGTAACACACACAAAATTACTTCCCAAAAACCAACATTCAGTTATTAATGCGAGTATTTATTATTTACATATAATATTAACTTGGACTAAAATAGAATTAGAAACTTTAGAATGGGTGCATAAAGTAGTCATACTTGTTGAGATCCCATACCTTTTAAAGCCAACATTTTGGATTGATTTTGGAATTGGGAACTACATAAACTTACCAAAAGTTCAGTTTCAAAATGTTTGTTCAGTTAGATTAAAATACTTTTTCCTTCTTTTTTAAACTACTAAAAGATCAAGACGCTTTTATGAAGAGAAGTTTTAAAATAAGGAGTATAATAATTACATTTCAATATGTGTGAAAAGTAAAGTGCACAAACATTTTGAAAGGGATGGAGTATATTATTTTTTTTACGGCCACCTCAAGTTGTCAAAATTTTCATTTGCACACCCAACATTTAGAATTTATCTTATTGGGCTTTGATTTATTTTTTTGGAAAATAAAATATAGATTAATTTGTATAATATCGGGAATTATAATGTAATTAATTCAAAAAACTACTAAACAAACATATAATATATTTTTAAACATAATATAGGGACCTACCATGCTAATAAATCAAAATAAATCAAAATTCAAAGCAATATGGAAATAACTTAGATCATAGATCTGTAAGCTTTACCGTCATTGAGGATGACACAATGAGATATCATGTAAATATATTGACAAGTTTGAAATTAATTAAAAATAATTACAAAATATAATTAAGCAATTCTTAATTGATATCATGTTTATCATTCTGAGAAGATTAATATGGGTTCAATCAGTCTATGACAATCGAAGTAAATAGGAATAGAAACATTTACCATCCAGGCTTTCTTCATGGTGATCGGAGTGCGGCTGCCACTGTGGTGGAGACATCGAGGCTAATTGGATGGAATTGTAAATTGTAAGTGGCGAAGTGTAACATGAAACGAATGAGGTATCTAACAATACTAGATCTAAATCTGGAAAAGCAGCCGCATAGAATCTCTTTTATTTTATTTTTTGAACGAAGACCCCAACACATTTTACTTTTATTTGGACCAAGCCCAAGCCCATATTTTTCTTTTTGTCAACCAAGTTAATATTAAAATTTTCCTTTTGCTAGTAAGGAAAGGAAAATTCTTCGGTCCAATATTAAATGATCTAACTTTTTTTCTCAACATATTGGATGGTAGACAACTATATTATAATACCTTATGCTAGCTAGAAATTTTATCCATACAAGGTTCTTTGATCCTTCGGCAAGAATGAAAACGACAAGTGAGTTGCGTGCTATTGTTATGAATTCCATAAAAGACTATGTGCAATATATGGGGTATTGAAAATGATTGTGGATTAATAGTGTCGTCTAAAAATACACTTATGAGATGAACTAAACCGGAAACGGTGTAAAATTAAATATATAAGGTTCTTTTGATATGGATAGATCGTTAGCTGGAATTGGAGGTTTGTTTCGCAATAACCAATGAGGTTATTTGAGAGGTTTTGCAGGGAGTTGTGTCACGCGCAACCCCTTTGAAGCGAAACTCCTCGCATTGCACTTTGGATTGTATTTGACAGTTTGTCATGGATACATATCCCTTACAATTGAGATTGACTCGAGTGAATTTTATGCGCTAGTGAAGTGCGATGTGAATTCAAGAGACTTCTCAAATACAATTATAAGAGCTCGTCGTGATATATTAGCGGCGAATGCGCAATTCAAGTTGGTTTGGAATTATGGAAAAGCGAACAAATATGCAGACTAGTGGCTAGATTCAGTTCGAATAGCATGGTAGGTCCGATCCCTTATAGAGATCCACCTGACGGGCTACGGCGACTTTTGACACGTGATTGGTATAGCTAGGCGGTGCCAAGAATAATTATAGCTAGTTAGTTTTTAATTGGAAGTTTTACTTTCCAGACTATTACCTCTTCTGTAACAGAAAGAAAAATTTACCCATACAAAATAGGCTTTAAAGTCAAGTGTACAAAGTTAACGAAGCAATCAAAATGATAATTTTTTTGAATTAAAGAAAAAACATCATTTTGGGTTACATGTGAAAATAATAAGTGGTAAGTTCAAAAATTAACATGGAAAATTTAAACTTACTTTAAACAAATTAACCATTCTTATCTCTCGTTATTATATTCCAAAAGTAATCGAGAAGATTTATAAATCCGCGCAACTAATAGTGTCCCGGTAGATATGATTTAACTCAAAAGACGGATTTCTCTGTATTATATATAGGTAATCTCAATGTAACAAGACCAACTCTTGTAACTACTACCATCCTTCACTATCGCATGAAACTCTTGCGATTCAATCACTACATACTTAGAAAAATATCCTTACTCTTCCACCATCTCAAACCATATTGTAGTGCCAAAAAGTCTTAAATGAAAGGCCAACTCCCCTAACACGAAACTGCAAATCCTATCAAAAAAGTTCCTTCGATATTTTTGAAAATCCCACCTATAAAAAAAAATTAAGGTGTGTTTGATTGCACAATGGAAAATTAGTGAAAAGGGATTTAATTCCGTGGAATATTTTCCTACAATTTTATTCCATGAAAACGGAGAAAAATGAAAGTGCACACGTGAAAAAATATACATGTAAAATATGTTTTAGCTTTTATAAAAGAAAAAAATTCTCGGTTATGGATATCGGTGATTATTTGTAGAAATAATTTCCATGAAATAAAATATCATCAAAAAACACTTGTATGAAAAATAAATTTTCTATCTTAATGTTATTATTACAGGTGATTGACCCAATGAGGTTTGAAAACAAATTTAATCATCAAAACGGAGAAAAGGGGAAAAAATCTTCTTCTTAGATTTGTCATAAACAAACTAATGAATGCCAAATACTAAATTACCTCCATATAAAACAAATTCAAGAAAAAATACAAGTGACAAATTATTCACTGAGAAAACGCTTTGAGAATCACTAAGCATGGACATTGTTCATCGCCATCCACCAATCGTCGTCCATCACAATAAGTGCACCGATGTCAGCACCACCGCTATGGCCACTTTAAAAGTCCCTGAGCAGACAAAATCTTTAGCAAAGTCTTTGAGTTGAGTAAAATCTATGAGCAAAGTGTGTGAGAAATATCTCTGGGCAACTTAAAACATGCACTAACTACACTTAACAAGTGTCTGAATGCTCAGGAAGTTTATGAGTAAACTCAAAAGATTATGGAGTATATTCAAAAAATCACTAAGCATGTACAAAAAAATCATGAGTGTTTTTTATTGAACACTTCGTTATTTAGTATTTTTTGATACTAGCATTAACGAAGTTAAAGTTTATGCATTATTTTAACAAAAAGAAAAAAATAATAAAAAGCTTTTCTTAATTAAAAATATATTACAATTACAAAATAGTTTTAAAAAAGTACAAATGAATAGAACAATATGTTGATAACGCCAGCCCTTGCGTCAACAAGATGATGTCGATTGACGTTATCATCGTCCAAGATCTATAAGCAAGAATTTTTATCTGATTTTCCATGGACGATTTCTTACATGGTTGTGTTCAACCTACTAGTAGCAATGAACGCTGCTAAACATTTGCAAGCAATCTCTATTAATGAAAAAACGAGCATACAAACTCCATTAATGAGGACAAGCAAGCGAACTCCATTAATAGAGGAACTTCACTACGCCATTAACGGACTACACCACAGACCATGGTTAGACCAAAACAAGAAAAACCGAAATAAGCGAGAGTTCATGCGGTACACCGGACCAACCCTGCGGTGCACCACATGTAAGGGTTTTCTGCAGCAAAATGAAGACAAAAGGCATATATCCGTTGGGGAATATTAATATATCCATTGGACACAAGTCTTATGACCGTTGGGAGCATTTTGCAGCTATAAAATGAAGGTTCTTCAAGGCTACAACTACACCATTCATCCACCAACATTAAGGGGCTTAATTTTTATCATTAAAAAAGGTGTCAAGAGCTATACATAGTCAAAATCATTCTTAGTGTGCTATAAAATCATATCCACTCTTTAGGAGTTCATCACTATTGTAAAACCATTCAAACACTTGTTTCTTCATCTTAGTCTAGTCTTTGTAATATATAGATTAAGAGAGTGTGTGAGTATAGGGATTATACTTGGTGTCCTTGTGTTGTGATTACACAAAGTTTGCTTCGAATTTTTTAAGTGGTTGTAAACGGGTATTGTATTCTCGCCCCGGTTAAGAGAGACATAGAGCTTAGTAAAGAAGCTTGGAAATCCTAAGGTGGCTACCTTAGGTAGTGGAATAGGGACACCGAACCACTATACATGCTTGAGTATTCTCTTTCCCTAAACTATTTACTTCCGCACTCTATATGTTTGATAATATGCTTGTATGAATATATAGGTGATTATTATCTATTGCTCATTAATCAAACTTATATCCATCTAGTTTAGAAAGAGAATGGGATCTAAATCCATCAATTTCTTGTAAAAAAGGGCCACTATAGCAATTCAATAAGGCAAAACACAATCTTAACTCATTCAAACATCTATTTTGAAAATTACAGGGACCCGATTCCTTAATTTGAAAACAATCAACATAAACAAACCAATTTTTCCCAAATTTTGAATAAGAAAGGGACAATAACAATCACCTTAAATCACAGGATATAAAAACATCCAATTAACTCCTTTTCTAATGGAATAGGGTCTAAATCCAACAATTTCTTGTAAAAAAAGGCCACCGTAGAAATTCATTAAGGCAAAAATCATTCTTAACCATCACTTTCATAACCAGATTCCTCAATTTCAAAACAATAAACATAAATAAACCAAACTTTTCTCAAATTCGAATAAGAAAGGGACAATAATAATCACCTTACCCATTTATCCATGCCACAAGTGATCATTAACGTATCATAAATTACCAACAAGTATTTTCCTTCATCAAATCCACCAAACAATCACTTGCATAGGAAAAACCATAAAAAAAAATTAGAAAGCTTAAACAAATACATGAAATAGGAATGAAGTTATGGCTAAATGTATGTGATCAACCACAGAACATGCAATAGAGGGCAATATGTAGCATGTCATCAACCTCGGAAAATATGCGTTCATAATAAAACCCACTTTAGTAATTAGAAAATATAGATAATCATTAACTAGATACAAACATATAGATAGATCACACCCCTCAATCATAAAATAGAGTACCAAAATCATGAAGTAAAGGTCAGGTATCAGAAGATTAACGCATAAAGATGGGACGACGGAGTAATGAATTGGGGCGGAGGGGTTTTGTAGAAAGAGTAAAGACGAGAGAATATAAGAGAACTAAGCGGTGGGATAAATGAAAAATATAAAATAAATTATATATACTTGCTTATCGGTCCCGTCCAGACCGGTTCTTAGCTAATATTTTTTTTAAAACCAGACCAATTTATATATTATAGGTTCGGACCAGTTCTTGCTGTGACTGTAGTAGCAGTCCGGATCTAGTGCACCGGTTTAGTCCAGGAACCTGTAGAAACTGGTTTAGTTGCCAGGTTGAGTCCTAGTAAGATATAGACCAAATTTTGTAAACTTTTCTTTGTACAACTTTATGGTTGGGCCCACGGATAAAAATACACACAATTATCCTTTTTTAAATTTTTAATAACCAACCCCATGCAAATAGAATAGTCGTTTTATTTAATACATGCTCACAGTCCGTACATAACATTTTATGAATTTTTTCTTTAATTTGACGATCAAGTTTTATTGTCTTTTTTTTCCATCAAAATCTTTAAATGATTGAAGTATCAAAATTTACATAAATACCAATTATTTGTTTTTCTCGATCAAAGTCTTGTATAGTTGGTATATGATAGTTAATGAATCTTTAACTTAAAAAAAATTAATGATGAAATCATGTTAAAATTCAGTACATATGAGATCTTAATTTACAAAAACTCATCCTCATGATGTTTAATGCTGATTCTATACTTGTAGCCGCCATCGAGAAAATGCAACGTCTCTGAATTGCGCTTTAGTCCCTCAATCTTTTCAATCAAGTGCCTATTGGACATATGTTTCATAGAATACGACGAACGATTTGGATTTACCGAGGAATCAACCACCACCAGCTTCTCGTTGCTGTTTCTTGATAAGCTATCCCAGTCATTCAATTCCAAGCATACGAAAGTTTAAGGACTTCTACAACATCTTCTTTACTCCAACATCATTGTGATGTTTTTCAACCCTAAAAATATCTGGAATTGAGGGAGAAGTTCTTCTATGAAGCTTCTTGTTTGGGTCGACTAAAACTTGAAATGTAATGGGCAACGATTGTGTCAAGTACTGTATATTCAACTCCATCTAAAAAACACACAAGGGAAATAAAAAGAGTATGATGTTAGTAAATATGTATGTAAAAGTAAAACACACAATGGATTTACTTATTAACAGTTTCTGTATATTTGCATTTCATATAAAGATATTAAATTGCAAAAATGAGTGATCCCTCAAATTATAATCTGGTCCCAATTACATATATCAAGTAAATGATCAATATAATTAAACACTGTAAAATTAATTGCTATCTCAAGTACGGAAATATAACACTAAGAATATACAGATAAAGTTTAACTTTTGCAAATACATTGGGATCACACTATATTATGATAATGTAACACACACAAAATTACTTCCCAAAAACCAGCATTCAGTTATTAATGCGAGTATTTATTATTTACATATAATATTAACTTGGACTAAAATAGAATTAAAAACTTCAGAATGGGTGCATAAAGTAGCCATACTTGCTGAGATCCCATACCTTTTATAGCCAAAATTTTGGGTTGATTTTGGAATTGGGAACTACATAAACTTACTAAAAGTTCAGTTTCAAAATGTTTGTTCAGTTAGATTAAAATAGATTTTTCCCTCTTTTTTACACTACTAAACGATTAAGACGCTTTTATGAAGAGAAGTTTTAAAATAAGGAGTATAATAATTACATTTCAATATGTGTGAAAAGTAGAGTGCACAAATATTTTGAAAGGGAGGGAGTATATTATTATTTTACGTCCACCTAACGTTTTCAAATTTTTTATTTTCACCCCAACATTTAGAATTTATCTTATTGGGATTTGATTTATTTTTCGCAGAATAAAATATAGATTAATTTGTATAATATCGGGAATTATGATGTAATTAATTCAAAAAACTACTAAACGGACATATAATGTATTTTTTAACATAATATAGGGACCTACCGTGCTAATAAATCAAATTAAATTAAAATTCAAATCAATATGGAAATAACATAGATCATATATCTATAAGCTTTATTGTCATTAAAGATGACACAATGAGATATCATGTAAATATATTGTCAAGTTTGAAATTATTTAAAAATAATTATACCATATAATTAAGCAATTCTTAACTAATATCATGTTTATCATTCTGAGAAGATTAATATGGGTACAATCAGTCTATGACAATCGAAGTAAGAGGCTGCCATGCCACTGTGGTGGAGACATCGAGGCTAATTGGATGGAATTGTAAATTGTAAGTGGCGGAGTATAAAATGAAACTAATGAGGTATCTAACAATAATAGATCTAGATCTTGAAAAGCAGCCGCATAGAATCCCTCGAAACCTTAGCAGATATACGAAACGGAAGAGATTTAGAGAGTAAACTGAGGTTTAGTACAACAATAATTTAAATAAATAACTTTTTGAAAAACAAAAGCCCAGCAATTTTATTTTTTTTTGGACGAAGAACCCAACACATTTTACTTTTATTTGGACCAAGCCCAAGCCCGTATTTTTCTTTTTGTCAACCAAGTTAATATTAAAATTTTCCTTTTGCTAGTAAGGAAAGAAAAATTCTTCGGTCCAATATTAAATGATCTAACTATTTTTTCTGAACATATTGGATGGTAGACAACTATATTATAATACCTTATGCTAGTTAGAAATTTTATCCATACAAGGTTCTTTGATCCTTCGGCAAGAGTGGAAACGACAAGTGAGTTGCGTGCTATTGTTGTGAATTCCGTAAAAGACTATATGCAATATACGGGGTATTGAAAATGACAGTGGATTAATAGTGTCGTCTAAAAATACACTTATGAGAAGAACTAAACCGGAAACGGTGTAAAATTAATTATATACGGTTCTTTTGATATGGATAGATCATTAGCTGGAATTGGAGGTTTGTTTCGCAATAACCAATGAGGTTATTTGATAGGTTTTGCAGGGAGTTGTGTCACGCGCATTCCCTTTGAAGCGAAACTCCTCGCGTTGCACTTTGGATTGTATTTGACGGTTTGTCAAGGATACACATCCCTTACAATTGAGATTGACTCGAGTGAATTATATGCACTAGTGAACTGCGATGTGAATTCAAGAGGCTTCTCAAATACTATTATAAGAGCTCGTCGTGATATATTAGCGGCGAATGCGCAATTCAAGTTGGTTTGGAATTACCGAAAAGCGAACAAATGTGCAGACTGGATGGCTAGATTCTATTCGAATAGCACGGAAGGTCCAATCCCATATAGAGATCCACCTGACGGGCTATGGCGACTTTTGACACGTGATCGGTATAGCTAGGCGGTGCCTAGAATAATTATAGCTACTTAGTTATTAATTGGAAGTTTTAGTTTCCAGACTTTTACCTCTTCCGTAACAGAAAGAAAAATTTACCCATATAAAAAAAGGCTTTAAATTCAAGTGTACAAAGTTAACGAAGCAATCAAAATGACAATTTTTTTTAATTAGAGAATAAACATCATTTTGGTTTATATGTGAATTAATAAGTGGTAAGTTCAAAAATTTACATGGAAAATTTAAACTTACTTAAAAAAAAATTAACCATTCTTATCTCTCGTTATTATACTCCAAAAGTAATCGAGAAGTTTTATAAATCCACGCAACTGATAGTGTCCCGGTAGATATGATTTAACTCAAAAGACGGATTTCTGCGTAATATATCTAGGTAATCTCAATGTAACAAGACCAACTCTTGTAACTACAACCACCCTTCACTATTGCATGAAGCTCTTGCTATTCAATTACTACATACTTACCAAAATATCCTTACTCTTCCACCATCTCAAACCGTATTGTAGTGCCAAAAGTCTAAAATGAAAGGCCAACTCCCCTGACACGAAGCTGTAAATCCGATCGAAAAGGTTCCTTCGATATTTTTGAAAATCCCACCTATTAAAAAAAATTAAGGTGTGTTTGATTGCACAATAGAAAATTAGTAAAAAGGGATTTAATTCCGTGGAATTTTTTCCTACAGTTTTTTTCCATGAAAACGGACAAAAATGAAAGTGCACACGTGAAAAAATATACATATAAAATAAGTTTTAGATTTTATAAAAGAAAAAAATTCTCGGTTATGGATATTGGTGATTATTTGTAGAAATAATTTCCATGAAAAAAAATATCATCAAAAAACACTTGTATGAAAAATAAATTCTCTATCTTAATATTATTATTACAGGTGATAGACCCAATGAGGTTTGAAAACAAATTTAATCATAAAAAAGGAGGAAAGAGTAAAAATCTTCATCTTAGATTAGTCATAAACAAATTTATGAGTGCCAAATACTAAAATACCTGCATATAAAACAAATTCAAGAAAAATACAAGTGACAAATTATTCACTGAGAAAAATGCTTTGAGAATCACTAAGCATGGACATTGTTCATCTCCATCCACCAATGTGCGTCTATCACAATAAGTGCACCGATGTCAGCACCACCGCTGGTGCCACTTTAAGAGTCCTTGAGCAGACAAAATCTTTAGCAAAGTCTTTGAGTTGAGTAAAATCTATGAGGAAAGTGTGTGAGAAATATCTCTGGGCAACTTAAAACATGCACTAACTACACTTAACAAGTGTCTGAATGCTCAGGAAGTTTATGAGTAAACTCAAAAGATTATGGAGTATATTCAAAAAATCACCAAGCATGTACAAAAAATCATGAGTATTTTTTATTGAACACTTCGTTATTTAGTATTTTTTGATACTAGCATTAACGAATTTAAAGTTTATGCATTATTTTAACAAAAAGAAAATAATAATAAAAAGCTTTTCTTAATTCAAAATATATTACAATTACATAATAATTTTAAAAAAGTACAAATGAAAAGAACAATCTGCTGATAACGCCAGCACTTACGTCAACAAGATGATGTCGATTGACGTTATCATCGTCCCATCTCTATAGCAATGAACGCTGCTACACATCTGCAAGCAAACTCTATTAATGAAAAAACGAGCATACAAACTCCATTACTGAGGACAAGCAAGCGAACTCCATTTATAGAGGAACTTCACTACGCCATTAACGAAGGAGTGTTCCAAATTCCGATCTTCACGGTACCAAGTCCTAGCTACGTGCCTCACTATCTATGCTCTTATAAGATTCCACGACTGAGCCTGATATGAGATTTTACAGCCTAAAAAGCCACGAGATCATACATTTTTTCTTACGGCCCCAAAAGCCACAAAAAATCAGATATTTTCTCTATAAATACTAGCTTCGCTGAGTTGCACCACCATGGTTGGGATAATTTTCATAAATTAAAGTTTTTATTTATATATTTATTGTTTTGAGATGGGTATAAAGTGTTGGCCTAACATCCTTTTAATATTTTCCAAATCGTGCTTTAAACATCTCCGAAATAGTGCATTACATTTGTACTTACTAAATACCTTTTATTCATGAATTAAACATCATTTTTCAAGCTTTATTGAGTAGGCGGACCAGTATACCGGAGGTACGACTGGCATACCGCAGCGGCACGGACTACACCACGGACCATGGCTAAACCGCAACAAGAAAAAACAAAATAAGCGAGAGTTCATGCGGCACACCGGACAAACCCCGTGGTGCGCCACATGTAAGAGTTTTCTACAATAAAATGAAGACAAAAGGCATATATCCGTTGGGAATATCAATATATCCGTTGGACACAAGTCTTATGACCGTTGGGAGCATTTTGCAGCTATAAAATGAAGGTTCTTCAAGGCTACAACTACACCATTCATCCACCAACATTAAGGGGCTTAATTGTTAACATTAAAAAAGGTGTCAAGAGCTATACATAGTCAAAATCATTCTTAGTGTACTATAAAATCATATCCGCTCTTTAGGAGTTCATCACTATTGTAAAACCATTCAAACACTTGTTTCTTCCTCTTAGTCTAGTCTTTGTAATAGAAAGATTAAGAGAGTGTGTGAGTATAGGGTTTATACTTGGTGTCCTTGTGTTGTGATTACACAAGAGTTTGCTTCGGGTTTTCGAAGTGGTTGTAAACGGGTATTGTGTTCTCGCCCTGGTTAAGAGAGACACGGAGCTTAGTAAAGAAGCTTGGAAATCCTAAGGTGGCTACCTTCGGTAGTGGAGTAGGGAAACCGAACCACTATACATGCTTGAGTATTCTCTTTCCCTAAACTTTTTACTTCTGCACTCTATATGTTTGATAATATGCTTGTATGGATATCTAGGTGATTATTATCTATTGCTCATTAATCAGACTTATGTCCATCTAGTTTAGAAAGAGAATGTGATCTAAATCCATTAATTTCTTGTAAAAAAGGGCCACTATAGCAATTCAATAAGGCAAAACACAATCTTAACTCATTCAAACATCTATTTTGAAAATTACAGGGACCCGATTCCTTAATTTGAAAACAATCAACATAAACAAACGAATTTTTCCCAAATTTTGAATAACAAAGGGACAATAACAATCACATTAAATCACAGGATATAAAAATATCCAATCAACTCATCTTCTAATGGAATACGGTCTAAATCCATCAATTTCTTGTAAAAAAAGGCCACCGTAGCAATTCATTAAGGCAAAACTTAATCTTAACCATCACTTCCATCACCAGATTTCTCAATTCAAAACAATCAACATAAACAAACCAAATTTTTCTCAAATTCGAATAAGAAAGGGACAATAACAATCACCTTACCCACTTATCCATGCCACAAGTTATCATTAACCTATCATAAATTACCAACAATTCTTTTCCTTCATCAAATCCACAAAACAATCACTTGCACAGGAAAAAACCATTGGAAAAAATTATAAAGCTTAAACAAATACATGAAATAGGAATGAAATAATGGCTAAATGTATGTGATCAACCACAGAACATGCAATAGAGGGCAAGATGTAGCATATCATCAACCTCAGAAAATATGCGTTCATAATAAAACCCACTTTAGTAATTAAAAAATATAGATAATCATTAATTAGATACAAACATATACATAGATCACACCCCGCCATCATAAAATAGAGCACCAAAATCATGAAGTAGAGGTCAAGTATCAGAAGATTAACACATAAGGATGTGACGATGGAGTAATGAATTGGGGCGGATGGGTTTTATAGAAAGAGTAAAGACGAGAGAATATAAGAGAACTAAGCGGTGGGATAAATGAAAAATATAAAATAAATTATATATACTTGCTTATCGGTCCCGTCCAGACCGGTTCTTAGCTAATATTTTTTTTAAACGTGGCCAATTTATATATTATAGGTTCGGACCGGTTCTTGATGTGACTTTAGCAGGGTGCACCAGTCCAGTCCAGGAACCTGTAGAAACTGGTTTAGTTGCCAGGTTGAGTCCTAGTAAGATATAGACCAAATTTTGTAAACTTTTCTATGTACAACTTTATGGTTGGGCGCACGGAAAAAATACACACAATTCTCCTTTTTTAATTTTTATTAACCAACCCCATCCAAATAGAATAGACGTTTTATTTAATACATGCTCACACTCCGTACATATCATTTTATGAATTTTTTCTTTAATTTGACGATCAGGTTTTATTGTCTTTTTTTTCCATCAAAAGCTTTAAATGATTGAAGTAACAAAATTTACATAAATACCTATTATTTGTTTTTCTCGTTCAAAGTCTTGTATAGTTGGTATATAATAGCTAATGAATCTTTAACTTAAAACAAATTAATGATGAAATCATGTTAAATTCAGTACATATGAGATCTTAATTTACAAAAACTCATCCTCATGATGTTTAATGCTAATTCTATACTTGTACTCACCATCGAGAAAATGCATCGTCTCTAAATTGCGCTTCAGTCCCTCAATCTTTTCAATCAAGTCACTATTGGACATATGTTTCATAGAATACGACAAACGATTTGGATTGACCGAGGAATCAACCACCACCAGCTCCTAATTGCTGTTTCTTGATAAGTCATTCAATTCCAAGCATACGATAGTTTAAGGACTTCTTCAACATCCTCTTTACTCCGACATCATTGAGTTGTTTTTAAACCCTAACAATATCTGGAATTGAGGGGGAAGTTCTTCTATGAAGCTTCTTGTTTGGGTCGACTAAAACTTGAAATGTAATGGGCAACGATCGTGTCAATTACGGTATATTCAACTCCATCTAAAATAAACACAAGGGAAAAAAAGGAGTATAATGTTAGTAAATATGTATGTAAAAGTAAAACGCACAATGGATTTACTTATTACTAGTTTATGTATATTTGCATTTCATATAAAGATATTAAATTGCGAAAATCAGTGATCCCTTAAATTATAACCTGGTCCCAATTACATCATATCAAGTAAATGATCAATATAATTAAACACTGTAAAATTAATCGATATCTTATGTACGGAAATCTAACACTAAGAATATAGAGATATAGTTTAACTTTTGCAAATACAATGCAATCACACTATATTATGATAGTGTAACACACACAAAATTACTTCCCAAAAACCAACATTCAGTTATTAATGCGAGTATTTATTATTTACGTATAATATTAACTTGGACTAAAATAGAATTAGAAACTTTAGAATGGGTGCATAAAGTAGCCACACTTGTTGAGATCCCATACCTTTTATAGCCAACATTTTGGATTGATTTTGGAATTGGGAACTACATAAACTTACCAAAAGTTCAGTTTCATAATGTTTGTTCAGTTAGATTAGAATACTTTTTCCTTCTTTTTTAAACTACTAAAAGATCAAGACGCTTTTATGAAGAGAAGTTTTAAAATGAGGAGTATAATAATTACATTTCAATATGTGTGAAAAGTAAAGTGCACAAACATTGTGAGGGATGGAGTATATTATTATTTTATGGCCACCTCAAGTTGTCAAAATTTTCATTTGCACACCCAACATTTAGAATTTATCTTATTGGGCTTTGATTTATTTTTTTGGAGAATAAAATATAGAGTAATTTGTATAATATCGGGAATTATAATGTAATTAATTCAAAATACTACTAAACAAACGTGTAATATATTTTTAAACATAATATAGGGACCTACAGTGCTAATAAATCAAAATAAATCAAAATTCAAAGCAATATGGAAATAACTTAGATCATAGATCTATAAGCTTTACCGTCATTGAGGATGACACAATGAGATATCATGTAAATATATTGACAAGTTTGAAATTATTTAAAAATAATTACAAAATATAATTAAGCAATTCTTAATTGATATTATATTTATCATTCTGAGAAGATTAATATGGGTTCAATCCGTTTATGACAATCGAAGTAAATAGGAGTAGAAACATTTACCGTCCGGGCATTCTTCATGGTGATCGGAGAGCAGCTGCCACGGTGGTGGAGACATCGAGGCTAATTGGATGGAATTGTAAATTGTAAGTGGCGAAGTATAAAATGAAACGAATGAGGTATCTAACAATACTAGATCTAAACTATGTTAAAAGTTGGTCAATTAATACCTAATATTTTGTAAAATAACACCTACCCATCTTTATTATTAAATTTGCCTCTTAACTGTATTATTTTGAAACACATAAGTAATGATAACAAAACATACTGACACATCAAAGAAATTGTTACATGTTTTCTTCAATGTCTCACCTACAAATAAACCCTCATGCTACATAAAGTGTAAATTAAGAAAACTGAAATGATAAATAATAATAAATCAAGAGTTAAAAATCAAATATCATCACAAAATAGAATTCCAATGTAAAACTTGAATCTCAAGATTAAGAATTTATTCATATATAGAATGATACATCTTATAGATAAAAATAAAATTATATGTCTAAAGGAAAAAGATTAAATTTTAAAAAAATTACCATATAACAACCTTTGATCGCTACATCAATTAATTTTAAGTTGATTTGATAACAAATCCAAACTTTTTATTTTTTTTGTATAAAGTTGTCCACTTTATTACATTTCAATAAATAATAATTTTTTAAGGCATAGCCAAGAGAGTAACTTAAAGTTATTGGAGTTCGCACTAATATAACATTTTTTCTCTTTAGCAAATATCTACCCAAACACATTTCAACGACTACTACCTTTGCACCAACTAATTTTACAATAAGTTAGTTGATTACACTTAATCTTACTCTTCAACACAAAATGAATCTCTTTACGAAAGTGGCAGATATGTTGAATTTCTATTACTCATAAAATTATAAAAATAGAAACTAAAAGAAAATTTTCATAATATCCTCATAAATATTTTATTAGTCTAAAACTAAAAGAAAATTATCATAATGTCATTATTAAATGTAATGTGTTTAAATTTGTATATATTTTCAAGGACCAGTGTTCTAAATAACACATAACATACATAATTACCTATAAAATATATTTCGATGATATTTTACTTTCTGTAATCAGGAAGCATAATGTTCACTAAGTTTCACAATCTATACCGCCAAAGAAATCAGAATGTTGCTGAACAAAATATAAAGAATAGCATAAACAAATATATGTTCTTTTATAGTTGTCCACTTTATTACATTTCAATAAATAATAATTTTTAAGGCTTAGCCAAGAGAGTAACATAAAGTTATTGGAGTTAGCACTAATATAACATATTTTCTCTTTAGCAAATATCTACGCAAAACACATTTCAATGACTACCACTTTTGCGCCAACTAATTTTTCAAAAATAAGTTAGTTGATTACACTTAATCTTACTCTTCGACCCTAAATGATTCTCCTTACGAAAGTGGCAAATATGTTAAATTTCTATTCCTAATAAAATCATAAAAATATAAACTAAAAGAAAATGATCATAATATCCTTATAAATATATTATTAGTCTAAAACTAAAAGAAAATTATCATAATGTCATTACTAAATGTAACGTGTTTATATTTGTATATATTTTCAAGGACCAGTGTTGTAAATAACACATAACAGACATATCTACCTATGAAATATATTAGTTTGATATTTTACTTTCTATAAATCAGGAAGGATAAAGTTCACTAAGTTTCACAATCTATACCGCCAAACAAATCAGAATGTTACAAAACATAAAGAATAGCAGAAACAAAGATATCTTCTTTTACAGTATCTATATTTCATGTAGTATAAAATTTAATAAATTTCACAACCTATACCGCAGAACAAAAACACATTGCATGATATAACTTTCTAAAATATAAACAAAGTTAACAGGTGACTCTTATTTTCTATTTAGCTTAAAGAAATATCTAAGTTTAAAAATTCTAGAAATAAATATCAATTAGAAAAATAACTTTACTGGTATAGTATCTACGAAATTGAAAGACAAACTAAGCAAATAACATTAATTACATTCTATGTCTAATATAGTTAAAGATGAAATATTAGAATAATATGTCAAGTTAAATGTAGGATTATAATGAAAAAAAATTGATAAATAAAATATTTGGTTCATGCTCACGAACCAAAGATACAACTGTTTTAATGATCTCGAGGTATTATTTGCTGATTTCCAATGCATAGTAAAATTTCAATCAACATATTTGGCCTTATCACATAAGAGGTGGTTAAAAAAATATTTAAGTAATATAGTTTTGACACATGTCAAGATCTGAATCTTTTGGAGGGTCACATATTTTAGCTTTAAGAAAATCTTAGCCGCTATTTGACTTTCGAGTTGTTCCATATAATATAGATGGTAGGTATTACTTGGAGAGAACCGAAGAGATCTAGAGAGTAAAATGAGGTTTAGTACAACAATAATTTAAATAATTAATTTTTTGAAAAATAAAAGCCCAGCAATTTTATTTTATTTTTTGGACGAAGAACCCAACACATTTTACTTTTACTTGGATCAAGCCCAAGCCCGTATTTTTCTTTTTGTCAACCAAGTTAATATTAAAATTTTCCTTTTGCTAGTAACGAAAGGAAAATTCTTCGGTCCAATATTAAATGATCTAACTTTTTTTCTCAACATATTGGATGGTAGACAACTATATTATAATACCTTATGCTAGCTAGAAATTTTATCCGTACAAGGTTCTTTGATCCTTCGGCAAGAGTGAAAACGACAAGTGAGTTGCGTGCTATTGTTATGAATTCCGTAAAAGACTATGTGCAATATATGTGGTATTGAAAATGATTGTGGATTAATAGTGTCGTCTAAAAATACACTTATGAGATGAACTAAACCGGAAACGGTGTAAAATTAAATATATACGGGTCTTTTGATATGGATAGATTGTTAGCTGGAATTGGAGGTTTGTTTCACAATAACCAATGAGGTTATTTGAGATGTTTTGCAGGGAGTTGTGTCACACGCATAGGCGGACCCACCTTAGGCCCAGAGGGGGCTCAAGCCCCCCCTGAACTCGTAAATTTTAAATACGTCAACGTAATTTTGACTCGAAAAATAATTAACTCTCACTCAAAATTTATGACACGTGCATGCAATAAAAAGCATACAAGTCATTGTAGCTTAGTGGTTTATTATCTTTACATATTTTAAGGTTTATCTTAGAGGTCATGTGTTCGAATCATAGCTTTTGCTTTATTATTTTTCACAAATATACATATAATGATTCGCAAATAAGTGTGTGATTGATTATTTTAGAGTTAAAAGCGACATGCGTATTGAATTTTTATATTTGTATTTTGACATTATTAATTATATGTTCATTTATTCTTTTTTTACCTTATAAATTTTGAAAAGCGTTAACTCCTAAATTTTTGTATATTTCAAGCCCCCCCTCGATTTACCTTCTGGATCCGCTCCTGGTCACACGCAACCCCTTTGAAGCGAAACTCCTCGCGTTGCACTTTGGATTGTATTTGACGGTTTGTCAAGGATACACATCCCTTACAATTGAGATTGACTCGAGTGAATTATATGCGCTAGGGAGGTTTCTCAAATACTATTATAAGAGCTCGTCGTGATATATTAGCGGTGAATGCGCAAGTCAAGTTGGTTTGGAATTATCGAAAAGCGAACAAATGTGCAGACTGGATGGCTAGATTCGGTTCGAATAGCACGGAAGGTCCAATCCCATATAGAGATCCACCTGATAAACTATGGCGACTTTTGACACGTGATCGGTATAGCTAGGCGGTGACTAGAATAATTATAGCTAGTTAGTTTTTAATTGGAAGTTTTACTTTCCAGACTTTTACCTCTTCTGTAACAAAAAGAAAAAATTACCCATACAAAATAGGCTTTAAAGTCAAGTGTACAAAGTTAACGAAGCAATCAAAATGACGATTTTTTTGAATTGAAGAAAAAACATCATTTTGGTTTACATGTGAAAATAATAAGTGGTAAGTTCAAAAATTTACATGGAAAATTTAAACTTACTTAAAACAAATTAACCATTCTTATCTCTCGTTATTATATTCCAAAAGTAATCGAAAAGATTTATAAATCTGCGCAACTAATAGTGTTCCGGTAGATATGATTTAACTCAAAAGACGGATTTCTCTGAAATATATCTAGGTAATCTCAATGTAACAAGACCAACTCTTGTAACTACTACCATCCTTCACTATCGCATGAAACTCTTGCGATTCAATTGCTGCATACTTACCAAAATATCCTTACTCTTCCTCCATCTCAAACCATATTGTAGTGCCAAAAGTCTTAAATGAAGGCCAACTCCCCTAACACGAAGCTGCAAATCCGATCAAAAAAGTTCCTTCGATATTTTTGAAAATCCCACATATTAAAAAAAATTAAGGTGTGTTTGATTGCACAATGGAAAATTAGTGAACAGGGATTTAATTCCGAGGAATTTTTTCTTACAGTTTTTTCCATGAAAACGGACAAAAATGAAAGTGCACACGTGAAAAAATATACATATAAAATTTGTTTTAGCTTTTATAAAAGAAAAAAATTCTCGGTTATGGATATCGGTGATTATTTGTAGAAATAATTTCCATGAAAAAAATATCATCAAAAAACACTTGTATGAAAAATAAATTCTCTATCTTAATGTTATTATTACAGGTGATTGACCCAATGAGGTTTGAAAACAAATTTAATCATAAAAAAGGAGGAAAGGGAAAAAATCTTCTTCTTAGATTAGTCATAAACAAACTTATGAGTGCCAAATACTAAATTACCTCCATATAAAACAAATTCAAGAAAAAATACAATTGACAAATTATTCACTGATAAAATGCTTTGAGAATCACTAAGCATGGACATTATTCATCGCCATCCACTAATCGTCGTACATCACAATAAGTGCACCGATGTCAGCACCACCGCTTGTGCCACTTTAAAAGTCCCTAAGCAGACAAAATCTTTAGCAAAGTCTTTGAGTTGAGTAAAATCTATGAGCAAAGTGTGTGAGAATATCTCTGGGCAACTTAAAACATGCACTAACTACACTTAACAAGTGTCTGAATGCTCAGGAAGTTTATGAATAACTCAAAAGAAGTTATTTAGTATTTTTTTATACTAGCATTAACGAAGTTAAAGTTTATGCATTATTTTAACAAGAAGAAAAAAATAATAAAAAGTTTTCTTAATTCAAAATATATTACAATTACAGAATAGTTTTAAAAAAGTAAAAATGAATAGAACAATCTGCTGATAACGTCAGCACTTGCGTCAACAAGATGATGTCGATTGACGTTATCATCGTCCCAGATCTGTAAGCGAGAATTTTCCTCTGATCTTCCATGGACAAGTTCTTACATGGTTGTGTTCAACCTACTAGTAGCAATTAACGCTGCTACACATCTGCAAGCAAACTCTATTAATGAAAAAACGAGCATACAAACTCCATTAATGAGGACAAGCAAGCGAACTCCATTAATAGAGGAACTTCACTACGCCATTGACGAAGGAGTGTTTCAAACTCCGATCTTCACGGTACCAAGTCCTAGCTACGTGCCTCACTATCTATGCTCTTATAAGATTCCACGACTGAGCCTGATATGAGATTTTACGGCCTAAAAAGCCAAGAGCTCATACATTCTTTTCTCACGGCTCGAAAAGCCACAAAAAATCCGATATTTTTTCTCTAAATACTAGCTCCGGTGAGTTGCACCACCATGGTTGAGATGATTTTCAAAAATTAATTTTTTTATTTATATATTTATTGTTTTGAGATGGGTATAAAGTGTCGGACTAACGTCCTTTTAATCTTGTTTTAATATTTGCCAAATCGTGCTTTAAACATCTCCGAAATAGTGCATTACATTTGTACTTACTAAATACCTTTTATTCATGAATTAAACATCATTTTTCAAGCTTTATTGAGTAGGCGGACCGGTATACCGGAGGTGCGACCGGCATACCGCAGCGGCACGGACTACACCACGGACCATGGCTAGACCGCAACAAGAAAAACCGAAATAAGCGAGATTTCATGCGGTACACCGGACCAACCCCGCGGTGCACCGCATGTAAGGGTTTTGTACATCGAAGTGAAGACAAACGGCATATATCCGTTGGGAATATTAATATATCCGTTGGATACAAGTCTTATGACCGTTGGGAGCATTTTGCAGCTATAAAATGAAGGTTCTTCAAGGCTACAACTGCACCATTCATCCACCAACATTAAGGGGCTTAATTGTTATCATTAAAAAAGGTGACAAGAGCTATACATGGTCAAAATCATTCTAAGTGTGCTATAAAATCATATCCACTCTTTAGGAGTTCATCACTATTGTAAAACCATTCAAATACTTGTTTCTTCCTCTTAGTCTAGTCTTTGTAATAGATAGATTAAGAGAGTGTGTGAGTATAGGGATTATACTTGGTGTCCTTGTGTTGTGATTACACAAGAGTTTGCTTCGGGTTTTCGAAGTGGTTGTAAACGGGTATTGTGTTCTCGCCCCGGTTAAGAGAGACACGGAGCTTAGTAAAGAAGTTTGGAAATCCTAAGTTGGCTACCTTAGGTAGTGGAGTAGGGAAACCGAACCACTATACATGCTTGAGTATTCTCTTTCCCTAAACTATTTACTTCCGCACTCTATATGTTTTATAATATGCTTGTATGAATATCTAGGTGATTATTATCTATTGCTCATTAATCAAACTTATGCCCATCTAGTTTAGAAAGAGAATGGGATCTAAATCCATCAATTTCTTGTAAAAAAGGGCCACTATAGCAACTCAATAAGGCAAAACACAATCTTAACTCATTCAAACATCTATTTTGAAAATTACAGAGACCATATTCCTCAATTTCAAAACAGTCAACATAACCAAACCAAATTTTTCTAAAATTCGAATAAGAAAGGGACAATAACAATCACCTAACCCACTTATCCATGCCATAAGTGATCATTAACCTATCATAAATTACCAACAAGTCTTTTCCTTCATCAAATCCACAAAACATTCACTTGCATAGGAAAAACCAGAAAAAAAATTAGAAATCTTAAACAAATACATGAAATAGGAATGAAATAATGGCTAAATGTATGTGATCAACTACATAACATGCAATAGAGGACAAGATGTAGCATATCATCAAACTCAGAAAATATGCGTTCATAATAAAACCCACTTTAGTAATTAAAAAATATAGATAATCATTAACTAGATACAAAAATATAGATAGATCATACCCCGCCATCATAAAATAAAGTACCAAAATCATGAAGTAGAGGTCAAGTATCAGAAGATTAACGCATAATGATGGGACGGTGGAGTAATGAATTGGGGCGGAGGGGTTTTGTAGATAGAGTAAAGACGAGAGAATATAAGATAACTAAGCGGTGGGATAAATGAAAAATATAAAATAAATTATATATACTTGCTTATCGGTCCCACCAGACCGGTTCTTAGCTAATATTTTTTTTAAACGGGCCCATTTATATATTATAGGTTCAGACCGGTTCTTGCTTGTGACTGTAGCAGCATTGGTCCAGTCCAGGAACCTGTAGAAACTAGTTTAGTTGCCAGGTTGAGTCTTAGTAAGATATAGAACAGATTTTGTAAACTTTTCTTTGTACAACTTTATGGTTGGGCCCACAGAAAAAAATACACACAATTCTCCTTTTTAAATTTTTTAATAACCAACCCCATCCAAATAGAATAGACGTTTTATTTAGTACATGCTCACAGTCGGTACATATCATTTTATGAATTTTTTCTTTAATTTTATGATCAAGTTTTATTGTCTCTTTTATCCATCAAAAGCTTTAAATGATCGAAGTGACAAAATTTACATAAATACCTATTATTTGTTTTTCTCATTCAAAGTCTTGTATAGTTGGTATATGATAGCTAATTAATCTTTAACTTAAAACAAATTAATGATGAAATCATGTTAAAATTAAGTACATATGAGATCTTAATTTACAAAAACTCATCTTCATGATGTTTAATGCTAATTCTATACTTGTAGCCGCCTTCGAGAAAATGCATCGTCTCTAAATTGCGCTTTAGTCCCTCAATCTTTTCAATCAAGTCCCTATTGGACATATGTTTCATAGAATACGACGAACAATTCGGATTTACCGAGGAATCAACCACCACCAGCTCCTCATTGCTGGTTCTTGATAAGCTATCCCTGTCATTCAATTCCAAGCATACGATAGTTCAAGGACTTCTTCAACATCCTCTTTACTCCAACATCATGGAGATGTTTTTCAACCCTAACAATATCTGGAATTGAGGGGGAAGTTCTTCTATGAAGCTTCTTGTTTGGGTCGACTAAAACATGAAATGTAATGGGCAACAATCGTGTCAATTACTGTATATACAACTCCATCTAAAAAACACACAAGGGAAATAAAAAGAGTATGATGTTAGTAAATAGGTATGTAAAAGTAAAACACACAATGGATTTACTTATTAACATTTTATATATATTTGCAATTCATATAAAGATATTAAATTGCGAAAATCAGTGATCCCTTAAATTATAACCTGGTCCCAATTACATCATATCAAGTAAGTGATCGATATAATTAAACACTGTAAAATTAATTGCTATCTTAAGTACGGAAATCTAACACTAAGAATATACAGATATAGTTTAACTTTTGCAAATACAATGCGATCACACTATATTATGATAGTGTAACACACACAAAATTACTTCCTAAAAACCAGCATTCAATTATTAGTGCGAGTATTTATTATTTACATATAATATTAACTTGGACTAAAATAGAATTAGAAACTTCAGAATGAGTGCATAAAGTAGCTATACTTGCTGTGATCCTATACCTTTTATAGCCAAAATTTTGGGTTGATTTTGAAATTGGGAACTACATAAACTTACCAAAAGTTCAGTTTCAAAATATTTGTTCAGTTAGATTAAATCACTTTTTTCCTCTTTTTTACACTACTAAAAGATCAAGATACTTTTATGAAAAGAAGTTTTAAAATAAGGAGTATAATAATTACATTTCAATATGTGTGAAAAGTAGAGTGCACAAACATTTTGAAAGGGAGGGAGTATATTATCATTTTACGGCCACCTCAAGTTTTCAAAATTATCATTTACACCCCAACATTTAAAATTTATCTTATTGGGCTTTGATTTATTTTTTTGCAGAATAAAATATAGATTAATTTGTATAATATCTGAAATTATAATGTAATTAATTCAAAAAACTACTAAACAGGCATATAATGCATTTTTAACATAATATAGGGACCTACCATGCTAAAAAATCAAATTAAATCAAATTTCAAAGCAATATGGAAATAACTTAGATCAAAGATCTATAAGCTTTACCGTCATTGAGGATGACACAATGAGATATCATTTAAATATATTGACAAGTTTGAAATTATTTAAAAATAATTACAAAATATAATTAAGCAATTCTTAATTGATATCATGTTTATCATTCTGAGAAGATTAATATGGGTTCAATAAGTATATGACAATGACAATCGAAGTAAATAGGAGTAGAAACATTTACCGGGCTTTCTTGATGGTGATCGGAGGAGAGCGGCTGCCACGGTGGTGGAGACATCGAGGCTAATTGGATGGAATTGTAAATTGTAAGTGGCAAACTATAAAATGAAACGAATAAGGTATCTAACAATACTAGATATAGATCTGGAAAAGCAGCCGCATAAAATCCATCCTGGCGGATATACACCGAATATGTATGTATTGTAGGTATAACTTGAAGAGAACCGAAGAGATCTAGAGAGTAAAATGAGGTTTAGTACAACAATAATTTAAATAAATAACTTTTTGAAAAATAAAAGCCCAGCAATTTTATTTTATTTTTTGGACGAAAAACCCAACACATTTTACTTTTATTTGGACCAAGCCCAAGCCCGTATTTTTCTTTTTGTCAACCAAGTTAATATTAAAATTTTCCTTTTGCTAGTAAGGAAAGGAAAATTCTTCGGTCCAATATTAAATGATCTAATTTTTTTTTCTCAACATATTGGATGGTAGACAACTATATTATAATACCTTATGCTAGCTAGAAATTTTATCCATACAAGGTTCTTTGATCCTTCGGCAAGAGTGAAAACGACAAGTGAGTTGCGTGCTATTGTATGAATTCCGTAAAAGACTATGTGCAATATATGGGTTATTGAAAATGATTGTGGATTAATAGTGTCGTCTAAAAATACACTTATGAGATGAACTAAACCGCGATGTAAAATTAAATATATATATATATATATACGGTTCTTTTTATATGGATAGATCGTTAGCTGGAATTGGAGGTTTGTTTCGCAATAACCAATGAGGTTATTTGGGAGGTTTTGCAGGGAGTTGTGTCACGCGCAATCCCTTTGAAGCGAAACTCCTCGCGTTGCACTTTGGATTGTATTTGACAGTTTGTCAAGGATACACATCCCTTACAATTGAGATTGACTCGAGTGAATTATATGCGCTAGTGAAGTGCGATGTGAATTCAAGTGGTTTATCAAATACTATTATAAGAGCTCGTCGTGATATATTAGTGGCGAATGCGCAATTCAAGTTGGTTTGGAATTATCGAAAAGCGAACAAATATGCAGACCTGATGGCTAGATTCGGTTAGAATAGTACGCAAGATCCAATCCCATATAGAGATCCACCTGACGGGCTATGGCGACTTTTAACACGTGATCGGTATAGCTAGGCGGTGCCTAAAATAATTATAGTTAGTTAGTTTTTAATTGGAAGTTTTACTTTCCATACTTTTACCTCTTCTGTAACAGAAAGAAAAATTTAACCATACAAAATAGGCTTTAAAGTCAAGTGTACAAAGTTAACGAAGCAATCAAAATGACAAATTTTTTGAATTACAGAAAAACATCGTTTTTGTTTACATGTGAAAATAATAAGTGGTAAGTTCAAAAATTTACATGGAAAATTTAAACTTACTTAAAACAAATTAACCATTCTTATCTCTCGTTATTATATTCCAAAAGTAATCGAGAAGATTTATAAATCCGCGCAACTAATAGTGTCCCGGTAGATATGATTTAAGTCAAAAGACGGATTTCTCTGAAATATATCTAGGTATTCTCAATGTAACAAGACCAACTCTTGTAACTACTACCATTCTTCACTATAGCATGAAACTCTTGCGATTTAATTACTACATACTTACAAAAATATCCTTACTCTTCCTCCATCTCAAACCATATTGTAGTGCCAAAAGTCTTAAATGAAAGGCCAACTCCCCTAGCACGAAGCTGTAAATCCGATCAAAAAAGTTCCTTCGATATTTTTGAAAATCCCACCTATTAAAAAAATTAAGGTGCGTTTGATTGCACAATGGAAAATTTATGAAAAGGGATTTAATTCCGTGGAATTTTTTCCTACAGCTTTTTTTCAATGAAAACGGTCAAAAATAGAATTGCACACGTGAAAAAATATACATATAAAATAAGTTTTAGCTTTTATAAAAGAAAAAAATTCTCGGTTATGGATATCGGTGATTATTTGTAGAAATAATTTCCATGAAAAAAATGTCATCAAAAAACACTTGTACGAAAAATAAATTCTCTATCTTAATGTTATTATTACAGGTGATTGACCCAATGAGGTTTGAAAACAAATTTAATCATAAAAAAGGAGGAAAGGGAAAAAATCTTCTTCTTAGATTAGTTATAAACAAACTTATGAGTGCCAAATACTAAATTACCTCCATATAAAACAAATTCAAGAAAAAATACAAGTGACAATTTATTCACTGAGAAAATTCTTTGAGAATCACTAAGCCTGGACATTGTTCATCGCCATCCACCAATCGTCGTCTATCACAATAAGTGCACCGATGTCAGCACCACCGCTTGTGCCACTTTAAAAGTCCCTAAGCAGAAAAAATCTTTAGCAAAGTCTTTGAGTTGAGTAAAATCTATGAGGAAAGTGTGTGAGAAATATCTCTGGGCAACTTAAAACATGCGCTAAATACACTTAACAAGTGTCTGGATTCTCAGGAAATTTATGAGTAAACTCATAAGATTATGGAGTATATTCGAAAAATCTCTAAGCATGTACAAAAAAATCATGAGTGTTTTTTATTGAACACTTCGTTATTTAGTATTTTTTGATACTAGCATTAATGAAGTTAAGGTTTATGCATTATTTTAAGAAAAAGAAAAAAATAATAAAAAGCTTTTCTTAATTCAAAATATATTACAATTACATAATAGTTTTAAAAAAGTACAAATGAATAGAACAATCTGCTGATAACACCAACACTTGCGTCAACAAGATAATGTTGATTGACGTTATCAGTCCCATATCTGTAAGTGAGAATTTTTCTCTGATCTGCCATGGCCAAGTTCTTACATGGTTGTGTTCAACCTACTAGTAGAAAAATGCTGCTACACATCTGCAAGCAAACTCTATTAATGAAAAAACGAGCATACAAACTCCATTAATGGGGACAAGCAAGCGAACTCCATTAATAGAGGAACTTCACTACGACATTAACGAAGGAGTGTTTCAAACTCCGATCTTCACGGTACCAAGTCCTAGCTAAGTGCCTTACTATATATGCTCTTATAAGATTCCACGACTGAGCCTGATATGAGATTTTACGGCCTAAAAAGCCACGACCTCATACATTTTATTTCACGACTCAAAAAGGCACAAAAAATAAGATATTTATTCTCTAAATACTAGCTCCGGGGAGTTTCACCACCATGGTTGAGATGATTTTCGTAAATTAAATTTTTTATTTATATATTTATTGTTTTGAGATGGGTATAAAGTGTTGGCCTAACGTCCTTTTAATCTTGTTTTAATATTTGACAAATCGTGCTTTAAACATCTCCGAAATAGTGCATTACATTTGTACTTACTAAATACCTTTTATTCATGAATTAAACATCATTTTTCAAGCTTTATTGAGTAGGCGGACCGGTATACCGGAGGTACGACCGGCATGCCGCAGCGGCACGGACTACACCACAGACCATGGCTAGACCGCAACAAGAAAAACCGAAATAAGTGAGAGTTCGTGCGGTACACCGGACCAACCCCAAGGTGCACCGCATGTAAGGGTTTGCTGCAGCAAAATGAAGACAAAAGGCATATATCCGTTGGGAATATTAATATATCCTTTGGGCACAAGTCTTATGACCGTTGTGAGCATTTTGCAGCTATAAAATGAAGGTTCTTCAAGGCTACAACTACACCATTCATCCACCAACATTAAGGGGCTTAATTGTTATCATTAAGAAATCTGTCAAGAGCTATACATAGTCAAAATCATTCTTAGTGTGCTATAAAATCATATCCACTCTTTAGGTGTTCATCACTATTGTAAAACCATTCAAACACTTGTTTATTCCTCTTAGTCTAGTCTTTGTAATAGATAGATTAAAAGAGTGTGTGAGTATAGGGATTATACTTGGTGTCCTTGTGTTATGATTACACAAGAGTTTGCCTCGGGTTTTCGAAGTAGTTGTAAACGGGTATTGTGTTCTCGTCCCGGTTAAGAGAGACACAGAGCTTAGTAAAGAAGATTGGAAATCCTAAGGTGGCTACCTTAGGGAGTGGAGTAGGGAAACTGAACCACCATACATGCTTGAGTATTCTCTTTCCCTAAACTATTTACTTCCGCACTCTATATGTTTGATAATATGCTTGTATGAATATCTAATTGATTATTATCTATTGCTCATTAATCAAACTTATGTCCATCTAGTTTAGAAAGAGAATGTGATCTAAATCCATTAATTTCTTGTAAAAAAGGGCCACTATAGCAATTTAATAAGGCAAAACACAATCTTAACTCATTCAAACATCTATTTTGAAAATTACAGGGACCAGATTCCTAAATTTCAAAACAATCAACATAAACAAACCAATTGTTCCAAAATTTTGAATAAGAAAGGGACAATAACAATCACCTTAAATCACAGGATATAAAAACATCCAATTAACTCATTTTCTAATGGAATAGGGTCTAAATCCAACAATTTCTTGTAAAAAAAGGCCACCGTAGCAATTCATTAAGGCAAAACTCAATCTTATCCATCACTTTCATGACCAGATTCCTCAATTTCAAAAAATCAACATAAACAAACCAAACTTTTCTCAGATTCGAATAAAAAAGGGACAATAACAATCACCTTACCCATTTATCCATGCCACAAGTGATCATTAACCTATCATAAATTACCAACAAGTCTTTTCCTTCATCAAATCCACATAACAATCACTTGCATAGGAAAAACCATAGAAAAAAATTAGAAAGCTTAAACAAATACATGAAATAGGAATGAAATAATGGCTAAATGTATGTGATCAACAATAGAACATGCAATAGAGGGCAAGATGTAGCATATCATGAACCTCAAAAAATATGCGTTCATAATAAAACCCACTTTAGTAATTAGAAAATATAGATAATCATTAACTAGATACAAACATATAGATAGATCACACCCCACCATCATAAAATAGAGTACCAAAATCATGAAGCAGAGGTCAAGTATTAGAAGATTAACGCATAAAGATGGGATGATGGAGTAATGAATTGGGGCGGAGGGGTTTTGTAGAAAGAGTAAAGACGAGAGAATATAAGAGAACTAAGCGGTGGGATAAATGAAAAATATAAAATAAATTATATATACTTGCTTATCAGTCTCGTCCAGACCGGTTCTTAGCTAATATTTTTTTTAAATCGGACCAATTTATATATCATAGGTTTGGACCGGTTCTTGCTATGACTGTAGCAGCAGTCCGGATCTGGTGTACCGGTCCAGGAACCTGTAGAAACTGGTTTAGTTGCCAGGTTCTAGTAAGATATAGACCATATTTTGTAAACTTTTCTTTGTACAACTTTATGGTTGGGCCCACAGAAAAAAATACACATAATTCTCCTTTTTTAATTTTTTAATAACCAACCCCACCCAAATAGAATAGACATTATATTTAATACATGCTCACCGTCCGTACATATCATTTTATGAATTTTTTCTTTAATTTGACGATCAAGTTTTATTGTCTTTTTTTTCCATCAAAAGCTTTAAATGATTGAAGTAACAAAATTTACATAAATACCTATTATTTGTTTTTCTCGTTCAAAGTCTTGTATAGTTGGTATATGATAGCTAATGAATCTTTAACTTAAAACAAATTAATGATGAAATCATGTTAAAATTCAGTACATATGAGATCTTAATTTACAAAAACTAAACCTCATGATGTTTAATGCTAATTCTATACTTGTAGTCGCCATCGAGAAAATGCATCGTCTCTAAATTGCGCTTCAGTCTCTCAATCTTTTCAATCAAGTCCCTATTGGACATATGTTTCATAGAATACGACGAACGATTTGGATTGACCGAGGAATCAACCACCACCAGCTCCTCTGTTTCTTGATAAGCTATCCCAGTCATTCAATTCCAAGCATACGATAGTTTAAGGACTTCTTCAACATCCTCTTTACTCCGACATCATTGAGATGTTTTTAAACCCTTACAGTATCTGGAATTGAGGGGGAAGTTCTTCTATGAAGCTTCTTGTTTGGGTCGACTAAAACTTGAAATGTAATGGGCAACAATCGTGTCAATTACTGTATATTCAACTCCATCTAAAAAACACACACGGGAAATAAAAAGAGTATGATGTTAGTAAATATGTATGTAAAAGTAAAACACACAAAGGATTTACTTATTAACCGTTTATGTATATTTGCATTTCATATAAAGATATTATATTGCGAAAATCAGTGATCCCTTAAATTATAACCTGGTCCCAATTACATCATATCAAGTAAATGATCAATATAATTAAACACTGTAAAATTAATCGATATCTTATGTACGGAAATCTAACACTAAGAATATAGAGATATAGTTTAACTTTTGCAAATACAATGCAATCACACTATATTATGATAGTGTAACACACACAAAATTACTTCCCCAAAACCAACATTCAGTTATTAATGCGAGTATTTATTATTTACATATAATATTAACTTGGACTAAAATAGAATTAGAAACTTTAGAATGGGTGCATAAAGTAGCCATACTTGTTGAGATCCCATACCTTTTATAGCCAAAATTTTGGATTGATTTTGGAATTGGGAACTACATAAACTTACCAAAAGTTCAGTTTCAAAATGTTTGTTCAGTTAGATTAAAATACTTTTTCCCTCTTTTTTAAACTACTAAAAGATCAAGAAGCTTTTATGAAGAGAAGTTTTGAAATAAGGAGTATAATAATTACATTTCAATACGTGTGAAAAGTAAAGTCCACAAACATTTTGAAAG
Organism: Nemophila menziesii; assembly: GCA_029959085.1. Classification (NCBI taxonomy): domain Eukaryota; kingdom Viridiplantae; phylum Streptophyta; class Magnoliopsida; order Boraginales; family Hydrophyllaceae; genus Nemophila; species Nemophila menziesii. The sequence goes on from JARWIR010000027.1 coordinate 10,851,140, forward strand.
GGATGGAGGATATTATTATTTTACGGCCACCTCAAGTTTTCAAAATTTTCATTTGCACACCCAACATTTAGAATTTATCTTATTGGGCTTTGATTTATTTTTTTGGAGAATAAAATATAGATTAATTTGTATAATATCGGGAATTATAATGTAATAAATTCAAAAAACTACTAAACAAACATATAATATATTTTTAAACATAATATAGGGACCTACCGTGCTAATAAATCAAAATTCAAAGCAATATGGAAATAACTTAGATCATAGATCTATAAGCTTTACCGTCATTGAGGATGACACAATGAGATATCATGTAAATATATTGACAAGTTTAAAATTATTTAAAAATAATTACAAAATATAATTAAGCAATTCTTAATTGATATCATGTTTATCATTCTGAGAAGATTGATATGGGTTCAACCAGTCTATGACAATCGAAGTAAATAGGAGTAGAAACATTTACCGCTTTCTTCATGGTGATCGGAGAGCGCTGCCACTATGGTGGAGACATCCAGGCTAATTGGATGGAATTGTAAATTGTAAGTGGCGAAGTGTAACATGAAACGAATGAGGTATCTAACAATACTAGATCTAGATCTGGAAAAGCAGCCGCATAGAATCCCTCGAACCCTAGCTGATATACACCGAATATATATGTATTGTAGGTATAACTTGGAGAGAACCGAAGAGATCTAGAGAGTAAAATGAGGTTTAGTACAACAATAATTTAAATAAATAACGTTTTAAAAAATAAAAGACCAACAATTTTATTTTATTTTTTGGACAAGAACCCAACACATTTTACTTTTATTTGGACCAAGCCCAAGCCCGTATTTTTCTTTTTGTCAACCAAGTTAATATTAAAATTTTCCTTTTGCTAGTAAGGAAAGGAAAATTCTTCGGTCCAATATTAAATGATCTAACTTTTTTTTCTCAACATATTGGATGGTAGACAACTATATTATAATACCTTATGCTAGCTAGAAATTTTATTCATACAAGGTTCTTTGATCCTTCGGCAAGAATGAAAACGACAAGTGAGTTGCGTGCTATTGTTATGAATTCCATAAAAGACTATGTGCAATATATGGGGTATTGAAAATGATTGTGGATTAATAGTGTCGTCTAAAAATACACTTATGAGATGAACTAAACCGGAAACGGTGTAAAATTAAATATATAAGGTTCTTTTGATATGGATAGATCGTTAGCTGGAATTGGAGGTTTGTTTCGCAATAACCAATGAGGTTATTTGAGAGGTTTTGCAGGGAGTTGTGTCACGCGCAACCCCTTTGAAGCGAAACTCCTCGCGTTGCACTTTGGATTGTATTTGACAGTTTGTCAAGGATACATATCCCTTACAATTGAGATTGACTCGAGTGAATTTTATGCGCTAGTGAAGTGCGATGTGAATTCAAGAGACTTCTCAAATACTATTATAAGAGCTCGTCGTGATATATTAGCGGCGAATGCGCAATTCAAGTTGGTTTGGAATTATGGAAAAGCAAACAAATATGCAGACTAGATGGCTAGATTCGGTTCGAATAGCATGGAAGGTCCAATCCCATATAGAGATCCACCTGACGGGCTATGGGACTTTTGACACGTGATCGTTATAACTAGGCGGTGCCAAGAATAATTATAGTTAGTTAGTTTTTAATTGGAAGTTTTACTTTCCATACTTTTACCTCTTCTGTAACAGAAAGAAAAATTTACCCATACAAAATAGGCTGTAAAGTCAAGTGTACAAAGTTAACGAAGCAATAAAAATGACAATTTTTTTGAATTAAAGAAAAAACATCATTTTGGTTTACATGTGAAAATAATAAGTGGTAAGTTCAAAAATTTACATGGAAAATTTAAATTTACTTTAAAAAATTTTCCATTCTTATCTCTCTTTATTATATCCCAAAAGTAATCGAGAAGTTTTATAAATCCGCGCAACTAATAGTGTCCCGGTAGATATGATTTAACTCAAAAGACGGATTTCTCTGTAATATATATAGGTAATCTCAATGTAACAAGACCAACTCTTGTAACTACTACCATCCTTCACTATCGCATGAAACTCTTGCAATTCAATCACTACATACTTAGAAAAATATCCTTACTCTTCCTCCATCTCAAACCATATTGTAGTGCCAAAAGTCTTAAATAAAAGGCCAACTCCCCTAACACGAAGCTGCAAATCCGATCAAAAAAGTTCCTTCGATATTTTTGAAAATCCCACCTATTAAAAAAAATTAAGGTGTGTTTGATTGCACAATGGAAATTAGTGAAAAGGGATTTAATTCCGTGGAATTTTTACCTACAGTTTTTTTCCATGAAAACGGAGAAAAATGAAAGTGCACACGTGAAAAAATATACATTTAAAATAAGTTTTAGCTTTTATAAAAGAAAAAAATTCTCGGTTATGGATATCGGTGATTATTTGTAGAAATTATTTCCATGAAATAAAATATCATCAAAAAACACTTGAATGAAAAATAAATTCTCTATCTTAATGTTATTATTACAGGTGATTGACCCAATGATGTTTGAAAATAAATTTAATCATCAAAGAGGAGAAAAGGGAAAAAATCTTCTTCTTAGATTAGTCATAAACAAACTAATGAGTGCCAAATACTAAATTACCTCCATATAAAACAAATTCAAGAAAAAATACAAGTGACAAATTATTCACTGAGAAAATGGTTTGAGAATCACAAAGCATGGACATTGGTCATCGCCATCCACCAATCGTCGTCCATCACAATAAGTGCACCGATGTCAGCACCACCGCTATAGCCACTTTAAAAGTCCCTGAGCAGACAAAATCTTTAGCAAAGTCTTTGAGTTGAGTAAAATCTATGAGAAAAGTGTGTGAGAAATATCTATGGGCAACTTAAAACATGCACTAACTACACTTAACAAGTCTGAATGCTCAGGAAGTTTATAAGTAAACTCAAAAGATTATGGCGTATATTCAAAAAATCACTAAGCATGTACAAAAAAATCATGAGTGTTTTTTATTGAACACTTCGTTATTTAGTATTTTTTGATACTAGCATTAACGAAGTTAAAGTTTATGCATTATTTTAATAAAAAGAAAAAAATAATAAAAAGCTTTTCTTAATTCAAAATATATTACAATTACATAATAGTTTTAAAAAAGTACAAATGAATAGAACAATCTGTTGATAACGCCAGCACTTGCGTCAACAAGATGATGTTGGTTGACGTTATCATCGTCCAAGATCTATAAGCGAGAATTTTTCTCTGATTTTCCATGGACGAGTTCTTACATGGTTGTGTTCAACCTACTAGTAGCAATGAACGCTGCTAAACATTTGCAAGCAAACTCTATTAATGAAAAAACGAGCATACAAACTCCATTAATGAGGACAAGCAAGCGAACTCCATTAATAGAGGAACTTCACTACGCCATTAACGGACTACACCACAGACCATGGCTAGACCGCAACAAGAAAAACCGAAATAAGCGAGAGTTCATGCGGTACACCGGACCAACCCTGCGGTGCACCGCATGTAAGGGTTTTCTGCAGCAAAATGAAGACAAAAGGCATATATCCGTTGGGGAATATTAATATATCCGTTGGACACAAGTCTTATGACCGTTGGGAGCATTTTGCAGCTATAAAATGAAGGTTCTTCAAGGCTACAACTACACCATTAATCAACCAACATTAAGGGGCTTAATTGTTATCATTAAAAAATGTGTCAAGAGCTATACATAGTCAAAATCATTCTTAGTGTGCTACAAAATCATATCCACTCTTTAGGAGTTTATCACTATTGTAAAACCATTCAAACACTTGTTTTTTCTTCTTAGTCTAGTCTTTGTAATAGATAGATTAAGAGAATGTGTGAGTATAGGGATTATACTTGGTGTCCTTGTGTTGTGATTACATAAAGTTTGCTTCGGGTTTTCGAAGTGGTTGTAAACGGGTATTGTGTTCTCGCCCCATTTAAGAGAGACATAGAGCTTAGTAAAGAAGCTTGGAAATCCTAAGGTGGCTACCTTAGGTAGTGGAGTAGGGAAACCGAACCACTATACATGCTTGAGTATTCTCTTTCCCTAAAATATTTACTTCCGCACTCTATATGTTTGATAATATGCTTGTATGAATATCTATGTGATTATTATCTATTGCTCATTAATCAAACTTATGTCCATCTAGTTTAGAAAGAGAATGAGATCTAATCCATCAATTTCTTGTAAAAAAGGGCCACTATAGCAATTCAATAAGGCAAAACACAATCTTAACTCATTCAAACATCTATTTTGAAAATTACAGGGACCCGATTCCTTATTTTGAAAACAATCAACATAAACAAAACAATTTTTCCCAAATTTTGAATAAGAAAGGGACAATAACAATCACCTTAAATCACAGGATATAAAAACATCCAATTAACTCCTTTTCTAATGGAATAGGGTCTAAATCCAACAATTTCTTGTAAAAAAGGCCACCGTAGCAATTCATTAAGGCAAAACTCAATCTTAACCATCACTTTCATGACCAGGATCCTCAATTTCAAAACAATCAACATAATTAAACCAAACTTTTCTCAAATTCGAATATGAAAGGGACAATAATATTCACCTTACCCACTTATCCATGCCACAAGTGATCATTAACCTATCATAAATTTATAACAAGTATTTTCCTTCATCAAATCCACAAAACAATCACTTGCATAGGAAAAGCCATAGAAAGAAATTAGAAAGCTTAAACAAATACATGAAATAGGAATGAAATTATGGCTAAATGTATGTGATCAACCACAGAACATGCAATAGAGGGCAAGATGTAGCATGTCATCAACCTCGGAAAATATGCGTTCATAATAAAACCCACTTTAGTAATTAGAAAATATAGATAATCATTAACTAGATACAAACATATAGATAGATCATACCCCTCCATCATATAATAGAGTACCAAAATCATGAAGTATAGGTCAAGTATCAGAAGATTAACGCATAAAGATGGGACGATGGAGTAATGAATTGGGGCGGAGGGGTTTTGTAGAAAGAGTAAAGACGAGAGAATATAAGAGAACTAAGCGGTGGGATATATGAAAAATATAAAATAAATTATATATACTTGCTTATCGGTCCCGTCCAGACCGGTTCTTAGCTAATATTCTTTTTAAACCGGACCAATTTATATATTATAGGTTCGGACCGGTTCTTGTTGTGACTGTAGTAGCAGTCCGGATCTGGTGCACCGGTTTAGTCCAGGAACTTGTAGAAACTGGTTTAGTTGCCAGGTTGAGTCCTAGTATGATATAGACCAGATTTTGTAAACTTTTCTTTGTACAACTTTATGGTTGGGCCCACGGAAAAAGATACACACAATTCTCCTTTTTAAAATTTTTAATAACCAACCCCATCCAAATAAAATAGACGTTTTATTTAATACATGCTCACAGTCCGTACATATCATTTTATGAATTTTTTCTTTAATTTGACGATCAAGTTTTATTGTCTTTTTTTTCCATCAAAAGCTTTAAATGATTGAAGTATCCAAATTTACATAAATACCTATTATTTTCTTTTCTAGATCAAAGTCTTGTATAGTTGGTATATGATAGCTAATGAATCCTTAACTTAAAACAAATTAATGATGAAATCATGTTAAAATTCAGTAAATATGAGATCTTAATTTACAAAAACTCATCCTCATGATGTTTAATGCTAATTCTATACTTGTAGCCGCCATCGAGAAAATGCATCGTCTCTAAATTGCGCTTTAGTCCCTCAATCTTTTCAATCAAGTCCCTATTGCACATATGTTTCATAGAATACGACGGATTTACCGAGGAATCAACCACCACCAGCTTCTCGTTGCTGTTTATTGATAAGCTATCCCAGTCATTCAATTCCAAGCATACGAAAGTTTAAGGACTTCTACAACATCTTCTTTACTCCAACATCGTTGTAATATTTTTCAACCCTAAAAATATCTGGAATTGAGGGAGAAGTTCTTCTATGAAGCTTCTTGTTTGGGTCGACTAAAACTTGAAATGTAATGGGCAACGATCGTGTCAATTGCTGTATATTCAACTCCATCTAAAAAACACACAAGGGAAATAAAAAGAGTATGATGTTAGTAAATATGTATGTAAAAGTAAAACACACAATGGATTTACTTATTAACAGTTTATGTATATTTGAATTTCATATAAAGATATTAAATTGCGAAAATCGGTGATCCCTTAAATTATAATCTGGTCTCAATTACATCATATCAAGTAAATGACCGATATAATTAAACACTGTACAATTAATTGCTATCTTAAGTACGGAAATCTAACACTAAGAATATACAGATATAGTTTAACTTTTGCAAATACAATGCGATCAAACTATATTATGATAGTGTAACACACACATAAAATTACTTCCCAAAAACCAGCATTCAATTATTAATGCTAGTATTTATTATTTACATATAATATTAATTTGGACTAAAATGGAATTAGAAACTTCAGAATGGGTTCATAAAGTAGCGATATTTGCTGAGATCCCGTACCTTTTATAGCCAAAATTTTGGGTTGATTTTCGAATTGGGAACTACATAAACTTACCAAAAGTTCAGTTTCAAAATGTTTGTTCAGTTAGATTAAAACACTTTTCCCTCTTTTTTACACTACTAAAAGATCAAGACGCTTTTATGAAGAGAAGTTTTAAAATAAGGAATATAATAATTACATTTCAATATGTGTGAAAAGTAGAGTGCACAAACATTTTGAAAGGGATGAAGTATATTATTATTTTACGGCCACCTCAAGTTTTCAAAATTTTCATTTACACCCCCAACATTTAGAATTTATCTTATTGGGCTTTGATTTATTTTTTTGCAGAATAAAATATAGATTAATTTGTATAATATCGGGAATTATAATGTAATTAATTCAAAAAACTACTAAACGTTCATATAATGCATTTTTTAACATAATATAGGGAACTACCGTGCTAATAAATCAAACTAAATCAAAATTCAAAGCAATATGGAAATAACTTAGATCATAGATCCATAAGCTTTACCGTCATTGAGGATGACACAATGAGATATCATGTAAATATATTGACAAGTTTGAAATTATTTAAAAATAATTACAAAATATAATTAAGCAATTCTTAATTGATATTATGTTTATCATTCTGAGAAGATTAATATGGGTTCAATCCGTTTATGACAATCGAAGTAAATAGGAGTAGAAACATTTACCGTCCGGGCATTCTTCATGGTGATCGGAGAGCAGCTGCCACGGTTGTGGAGACATCAAGGCTAATTGGATGGAATTGTAAATTGTAAGTGGCGAAAATAGCTGAATCGGCGGAAGCAGTTTCTTACTTATAAAATGAAACGAATGAGGTATCTAACAATACTAGATCTAAATCTGGAAAAGCAGCCGCATAGAATCCATAGAACCCTACCAGATATACACCGAATATGTATGTACTAGGGATAGCCGTGCCCGAGGGCACTAAGAAACTTTTTAACAATATAAAATAGTGTAATGCAATAGTTATAGATAATCTTTTCGTGTAAATAAGTTACACATTATCTAACTTTTGTTATTCAAGATTATCTTTAAAAAATATTAAATCTATTAAATAGTTCTATGTATTACCCGTGCTCGAGGACATAATATCTAGTTAAATTATGTTAAAAGTTGGTCAATTAATACCTAATATTTTGTAAAATAACACCTACCCATCTTTATTTTAAAATTTGCCTCTTAACTGTATAATTTTGAAATACATAAGTAATGATAACAAAACATACTGACACATCAAAGAAATTGTTACATGTTTTCTTCAATGTCTCACCTACAAATAAACACCTCATGCTACATAAATTGTAAATTAAGAAAACTGAACTGATAAATAATAATAAATCAAGAGTTAAAAATCAAATATCATCACAAAATAGAATTCCAATTTAAAACTTGAATCTCAAGATTAAGAATTTATTCATATATAGAAAGATACATCTTATAGATAAAAATATAATTATATGTCTAAAGGAAAAAGATTAAATTTTAAAAATATTACCATATAACAACCTTTGATCACTACATCAATTAATTTTAAGTTGATTTGATAACAAATCCAAACTTTTTATTTTTTTTCTATAAAGTTGTCCACTTTATTACATTTCAATAAATAATAATTTTTTAAGGCATAGCCAAGAGAGTAACTTAAAATTATTGGAGTTTTCCCTAATATAACATTTTTTCTCTTTAACAAATATCTAACCAAAACACATTTCAATGACTACTACTTTTGCACCAACTAATTTTACAATAAGTTAGTTGATTACACTTAATCTTACTCTTCGACACAAAATGAATCTCTTTACTAAAGTGGCAAATATGTTTAATTTCTAATACTCATAAAATTATAAAAATAGAAACTAAAAGAAAATTTTCATAATATCCTCATAAATATTTTATTAGTCTAAAACTAAAAGAAAATTATCATAATGTCATTATTAAATGTAATGTGTTTATATTTGTATTTATTTTCGAGGACTAGGGTTCTAAATAACACATAACATACATAATTACCTATAAAATATATTTCGATGATATTTTACTTTAATGTTGCTGAACAAAATATAAAGAATAGCATAAACAAATATATGTTCTTTTATAGTTGTCCACTTTATTACATTTCAATAAATAATAATTTTTAAGGCTTAGCCAAGAGAGTAACATAAAGTTATTGGAGTTAGCACTAATATAACATATTTTCTCTTTAGCAAATATCTACGCAAAACACATTTCAATGACTACCATTTTTGCGCCAACTAATTTTTCAAAAATAAGTTAGTTGATTACACTTAATCTTACTCTTCGACCCAAAATGATTCTCCTTACGAAAGTGGCAAATATGTTAAATTTCTATTACTAATAAAATCATAAAAATATAAACTAAAAGAAAATGATCATAATATCCTTATAAATATATTATTAGTCTAAAACTAAAAGAAAATTATCATAATGTCATTACTAAATGTAACGTGTTTATATTTGTATATATTTTCAAGGACCAGTGTTGTAAATAACACATAACATAACAGACATATCTACCTATGAAATATATTAGGATGATATTTTACTTTCTATAAATTAGGAAGGATAAAGTTCACTAAGTTTCACAATCTATACCGCCAAACAAATCAGAATGTTGCTGAACAAAACATAAAGAATAGCAGAAACAAAGATATCTTCTTTTACAGTTTCTATATATCATGTAGTATAAAATTTAATAAATTTCACAACCTATACCGCAGAACAAAAACACATTGCATGATATAACTTTCTAAAATATAAACAAAGTTAACAGGTGACTCTTATTTCCTATTTAGATTAAAGAAATATCTAAGTTTAAAAATTCTAGAAAGAAATATCAATTAGAAAAATAACTTTTACTGGTATAGTATCTACGAAATTGAAAGACAAACTAAGAAAATAACATTAATTATATTCTATGTCTAATGTAGTTAAAGATGAAATATTAGAATAATATGTCAAGATAAATGTAGGATTATAATGAAAAAAAATTGATAAATAAAATATTTGGTCCATGCTCACGAACCAAAGATACAACTATTTTAATGATCTCGAGGTATTATATGCTGATTTCCAATGCATAGTAAAATTTCAATCAACCATCAGCACGATATATTTGGCCTTATCACATAAGAGGTGGTTAAAAAAATAGTTAAGTAATATAGTTTTGACACATGTCAAGATCTGAATCTTTTGGAGGGTCACATATTTTAGCTTTAAGAAAATCTTAGCCGCTATTTGACTTTCGAGTTGTTCCATATAATATAGATGGTAGGTATAACTTGGAGAGAACCGAAGAGATCTAGAGAGTAAAATGAGGTTTAGTACAACAATAATTTAAATAAATAACTTTTTGAAAAATAAAAGCCCACCAATTTTATTTTATATTTCTGACAAAGAACCCGACACATTTTACTTTTATTTGGATCAAGCCAAGCCCGTATTTTTCTTTTTGTCAACCAAGTTAATATTAAAATTTTCCTTTTGCTAGTAAGGAAAAGAAAATTCTTCGGTCCAATATTAAATGATCTAACTTTTTTTTCTCAACATATTAGATGGTAGACAACTATATTATAATACCTTATGCTAGCTAGAAATTTTATCCGTCGGCAAGAGTGAAAACGACAAGTGAGATGCGTGCTATTGTTATGAATTCCGTAAAAGACTATGTGCAATATATGTGGTATTGAAAATGATTGTGGATTAATAGTGTCGTCTAAAAATACACTTATGAGATGAACTAAACCGGAAACGGTGTAAAATTAAATATATGCGGTTCTTATGATATGGATAGATCGTTAGCTGGAATTGGAGGTTTGTTTCGCAATAACCAATGAGGTTATTTGAGATGTTTTGCAGGGAGTTGTGTCACACGCAACCCCTTTGAAGAGAAACTCCTCGCATTGCACTTTGGATTGTATTTGACGGTTTGTCAAGGATACACATCCCTTACAATTGAGATTGACTCGAGTGAATTATATGGGCTAGTGAGGTTTCTCAAATACTATTATAAGAGTTTGTCGTGATATACTAGCGGTTAATGCGCAATTCAAGTTGGTTTATCGTAAAGCGGACAAATGTGCAGACTAGATGGCTAGATTCAGTTCGAATAGCACGGAAGGTCCAATCCCATATAGTGATCCACCTGATGGGCTATGGCAACTTTTGACACGTGATCGGTATAGTTAGGCGGTGACTAGAATAATTATAGCTAGATAGTTTTTAATTGGAAGTTTTACTTTTCAGACTTATACCTCTTCTGTAACAAAAAGAAAAATTTACCCATACAAAATAGGCTTTAAAGTCAAGTGTACAAAGTTAACAAAGCAATCAAAATGACAATTTTTTTTGAATTGAAGAAAAAACATCATTTTGGTTTACATGTGAAAATAATAAGTGGTAAGTTCAAAATTTTATATGGAAAATTTAAACTTACTTAAAACAAATTAACCATTCTTATCTCTCGTTATTATATTCCAAAAGTAATCGAGAAGATTTATAAATCCGCGCAACTAATAGTGTTCCGGTAGATATGATTTTACTCAAAAGACGGATTTCTCCGTAATATATCTAGGTAATCTCAATGTAACAAGACCAACTCTTGTAACTACTACCATCCTTCACTATCGCATGAAACTCTTGTGATTTAGTTGCTACATACTTACCAAAATATCCTTACTCTTCCTCCATCTCAAACCATATTGTAGTGCCAAAAGTCTTAAATGAAAGGCCAACTCCCCTAACACGAAGCTGCAAATCCGATCAAAGAAGTTCCTTCGATATTTTTGAAAATCCCACATATTAAAAAAAATTAAGGTGTGTTTGATTGCACAATGGAAAATTAGTGAAAAGGGATTTAATTCTGAGGAATTTTTTCCTACAGTTTTTTCCATGAAAACAGACAAAAATGAAAGTGCACACGTGAAAAAATATACATATAAAATAAGTTTGAGCTTTTATAAAAGAAAAAAATTCTCGGTTATATATATCGGTGATTATTTGTAAAAATATTTACCATGAAAAAAATATCATCAAAAAACACTTGTGTGAAAAATAAATTCTCTATCTTAATGTTATTATTACAGGTGATTGACCCAATGAGGTTTGAAAACAAATTTAATCATCAAAAAGGAGGAAAGGGAAAAAATATTATTCTTAGATTAGTCATAAACAAATTTATGAGTGCCAAATACCAAAATACCCCCATATAAACCAAATTCAAGAAAAAATACAAGTGATAAATTATTCACTTAGAAAATGCTTTGAGAATGACTAAGCATGGACATTATTCATCGCCATCCACCAATCGTCGTCCATCACAATAAGTGCATCGATGTCAGCACCACCACTGGTGCCACTTTAAAAGTCCCTGAGTAGACAAAATCTTTAGCAAAGTCTTTGAGTTGAGTAAAATCTATGAGCAAAGTGTGTGAGAAATATCTCTGGGCAACTTAAAACATGCGCTAACTACACTTAACAAGTGTCTGAATTCTCAGGAAATTTATGAGTAAACTCAAAAGATTATGGAGTATATTCGAAAAATCACTAAGCATGTACAAAAATATCATGAGTGTTTTTTATCGAACACTTTGTTATTTAGTATTTTTTTATACTAGCATTAACGAAGTTAAAGTTTATGCAAATTAATAAAAAGCTTTTCTTAATTCAAAATATATTACAATTACATAATAGTTTTAAAAAAGTACAAATGAAAAGAACAATCTGCTGATAACGCCAGCACTTGCGTCAACAAGATGATGTCGATTGACGTTATCATCGTCCCAGATCTGTAAGCGGGAATTTTTCTCTGATCTGCCATGGACGAGTTCTTACATGGTTGTGTTCAACCTACTAGTAGCAATGAACGCTGCTACACATCTGCAAGCAAACTCTATTAATGAAAAAACGAGCATACAAACTCCATTAATAAGGACAAGCAAGCGAACTCCATTAATAGAGGAACTTCACAACGCCATTAACGAAGGAGTGTTTCAAACTCCGATCTTCACGGTACCAAATCCTAGCTATGCGCCTCACTATCTATTCTCTTATAATATTCCACGACTGAGCCTCCTATGAGATTTTACGGCCTAAAAGCCACGAGCTCATACATTTTTTCTCACGGCTCGAAAAGCCACAAAAAATCAGATATTTTTTCTCTAAATACTAGCTCCGGTGCGTTGCACCACCATGGTTGAGATGATTCTCATAAATTAAAGTTTTTATTTATATATTTATTGTTTTAAGATGGGTATAAAGTGTTGGCCTAACGTCCTTTTAATCTTGTTTTAATATTTGCTAAATCGTGCTTTAAACATCTCCGAAATAGTGCATTACATTTGTACTTACTAAATACCTTTTATTCATGAATTAAACATCATTTTTCAAGCTTTATTGAGTAGGCGGACAGGTATACCGGAGGTGCGACCGGCATACCGCAGCGGCACGGACTACACCACGGACCATGGCTAGACCGCAACAAGAAAAACCGAAATAAGCGAGAGTTAATGCGGTACACTGGACCAACCCCGCGGTGCACCGCATGTAAGGGTTTTCTACAGCAAAATGAAGACAAAAGGCATATATCCGTTGGGAATATTAATATATCCGTTGGACACAAGTCATATGACCATTGGGAGCATTTTGCAGCTATAAAATGAAGGTTCTTCAAGGCTACAACTACATCATTCATCCACCAACATTAAGGGGCTTAATTGTTATCATTAAAAAAGGTGTCAAGAGCTATACATAGTCAAAATCATTCTTAGTGTGCTATAAAATCATATCCACTCTTTAGGAGATCATCACTATTGTAAACCATTCAAACACTTACTTCTTCCTCTTAGTCTAGTCTTTGTAATAGATAGATTAAGAGAGTGTGTGAGTATAGGGATTATACTTTGTGTCCTTGTGTTGTGATTACACAAGAGTTTGCTTCGGGTTTTCGAAGTGGTTGTAAACAGGTATTGTGTTCTGGCCCCGGTTAAGAGAGACACGGAGCTTAGTAAAGAAGCTTGGAAATCCTAAGGTGGCTACCTTAGGTAGTGGAGTAGGGAAACCGAACTACTATACATGCTTGAGTGTTCTCTTTCCCTAAACTATTTACTTCCGCACTCTATATGTTTGATAATATGCTTGTATGAATATCTAGGTGATTATTATCTATTGCTCATTAATCAAACTTATGTCCATCTAGTTTAGAAAGAGAATAGGATTTAAATTAGCTTTTAATTTTATTTACTTAGAATAAAATTAGCCGATTAATTTCCATGATCCTATTCAACCCCCCTTATAGGAAGCATATAGACTTTCATAAAGGAATACACTGTATGGGAAATTAGGGCATGGAAATATTATAATTTTTTTTAATTCTAATAGGACTCTAGTAGAACATAAAATATATGGTGGGTCATTGGGTCTTGAGGTGCAGTAAAAATTGCTCTTATTACACGACATGTTTTAACATTAGTACCAAATGGATTATTATGTCTATTAGGACAAATATTATTATTAATTATTTTTTTATATCATATTGTTATTCTAAAGTAGTCATTTCTAAGGTGGTGATTAAACTGATAAGAAAATTGTTACCCTCAAAGCCGAATTCCTCGCATTTTCCTCAACATGCATAATTAGATCATTAGTGAAAAAAATTGGATTCTATCGTTATCCTTAAGTATGTTGGTAGTATTGTTAGAGGTTGCATAAATAGTGAATGAGCACCCATTATATGAAGGAAACGCAATACCTGTAATATGAAATATACACAGCGGAAAAACAATATTGCAATCCTATAACCAATCTAGTACGATTAGAATTTAAAATATATTTGATTGTGTACCTTTTTGAATTTATATGAAAATTGAAAACTAACCGAGCTTCAAAACCTTGAAGCCTCCACGCTTTGCACACCGAGCTTGAGCTTGCTTTCAGAATCAAAATTCTGACTTAGAGACAAAAGACCTTTGATTTCTTGTGGGTTTTTTCTTGGAAGAAAAACTGATGATGAAGTTATCAAGTATAATGATTTCTCATTATACTTATAACTCAAGAGAAGAAAATGAAAAGACAAGAATGGAAAAGTCATAAACGTATAATGAAATTGATTATCTTAATAATCTAGTTCATTACCACTTGTAAAGTGGACTTGGACCTTCAACATTATACAAAACAATTGACTAGCCTAGCGGTTAGTGACACATTTCACACTACTAGAGGTTTGTGGTTCGATCCACAAACTTGTCAATTTTTCTTTTTCCTTTTTTGTCTTAGTTCGGTCTTTTATTAGAATATTAATTTGTGCTAGCAAATTAATATACCAATATTCAAGTATATATTTAATTAATATTTATTATCTAATAATAAAATTAATTAACTACATGAAGCAAGATCAATACACTCGTTAGTGTGCGACTACATGGGTTCATCGTTAAACCGGTAGTAGTTAACTTAATTAACTACTAATCGAGGTTGGCGTCTAACAACACTCCTCAACGACTGGATAACGTGAAGTAAATCTGTACAAAGAACCCGTTAAAGGTTTATACACGTAATCCCTCTATCTTTACAGCTCCGGATCATCCTGGGATATGGTATATCTGTCAAATTCCATTAGAAAATCAACTACGTTATATGTCGATTATCAACGATTGAAGAATGACCTAAGAAACTCCTTTCTTCATTCATTCTATCACCTTGGCCAAGGATTCGATACAATCATTATAATCTTATGACATCATAGAGCTCAAAATATTTACCTAAAGTTGATAGATTCCATCTTGACTCATCCCTACGAGCATATATACTTAGCTATGTCCAAAATCCTTTCGACTAGCATTATGACACACTAGTAGTCCAGTATCAAAACATAACAAGCACATACACAACTATAGTGATGATCTCAGGTCAAAGGGTCACAAGTATAAAAATCCTTATAGAGATTAACCTACTTGACAGTTCAAGGTAATTAACCATTAGAAATCTCTATTTTTAGTCGGTTCGATAATCACATCTCTATGTGTATTATCTATGCACCTAACTCGGTAAACGAGAACTACCGATATTTATCCAATAAATACTTGTTAGCTACATATTAATCTAACCGGATTATCGAGGTCCTAACTCGATGATCCTACGATTATGAACAAGTTTAGATTAAGTCCTATGAGCTAGATTCTCATTATCATAACACATTATGATATCTAGTTCGTAACTTAATCAAAGGATCTGCCTTCATATTATGTGGATTAATACCATAATCATAAAAGCTTGCCATAGATTCAAGGAAACGATTTCTTTAATCAAAACTGTAGGGATAACTATTATCGTGTACAGTAAACACTTGTGTTCAATTTAGTACAAGACGATCGGGGCTAGGGCATAATTCTAACAATCTCCCACTTGGCCTAGACCCAATCGTTCAAGTACCATAATTCATAAACAGTTTGTTCTCATCAGACTCTTCTGATAGACACACTTAAATGAATAGATATACATCGTGTTCCTTCCTTCTACCTGTTGAATGTGAACATCTTCATGTTCAATTATATCTCGAATCAAGCAGTACTACTGCAGAATTTGTTTGGATCTATAGTTTATTCAAGGTTTCTTTAATTATACAATATCTCAAATATTGTCATTGTATAAAGAAACAATATCTACATTGTGAAAACCACACTATGTATATATAAAGAACTATTTTATCCAAACCACTAGCATAGTTGCATCTTATGCTGCTATGTACTCTACTTCTAGTAACCGAAATCTGCTACAGTGTCTTGATTGGAACTATTCCAATTTACTTCTCCTCTATATAGACACAACCATATCTTGATTTGCTATCATCCACGTTTGAAGCAAAACAAGCATCTATATACCCAATTAGCTTCAACTTATATTCTCCACACATGAGGAGTGTGTCCTTAATACTTCTTAAGTACTTAAGGATAGTCTTTACTACTTTCCAACATTCCTCATCAAGGTTACCTTCATACCTAATCGCTACTCCTAGCGTGTAGTGTACTTTAGGCCTTATACATTTTCATGGTATGTTGGATAGATCCTTATTGTTTAAACAAATAGGACTATACACATTCATTCTCTTACTTTAGGGTCCTAGGATGAACCCTTCCACTAAGAGTAATTCCAAAGCCTATTGTAAAATAGCTCCTCTTGGAATTTCCATGTAATACTTCAAAAATAGTATAAATGTACCAAGATTGATATAGGTCAAGTAGCTTCTTTGATCTATCTCTATAGATCCCAATTCAAAGAATATAATCTACTTTCCTAAATATTTCATGGAGAACTATTTAACAATCAAAAACTTGGTTAATTGCTTGGTTGGTATATCATATCCCTATGTGATAATATGTCATCTACATATAACATTAGGAATAGAAGTGTACTCCCACTAGTCCTTTGTACTCTTATGACTCTTATTCAAAACACATAAAATCAAACTATTTGATTGTATGAAAGAGAATAATCCAACTTAGTGACATTTACTGAATCCATTAAACGAATTTTTGGAAGTTACAAATTTTATTATGAATAAATGGCAATATGAGACCTTTAGGATTGGTCTTAAGGACGTCATAGACTCCCATTTAGTGAAAACTATTTTTACATTATATTACCATATCTCACAATAATAGTAGGTAGTTACCAATAAGAGAATCTGAAATAAACTAAGCATTGCTATGAGAAAAGGAATTCACCACAATTGATGTTTTCCTTTTGATTTAAACGCTTAGCAATTAGAAGGACGTTATAGGTATCTACCTTACCGTCTACTCCAATCATTTCCCTATCACCCATTTACTATAAATGGATCTTATATCTATTAAAGATTCAACCAAAGTACTATACTTTATTGATCTTTATAGATATTAATTCAGATTCTATGGTTCTTAACCACTTGTCACTATCTAGACTAGTCATAGCCTCTTCATAGGGATTTAGGATCATCATTTGATGGGGTTTTCATCTATATGATTTCCTCATCAAACTATCACCATTATTACAATTGATTTTGGTGTATGATGATATCTATATAACCTATAGGAGGCTAGTGTACAATAAATTATTCTTTCTCTTGATTTGTTAACTTCCTTTTCCAAGAAAGATTCATTAATTGTCCCTAATTCCTCAAAGTGTGAGACTTGAACCTTAAATGAAACTATTAACCCATCAAGGAAAGAAACATTGGCATGCATCAGATGCTCTTTAGCTTTTATAAATAACTCTGAAATCTTTATTTCATTATGATCTACTTACACATTATGAATTCCTTCACTATGGAATTCCAATCTATAAAGGTTGTCTGCCTTACCACAAACCCTTTGTGTTCAGAATGGTGTGGAAATATTACCTCGTTATTTTCTTTGGGTATCCAACAAATATATATTTGAAAGATATCAACTCAAGCTTAGCCATTATAAGTCGTTTAGTATAAATCAAACATGTCAAATTCTATATTTTAAGGTTTGATTTATATCATCTCCATACCACATATGGATTTCATCGACTGTTTAGTGGGACCTAAGAGTTCATTAAATATGCAATTGACTTTAAAACATAATACCATAGGAATATTTAAAACCTAGTGAATCACTGAGACAAAATCTAATTTTGTCATAGATAATCTATTAATTCATTACTAAGATATTCACCTATACAGGTTGATATCTTACTTCCTTCATACTCTTATATACTTGCTTTCAACTTCACTCAATAGTAATTTGAACATTTCAAATTATTTATATTGGTGTTACATTTGGTAAACACATATATATCTGTTATATAGTTTGTGAAGGTGATGAAGTAAGAATATCAATCTTTGGCTAAAGTTTAGACTGGCCACATATATTAATATATAGTGGACAAAGAACTCATTAACATTGTCTCCATTTTCATCAAAATGAGATTTAGTCATATTTCATTGAGATAAGTCTCACAAGTTTCATATGATTCAAAGTCATATTCTTCAAGGAAATCTTCCTTGTGAAACTGGTAAACTTTTTCTCACAATTTATGACTTAGTCTATAACACCAAAGATAAGGTTTGACTAGTACGATTATCTATTTGATGTATGACCAGAAACAATTCTAACACTGTTACGTAGTTACTTTAGGCAATTATAATCACCATATTGTAAGTATCCAATGGGGTGTAATTCATCACTATGAAAAACTCCATTGGTCATTTTATATTATATTAATACACCATAACTATCTTATGATCAAATGACCATTTTTTTTCCGAAAACAAGTTTACGAACAAAAACAGTTTTCTTACAATATGTTTTGCCATATGCATCTTTGAAGAATTAGTTATTACAATTGTGGTTGCAACAATTGCTCCATTACCGAAATTATAATTTAACTTCTCTTATTCTTATTTGTCTATTAATCTTTAGAGTATGCAACATTTTGCATATTCCTATACTACTACGAGTATCCAATACCCTTTTCGAGTAATTAATTAAAGTTCAAGAAATTACGGAAACAATTTCCATTAATTCCCTTACCTTGTTTCTTGGTATTAGATAACTGGTATCTAAAGGTCATACTAAGTTACTTATACATCTTCTAAAGATATTTAAGGATTCATGGGAATATCATGCTTAAAATATCTTTTGGAGTTCATAACTCATGGATACAAGAATATAAACTTAGTACCATTACTAAGTTCTTATTACTTTAGACATGCATCACATACATTCTATGCATCCTCAAGAGATAATTTAGTCAACAACTCATTTAACATATCAATGAGTTTCATGTGCATAAGAAAGACTCTCAAGTTGCAGTCATAATTCTTGAGATTACCTAACCAACTTGGGATGATTTGAGAAGTGATTTAGCAGAAATACTGAGAAATCTAATCATTGGAAGGTATAATAATAAGAAACTGTAATACATGAATGAGCCCCCTGGTAGTCAGGTCGTTTCTCATGCATAATTAAAGTGAATAAATGGAAACTTTAAAACATGAATGAGCCCCCTGGTAGTCAGGTCGTTTCTCACTCATAATTAAAGTGTGGTACATTACCAATTTTATCATATAAAATAAGAGACTCAAAACTATTTAGCCCCCTGGTAGTCAGGTCGTTTCTAATTAGTTTTGTTGAGTTAATCCATCCTATAATCGAATGTTATTAATCTCACATCCTCTGGGTTGTCCAGACTAAAAACGTGAAATTAATAAGTAAATTCTATTATCAAACAATCTAGGGTTTTTATAATTTGTACTCGAACTACAAGTCCACCTGGTAGTCAGATCAAAACTTGTAAACTTAACAAAATTAAAACTCTACTTGTGATGGACAAGTCTCACGAAATATCATATATATCGTTTAATAAACTCAATAATTTTTTTTCAAGTGAGAATAGATTAGAATTCATAATCCTAAAATTTTGGAGTGGAAGCGGTGTTTAAAACGATACAAGGAAGGTAACTGAACATGTACTGATTAAACGTACCGATCGATCTAATCGATTAGTTTGATTGATTAGTTAAGGCGTACGGTTATAGGAAACTATAATATTTATTAATAAAAAATTTCTATAAAATATAACGATCGAATCGATAATAAATTTATAGGAAAAATACATCAAAATTAATATTATTGATTTATAACAATTTATCAAAATGTATTAGATAAATCAACATTTTATTTTATAATCATTAAACACTTTAATGATATAACTCTTGATGCACCTTATTAAAATATTTAGAACCAAATCCTTAATGGTCAACTTATCAAATAAATGACTGTAACGGTCAATCAAAAATTCCTTCTTTTTTTTTTAAATATAAAAACTATTTTTATATAACAAATAAAAAAAATAGGAATCATGTTTCTAGTTTCCTTTTGTTCGAACGATTAATTGAGTATATAACCATACACTACATGACAGCAGCCGCCTGCCATAAATAAAAATGTCTCTTTCCTATTTTTTTCTTTTATCAAAAATAACAAAACAATTTTGCTATTAATCAATTGAATAAAAAAAACAAATATGAAACTCACACGTTTTAAACATTAATGCAAGAAAAAAAACTTTTCTTTTCTTCCTTTTCTGTTTTTCATAGAGCCGCCGCTATAATTTGATTCCTTACATCAAATGCTTTTGGATGAAAAATAGAAAACCTTTTCATAATTTTGTTCAACTAAACAAATTAATAATAGATGCAACTTTTGTTCAATTCATTCATGTAGTCAAGGCATATTATAATCCATCTTACTGCAGCAACATTTTGTCAAATCAAAAGACATTACTCACTATATCAGCAATAAAAAAGAAATTACGGTAACTCTTTCATGTAAGTCTTTTTACCAATATAATAATCATTATCTAATAAATGGTTATCGAAGCGATATATTGCAAGCTAAAGGCACGGCGAATGAAACAAAACAAACAATTTTGATTTTCTTTAACAGACTTTCAAACAGAAGAAAAATAAAAACCAGAATATTTCCAGTTCCCAAATTCATATAAAATCCAATTATATAAACAGATGTTATCAAATAATATCTATATCCAAAACTCTAAATCATACAACTGGCTCTGATACCAATTGAAGGAAACGCAATACCTGTAATATCAAATATACACAGCGGAAAAACAATATTGCAATCATATAACCAATCAAGTACGATTAGAATTTAAAACAGATTTGATTGTGTACCTTTTTGAATTTATATGAAAATTGAAAAACTAACCGAACTTCAAAACCTTGAAACCTCCACGCTTTGCACACCGAAAAGACCTTTGATTTCTTGTGGGTTTTTTCTTGGATATGGTATATCTGTCAAATCCCATTAGAAAATCAACTGCGTTACATGTCGATTATCAACGATTGACGAATGACCTAAGAAACTCCTTTCTTCATTCATTCTATCACCTTGGCCAAGGATTCGATACAATCATTATAATCTTATGACATCGTAGAGCTCAAACTATTTACCTAGAGTTGATAGATTCCATCTTGACTCATCCCTACGAGCATATATACTTAGCTATGTCCAAAATCCTTTCGACTAACATTATGACACACTAGTAGTCCAGTATCAAAACATAACAAGCACATACACAACTATAGTGATGATCTCATGTCAAAGGATCAGAAGTATAAAAATCCTTATAGAGATTAACCTACTTGACAGTTCAAGGTAATTAACCATTAGGATTCTCTATTTTTAGTCGGTTCGATAATCACATCTCTATGTGCATTATCTATGCACCTAACTCGGTAAACGAGAACTACCGATATTTATCCAATAAATACTTGTTAGCTACATATTAATCTAACCGGATTATCGAGGTCCTAACTCGAT
The DNA here is from genome assembly GCA_029959085.1 of Nemophila menziesii. Lineage (NCBI taxonomy): Eukaryota > Viridiplantae > Streptophyta > Magnoliopsida > Boraginales > Hydrophyllaceae > Nemophila > Nemophila menziesii. The sequence goes on from JARWIR010000027.1 coordinate 10,873,081, forward strand.
GATCCTACGATTATGAACAAGTTTAGATTAAGTCCTATGAGCTAGATTCTCATTATCATAACACCTTATGATATCTAGTTCGTAACTTAATCAAAGGATCTGCCTTCATATTATGTGGCTTGATACCATAATCATAAAAGCTTGCCATAGATTCAAGGAAACAATTTATTTAATCAAGACTGTAGGGATAACTATTATCGTGTACAGTAAACACTTGTGTTCAATTTATTACAAGACGATCGGGGATAGGGCATAATTTCAACATTATATTCATAATAGGCTGATGTGATCAACCATATACTTTTATACGATTATGGGTAATATTATTATACAAGTAGTTATTCATGGCTTTCTAAATTTGCCAGTTACATTGATTGCCAACTCAATTATATCTCTCCCTAAATTAATAACAATATGTGTATATTTCTAAAAATGCTAAAAAAATAGTTGTCAAATGTATTGATATATTTTTTTTTGGAGAGAAACTATATATGATATGCAAACCAAACAAGATGCTCTCAATGTCATTGTTACTAGATTTACATGTGGAATCCTTAATATATTATCTTATTTGTTGATTCTCTTTAGTGTAAGTGCCAAATCACACACGTTCCACAAAATGTTTCTCAACTTTTGTGTTATGTTAATATTTTAGATTTTAGTCCAAAGTTTTTTCAGAATATAAATTGATCCATAAGGGAGAAAACTCTTCATCTCCTTCTCAGTGGTATTTTTATACTAATAAAATGGAATTAAAAATATTTGATAGTTAGTTTTCCAACCTTGTAGTGGGATCAGCATGCATGATCATTAGTTATTTGGTAAGGCAAATGATATTTCGGATATGATCAACTATTTCACTACTAAGGTATCACTAACAATTTTTATATTCTAAATATTTTTGTTTCAAAACAACAACTCATTGACATGAGCCATTTTTACATATATGTCTTTTGATGTAATCAATTCCTGAGACCCACATCAAAAATTTAATATCATTTACATTATTATTTTTTCGGTAATACCATTTTGGTATATATATGACATGAAGTAGGCTATTCTCCCCGAAGATAGCTGAATACCAGGGTCTGTAGTTAGAAAAATTCTATCCTTGAAAACTATTTCATTAAGAAATTTACAAGAATAGAAATTTGGTTTATGTAAAAAGAATTAAGCATTAAAGGCTAGGAAAGAATTTTTTGTATATACATATTTTAAGCGTAGGTACCATTAATATTTTAAGCTTTTGGTGTATTTGATTACTAATTTTAATTTTTTGGGTATTTAATTGAGATTTAAAAAAATCTTTTAATATCATGTTATATTCAAGTGAAAATATTTTTAAATCCTTAATAATTTAGTATTAAGTATACTGGATTTCAAAGTTGTTGGATAGTGTATGACTTTTGGGCCTAAGTATAAATAAGAAAACTAATTGAAAAATTTCTTGACATGAGAAGAGATTGTATAGCTTCCATAATTTATAATTTGTCAGACCTATTAAATTTTATATAATATAAGATTGAGGGGTTAGAATGCAATTATATTAATATATTATACTTTATATTATTCATTAATCGTCAGTGAACTAATACTTTTGGTCTAGTTAGTGAGCATGAGAATAGGGCTAATGGAAAAAGAAAAAGTTACCCAGCTCGCGAAACCCAACTTGCAATACTTTGAGGTATAAAGAAAACATGAGTATATATATTTATATATATATGTATGTTGAGTTTATGTATTCAACATACACCATCGTAAACATAAACACTATCAACATTATCATTATTAGAGTTATATGATTCAATTTGATTCACGAGCAAACTATTTGAATCAATATATTAAAAAAAATATACATGGTACATAATTTATAGTACAATTTAGTGATTTTGCATATTCCACATTGGTGGTGCCTAGGGTGTGATAAAATTAATACAAATAAAGGTCAAGAAAACTACGCACTCTCACCCTAGACAGGTACAGTACTGCAAGTATTACAGGACGTATGCAAGTTTTAGTTAGTAAGTTGAGTTCGTTCTCAGGGACTTAAGTGTGTTAATCGCGTGAGTAGGAATATCGAGTAAAAGTAAATAATTAGAAGACAAAAAATAAAAGAAAATAGATTCGAGGTTACTAATTAAAACTAGGAAAATAAAAGACAACAAAATAAAAGATAAGAAATATGAGATGAGAAGTATAGCTCAGGTTTTGCTAGTATGCACTAATCCTTCTATTTCTATCTATAAATCTAGTTCATAAGGGAGAATATTAGCTCTTGGTATACTTAGTCAGGATTCTAAATTCCCATACCTTAGACCTTGAGAGCGACTAAGGGGGCTACGGCACAACCAAGAAGTGTTTTATCTTAGGGTTATCAAATGCCACTAAGGTCCTAAGCAAATACTGCAATCCTGGTGATATGGTGGTTAAAACAAACCTAATGACTATCTAGTTAGAATCATGTTTTGTCAGAACTAATATCGACACTAGACATTATGTGGTGGTTCAATAGTTAAACACCCTGTCAAGGAGACCATCTAACTACTATTAAAACAATCCTAAAGTGATCAGTTCTAGGAAAGACATTAAATCAAAACACATAAACAAATATTAAGTAAGAAGCTAATATCAGATTAAAACATATAATTCCCAAAGAAACTTAGATAGAAGAATTAGAATTCATAGATTATACATATGCAAAACCCAAGCTATGGGGAGTTTAGTTCATACCTGAAGGAAATAAACTAAAAGAAATTACAAAAGACATCATCTTGCTCTCTACAATGACTAAGGAATAAATTTAAGGTTTCTCTAAGCAAGGATTAATAGGGTCGAATTACAAGTGATATAAGGGTGTATTTATAGTTGTTTAGAAGACCTAATTCGTTTTCTTGAGGAAGAGGTAAGGTATTGGACTTCTAGCCCAACTCAAATTCGTATGGAAATAAAGATAAACACTGCTGGACCGTTTTGAGCATATCTTCTTCGTTATTGGTCGGTTTGAGCTCCATAAGATACCAAAAGAATCGCAACAGAATTATCTTGACCCTCTACAAGGAAATTACCAAAATCGGCCTATTTCTTAGGTAAAAACGCATATCTTTGGACGTGTATGCAGAATCCCAGATTTAGGCAGCTTTTCCTTTTCCATCTTTCTAGCCTTTGTTTCCTTATCTCCAATTACCATGCAAATCTCTTTTCATAAGTTGTAATATTTGACTTGGACTCTAATTAAGCTCCATAATTATCTTTAAAGCTACACACTAAATAAACAATTAAACCCAATATGCTCTAAAAATATTATTTCTACAAATCAAGACTCAAAATAGGAAAGTACACTAAAACTCAAGAAAATCGACATTAAAGACTTCTAAATCACTAAAAATGATGTCTCATCCTAACATTAATCTATCACAAATGAGGAGACATCACACATCTACATTACATTCAAGTTAAGTTACTAGAAAATCCATAACTAAACTAAGTAGATAGCAATTGGAAAAGAAATGACATACTTCACTGAGTTAATAGATACATTTCTTGTAAATCCAAAATCATACCAATATTAAAGACCTCACCTTCAATGTTTGGCTTGGCAATAATGTTTTTTTCTTGGGCTTGGCAATAATGTTGTTTATTTCATTTCTATAAGTCTACATTTAATGTTTGTAATAAAAAAAATTAAATCTACTCTTAAATATGCATAAAAGCTAACCTAAATATGTGGTATGACATGATCTCATCCCCACCTTTCTTAGGCACCTCAAATATTTTGTTGGATTCTAAAGGACACATAAAGAAAACAATAAAAGTAGCAGAGTCCATGAAGATTGGTTGTATGATACTATATATGAAGCAAATAGTTACATGATGTAAATACCAAGTCAACTTCAGATTTAGGTTGAGAATTCATTCATGATGTTGACGAATGATTTTCTGAAGTAGCCTAAAAAATACTTTGAAGGAACCCGTAAGAATATCATTAACGTTATGATGATTCCAACTTTATAATGTGCTGTAAGAAGACATATAGGTCGAGAAAATCAATTTATGCAAGAAGCCATATAGATGATAATTAAAAAAACTCCTACATATCAATAATTTGTACACATCATAGAATAAACTTTACATCCAAATGTTTTGGAAGAATGAGTTGTAGCTTCAACACTGATGCCTGGCCTGCTGTGATAGTAGCAGAGTCCATGAAGATTGGTTGTATGATACCATATATGAAGCAAATAGTTACATGATGTAAATACCAAGTCAACTTCAGATTTAGGTTGAGAATTCATTCATGATGTTGACGAATGATTTTCTGAAGTAGCCTAAAAAATACTTTGAAGGAAACCGTAAGAATATCATTAACGTTATGATGATTCCAACTTTATAATGTGTTGTAAGAAGACATATAGGTCGAGAAAATCAATTTATGCAAGAAGCCATATAGATGATAATTAAAAAAACTCCTACATATCAATAATTTGTACACATCATAGAATAAACTTTACATCCAAATATTTTGGAAGAATGAGTTGTAGCTTCAACACTGATGCCTGGCCTGCTGTGATAGTGGTCCAAAGGAATCCTATCTCATATGTGGTCGGGCTTGCTAGAAATCAAAAACTAAAAAGTGTCTATAAAATTTGGATATGAAGGGGTTTAACAATAACAATCTTTTTAATAATTTTATCCATGTTTTAACTATATTTCTAATAAAAATCATAAGGAATAACACATTCATGAAAGGAATATACCCTTACTTAATTTTATTCCTAGGCTTGGTAAGACTTAAAAAATAGGACAATCATTACCATAGGAAACTCAATCCTAAGAATATGGTAATAACCAATATTTTATCCTTACCCCACTGTATTATTATATTCATGTTAAATTAGGAATTGATTCTTTTTTATAGACCAATCCATCCTTGCACACTTCGTTCAGTGTCATTTTAAACCTGACAAAATATATTCATCCTAAGTATTTATTTTTTTACTTAAGTCAGTCTATTAGTCGTGTATCTACCTTGGTCCCAATTGTATAATTTCTTTCTCCCGATTCAAGTTATAAAAGTGACCAACGCCTTTGTTATAAAAAAATATTCATGTCACAAGGAGTAAGCTGATGTCAGTAAAAATATTAGACCAATAGCTTTCAGTAAATGCGAAAGAATTGTTGGTTTGCCTGAGAGGCGAATGAATACTTGTGTTCTAGTTAAAATGAGTGGTATCACATCATTCTTAAGACATCCACGGCCAAGTAACTGATTGTTTCTATAATATGCTGAATTTTGTGTTGGATCATTCGATCACAAAGTTTATAAAACACTTGTGATTTCTTTAAGGCTCATACCAATGTACTTTGGATTATTTTTTATTATATTAGTTTCATTATTGTGATTGTAGTGAATACGCGTGGCTTTATAAAAGAAATATCTTTTCTTATTTTGTTTTTACTGTTTTGTTTAATGTTTGTATTAATATGTTTATCTGTTTGTTGAGTAATTTATATGGAATTTATTATCATCTATACTTGTAGTTTTTGTTACAATGTTTTTACTAGACTCTGTAAAACAAAATAAATTTTTGCTGAGCATTTTTGCTTATATTGACATGAATTACTATGATGTTGTTCTTTTTTATAAAAACCAAAATTGTACCGAGGTTGATTACGTTTGTTGTTTGTTGGAGATATTACGAGTCTATTGAAGCTTTCTCTGATGGTTTTTGGAGTTGCTCAACTCCCACTTGGAAAGGTGATCCAAATGTGTTGTCAAGTATTCCTTCTTCATCAAAAGAGGGCCTGGGACTGTTAGACTTTATAATAATATTCTTGGTATGGCAAATTTTGTCACATGTAGTGTTGTAACGAAAAATTGTCTTTGCGTAGCTGATCATGCTCTCCAGATTGATCTGAAATGCTCATAAGGGATATTTATTTTTCATCCTGCCTCTATAGGAACTATTCTTGATCTTGGTTGTTGAAAAAGTTAATTAGTGTTGGAACATACGCTGAATTTGTGTGTATTTACATGCACAGTTCACGCATTTGTCGTCGCGTCTAACAAGTGTTTTACCAAAGTGTCACTCGAACAACTTCAATGATGCATTAGCTCGGTTGATTTGGGATATTTGGATCATCCAATGTTTCGGAAAACAAATTCTCAGGAGAGTTTTCGCTAACTTTCGTATACTTTATTAGAATGGGGCATATAATATATGTATTGTTTAAGTGTGTTGGGCCTTCCTGGACAAATGGATTGTTTCTCCATCCAAAATCATCTGTTTTACATTTTGAGTTTTCCTTAATTGACTCTTAGGTTATTTTAATAATTTTTTTAGAGTTTTTGTATTTTAGGCCCATTAGGGTTTTACTTTCTGCATTCTTTAAATACCTAATTTTTCTATTTGATGGAAACTTTCAAACTATTAAAAAACGCATTGAGATTTACTCTTTCAAAATTGTGTTCTTTCTTGTTGTGCATATTGGTTTCACATCGAATGTATTAACTCTTTTATTATTCTCACTTTGATTTGTATCTAGTTATTGAAAAAGGAGGTGAACAAGTGCTTAGCAGTGGTACAAAAGAGAATGATAAGATAAAATAGCAAAAATGGTTCAAGTGTCTCCGATGTATACCAGTTAGTCCATGATTTGCTCGATCGACTTAACTCTACAAATATATAAAATACAATCTTGTAGTCTTATATAAGTTATCCTTAATTTGATACTACATTTCCCAGAAATAATTATATTCCTTACTATATTTCATTCTGTCCATATCTATTATCACACACCTATAACATTTCGGATTTTTTCCATTAGGTGGAAGACACTAATACTAAATTCTAATTTAAATAAATTTCTTTTACTAGGTTCAGAATACTTATTTTATAGAAGCCAGGCAGCGGGGTCGACAAAAAACAAACAATGGATTGCTCGTACACAAACCAAGGGATGGACTTCATCCTTTTATTTGGACAAAGATGGACTTCATTCTGGTGTCATAGAATAAATGGTCTCATCAACATTAGATTCCAATAGTAAAACAAGGAAGACTTTTAGACTAAGGGATTTCACTCAGTATTCACATTCAAAAGAGCTGAGAAATCAATGGAAGATACCGTTTCAGATAAAAGAAAATGGCAATTAGTGTCATGTATATAGTCTTTAAACACATTTGGTGTGACAGATCTTTTAATAATCATATAGGTGGATTTCTTATTCAACAAACAGTATTGTTCTATAACAATGTTGCTCAATTAAGTTTTTATAGTGATGACCATGTTATATAATAACTTACAGTGATTTACTACGCGAAACTTATATGTATATATATATATATATCATTCTTATATGTATTGATCAAAAAGTGAAAATTAATTTTTTTACTCCATGCACTGATTGAGATCGGGTCGAGATTTAATTTTACTTGATCGCAAGGATCGAGATTATTATTACTCGATGACCCGATTGAGATAAGGTAGAGGGTTTATTTTACTTAATCGTGGGGATCGTGTTTACTTTTATTCAGTGTCCCGATTGAGATCATAACGAAGTTTTATGTTACTTGATCGCAAAGATCGAGTTTATTTTTACTTGGTACTCTTATTGAGAACAAGTTGAGGTTTTATTTCACTTACTTTTGGAAATCGAATTTATTTTTAATCGTTACCCTAATTGAGATCAAGTCAATATTTTCATTTAGGAGAGGGTCCATGAAGAATTTTTTTTACTCCCTAGAGGGGTCGTGTAGGTTGAATCGTTAGGACTTGATAAAATTTATAAAGGTTGAATCAAATATTTTACTAGAGTGACCCCTAGGCCTTAAACCAGTCTTAATAACTATACTAGATAATTAATTTGGGGTTGTACCAAAGCAACCGCGTAGGTTGATCTGTCATGACTTGATAGTCTAACTAACGCCTGAATCCTGGTTTTTACTAGAGTGACACTTAGGGCTTATATCAGACTCAATAACCCCACAAAAAGATTGAATCAAGATTTAGCTAAATTAAACGCGTAAGTGGACCCACATGGACATAATTTAATATGACTAAAGGTTGAATCGAGATTTTACTTATGTGGCCCCTAACACCTATCCCCTAGACTCACTAACCTCATTGTAGGATTCAGTAGATGTATTAGACAGGTTAACCATGTAGGTTGAACTAGTTTGGACTCAACTTTCTACAGGAGGGTTGAGTCAAGGTTTTCCTGGAGAAACCCTTTAGGCTTATCACCGAGCACTCAATTACCTCGTTGCCGTGCATAATCGAGGATTTTGTTGGTAACCATGAAAGTTGAACCATATTTGACGGGACACACTGTATAAATAATATTTTTTTTTCAAAAAATAACTTATTTATATTAATACGGAAGTAAATTAAGATGGTTTTACATTATATACCTCCTACTATCTCGCTAAAACATTATAATAAGGAAATAGAGTGTGTCTTGATCTTAATTCAGATCTTTTACCTATTTACATTGTGTGTGCCACCGTTGTGCCTTCGGCAGTGCCTTCGCACAACACGGTGGTTGAGGGTTTTAAAACGACAAGTTGGATAAGACGTTTTTGAGTTCTGGATAAAGTCAGCGGTACCTTGATTGCGATGGTGATCGGCGGTATCGGCTTGGCCTTTGAGTATGTTCTATGTGTTTTCTGTTCCAACTCTTTTGACATAGCTCCCGGCTTTTTTGGAAATGGCTTTGAGTCGTTAGGCGTTGGATTTAGACTGCTACTTCAGTTGGGAATGAGGTTACATTGCACACCTTCCGTTTTCCTTCCTAAAGTGTGTACAACAAAAATGTCGGGTCCATCCAACGAGTTGACATGACATTCTCGAGCTTGGGCATGGTCTCCCCTAATTATCGTCAACCCTTTGTTGGTTGGGAATGTCATGGTAAGATGATAAGTGGATAGGACCACTCAAAACTTGTTAAACGTTTCCCTTCCTACGATCGCGTGATACATGGACTCTCAGTCAACAACCAAGAACTTTGTGGGTAATAGTGATGTTTTTTTTGGAGGAACTCAGTTGCAATGGTAGCTCGATATGACGTATTGGTGTTATGATTTGACTGTTGAACTGCGGGTTGTATCTAAATAATCATGTATACTAGCCTCGAGATCTTCATTGTTATGTGGTTGTTGTGAAAAGTATGACTACTAAAAACCCTGTGTATATCAACACTTTCTATGTGATGACGATCTCAATGATTGTCGGGATTACATGGGCATCGTTATGATGAAACATTAAACTACTGGCATCGTTTCTTCATTATGTTTGGTCCTCCCTAGGATCGAAGTTCAGCGCTCTATTTGTTGTACCGCTTCCTCCCTAACGGTGAAGTTCTCACCGCGAATCTTCCATCGATACTATATAACAGTAACTCGAATCCTCTTCAGAGTTATTAGCTCGATTCTTTTGACTATAGAACCCATGTTATTCTTTGGTAATCTCTTAGGGAGCAGCTCAATATTCTCGATATTGATTGTTTGTAGAGTCGTCCCAATAATGGTATTTCTGATTACATTGGTTGTCGCTGGATTAGGCCCCTAAGGTCGGAAAAACCACCTTCCCTAATCCTTCCAAGTGTTATATCTCTGACTGCAGAGAGTGGTATTCATTGGTTTCATGGACCACGTCCTTGTAGAAATGATAGTTCAATTTTGATCACTCTTTGTTGCACCCCTACCATTTCCCGAGGCCATTGTAATTAAGGCCCGTCCTCGATCGGTCTCAGCACTTCCCTAAGGTCTTGACCTTGTGGGTGTGTGTCTTTGCCTCGATATCCCCCCTTCTTGTTGGTCTTGCTTCTCTTGCTTCTCTTGGCTCCAGATCGAGGTTTCTCTTTCTTTTGATGTGTCTCGTGGTCGTCTCTCATGTGAGTCCTATTTTTTGACATCGCCAAGATTTCTTCTTCTTTGATGTAAGGCTTCGAATATTTGAAGATCTATGTGAGGGTTAGGTGAGGTTCCGAGGCTAACTTGATCACTGACTCATAATTCTTTGAACGCCTTGAATCGAATAATTCTCACAAATAGTTAGTAATTGAAAGCCTCGTGTCCAATAATCTCCACAAATGGTTAGTAATTGAAAGCCTCGTATCCAATAAGTAAAGACAAGGTTGAAAAAGAAGATTAAAAAGGTGGTTAGAACAAGACGACCTCCATAAGGGAGGGGGGTTGTATATGCATGAGAAGAGTAAGTTATTGGTTATGAGGAACAGGTTACAAGGAGTTGTGAGATAATATCAAGAGTAGCAACATTCAGAGGGCATTTAAATAATTTAGTGAAAGTATTGTACGTATAAGCAATTGCGGGGTGGGGTAATTGCAGCAACTAATCCTAAAGATGATGGACTAAACGTCCTATTTTTACTCTTCATAAAAATATGTATTTCATGTATTATTTGTCTTTCGTGTATACTTCCTAATTACTACATCAACTAGTCTTAAATATTCACTCACGGATCACACTAAAACACTGCATTAGAGAATATAATTGTCCCGCCTACATAAAAATACCTTACGTAACTCTGAGTAAAGCATATGTTTAACCGATGGAAAGGACATCAAAAGCAATAGATGCTAAAGTCAAAACCATAATCATTGTACCATATATACTGGTATAAGTCTAAGACATCATAGTTATAACAAAAAGAGGCAACCCAAAACATGCAGAACATTCACAAAAACATACATGTAATTACCAAAGTGTTAAAATACGGTCACCACGAGGCACGGGATATTTCATCAAATTGCACCTCATATTTATGAACATTCACCCTTGAGGAATTCGTCAATTGTTTCCAAAATGCGATCACCATATTTGTTAACTTTTACCCTGAATAAACCCAAGTGGTGCATTAAAATGTCTAACTAATTAATTAAAAAATATGTATATTATCAAATTTACTTGCTAAGGCCGTTAATCTCGAGAAGCTCTTTAGTTCTGGGTATTTTATTGCTGATTAGTTGCAATGTAGTATTTCTAAACAGACAAAGATACAAAAGGACAAGGTTTAAGCGTCCTTTTTTATGTTAATAAGACAATTTCTAGATCTACACTTCAACTAAGTAGATGAAAACTAACCCAAATATGCCCCTTTTCCAGCTCCCTTTATAAGATCGTTTCGAAGCATTTGTAGCGCAGAATAAAGCTTTGCTGAAGGATTCTAAAAGGACACACAATAGAAAACTATAAGAGCATAATCCATGAAGTTTAGGTAGCTGTAAGATACTAAATGAAGATGTAAAGTACCAAGTCAACCACCCTTTTCTTTGTGCTCTCAGTTAAGAAATCATCGTCTCTTCTCCTCTTAATTGAGTCAGTACTATCATTACTGCCATTACTGATAAGATCTCCCTTGTACGATTCTTTGATTGTAGCTTCAATAGTTTCTAACACACGATCACCATATTTTCTGACTCTTCTCCTTAATTAAACAAAACTTGTACATTAACGTGTGTCTGCTCATTAATTACAAAAAAAATCATATATTATTAAACTTACTCGCCAAGGCCGTTAATCTCAAGAAGTTCCTCTTTAGTTATGGGTACCTTTTCATTGATTTCCTGCATTATATCATCTCTAAACAGAACATATTCAACATACACCATCATAATCATAAACTCTATCATTCATGAATTGGAATTTATCGTAATAATCAGTGATTCTGCTATCAAGTTAAGTTATAGTCTATTTAACTTATTGTTGTTTATGTTATTTCTTAAGTGCATAATAAGTTAACTAACCAAAATATGTGGTACGGCATGAGAAAATCCCCACCTTCGTCAGCAAGATCGCCTCGAAGCTTTCGTAATTCAGAAAACAGCTTTGCTGACAGATTCTTTAAGGACACACGAAGAAACAATAAGAGAACAGCCATAAAGATTGGGTAATATAATAATTCTATACGAAAGCAAAGAGTTGCGTGATGTAAACTGTAACATACAAAGTCAGCTTTAGATTGAGGTTGAGAATCCATTTCTGATGTCAATGAACCTTTTGCTGATACAACCTCTAACCTACTTTGTTAAATAGACACAAAGATGAGGGGAACCTGTACCAATATTATTAACATCATGATGATTTCAACTTTACAATGTTATGCGAGAAGCATTTAGGTCGAGAAAACCAATTTCTGCAGCTTCACCCATTTTTAGGTCAATCTCATATATAAAATATATTAAACGAGAGAGAGAGAGAGGAGAGGAACTGAGAGTTTTATTAATTGAGTTGTGTGTTTTACAGACTTGTATTGTATTGTTATATATATTTCATATTACAGCTGTCTAACTCTCTATACATACACAATACATACACTTAACTAACTCTCTAACTGTCTAACTATTTACAGCTGTGTTTACAACTGTGTTGACTAAGTGTTGTTAGTTGCTGACTACTCATTATCATCCCCCCTCAAGCTGAGCACGGTGATGATTGGAAGCTTGGAGATGATCAAAGAAAATGAAGATGGAGCAAGTCCTTTAGTGAGAATGTCAGCTAGTTGATCAGAGGAAGGTACATGATACAGCTGAAGAGATTTAGACTTGACTTGTTCTCGCACAAAGTGAAAATCAACATCAATGTGTCTTGTTCTAGTGTGAAACACAGGATTTGAAGCAAGAGCTATAGCAGAAAGATTGTCACAAGATATTGTAGGAGTATTAATAGGAATGTGCAGACTTTTCAGCAAGAAAGTAAACCACTTTAGCTCAGCTGCAACATAAGCTAAAGCTCTATATTCTGCTTCAGTGGAGGACCTTGAAACAGTAGATTGTTTCTTTGACCCCCAAGAAACTAGATTATTTCCTAAGTAAATGCAATATCCAGTGACTAATCTTCTATCAATAGAACAGCTAGCCCAATCCGAGTAAAAAAAGGCTCTTAGATGAGGAGGTGAAGGAGTGAAGTACAAACCATAATGAGCTGTAGCTTTAACATATCTAAGCATTCTTTTCAAAGCTTCATAATCAGCATTTGTGGACTTGTGCATAGACTAACATAATTGATTTACTGCAAAAGCTATATCAGGTCTAGAGATAGTCAAATATTGAAGACCACCCACTATACTTCTGAATAAAAAAGGATCTTCAAAGGGTTGAAGCCCATGAGCTAAAACAACTGAATATTTATTTAAACTAGGAGTAGGAGAAGCCTTGCAATCACTTAAACCAGCTTTTTGTAATAGTGAGCGAGCATAATTGTTGTGTGTAATAATTGTATGTTCATTTGTTTTAATAACCTCTAATCCAAGAAAGTAGGACAAAACACCTAAATCCTTCATTTCAAACCTCATTTTTAGCTCAGCAATTATAGAAGAAATAGAGGCTGAATAAGCTCCAGTTATTAAAATGTCATCAACATAGACTAGAATTATAGTTAGAGAAGAACCAGAACCTCTAGTGAACATTGAATTTGTCAGCTTGACACACAATAAAGTTGTGACTTAAGAGAAAATTTGCAAGAAGTTGATACCATGCTCTAGGTGCTTGTTTAAGCCCATAAAGTGAGCGTTTCAGTTTACAAACATGGTTAGGGTGAGAAGATTTAACAAAGCCTGAAGGCTGCACCATATAAACTTCTTCATCAAGCACACCATGTAGAAAGGCATTTGATACATCAAGTTGGCATATTATCCAATTATTTGAAACAGCTAAAGATAGAACAACGCGAATAGTTTGATGCTTGATAACGGGACTAAACGTTTCAGTATAATCTAAGCCAAATTCTTGTAAGAAACCACGAGCTACAAGTCGAGCTTTATATCGAGCAATATCTCCATTTGCCTTTCGTTTAATCTTATAAATCCACTTGCACGTGATAAAATTTCTACCAATAGGTGGACGAACTAACTACCACGTTTGTTGCTTCATGAGTGCAGTATATTCTTCAAGCATAGCCTTATACCAGCATTGATATTTTGAAGCTTCTTTGAATGAAGAAGGTTCATGAAGTGAAGGTGTCATAACCAAAGCTTGACACTTGTAAGAAGGTTTCAGAGATCCAGTTTGGCGCCTTGTAACCATATGATGGAGGATTGATTTGTAGGTTGAGAGGCTTGATTATTGGAGACAGATGATGTAGGTATGGTTTGAGAAGATTGAGGTATTATTTGAGATGTGGTTGTAGTTTGGTGAGGAGTAGGTTCAGTAGACAAAGAAAAGGGATTTGAAATGGACTCAAGATTAATGGAAGTAGAGAATAAATCAGTGTATTTAGTAGGTGAGGATTCAAGTGTAGTTATAGAAGGGGAGTTTGAGAGGTTCGAAAGGGAAAAATGGACTCATCAAATCTCACATGTCTAGAAATATAAGATTTATGAGAGGATAAAGAGTAGCACTTTTAACCTTTGGAAAATTTACAATACCCCAAGAAAACACACTCTTCAGACTTGGAGGATAGTTTATATGGTGAATAAGGTTTAAGCCATGGGTAGCATAAGCAACCAAAGGCTCTAAGATGTGTATAAGAAGGTGGACACTTGTATAGAAGTTGATAAGGTGAAATATGGGAGAGGTTTGGTGTGGGAAGTAAGTTTATGAGATACACAGCTGTGGAAAGAGCTTCAATCCAAAAGGTAGGAGGTAAAGAGCTGTGAGAGAGTAATGAAAGGGTTGTTTCTATAAGATGTTTTTGCTTTCTTTCCGAAACACCATTCTGCTCAAGTGTGTGAGGACAAGAGGTTTGATGGATTACACCATTATCTTGAAGAAATGACTTGAAAATAGCACTTAAAACCCCTCCACCATTATCTGATCTAAGCATCTGAATTTTGAATTGAAATTGTGTTTGCACTATTGTATAAAAAGCTTTGAATACCTCTGCAACTTGAGACTTAAGACTCAAGGGATAAACTCAAGAAAATCGTGTAAAGTCATCAATAAACACAATATAGTGTCTAAAAGAAGAAGAAATAGAGGTTACAGGAGCAGGACCCCATACATCTGTGTGAATAAATTCAAAAGGTTTGCAAGATCTAGTGATAAACAAATTAAAAGGCAATTTATAATGCTTTGGATTCACAACAAGCTTTACATTTAATTTCATGATAATCAAGCTTAACATCTATTACATTTGAAATGGGAGATGAAGCCTGTATAGAGGGATGCCAAGTCTATAGTGCCATATTTGAGCATTGAGATGATTTGAAGATGAAGCAGGTACAACAGTAGAAGATAAACACACCTTATCTGCTGAGTTTAGTGCAGAGACTTTATTTGAACCAAATTGAATAGGATAAAGCCCATCTTTACAAGGGCCCTAAAACAATATGCGTTTAGTGGTTGAATCAACAATAGACACAGATGAAGAAGTGAATATAATAGAACAATTATTGTCACTTGTAAGTCGAGAAATAGACAATAAATTCGACTTAATGCAAGGAACATGAAGAATATATTTTAATAGAAGAGATGAAGAAGAGGAGAAAATCTTACTATCACCAATGTGAGCTATGTTTAATGGTTGTCCATTCCAAACTGCAACTGGATTGGACCCATTATAAGGTGTAGAAGACTGAATTAAAGAAGCATCATGAGTAACATGAGTATTGGCACCTGAATCAAGACACCATTGCCCAGGGTCAAAAGAGGTAGACTGGGTTGTTTGACTAGCCATTGCTACACGATTTTAAGCTTTTGGAGAAGGATAAGCCACAAAATCTGTTCTATACCAGCAATCTAGTGCAATATGTCCAAAGCGAGTACAGATTTGACAAGTATGTGATGAAGTCATACCAAATTGCAGAGAAGGTGATGGAGGAGCACCTAAAATTGATGAGGATGAGTTGAAATTGCGTTCTCTTCCTCGATTTGAGTAACCACGACCATGATTACCACCACCACGGCCTCTGTATTGACTGTTATTACCACGTCCTTGACTTGAATTGGTAGAAGAAGAGTGAGGAGTAGTCGATGTGAATAACACAGAGTGTGAAGATTGTGATAAATCGACTGAATCATTCATCTTCATGTGCAATTCCTCAGAGACAAGTAAACTCCCAAGAGAATGAAAACTCAAAGTCGATGTTTGAGCGTTGGTGATTCGAATGCGCGACTTGAATTGATTGAATTCTGCAGGTAAACCTTTGAGTGTGTATATTATCACATCTTCAAGTGGAAGAGAAGCATCTGCAGTATCTAAACCATCACATATCTCATTAAGATAGCTCTGCATCGACTTATCACTCTTCTTGATGTTATACAGACGTATTTTGAGTCCATGAACATGTGTACGACACTGATTAATGAAGATTTATTCCAATTTTTCCCACACATCATGAGCATGATTCAGTCGAACCACTTGAGCAAGAATTGAAGGAATCATTGAAGAATTAAGTGAGACCTTAAGTTGTTGATCAACTATCAACCATGTAGAATATGCAGAAGAAGATTGAGAAGGAAGTAATGATGAGCCATTGACATGAGCTAGATATCCATGTGCTTCAAGTACATATTCCATTTGAGCTCGCCATAACACATAGTTTGTAGAATCTAACTTGATTTGATATAATGAAGACCAATTTTGTCAAAGAAGAAGAAGTCCAGCTGGAAATTCTGAGCTGGATTGAATATTAAGTGTTGTTGGCGTGTGTGAAGATGACGCCATGGAAGCGGAAGAAAGAGCAGAGATCTGAGAAGCTTGTTATGTCGCCATTAATGGCGGATTTTGAGCTTTAATCTCGTATGACTCTGATACAATATTAAACGAGAGAGAGAGAGAGAAGAGAGGAAGTGAGATTTTTATTAATTGAGTTGTGTGTTTTACAGACTTGTATTGTGTTGTTATATATAATTCATATTACAGCTGTCTAACTCTCTATACATACACAATACATACACTTAACTAACTCTCTAATTGTCTAACTATTTACAGCTGTGTTTACAACTGTGTTGTTAGTTGCTGACTTCTCATTATCAAAATAAAGATACGAGCAAATAGCAAAAAAAGTTAATCGAGACTTTGATGCGATTATAGATTAAAAACAAGTTTCTGAGTGTAGTGACTTCAATGTATATAGCTAGATGAAAATTAAAAATCGACCGAATGCACTTTACATCAGAGTATTGTGGATGAATGTGTTGTACCGCTTCAGCACAAATGTCCGGTCCTGCTATGATGGTGGTCCGACAGAATCCTCTCTCAGTTCGGCTAGGCTGCTGGAAATCGAAAAACAAAATGTGACTAAAAGAATGGGATACGAATGGGTTTAGACAAAGCTCTTTAATTAGCGGGAAAAGGATATCATATTTCGAAAAAAAATGATATTATAATGAGCCATTAATCCAATAAAACTTATTTGTTAGAACGTTTCCTAATAAAATTATTTATTAAAAGCATGATAAAAAATATCCTTATATAATTTATCTAATTACTTTATTATTTATTATTTAAAATTAACTACCCTATTATACTTTTCCCCCACCACTATCCTACAACCAGCTCCACCACAATAACCACCACCACTACAACCACTACAACCACAACCACTACCACCATCACCACTACAACCACAACCACTACCACCATCACCACTACAACCTCAACCACCACCACCACAAGAACCACCACCACCTACTACTAATTTTATCACACGCGCACGTTTGAGAATTTTTTTTAAAAATATTCATAACTAATTCAAAAAAATTAGACAAATAAAAAATTGTATTTTTGAACGAGACAATTTAATATTTACGTCTATGATTTCTTTTAAATTTTTTAAAACTTTTTTTCGCATAAACGAAATTTATTGTTTCAAACAGTGAATTTCATGTTTGCGAAAAAATTTAGACGTAAATTTAAATTTGCTTTATCCAAAAAATGTAAAATTTTTATTTTTGAGACTTTTTTAGAATTAGTTATAACGATTTTAAAACAAAACTTTCCAAACGCGCGTGCGTGATGGAATTAGGAGTAGGTGGTGATGGTGGTGCTGGTGCTGGTAGAGGTGGTGATGGTGGTTGTGGTTGAGGTAGTTGTAGCAGTGGTCAAATACATGGTGGTGGAAGTGCCATAATATTTTTTTAATTATATTAAAAATAAATATTGTATTAAAAATAAAATAATGTATTTAATAATAAGGGTAGTAAAGGTATAAAAAGATAGATGAGATGTGTCCTATAAATAATTATTTCATTAGGTATTTTTTATAAAATAAATTATTGAAGACTACATTTAACAATTAAATACTTCTATTAGGATTCCTTTAGTAAATACCCCAATCCTTATTTTGCTCAAATAGTAATGAGAGTATTTTTTCCAAAAGCTTAATATTGAAGGTAACGAAACTATACGGTTTGTCCAACCAATCCCGAAAATGAAAAATACAAAGAAGTAAAAAGAAATAAACAACAAAACAACTAATACAAAGTGCACAATATCGGAACATCAACACCCTCTCGTAATCCACCAAGTGAAACCACAAATTTAAACAAAAACACTCCAAAGAGTCCCAAAAAAATGATAATTGAGAAGAAGATTTCAAACCTCGAGAAGATGATTTCAAACCTTGAGAAGAAAGGAAAAAGTCAACTACCATTTTAGCGTCCACGAGGAGCAAGGCAGTTGAAAATAATTCTATGATTCTAACAAGTATTGCAAAAAATCGTGGCTCTTGGTAGTCCTCAGATCAACAAACATTCCACCAACAAAGGTTAAACAAACGGAAACAATACAAAGAGGAATCGATAAAGCACACAAACACCAAGCAACCGCCGTCAACCACCACCTCCTCCCACCAAAAACTAGTCCGGACCTAGCCTAAACAAAAACGGAGCCGTAAAATTGACAAATAAACGGCAAACACCCGTAATTTCCAACTCGGCAATCATAAGAAGTATATGTGAAAGCTAGTAAAGAGGAGCATATTAGCATCCAACAAGCAAGAATAAACTCAACAAACGGGAAGACCACAAACACTCACCAAAATAAAAAGCCACCCAAACTGAAAACACTCATGCTAAAGCCTCGACTACTCCAAACCAACAGTGCCAAATAATCTCAAACTAATGATGAATTGCAAACACAAATGTCCAAGAAAAACTAGCACCATCAAGAATAAAGCAATAAAAGCTAACACAACAAACGATGAGCATTAAAAACAAAAAGTTACCAACTCCGACCTAAGAAAACCAATAAGTCTCGACTGAAAAATATCTCTACAAAATAGGATCGCAGGAGCCAAATCCAAAACAGAACCATAAAGCTTCGCCCCAAATACCAACACAAGCGTTCGCCCAGTGCAGAAGAAATCGACCCAGCACAGCCCGACAAAAACCCTACCTAAAACCCCATTTGTAGATCTAATCCAAAAAAAACAAAGTACTGCCATGGCCAAGGAAAACCGGATCAGTACAATAGCAGAGGAGAGACTAAAATAAGGAAGGCAACTAAAATGGAAGAAAAAATCTAGCGGAGAGGCAACATGAACAAACACCAAAGGAAAAGAGAGACACCATATTATGAAAGAAGAAATAAAGAAAAGTAAACGTAAATAAAAGAAAAGAGAGACAAAGGAGGGGGCCGCCGTCGCTGGAAATGGAGGGACGGTTTGGAGACGGCGACGGATCTAGGTTTTGGTTATTTGAAATGGGAGGAGGGAGTTAGAGAGAACAGTTGAAAAAAATACCTAATAAAATAAATATTATTAAAGAAAAGCTTATTTCTGCTCCTATAGTATTACCTTCAGATTGGAATTTACCGTTTGAGGTTATGTGTGATGCGAGT
Source organism: Nemophila menziesii (assembly GCA_029959085.1). NCBI lineage: Eukaryota > Viridiplantae > Streptophyta > Magnoliopsida > Boraginales > Hydrophyllaceae > Nemophila > Nemophila menziesii. Next base: position 10,892,820 of record JARWIR010000027.1, read on the forward strand.
GATTTGTGTATGGGAGCTGTATTAGGACAAAGAAAAGAGAAAGTTTTTCATTCAATTTATTATGCTAGTAAAACTTTTAATGGTGCTCAAGTAAATTATACAGTTACAGAAAAGGAGTTACTAGCGGTTGTGTATTCATTCGATAAATTTCGCTCTTATCTTCTTGGAGCGAAAGTTATTGTTTATACAGATCATTCAGCGATTCGATATCTTATGGAGAAGAAGGATGCTAAACCGAGGTTAATCAGATGGGTGTTATTGCTTCAAGAGTTCGATTTAGAGATCAAGGATAGAAAAGGGTGTGAGAATCAGGTTGCGGATCATCTATCGCGGTTAGAAGGTTCAGAGATGAATAGTGGTACTGAAGCAGTTAGAGAATAATTTCCTGATGAGAGTTTATTCGTTGTTCTTGATTATGAAGCTCCTTGGTATGCGGATATTGCAAACTTAGTGGTAAGTGGTTCCTTTCCTGAAGGTTCAACTTATCAAGAAAGAAAAAGATTAGCTCACCGTGCAAGACAATTCTTTTGGGAGGATCCTTTCCTCTACAAAGTGTGTGCTGATCAAATGGTAAGAAGATGTGTAGCCAAGGAAGAAATTGGGGCGATAATAGCTGGGTGTCACGATTCACCTTATGGTGGACATTTCAAAGGAGATCGAACTGCTGCTAAGGTATTACAATCTGGTTTCTATTGGCCTTCTATTATAAAAGATTGTCATGAATATACGAAAAGACGTGAAAGATGTCAATTTACCGAAAAACATATCCAAGAGGGATGAGATGCCACGTAATAATGTTTGGGGTATAGACTTCATGGGCCCTTTCGTTCCTTCAAATGGTAACCTCTACATTTTATTAGCTGTTGATTACGTGTCTAAGTGGGTAGAAGCTGTGGCTTTACCAACAAATGATTCACGAGTGGTGATTAAGTTCTTGAAATCGCATATTTTCACTAGACATGGCACTCCGAGGGTAATTATTAGCGATGGAGGTACTCATTTCGTTAATAATTATTTGAAGGCAGTCTTAGAGAAATATGGAGTGAGACATCGTGTATCTACTGCTTATCATCCACAAGCCAATGGTCAAGCCGAAGTCTCAAATCGTGAGGTAAAATCTATTTTAGAGAAAACCGTTGGTCCTACTAGAAAAGATTGGTCAATGAAATTAGATGATGCGTTATGGGCCTATCGTACCGCATTCAAAACTCCAGTAGGTGCTTTTCCGTATCGAATGGTATATGGTAAGGCTTGTCACTTACCTCTTGAACTTGAAATGGGTGCATATTGGGCTATTGCGAAGTTAAACTTAGATCCTGCTCTAGCTGGTCTGAATCGAATGATGAAACTTAATGAGCTTGATGAATTTCGATTACATGCTTATGAAAATGCTAAACTTTACAAAGAAAATACCAAGAGATGACATGATAATCGGATTCGAGAGAAGAACTTTATAGTGGGACAAAGAGTGTTGAAATATAATTCAAAGTTCAGTAATTATCCGGGGAAATTAAGATCGAAGTGGTCAGGACCTTACATTGTGACCAAAGTTACACCTCATGGAGCTATAGAGATAGAGCATCCACTTGAAAACCGTACATTCATGGTGAACGGTCATCGCTTAAAGATATATCATGGAGGTGAAGATACCGATCGTGCAAAAGACCCACATCCCGGAGAGGTCATGTACCTCCTCCAAGCTCCTTAGAAGCACGAGGTAACCCGTCGAGCTTAACAACGTTAAACAAAAGCCAATTTATTGTATATTAGTTTAAGTATTTCAATTTCCGTAGTGTAAATTAGTTAAGTTTTCGTTGAATTTAGTGTTTATTTTTAAGAAATGAGGAAGGGTGTTTGTTTTTGATGATTTCAGGGGTATGATGGTCATGAGTTTGGGGTCAAAACGATGAGAAAACGAAAAAATTTGGAGTCCACAGCAGGTCTGACCGGCTAGCCGGCGAGCTGGCCGGCATACCGGCCAAACGAGCTGAGGACCCCAAACTCTCTGACCACTGCGTCAGCAATGACGCAGCGTTGCAGAGTCACCATTTTCGCCAGCGAGAAATCCACCGGCATGCCTGTCAGATGACCGGCTAGCCAACCAAAGGAGTTGAATGTTCTGGTCCTTGCGTCAGCAACGACGCAAGGATGCTGCGTCATGATTTGCGCCATCGACACGCCACCGGCATGCCGGTCAAATGACCGGCTAGCCGGTGAAAGAAAGTGATGTCTCTGATCACTGCGTCAGCAACGACGCAATGTGATTGCGTTTTGAGGTAAAAAAAAATCGAATTTAGTAATTTTTTTCAACCGCCCTCGCGACCGGTATGCCGGCGAATCCGCCGGCTAGCCGGTGCACTGTTGCGAGAGGCGGTTTTGAGCTTATTAAACCTAGTTTTTTGCCTCCTTTTCCAAGACAACCTTATATTTCGAATCCTTGCCTCAACCTACTCCGAAAATCATCAACAAACAGCTATAAAATCATCAAATCAAGCCTGCTTTCAACACAAAAACACACAATCAACTCACAGCTTCTCCAAAACATCACCAAAAATTCATCTTTTCTTCATAAATTCCCTCTTTCCAACCTTGAAATTAAACCCAATTCTTTCACAATTCCTCTCAAATAACCTTAACCCATCTCATATTCCACTTAATTCTTCAAGTTTTAAGGCTCAAAACATCAAAATTCAAAGCTTTTCTCTAGCTTTTTCTCTATTTGAAGTTTTGAGTTTGGGGTGAAAAGAGATGACTAACAGAACTGCTTCCATGTGTAACTATCGAAGAAACATACCAAGAAACAGGAACAATGTTGGAGCTAGCCCAGACCAAGCAATTGAGATTCCGGATTCGCGATCCAAAAAGACTGAACAAAACCCAATTGCTCTGAAAAGAAAGGTAAATCCAAGTAAGGCTAATCCGAAAAGGAGTAGGTTAATTGATGAAAGTTATGAAGAAAGTGAGGAAGAAGTTGAAGAAGAGATTGAGGAAGAAACTGAACAAGAAGTTCCCGAAGAACCAGTGCAACAACAGAAACCTCCGCGTAGGAAAGCATGGGCTCAAAAGCCAAAGAGAGTCTTCATTCCATGGGATACTCAGGTTCGTGATAGAATTCAATTTTTGAAGTTTGGTGAGGAGATGAATCTTCCTAAGGGTATTATGACTAGTGCTTATAAAGATTATGGTATTACTTGTGATAAATTGGGTTGGAAAGAATTGCGTGAAAGGAAGCTTGAGTATATTCCTACCTTGGTGCGAGATTTTTATGAAGGAATCGCCTATTCAAAAGAAGCAGTTGTTATTCGCAAAAAGATAGTTCCTTTCTCCATGGAACTCATTGGTGGTCCTTTGTGTGTTCTAAAAATTATGCAATAAATAATCGAACCACAACCGCAAGTGTACGGTTGTCCCAAGTAATATAGTTGATAAAACAGATTCGTTCCAAGGACGGAAGGGCTGACTACAATGTTTAACAAGTAATGAATGATTGCACTTATGGAAACAAGTAAAGAAATAATGATTGTTTTGGTTTTTGTATTAATTTACTGAATGGAAGAGTAATGATAAAATGCAAGTAAAAGGTAAAACGCAAGTAAAAAGATGTAAAACGCAGTATGAGAAGTAGCACTTGAGAACGCAAGGGATCTTCCTAATCCTATTTTATAACCTATGCTGTTTAAGGGTCAAATTGGTCAATTACAATGGTCGGGATTCTAAATTCCTTATACCCCCGTCAGGGTGGACTATAAGGCGATCCTAGAGTGTCACTAGTCCCGTCAGGGTAAATATGATCCACTTTTGGATGTTTAAGTTTTATTACCTCATTGGCCCTAGAATTAGCTAAGTTCGTCAGAATCAATAGCTTCTATCCTAGATTGAATAAATGGTTCTATATCTAAACCCTCCGTCAGGATGATCCAATTGCCACTAATTGGAATAGCATAGATACTAACACCTGTTCCTAGTTCATGACGCTAAAAACAGTAAATATTCTCAATTTATCGAAAAGAGTAAAAGACCCAATCTAATTTAATTTAACAGAAACCCAAATTCAACATATGAAATTCAATAAGATTTGGGAATTACCCATGTAGCATTCTCAAGCGCTAAAATGAAATTAGCTCATACTAATTAAAAGAAAAACTAAATTAATTGAAATGGAATTCATATTTGATTACAAAATTAAAATTGAAAGAAACCTAATTTCCGGAGTTGGAATGACTGAGAACGGAGATATAGACCCTCTCCAGTTCTTGCAGCTTCTTCTTTCTTCCTTCTGTTGTTTCTCTCTGATGTTTAATCTTGTGGAATGTGAATTGTCTAAAAAATAGAAGTCAAGGCCTTCCTTTAAAAGTAGAAAAACGGATTAGGGCTTGGACCTAATAATAAAACACTAATTAAATGTCCAAGCCCAAATTTTAAGCCCAAAATCCCGTAACTGCTGATACACCTTCACTAAAACGGCTTTTCCCGCTTCGTTACAACTCTGATTGACCTGAAATCAGTTGCTAAATTTCTGTAACTCGATAAGGAATGTTTTCTCTTCAAAGGTCAGCGGCTAAATCAGCTCTTAAGCACCTCGAAATCAGCAATCTTTGGCCTGGAAAACAGATTTGCAGCTCTAAAAACAACTTCTTCGGGATTTCTCAAGTCTTGACTCTATCTCTTGATCTTTGACTCTTCTCTCGGATTCCATTCCTAGCTAATATTCAAAACCTACAAACTTTTCACTAAAATACACAAGATTACGCGCAGAAGTTTAATAAATTAAAAATACTAGAAATAAAATGGGAATTCCGAATTATTGCATTTTTAACTCAAAAGTCTATCAAAATATTCAATTAAACATCAAAAATGATGTCTCCCAAGGGTCGAAAATAAGAACAATTAGGGAGACATCAAGACCCCCAACTCAAACCTTTGTCGTCCTGACAAAGTAAAACAAAACAAAGGGGTGGAAGTAAGCGTATAAACAAGTAGAAGCTAACAAATAAACCCTAAAGCAATTCTTAAGATAAATCTCATATAGCAAACTCTAGAAACTAATATACACATACATCTAGAATGCAACATCAAACATAAATAATCTCAATCATCAAATTAAAGTTGCAATGCTTGAAGGTTACACTTGTACTCATCTCTGTATGATGGCTATAGGGTGGTCATTAATCATAAATTGCTTTGAACGCTCCACCTAGTATATTCCCTATCAACAGAATCATAAATTCACTATGCACTTAGGAATCACGAGGTCTTTATGGTTATAATATTGGCTTAAGGACGGGTGTGGATGTATATTTGGTAAATTTGAAGTGAGCTTTTGGTTCTCTCCTCACTTATCATCAACAATGTCTCGGGCTTGAGTTAACGCTCAAAAGATGTTCTCACTCACCTAAAAAGGCTAGAAGGCTAAAAAGGCACAAATGGCTAACAAAGAACTGCCCCTATCATTTTCCTAAGTACATAGCTTGTCTTTAGTTCATATCTAGGTGGGTTCTCTACTAATTAGGATTTCACGTTCTACACACCAAACATATTCCTTAAGTGCAAGCTTACTTCATTTGCATTGTTCATTAATTTTTCCTATTAATTACCTATGTTTGCATGCAATTCTAAATGCGTTTATATCAATTCCTAAAGTCCACTATTTACTATCATAGATTCATCAAAAGTATGCTTAAAGAGATATTTAAAAATTTCTACAGTCAAACGCATCTCCGAAAATTCTTTTATTTAAAGCAAATAAAACAACTAACACATAAAAACTGGGATGAGGCAACGAACCCCACCCCAAACTCAAAAATGAGTCGTGTCCCCACGACTCTAAAAGACTCAATAAAGCATTTAAACTAATCTACACTAAGAGGAAAGTTTAGAAAACGTATCTTAACCAGCGCGTTGCTGGTTACCGGTGTTGCGTTCTGGACCTTTATCTCGCGTAACAGCATCATAAATCGTGTTTTGAAGTGTATTTACGCCTAAGATCAAATTTCGAAGCAGGTCCAATTCTTTTGTAACGTTTCCCAAGGTAGCAATCATCTTCTCTTGATTTTCTTCCAACACCTGAATCTTCGATTCCAACTCAGGAGCAGTCTTCGCTTTCTTTGATAGAGGAGTTCTAGGACTTTTGGTAGCTCGTGTTGCTTCCTCATGGATATTCTTGATCGTGCTCAAAGCTATAGTCACACCAACTGAAACAACGTCAATATCTGCGTTCTTACGCGGAATCTTTGCGTCTAGACACAACTGAGTAATACTGCAAGGGAACTTCAAATTTTGTTGTTTCATTGGGGATTTCGCAAACTCCATGATTGTATCATAAATAATCTTAGCAACATCAAATGGTTTCTCCTCCAAAATACACTTAATAGCAATTACATGCTCTTTCTTCAATTCGGAAGTGTGCTTAATACCAAAGAAAGTGGGTATTATGAAACGAGACCAAACCTTCGCACGAGGTGTCAAGCTACTGCTGTAAAATTGTTCAGGATATCTTTCTCCTTCAGGAATTGGGCTAGCCCCATTAACAAGCACGGTCCCCCAAAGGGATTCAAAATCGAAAGAAGGGTCATTAAGAGTTTCTTGGAAAGGACATGTTCCAGAAAAGTTGGGTAATTTCAAGGATTTTCGAATACGTTCTACAGAGAAAGGAACTACCTTTTTGCGGATATCAATTGCATCTCGGGAGGTAGCTAAACCTTCATAAAATTCTCGCACAAAAGTAGGAATAAACTCAAGCTTCCTTTCTTGCAATTCTTTCCAACCAAACTTAGCACATGTCACAGCATATTCCTTGTGTTCACTACTCATAATACCCTTAGGAAAATTTGTCTCCTCACCAAACTTCAAAAATTCAATTCGTTCACGAACCTGAGTATTCTAGCAAGTATAAACCCTCTTAGGCTTGTGGGCCCACATCTTCACACGCGGAGGTTTCTGTTGAACTGACACTACCGGAACCTCTTGTTCAGTTTCATTCTTAATGTTCTTCTCAATTTCCTCTTCTTGCTCCTTCTCACTTTCTAGCTCATCAATTAATCTTCTCTTTTGACCTGTGATTTCTATTCTCTTCGGAACAAGCTTAACCTCATCAATCTTACGTTTAGGACGCGAATCAGGAATCTCAATAGCTTGGTCTTGGGAACCACCAATGGTGGTTTTCTTTCTAGTAGCAGTTCTTCGGAAATCACCGGTGCTGTTAGTCATCCCTTAGCACCCCAAACTCAAAACTTCAAATAATGAAAAACTTAGAGAAAAAGTTTAGAATTTTGATGTTTTGAGGCTTAGGAAATTAAGAACAAGGTGGAATATGAGATGGGTTTTGTTTAATTTGGATGGGAGAAGAAGAAATTGGGTTTAATTTAAGGATTTGATGAAGAAGAATCTTGGGAAAAACTAAGGATTTGATGGTATTTTGGAGAGGAGGTGAGTTGATCTTATGTTTTTGTGGTGAAAGAGGGTAGGATTTGATGATATATAGTCTTTTTTGTTCATGAATTTCGGAGATGGGGATGCTATTGGTGCGTTTTAGGTAACAACTTGCAGAAGAGGCTAAGAGAACTAGGTTAAAACATCAAAAACCGACATCACAGCTTCAAAACCGGGTTCCCGGTTCCACGCCGCTGTGACGGCACGAAAAAATTACTTGATTAATTTTTTTTTCTCAAGACACACCAAAACGCCGGACCCCAAGACGCAGGGTCAGAACTTTTACTCGCCGAAACCGGGTTCCCGGTTTTGTGGAATGCGGGTACCCGGATTTTGTCGATGGCGCGAGTCAAAACGCGCCAAAATGCAGCTGCTCAAAACGCTGGGTCAGAGAATTTGGAAGATTACAGCTCCGAAACCGGGTACCCGGTTTTGCCAAATGCGGGTTCCCGGTTTTGTATCGATGGCGCGAATCAAAACGCAGCAAAACGCAAGCCACCAAGACGCTGGGTCAGAGATTTTCATAGGTCACAGCACCAAAACCGGGTTCCCGGTTTTGTAAATCCGGGTACCCGGTTCCGACGCTGTGTCGTGAACCAAAACGCCAAGTGTTGCGTGTATAAGGTTGGTACCAGCTCCAAAACCGGGTTCCCGGTTTCTCCTGGACATCCAACCTATTTTTCTCCTATTTTCGCCTTATCGACCCCAAACTCATGACCTTTTTACCCCTGAAATCATCAAAAACAACTACCCTTCCTCATTTCTTAATAATTAACACTAAAATTACGAAAATCAAACTATTCTACATTGCAAAAATTTAAAAACTCAACTAATATACAAAGAATTGGCTTTTGTTTAACGTCGTTAAGCTCAACGGGTTACCTCACGCTTCTAAGGAGTCTCGAGGAGATACATGACCTCCACGGGATGTGGATCTTCCGAGCGATTGGTATCTTCACCTCCATGGTATATCTTCAATCTGTGACCGTTTACCATGAAGGTACGGTTCTCTAGCGGATGTTCTATTTCTATCGCCACATGAGGTGTGACTTTGGTCACAATGTATGGACCTGACCACTTAGATCTTAACTTACCTGGATAATTGCTGAACTTTGAATTATACTTCAATACTCTTTGCCCCACTTCAAAGTTCTTTGTACGAATCCGATTGTCATGCCATTTCTTCGTGTTTTCTTTGTAAAGTTTGGCATTTTCATAAGCATGCAATCGGAATTCGTCAAGTTCATTAAGCTTCATCATACGATTCTTTCCGGCTAAGACAGGATCTAAGTTCAACTGCGCAATCGCCCAATAGGCAACCATTTCAAGCTCTAAAGGTAAGTGACAAGCCTTACCATACACCATACGATAAGGAGATGCACCAACTGGAGTTTTGAACGCAGTACGATAGGCCCACAACGCATCATCTAACTTCATTGACCAATCTTTTCTTGTAGGACCAACGGTTTTCTCTAGAATTGACTTGACTTCACGATTCGAAACTTCTGCTTGACCGTTGGATTGTGGATGATATGCAGTAGATACATGGTGTCTTACTCCATACTTCTCTAGAACATTCTTCATATATTTATTAACGAAATGAGATCCTCCATCGCTAATAATCAGTCTAGGTGTGCCATGTCTAGTGAAAATATGTAATTTCAAGAACTTAATCACCACTCGTGAATCATTGGTCGGTAAAGCCACCGCTTCTACCCACTTAGATACATAATCAACAGCTAATAAGATGTAGAGGTTACCATTTGAAGGAACGAAAGGACCCATAAACTATATACCCCAAACATCGAATATTTCAACTTCTAACACATTATTACATGGCATCTCATCCCTCTTGGATATGTTTCCGGTAAACTGGCATCTCGTGCATTTCTTAACATATTCATGACAATCTTTGACCAGAGAAGGCCAGTAAAAACCTGATTGGAATACCTTCCCAGCAGTTCTATCTCCCTTGAAATGTCCTCCATATAGTGAATCATGGCATCCAGCTATAATGGCTTCAGTTTCCTCCCTTGCTACACATCTTCGTATCATTTGGTCAGCACAAACTTTGTAGAGGAAAGGATCCTCCCAAAAGAACTGTCTAGCACGATGAGCTAACCTCTTTCTTTCTTGATAAGTAGAACCTTCAGGAAAAACACCACTCACCACTAAATTCGCAATATCTGCATACCACGGAGCTTCATAATCTCGAACAACGAATAAACTCTCATCAAGAAATTCTTCTCTAACTGCTTCAGCACCACTATTCATCTCTGAACCCTCTAAACGCGATAGATGATCTGCAACCTGATTCTCACAACCCTTTCTATCTTTGATTTCTAAATCGAACTCTTGAAGTAATAACACCCATCTGATTAACCTTCGTTTCGCATCTTTCTTTTCCATAAGATATCTGATCGCGGAATGATCTGTATAAACAATAACTTTTGCTCCCAGAAGATAAGAGCGAAATTTATCAAATGAATATACAACTGCTAGCAACTCCTTTTCTGTAACTGTGTAATTAATCTGAGCACCATTAAAAGTTTTACTAGCATAGTAAATCGAATGAAAAACCTTCTCTTTTCTCTGTCCCAATACAGCTCCCATACACAAATCACTCGCATCACACATAACCTCAAACGGTAGATTCCAATCTGGAGGTAACACTATAGGAGCAGAAATAAGTTTTTCCTTAATTGCTTGGAAAGCCGCTAAAAAAGCTTCATCAAAAAGGAATTTGGAGTCCTTTTCGAGTAAGTTGCATAACGGTTTAGCGATCTTAGAAAAATCTTTAATAAAACGCCTATAAAAGCCAGCATGGCCAAGAAAACTTCTTACCCCTTTAACAGAAATAGGAGGGGGAAGAGTTTTAATTACCTCTATCTTTGCTCTATCAACCTCTAATCCAGCACTCGAAACTTTGTGACCCAGAACAATACCTTCGCGAACCATGAAATGACACTTCTCCCAGTTTAGCACCAAGTCTGTTTCCTTACATCTTACCAATACTTTCTCCAAGTTATCCAAACACTTATCAAAATCATCACCAAACACGGAGAAATCGTCCATAAATACTTCAAGGAAATTATCGATCATATCCCAGAAGATGGCCATCATACATCTTTGAAAAGTAGCGGGAGCGTTACACAACCCAAATGGCATTCTGCGATATGCAAAAGTACCAAATGGGCATGTAAAGGTAGTCTTATGTTGATCTTCTGGAGCCACGTAAATCTGATTGTACCCGGAGTAGCCATCCAAGAAACAGTAATATTCTCTTCCGGCTAGTTTATCTAACCTTTGATCGATGAAGGGCAAAGGGAAGTGATCTTTTCTGGTGGCTTTGTTCAGCTTTCTGTAATCCATGCAAACTCTCCAACCAACTACCGTTCTTGAAGGAATCGCTTCATTTTTATCATTCAGAACTGTTGTCATTCCTCCTTTCTTCGGTACACACTGAACTGGGCTCACCCATTCACTACTCGAAATGGGATAGATAATCCCCGCAACTAAAAGCTTGATCACCTCTTTCTTCACTACATCCTTCATAACGGGCATTAATCTCCTTTGACCTTCAACTGAGCGTGCGTTGTCATCTTCAAGTATAATTTTATGTTGACAATAGGATGGACTAATGCCTTTGATGTCAGGAATTGTCCAACCTATTGCTTCTTTGTTGGCTCTCAACACACGCAACAGTTTATCTTCTTGAGGACCTGTTAAATTAGCTGAAACAATAAAAGGTAAAGTTTCATTAGTACCTAAATATGCATACCTCAAGTGTGCTGGTAACGGTTTTTCTTCCAATTCCGGAGGAGATTCAATTGAAGGCTTCTTTTTAGGAACAATCTCCCCCGGTTCTCTCACAGGTTCATAGGCAAGACGCATATACTTTGGATTTTTAGAATTTAGAGCTGCCACTGTTTCGGCAAGCTCTTCCATCATCTCAGGTGAATCTAATGTCAAAGCAGCCTGCAAGATATCATCAAAATTTAAGCAATTAAATACCTCTTGCGATGCTTGCTCAACTACATCCATTCTGAAGCAATCTTCCTGAGGATCTGGAAATTTCATAGCTCGAAATACATTGAATTTGACTTCCTCGTCTTGTATCCTCATCGTTAATTCGCCGTTCTCTACATCAATTAATGTACGCCCCGTGGCCAGAAATGGTCTACCCAAAATAATGGGGACATTTCTGTCCGCGTCGTATTCAATAATTACGAAATCAACGGGAAATATAAGTGTACCTTCCTTAACGAGGACATCCTCAATTCGGCCTTCAGGATGTGCAAGAGACCTGTCCGCCATTTGCAAGACCATAGAAGTGGGTCTTGCTTCTCCAATTTTTAGCTTATCAAAGATCGATTTGGGCATCAAATTGATTCTTGCACCCAAATCACATAGCGCTTTTCCTTTCCATTCTTCTCCAATCGATATCGGAATCGTGAAACTTCCAGGATCAACTAACTTTGGAGGTAATTTACTCTGGCAAATTGCACTACACTCTTCAGGAAGACCAATCATCTCATTATCACAATAAGGCCTTTTGTTAGTGAGGTCCCTCTTCAAAAACATCGTATACTTAGGAATATCTCGAATAGCCTCTAGTAACGGAGTATTAATACTTAGACCCTTCACTCTATTAAAGAATTTCTGAAAATCACCCAAATCACCCTTTTTCTGAACTCGAGATGGAAACGGTTGTGGAGGGCGATTGATCACAATATCATCTTTCTTCTTTGGAATCTCACTTGGCCTAACTATTTCTTCAACCTCACTATCTTTCTCATTCTCTTTCTCTTTCTCACCCACTTCCTTTTCTTTTCTTGGAACTTCTTTCTCTTTCATAACGGGAAAAGGAGGTGGAGGAAGGTTCTTACCACTTCTTAATGTAACAGCTTTGCAATCTTCATGTTGTCTCGGATTTTCTGTGTCACTAGGGAGTTTCCCTTGTGGACGCTGATTAAGCTGTTTTGCAAATTGCTCCATTTGATTCTGTATTAATTTCATATTTGCTTCAGACGCTTGTTGACGTTCCATAGCTTGTGTTTGAAGAGCAATTAAACTTTCAACGGTTTTCTGAAGGGTAACTACTCCTTCTTGTGGATGGGCAGGTAAGGCTTTTTGGTTCATGGTTTCATCGTAGGTGTTTTGAGGAGCTTGTCTTTGTACATAATTACCCTGATTCTGTCCTCCTTGATAATTGTTGTGTGGTCTTGGATTGTAGTTGTTACCTTGGGGACGCGGCTGATACGCATATGTAGGATTGGCTGCCCCATTAGGATTTGTGTATTGAAACCCAGGATGGTTTCTGTTAGGCTGATATCCATTACTACTTGAATTAAAGTTCCCTCTGTTGGACACAAACATCACAGACTCTTGATTATTCGGACAACTTTCCCCATCATGATCATCTACCCTGCAAATCGAACACATATAAACCTCTTGTGCAGCTTGAACAACTACCTTCTTACCCGAAAATCCCTCTTTTACAGCTAGTGTAAGCTGTTACAATTGTTGCTCTATAGTATTTTGAATCTTATTCTCAAGCGTAGCAAATTTTTCTTCGATATTAAAATTATTCACTCCTTTAACCGGTGTTCTTATTGAAGTCCACCCAACTTCATTCTTGACTGTTCTTTCCAAAATGACTTTAGCATGAACGGGTTGAACTTGAAGAAAACCTGCACCACATAACAAATCTAACTTCTCTCTCGAAGTTCTATCAAGGCCTTTGTAAAATATTTTCATTTGTTGTTGTTCTGTAAAGCCATGATCGGGAACCCTTCGTAAACACATCTGAAATCTTGTCCAACTCTTACCCAAAGTTTCATCATACTCTTGACGGAAATGTGTTAACTCAAGTTGATCATCTAACCTCATGTTACTTGGGTAAAATCTGTCAAAGAAAGCAGTTTCTAATTGGTCCCAGTTTGTTATCTTCGTAGGATCTTGTGTATCGTGCCATTCACTCGCTCCATCAATGACAAAGAATCGAAATGCAGCAAAATACAGTTGTTTCCTTGAAACCCCTTGTGTGATGTAAGAATCACATATCTGCTAAATTTCTGAACGGCTCGGATAGGATCTTCTTGTGGTCTACCACGAAAATTTCCAAAGTTTTGGAATTGAGCTAACATACCCGAATCTGGACGAAATCTTGGAACATTAATATTTGGAGCACCTACTCCTAGAGCAGGAGCACGAAATGGAGCTTCTGGTGGGCCATTAACAAACCATGGATCTTGATTCATCACTATCCTAACTTGAGGATTAGGATTTAGTGGTTGAACTTGAGGAATAATACCAGGTGGCGCTAAAGGTTGGCCATTTGCGTCTAGCTGGCCTTGTCCATTATTTTGTTGATACTGAAGATTGATATTCTCCATTCTGTTAATTAATTCTTCTACTTCTAAAGCTTCTTGTTCTCTTCTTCTCTTGTTAGCAAGTCTGATCAACGATTCCGGATTATTAAGGATCGGAGGTGTTGGCTCTAGATCCTTGAATAGCCTTCTTCGCATACACCAAACCTAAGAACCTGAAAAGAAATGAACAAACAGAAAGCCAGAAGGGTGTTTATTTTTAAGTTTTCGTTGAATTTAGTGTTTATTTTTAAGAAATGAGGAAAGGTGTTTGTTTTTGATGATTTCAGGTGAGTTTGGGGTCAAAACGATGAGAAAACAAAAAAATTTGGAGTCCACAGCAGGTCTGACCGGCTAGCCGGTGAGCTGGCCGGCATACCGGCCAAACGAGCTGAGAACCCCAAACTCTCTGACCACTGCGTCAGCAATGACGCAGCGTTGCAGAGTCACCATTTGCGCCACCGAGAAATCCACCGGCATGCCGGTCAGATGACCGGCTAGCCGGCCAAAGGAGTTGAAGGTTCTGGTTCTTGCGTCAGCAACGACGCAAGGATGCTGCGTCATGATTTGCGCCATCGACACGCCACCGGCATGCCGGTCAAATGACCGGCTAGCCGGTGAAAGAAAGTGAAGTCTCTGATCACTGCGTCAGCAACGACGCAATGTGCTTGCGTTTTGAGGGAAAAAATCGAATTTAGTAAATTTTTTCCACCGCCCTCGCGACCGGTATGCCGGCGAATCCGCCGGCTAGCCGGTGCACTATTGCGAGAGGCGGTTTTGAGCTTATTAAACCTAGTTTTGTGCCTCCTTTTCCAAGCCAACCTTATATTCCGAATCCTTGCCTCCACCTACTCCGAAAATCATCAACAAACAGCTATAAAATCATCAAATCAAGCCTTCTTTCAACATAAAAACACACAATCAACTCACAGCTTCTCCAAAACATCACCAAAAATTCATCTTTTCTTCATAAATTCCCTCTTTCCAACCTTGAAATTAAACCCAATTCTTTCACAATTCCTCTCAAATAACCTTAACCCATCTCATATTCCACCTAATTCTTGAAGTTTTAAGGCTCAAAACATCAAAATTCAAAGCTTTTCTCTAGCTTTTTCTCTATTTGAAGTTTTGAGTTTGGGGTGAAAAGAGATGACTAACAGAACTGCTTCCATGTGTAACTATCGAAGAAACATACCAAGAAACAGGAACAATGTTGGAGCTAGCCCAGACCAAGCAATTGAGATTCCGGATTCGCGATCCAAAAAGACTGAACAAAACCCAATTGCTCCGAAAAGAAAGGTAAATCCAAGTAAGGCTAATCCGAAAAAGAGTAGGTTAATTGATGAAAGTGATGAAGAAAGTGAGGAAGAAGTTGAAGAAGAGATTGAGGAAGAAACTGAACAAGAAGTTCCCGAAGAACCAGTGCAACAACAAAAACCTCCGCGTAGGAAAGCATGGGCTCAAAAGCCAAAGAGAGTCTTCATTCCATGGGATACTCAGGTTCGTGATAGAATTCAATTTTTGAAGTTTGGTGAGGAGATGAATCTTCCTAAGGGTATTATGACTAGTGCTTATAAAGATTATGGTATTACTTGTGATAAATTGGGTTGGAAAGAATTGCGTGAAAGGAAGCTTGAGTATATTCCTACCTTGGTGCGAGATTTTTATGAAGGAATCGCCTTTTCAAAAGAAGTAGTTGTTATTCGCAAAAAGATAGTTCCTTTCTCCGTGGAACTCATTGGTGGTCCTTTGTGTGTTCTAAAAATGATGCAATAAATAATCGAACCACAACTGCAACTGTACGGTTGTCCCAAGTAATATAGTTGATAAAACAGATTCGTTCCAAGGATGGAAGGGCTGACTACATTGTTTAACAAGTAATGAATGGTTGCACTTATGAAAACAGGTAAAGAAATAATGATTGTTTTGGTTTTTGTATTAATTCTACTGAATGAAAGAGTAATGATAAAATGCAAGTAAAAGGTAAAACGCAAGTAAAAAGATGTAAAACGCAGTATGAGAAGTAGCACTTGAGAACGCAAGGGATCTTCCTAATCCTATTTCATAACCTATGCTGTTTAAGGGTCAAATTGGTCAATTACAATGGTCGGGATTCTAAATTCCTTATACCCCCGTCAGAGTGGACTATAAGGCGATCCTAGAGTGTCACTAGTCCCGTCAGGGTAAATATGATCCACTTTTGGATGTTTAAGTTTTATTGCCTCATTGGCCCTAGAATTAGCCAAGTTCGTCAGAATCAATAGCTTCTATCCTAGATTGAATAAATGGTTCTATATCTAAAGCCTCCGTCAGGATGATCCAATTGCCACTAATTAGAATAGCATAGATACTAACACCTGTTCCTAGTTCATGACGCTAAAAACAGTAAATATTCTCAATTTATCGAAAAGAGTAAAAGACACAATCTAATTTAATTTAACAGAAACCCAAATTCAACATATGAAATTCAACATATGTTCTTTAATACCCTCTTATTAAAGATGTGAAATTGAATGATAGAGAAGATGTTAAAGTGTGGACTGAGAGTATTAAGATGAAGTTTTCCTTTAAAAAAACTCTAGCTAAAATTAATTCTAAGGAAGAATCTGATCAGGTAACTTGGTTCAACCTTGTATGGAGCAAGAAAAACATTCCAAAGTGTGCTTTTATCACGTGGATTGCAGTTAATGATAGACTAAGTACGAAGGATAGGATGTTACAATGGGGCAATACTATAAATCCTCTATGCTCCTTATGTAAAGCTGGAGTTGAATCTAACTCTCATCTTTTCTTTGAGTGCTCTTTCAGTAAGAGGGTATTAAAGAACATATTATGCAGGTGTGATTTAAACTGTGTACCGAAGGACTTTGATGATATTTGTAATGAAGTGAACAAGATAGGAAACAAGGAAAAGATAAGCTTTGTGAGTAACATGATTACTTCGTATGTGTATAACTTATGGTGGCTGAGAAACGAGTATGAACATGGAGGCAAGGTGATAAATGATGAGCAGCTATGTAAGAGAATAGAAAATATGGTGAAAATGAAGTTACTAGCATGGAATGTCAAGAATATGAAGATTAAAGAGATGGTGGATAAATTGGATTAGTGAATAGTTTCTTTCTTATCTTTATGTTAATGTCCATTTGATAAAATTTGTAATAGATAAGTAACGGGTTGGTTTTTAATTATAGGTTGTAATAGTTGTAAAGGTTATTTGAGTATGTAGTAAGGCTTTTTGTAATTTGGGCCGAGATTAGCTCTAGTGACCCATGTTGGGCTTTAGATGTCTTGGTTTCAAATTGTAAAAGATATTGGAAGTTGATTTGCTATTAATAAAGTTTGATTTAATGATAAAAAAAAACATATGAAATTCAATAAGATTTGGGAATTACCCATGTAGCATTCTCAAGCGCTAAAATGAAATTAGCTCATACTAATTAAAAGAAAAACTAAATTAATTGAAATGGAATTCATATTTGATTACAAAATTAAAATTGAAAGAAACCTAATTTCCGGAGTTGGAATGACTGAGAACGGAGATATAGACCCTCTGCAGTTCTTGCAGCTTCTTCTTTCTTCCTTATGTTGCTTCTCTCTGATGTTTAATCTTGTGGAATGTGAATTGTCTAAAAAATAGAAGTCAAGGCCTCCTTTTATCAGTAGAAAAACGGATTAGGGCTTGGACGTAATAATAAAACACTAATTAAATGTCCAAGCCCAAATTCTAAGCCCAAAATCCCGTAACTGCTGATACACCTTCACTAAAACGGCTTTTCCCGCTTCGTTACAACTCCGATTGACCTGAAATCAGTTGCTAAATTTCCATAACTCGATAAGGAATGTTTTCTCTTCAAAGGTCAGCGGCTAAATCAGCTCTTAAGCACCTCGAAATCAGCAATCTTTGGCATGGAAAACAGATTTGCAGCTCTAAAAACAACTTCTTCGGGATTTCTCAAGTCTTGACTCTATCTCTTGATCTTTGACTCTTCTCTCGGATTCCATTCCTAGCTAATATTCAAAACCTACAAACTTTTCACTAAAATACACAAGATTACGCGCAAAAGTTTAATAAATTAAAAATATTAGAAATGAAATGGGAATTCCGAATTATTGCATTTTTAACTCAAAAGTCTTTCAAAATATTCAATTAAACATCAAAAATGATGTCTCCCAAGGGTCGAAAATAAGAACAATTAGGGAGACATCACTCATTCGTAAATCATTGAAACTACCCGAATTTTCCGGTATATGTCCTTTCCAAGAATCTCTTAATGAACCTTCTTTTGATTATGAGTCCCTTTGGGGGAAAGTGCTTGTTGATGGGGCCCGCCTAATTTCCGAAGGAGAGAGATATCCTGGACAGATGTATAGTAGTAATTTGTTACCATGTGCTAAGGTATGGTCCCATTTCATAATCCCTACTTTCTTCCGAAATAAACATATATCGGAAGTGAAGAAGGAGCATCTTTTGTTCATTAAGTGTATTATCGAGTAGAAACCCATGGATGTTGCTCGTGTGATATATGATACCATCATGGAATTTGCTAGAATTCCTACCTCACAACAAAATCTCAAATTCCCTTGTACCATCACTACCTTGTGCTTAGACGCAAATGTTCCGCGTAAAGACGCAGAGATAGATCGTGTTGTAGTTGGTGAAAGCATGGGTATAGCTTTGGTTCAGAATATTCATGATGAAGTGTTAAGAGCCGTAAGAACTCCTAGAGCTCCTCCAAAGAATAAGATGCATACCACTAATGAGTTGGAAGCGAAAGTGAAGGTGTTAGAAGAGAATCAAGTGAAGATGATTGCGTCTTTGGGAAACGTTACTAAAGAATTAGAACTTCTCCGAAACATGTTAATGGGGGTGAGCACAATTCAACACGCCACCTATGGTTTACTTACGCAAGAGAAAGTTCATGGACGCAACACCGATAACCAGCCTCGCGCTGGTTAAGATACGTTTTCTATCCCTTTCGCGTTTTAGTTAGTTTAGTTTATTTTTAATGCGTTGAGTCTTTTCGAGTCGTGGGGACACGACTCATTTTTGAGTTTGGGGTGGGGTTCGTTGCCTCATCCCAGTTTTTATGTGTTATGTGTTTTATTTACTTTCAATAAAATAATTTTCGGAGTTGCGTTTGACTATAGAAGATTTTAAATGTCCCTTTAAGCATACTTTTGATGAATCAATGATAGTAAATAGTGGACTTTAGGGAATAATATAAAACACATTTAGAATTGCATGCGGATATAGGTAGTTGATAGGAAAAATTAATGAACAATGCAAATGAAGTAAGCTTGTACTTAAGGAATATGTTTGGTGTGTAGAACGTGAAATCCTAATTAGTAGAGAACCCACCTAGATATGAACTAAAGACAAGCTATGTACTTAGGAAAATGATAGGGGCAGTTCTTTCTTAGCCATTTGAAGCCTTTTAGCTTGCTATCCCTTATTATAATTTTATCCGTCTTAGCCAAGTTTGAGCCTTAAGCCTTTTCTTTTGTAGCCACGATATAAGCCCATTATCCTTTAGATTATTAGGCATGACCAAATGACCCGCACTTGAATCACAACCCTGAGACTTGTCTCGAGCTTGAGTTTGGGGTGGAGGGTCCACATTTGGGAAACTACATTGGGAAGGGATTATAGGTGTTTGTATTGAGGCACAAAAATAAAAGATGATATTATTATTTGTAACCCTTTGCCGGGATTTGAAAAAGAAAAAAAACAAAAAAAAAAGAGAAAAGAAAAAAAAAATTATAAGAGACATGACCTTTTACATCAAAATGATGGTCATGGGCATCTTGTACAAAAAAAAAGAAGAAAAGAAATGAAAAAGAAAATAAAAAGAAAGAAAGAGTAAAATAAACCGGCAAAGTAGAATATTTTGGAAAAATCATCTTAGATTAATTGGGTTGACATGGGGACGCAACATTATCGCGTCAAATGGGTGAGTGAGAACATTTTTTAGCGTAAACTCAAGCTCGAGGACATTGTTGATGGTAAGTGAGGAGAGAGCCAAAAGCTCACTTCAAATTTACCAAATATATATCCATACCGTCCTTAAGACAATATTAAAACCATAAAGACCTCGTGATTCCTAAGTGCAAAGTGAATTTATGATTCTGTTGATAAGGAATATACTAGGTGGAGCGTTCAAAGCGAGGTAGGATTAATGACCACCCCATAGCCATCATACAGATATGAGTACAAGTGTAACCTTCAAGCATTGCAACTTTAATTTTATGATTGACATTATTTATGTTCGATTTTGCATGATAATTGTATGTGTATATTAGTTCCTAGAGTTTTGTTATATGAGATTTATCTTAAGAATTGCTTTAGGTGTATTTGCTAGCTTCTATTTGTGTTTGCGTTTACTTCTACACCTTGTTTTGGTTTGTTTTGCTTTGTCGGGACGACAAAGGTTTGAGTTGGGGGTCTTGATGTCTCCTTAATTGTTATTATTTTTTACCCTTAGGAGACATCATTTTTGGTGTTTATTTAATCAATTTGATAGACTTTTGGACTAAATATGCAATAATACGATTTTCCTCTTTTATTTCTAGCATTTTTAATTTATTAAGCTTTTGCGCGCGTAATATTTGTATTTTTAGTGAAAAGTTTACATGTTTTAGATGTTAGCTAGAAGAGGAATCCGAGGAGAAAGTCAAAGATCATGATATGGAGTCAAGACTTGAAGATAAATCCCGAAGATATTATTTTTTAGAGCTGAAAATCTGTTTTCCAGGCCATAGATTGCTGATTTCGAGGTACTTAAGAGATTATTTAGCCGCTGACCTTTGAATAGAAAATATTCCTTATCGAGTTACGGAACTTTAGCAACTGGAATTAGGTCAATCGGAGTCATAACGAAGCGGGAAAAGCCGTTTTAGTGAAGGTGTATCATCAGTTACGGGATTTTGGGCTTAGAATTTGGGCTTGGACATTTAATTAGTGTTTTATTCTTAGGTCCAAGCCCTAATCCGTTTTTACACTTATAAAAGGAGCCTTTGACTTCTATTTTCATAACAATTCACATTCTACAAGATAAAACACCAGAGAGAAGCAACATAAGGAAGAAAGAAGAAGCTGCAAGAGCTGGAGAGGGTCTATATCTCCGTTCTCAGTCATTCCTATTCCGGAAATTAGGTTCTTTTTATCTTTAATTTTATAAACCAATATGAATTCCCTTTTATTCAATTTAGTTTTGTTTTCAATTAATATGAGCTAAACACATTTTAGCGCTTGAGAATGCTATATGGGTAATTCCCAAATCTTATTGAATTTCATATGTTGAATTTGGGTTTCTGTTAAATTAAACTAGATTGTGTCTTTTACCCTTTTCGATAAATTGAGAATATTTACTGTTGTTAGCGTCATGAACTAGGAACAGGTGTTAGTTTCTAGGCTATTCCAATTAGTGGCAATTGGATCATCCTGACGGAGGGTTTAGATACAGAACCATTTATTCAATCTAGGATAGAAGCTACTGATTTTGACGAACTTAGCTAATTCTAGGGTCAATGAGGTAATAAAACTTAAACATCTAAAAGTGGATCATATTTACCCTGACAGGACTAGTGACACTCTAGGATCGCCTTATAGTCCACCCTGACGGGGGTATAAGGAATTTAGAATCCCGACCATCGTAATTGACCAATTTAACCCTTAAACAACATAGGTTATGAAATAGGATTAGGATGACCCCTTGCGTTCTCAAGTGCTATCTTCTCATACTTGCGTTTTACATCATTTTACTTGCGTCTTAGCTTTTAATTGCATTTTGCATTTAGTCTTTTAATACTTAGCATTAATACAAAAACCAATCAAACATATTATCTTTATTTGCTTTCATAAGTGCAATCATTCATTAGTGGATAAGCACTTTAGTCAACCATCCCGTCCTTGGAACGAATCTGTTTTATCAACTATATTACTTGGGACAACCGTACACTTGCGGTTGTGGTTCGATTATTTATTGCATTATTTTTAGAACACACAAAGGACCACCAGATACCTTGATAAAACATCGCTAAATGTAAAGATGGGGTATAACTATGAAGGGGACATCTAGCTAAATTTTGTTTAAACCTTGTCCATGCATCTCCGACTTCTTCTTTATTCTCTTGGCTAAACATAGCAAGCTCCATCTGATCTTTGAGTCTCATACTCTTCGGATAAAAAACAGTTAAAGAATGCGGCTTGAAGTTCTGTCCAAGTATTTAATGTACCTGGTGGTTATTTATCTAGCCAATCACCAACCTTGCTGGTCAGAAAGAATGAAAACATGTGACAATACAGTTGCTCGCGTGTAATTCCTGGAGTAATGTAGGCATCACAAATCTTCATGAACTTTTGAATCGCTCTTACCGGATCTTGAATTGATGTACCCACTATAGAGTCCAAAATTCAAAAATTGAATGAGCATAATACCCGTATTGGGTATGAATTTGATATTCTAGATCTCTGGAGGACGATAACATAATGGTTGAACTTGAAAAGGTGCTCCCAAGCCTGGGAGATCTTGTTCGTGTCTGTTGACGTTTCTGTTATCTTCCCGTGGTGGGGGTGGTATTTGTCCTAACAGACCAAGTGGCGGATCCACTAATGGTGGATCTTGTCCTACTTGTTTCTCTGCCATTGCTCTTCTTCGTGCTCTGTCTTCTTTCACTTGTTTATTATAAGCTCTGAAGCTCCACTCGGGCTCCGCAAGAGGGGGCAAAGGATTCATTGTTAGAAACCTGAAAAAGACTAGAACAACCCAAAAAAGCGTAAAAATGGAAAAATAAAATTAACTAAAAACTACTACTACTAAAAGTAAATAAACCACATGCTAACGAGACACAAGTCTCTGGCAACGGTGCCAAAAACTTGGTGTCGCCTAAGGTGTGATAAAATAATAGACACCCTAGACTGAACACGTAAGTCACTACAAGTATCACAGATCGTATGCAAGTTTTACTAGTAAGTAAGATTCATTCCTCAGAGGCTTAGATGTTATGCTTATGGGCAAATAAATTCAAGTAGCAAATAATAATTAAAGACAAGAAAGTAAATAAATATTATTGATGAGGAGATACGGTTAAACTAAATAAAATAAAAACAAGTAAATAAAAGGTGAGAGAATTAGATGAGAGAATATAGCTCAGGTTTTGCGAGTATGCACTAATCCTTCTATTTCTTCTACTATTTAATAAGGGTGATAATAGCTTTTAGATAAGTAGTCAGGGTTCTAAATTCCTCCCTACCCCCTTCTGGGTGGACTAGGGTGGCTACCTCACAATCACGAGGGGACTTAACTAAGGTGCTCCTACGCCACTAGGTTCTTAGATGAGACTGGTCTTTTAATGACGATCGCTGATTAAATTGAACCCTAATGACTATCTAGTGAGGCAAGCCCTAACGGATCACTACCGCATGGTGTTTCAATAGTTAGACACACCTCCAGGTGACCATCTAACTACTATTAGCACAACCCTAAATTGATTTGGTTTAAGACAGACAATAAATCAAAACACATAAAACAAATATATGGTTAAGCAACTAGAATCAATTTAAAATAGTTCTCCCAAAGAAACATAGATAGAAGAAAATATAATTCATAGATTATACATATGCAAAACCCAAACTATGGGTAAATTAGTTCATACTAGAAAAAATAAATTAAAACAAAGATACATACTGTCAACTTGCTCTCTTGAATGACTAAAGATTGGACTAAGGTTTAGAATTGAGCAAGGACGAGTTTACAAAGGTTAAAGGGTGGATTTATATGGGTGTAGGAAGCCCTAAATATTTTTCTTGGAGTAGGAGGCAAGTAATTAGATTTTTTAGCCTAACTCAAATTCGTAACCCTAAAATATAGAAAAGGTAATAAAATGTTTATGTCTTGAGTTGGCTGTAACTTCTTTAATATTGCCCTGATTGATGCGTTCTTTATATCAAAACTGATCGTCTCGGAAAGATCTACACTTTTTCATCAAACTATTGTTTCAAATTCCCAGCCAATCATGAGTTATGATTACTTTTGTGGACGTGGCTGCTGAAATTCAGATTTACTTGGCAACTTTTCTTTTCCTATTTTATCTTTTCCTTCATTTATCTCCAATTTCCATCCTTATATTCATTCCTTTATCTATTGGAATGGATTTGGCATCTAATTAATTACCATGTATCTTTAAAGCTTCACAATTATCAAAAAATACACCAAATATGGTCTAAAAATAATAAATCATCAAATCAAGACAAGTACTAGTGTACTAATAAAAATTGATTATTTAACTTCCTAAAAACCTAAAATGATGTCTTCAATATAGATTAAATCCTCAAAAATAGGGAGACATCACTAGATCAGTACCATTTTGGCTCGAAATCAGTAAGAAGTGACAGATTTCCAGATTCATATGCTCTTGTTCAACACTTTGAGTGGTACCTTTTACTTTTTTGTCCTCTCCTTTTGATCTAAGACTTTAAAGTTCACTTATCCTCCTCATATTGGTGCTCACCAGCATCTATGTACCTAAGAACTTTATGCTAAAAACAAACAAATTAACACACAAAAGCTCTAAAAACGCAAATAACCTAATTCGGAAAAGAAGAAAGTGAAATATGACAAAATAAGCTCAAAAGTCTATCTAATAAGGCCGATTTATACCTAAAATGATGTATCCTAAGGGCATATATGTAACAAGAAAATGGAGGCATCACCTTGACCTTGACCTCTTTGTTGGTATGTGTTGTTCAGAGGACGTGGTTGACAATTACCTTGATTTGCGTCCCCTTGAGGATTTGAATTCTGCATACCCAGATGATATCTATTACCAAATTGTTAATTCCCTCGATTTGATATGAAGTATACAGATGCTGGATTTCCTTGCACTCTTTCCATGTATGATTTGGTACTTCACAAAGTGGACAACCTTGTGCTTATTACAGTATATTTGTTGTAGTTAGATTTTGACGCTTTTGGTCCATTTCAAGTTTTATCTGCTTGAATTTATTTTCCAGTGATGCTAATTTAGATGATTGAGCAGTTTCTGTTCCTAATCGAAGCGTGTTTTCGGTATTTGTGGTAGGAGCTCGTGCAGTTGGCCAACTCCTTTCTGTTTCTATAATATGTTACATACATTCTACAGCTTCTGTAGGATCCATGGACATAAATCCTCCTTTTCCAAGATTATCACCCTCAATCTACTTTCTGCATTAATACCTTGATTAAATATAGCTAACTGTAAATATGGGGTATAACCGTGGAGTGGACATCTTCCAAGGTTCTAGTGTATGCTCGAGAATCCTGAAAGTGCATTCAGGGCTTATAACAAACATTTAAGAGAAGAGAGGAAGCATAGAGAAGCCATGTCTAACATAGAGGATAATTTAGTTCCACATGAGGAAAATAATCTCATTAATAACAACAATCAAAGAATACCTATTCCTTAGGTATTACTTATTCCTCAAGTAATAACACCACCATGACGAGAGTTCATAAATAATCTACGTCACAAACAAGATCTCCAAGTCTTGGGAGCACGGTTTCGATTTCAACCATTGGTGTATCGTCCTCCAGTGATCCACAATATAAAGTTCAGGCTCGATTGGGTATGCTAAGTCAAGTTACAAGCTATTGACACTATAGTGGTGCAACGATGCAAGATTCGGTAAGAGCGATTTAGAAGTTTATTCAGATTTGTGATGCCTACATTACTCCAGGCATTACACGCGAGCAACTGTATTGTCATATGTTTTCGTTCTTCTTGTCCATAAGTTGTGGTGATTGGCTAGATAGAAAACCACCAAATACAATTAACACTTAGGATGAACTACAAGCCGCATTCTTTAACCTTTTATGTCCGAAGAGTATGGGATTAAAAGATCAAATGGAGCTTTCTATTTTTTGCTAAGAGAATGATGAAGAAGTAGTAGCCGTATGTACAAGGTTTTAATAGAAGATAACAAGATGTCCACTCTACGGTTACACCCCATCTTATTAGTTAGTGATGTTCTATCAAGGTATTAATGCAGAAAGTAGATTGAGGGTTGATAATCTTGGAAGAGGAGGATTTGTGTTCATGGATCCTACAAAAGTAGTAGAAGGTATGGAACGTATTATAGAAATAGATAGGAGTTTGCCAATAGCATGAGATCCTATCAGAAATACCAAAGGAACACTTTGATTAGGTACGAAAACTGCTCATTCAGCTAAATTAAAGCATAAAAAAATCAAATCAAGCAGATGAAGCTTGAGATGGAACAAAATTGTCAAAATTTATCCAGAACAAATGTAGTGCAAGAAGCACAAGGTTGTCTACGTTGTGAAGTATCAAATCATTCATGGGAAGAGTGTGAAGGAAATCGAGCATCTGTATACTTCATATCAAATCAAGGGAATTACGAATTTGGTAATAGAAATGATCCACGTATGCAGTATTCAAACCCTCAGAGGGCCACAAATAAAGGTAATTATCAACCACGTCCCCTGAACAACACTTACTAATAAAGAGGTCAAGATCCGTATTAAGGAAAACAAAGTTATAATAGACCAGCTCCTCCACAACAAACAACCCATGATGCTTATACCAATAATCTAGCTTAGAAAGCTTTACCACAACATCCTCACGAAGGAGTAGTGTCAAAAAGATATTACAAGACTTCATGGATTTAGTTACAAAAAATATTCAAACACACCATGAGAACTTCAGAGAACAAGAGGCTACAATTCAGATCTTAAGCACACAGATGCACCAAATAAAGAAAAGTATGAATAATTTGGTGGAATTAAGAAAATAGATGGATACTAAAGAAGGTGATGAAAATGTTGGGTTCGAATGTGCCAACCTGCCTTGAAACAAAAAAGAAAGAAGAATTATTACATGCTGCAGAAAATGCCGTGAAACTTCCTAGAAATTTAGGAAAAACCAACCGAGCCTAGCCCCGAAGAATCAGACTTATCCGAAGAATCTGACTTTGTAAATATTCTCAAGGACATGCAAGAAGAGAATAGATCGTTCATTAAACTACAAGCTAGTAAAGCACTAAAGATAGAGGAAGAAGCCTCAAGAGAGCAGAAAGAAGACATCTATTGTGCAAGAAAAGAAAGACGAAGAAAAGATGGGATGGCCACCTATTATTCAAGAAATGTCACTATCCATTTTGAAGACAAATCCAATGGTTGAAATTGAACTCAAGGCATTTGTAGAGGCGTACAGTCCAGATAAAATCAATGCCTAGATGCTTGAGATTGCAAAGAAAGGGCTAACACCGCAACAGGTATTCACGCAAGTTAATACAAAGAAAGATGCGAATGTAGAAGCCAGTAAAGAGATTGTAGCTCATACTTAGAGAGTTTCGAGAAGAGTTGACAAGGAGTTACCACTCAAGCTCAAAGATCCAGGAAGCTTTAATCTTCCTATTCAAATCAGTGGTATGCTCAAAGTGAAATCCATGTGTGATGTGGGTTCGAGTGTGAATCTTATGCCCAAGTCCATGTGCGATAGACTTGACATCAAGAAGGTGGAAAAAAATCCTGTGAACTTACAATTTGCGGATAACTCAATGACAAAGACATGGGGAATAGTGGAGGACGTTCATGTCCAAGCAGGTTATATCACCATCCCTACTGGCTTTGTATTCTTGATTACGATGCAGATAAGCAGGTTCCAATCATATTTGGAAGGCTGTTCTTGGCTACATGTCAAAGCATCATCAACTTCCAGGAGGGAACAGTTAACCTACGTGCTAAAAACGTATCCGAGACATTCTATGTCTGGGGCAAGAAAACAAGGAAGTTAGTTCCTGTCATCCACATTGCTACCACGTACATAGTCCTAGAAGCAATCCACGTAAATCCTGTGGATACTAGACCAATGAGTGAGTTTGGGGTCGGCCATGGAGATGTATGGAAAACCCGCAAACCAGAGAATAGGACACAAAATCAAAAAGATTCGTGGATGGGACCATTTACCGTCAAAGAAGTTGTTTTGGAAAAAGTGATAGAGATCAGACCCAAGAGGAGTATTCTACGGAGATTAGTATAAATTCATAGCCTTCCTCGTTGTTGGGTATGCTATATAAGGAAATTCTAATAGAGGTAACACGTGTAACTTTGGAAGACGTAAAACAAAAGTGATGCACGGGAGACAACCCGTAATTTTTTATGTTTTTACGTCTTTAATTTATGTTTAGATGAGTTGTTTTTAGTAGATATTGCAGTATTGAGGAAGGTATTAGTGTTTTTGATGTGCCGGTACTTAAGAAATCGAGTTTGGGAGAAGAAACCAAAAAATTCGGCAAAAATCAGATGTACCATGCAGTACACATCACCATCACTGCGGTGCCCCGTACACCAATAAGCGTCACAACGGTAGAGGAAATCAGGTACACATGCGAAGCAAAGGTTTCATCCAGAGCATTCGTGCGGTATACCGCACGGGTGTCGTGGTGCACCATAAAAAGAAATCTGTCACCACAGTTCAGCGACAAAGCTCACGAACCAGACAGTATCGTCACTCGCGCCAAACCGTGACGCGTTCTAAAACTGAAGGTACCTGAGGTACACCACATCAAGCCAAGAACCGTGACAACGTTATGTTAGATCCGGGTCAATTACGATATCTCATTACCAAAACCGTATCGTCAAGACCGTGGCACTGGGTGAAACAGAAGACATCTGCAGTGCACCATACGGCACCGTCAGAAAAAGGGAATAAAAGAAGGTTAGGTATATACCTATTAGTTCAGAGATATGAAGAAACTATTAAAAATCCTTCCCTACTTGATGAGACTTCTTTTTGGATCCGTATTTCTGGTATTCCACCTTTTTTATTAAGGAATCGAGTGTTTCTAAAATTGATTCAAAAATTGGTAAGGTTATTGAAGTTTCTCTTCCTGTCCCATTGAAATTTAAAGAGAATTCGAGTTTCAAGAGTCGAATGTGTTGTATTAAAACCTCTGTTAGTAGGTTTTAATCGGTGGTGGTCGGTTGCGGGAGGTCTGAGATTAATGATGCCAACACTTTTTTTGTTGTTTAATGTCTTTTGTATTATTTAAGGGTATATTAATATTTGGTAATCCTTGAATTCCCTTTAAAAACTAAGATATATACTATTCGCAGAAACTCAGTCTCGTAGAGTATCATTCATCCATAAAAATAATAAAAGATTTTTTAGAAAAAAAACACAAAAATATAAAGATATTTTATTTTAAAAATAATCATAAAACAATTTAGGAAAAAATAATGTTAAAAAGCATATATGAATTTTTAGAAAAAAAATAACGGTAAAATAATTTTTAGAAAAATAACTGTAAAAGATTTTTTTTAAAATAATGTAAAAAAAAAATTATGAAAAAATACAAAAGAAATATAAAAATAATCATAAAAAAGTTTATAAGAAAACAATATGTAAAAAACATAAAATGAATTAAAAAAAATAATGTTAAAAGAATTTTTTAAAAACACATAAAAATAATTAAGATAATGTATAAGTTGTAAAATTTGACAAACTTGTTATTTTTGGTTACAAAGTTCAAACTTATTGTATTAGTTTTTAATATTTTATTAAATTTATTTTATACATATCATTTTTGTATTCTAATAAATATTTACTTATTCATTTTAATTTGCAATTATTTATTCGGGTTGTAATAATTATGTATTTATTTATCGTATTGTATTTTAATATCTAATTATTCTTAAGGGTTGTAATAATTAGTGTTTTATTCTTAAAGATTAATCTTAATGTACTTATATTAGTTTTGATTGTTTCAATTTAGAATTCAAATTATACAAAGTAGAAACTCAAAAATTTATAAAAATTGGTAAATAAGTTTTAGGTTTAAACTTGGTCCACGTGTTATATTAAATAGTCAAATACATTATTGGATTATAAAAGAGTAAAACTTACATCCTATATTGGATTGTTAAATATTTACAACATAACTAACAATTATATTCATTAAACACACATTATTAGATTAACTATGTATTTACTATAATTATATTTTTCATGATAAAAACATTAGGTTTGTGTTATAATATGATCCGTATGAGACCATTTAGTATTTGATGTATGTATTTTCCTTATTAATGTACCAAATATATTTCCGTCATACACATAATGAAATTTTTGATGGGGTTTTCTATTTAAAAGATTTCAAGGATTTGTTATCTTTGCTTAGTTCGAAACAATTTAGAGAAATGACTCACCTTTTAAATTACATTTAATATACACACTTTTTATATAAATTTTTTAGATAATCCACTTTTTTATCACATAATTTTTTTTTTTACTTTTTTAGTTTTGTGAAAGTTTTATGTCATGTCTTTGTATCTAATGGTATTTCTTTGAATCTCTTTACACATTTATGCATGCAATATCTTATATTATCGTATTAATTTTTTTGGAATGCAAATGGTTGTGTATCCTTTAAAATTTATTACATGTTAACGTTGAGTAATATGATTCGATATAGAATCAAAAGGTAAATTCGCCTACTAATGCTATAATAAATTGCACGAAATTGTTACAAAATAATGTGTCACAGAACCAAAACATTCACACTCCAAATAATTTACATGATAACTCCACTATTGTTAAACACACGCATGGATAATATATTACCCTATCTTGCTAGCTCTAATAATAGACCATTTTCATAGGAAATAAATTCAAATTTCTTTCTTACTACCGAGTATGTAAATATCTTATGATTCAATTCGATTAGTGAATTATGTGGATGGTTCTAAGATTTTAATATTTTTATATACATGCTTATATTAAAGCGTCGCCTTTGGTGTGCGGTTCGAATGTATTTATTCATTGAATATCGAGCATGATTTTTGGATAATTACCATTTTATATATAGGTCCTTTAGGCACATTCAATACCTTATGTTAGATAACACTTTAATGACCTACCATGTTGCGCTGTCTATTAAAAATTAATTTGTTTGTGGTAATGTTTATAATGAAGAAAAATATTATTCACTATTAAGTGATAATATTGATATAGTATTTGCATTTAAATGGTAAAACTCTTTTGAATTTACTATGATACAACATCTTAATGATTAGTTTCAGCAAACTAATAATTCAATATAACAAAGATAAATGAAAAATAGAAACTTAACATGAGTAAAAATTAATCACTACTTGATCACAAAACTAAATTAATAAGGATTCATTTTGAAGTGGAATATGAAACTCAATTGCTAACAATAATGTATAGTAACCTTTGTTTCACAACCTAATAAGTCAACAAACCTATGTTTTCTTGAAACAAAAAATAGTCAACAAATTTGTTATTAACAAATTTGAGTAATGATATTTACTATCCATAATTATCTCACCAAATATACCACCTATAACATTGTATGGTTCGATTGGAAGTAAATTGTAAATATTTGAATTAATTATTCTAAATCTAACAATTCTAATTGAATCACGTTACATCATGGGTTGTACGATTAATCGTAATAATTTCATATAAGCATCCAATTATAATAACATGTCACATTTGTAAATTTTTAAAACATTACTATAAATATTATAGTTTTATAAATTATGTTCTTTCATGGAGAATTTAACATATAAGTTAAACTTCCTCTTATTTTTGTGAAGGATATTTAGTATTCATGACATTACTAAATAATATTTTTTATTATATGTAAAAATAATTGGATACATATTAGTGGATGAAATGAAACACTTAATATTAAATATTTTCTCGTACTAACTCATACATAAAAAATCACCTCATTTAATTTCATAAAGATAAATCTATAAGAACACTATATATAATAACAATTAATATACAAATATGATAAAACACAAAAAATATCATATTATAAATGTCTTACATAAAATCAAAAGCATCCTAAATATAAAAATCAAATAAACAATCATTTCAAGTGTAAGTTCTCGGTTGATCTCTAGTGGATGATGCGAGGACTGTCCAAAGTTTGAAAGTTATTTTTGAGATGTTGAGAACGTCAATGGAAATTGTATCTCTTGTTATGATATGATTTAACTTGATCCATCTTGTGCAATTGACAGAATATTTTTCATATGGGTAGTAAAGAAAACATTTTTGAAAAGTCGAATTACACCTAGACAAGCAAAAATTAGTTATTATTGGATTGATTAATGAAACGAAAAATAAACTCGAATATATCAAAAATATTGAGCATTCCTTGTTAAAATCGAGAAATAAACATTATTTAATTTTTATAAAATATTAATTAGTTAAATAATAAACGCACTTACCCCCAAGTTTAAGTTCTTTCCGAATTTACGGACACTAGTCAATGCTACAATTTATATAAAATACACACAGATTAGCATAAGATTTAAGCGTCTTTTATTGTTCTCTTACAAGTCTATTAGATTGATTCATCTTTGTTTATCCTTATATTATAATAGTTCTAGGAAAATCTTTAACTTGGGGGCAAGTGTGTTTATTTCTTAACTATTTAATATTTTATGATATGAATTAAGATTTAACCATCAAATATTTTTTACCAACTTTATATTAATACATACGTGAGAGCTGATCAATTAATTTTCAAACTAGAGTCTTTTAATTTTTTAGACTAAGCCTGACAGAGGATAGGGTCTCATAGAAAGTATTTTGTTTATATTTTTTTATATTTTAAACTTACACAATATAAGTTATAATATAATTGACAAACAAATGGTTTAATAACAACCACTGAAATCACATGGTTTATATTCATATTGGTATACATAGAATGATTGTAATCTTGTAGTAATTTAATTTTTTTAAGATGTATTGTATATATGTGAATTATCTCTTTCTCTTTTGAAATTTTTTATCTATGGAGATTGGATATCGTAGAGATGTATCATACATGTTATTAAATTTTTATAATCATTTAATACAATCTATATAATTTATAATTATTGTTAATTTATAACCAAATAACCATACACAAAAATGGTTAGATTGATAATTATATTATAGGGTTTCACAAAAAAATGGTAGTATTTTTATTAAAACTAGATATAAATGAATTGGTCTAATATTTAGGTAAAGGGTGGTTTACCAAGCCCGTGTTCTTCCCTCATACAAGTTTAAAAATTTCACTAATACATACGGTGTTAAATAAAGATAAGATATTGTGAGAAATACTCTTCATCTATCGTTTAACTTTTTTTCTCTCCATTTTAAGAGAAAAATTATATAGAACATACAGTAAATTCTAACACAGGCGAAGATGGGAATTTACCCACCCATCCTATCTAATATCATATAGGTAAAACTTAGTTTAAAGGGTATAATATGAATAGTGTGACCACATGTACAAGTGATAAAATAATAGGTAAAGAACTTAGCGACGAGACCCATATTCCAAATTTAACCAAAGTAATAATAGAAAAAAGAAATATGCATGTTAACATATTGGCTCGAAGGAGTAGCTTCAACTCATAAATCAATTTTTTCTTTTTGTAATTAGTTAGCATGATGTTTTGGAGATTGAATAAATATTTGTAAAGACAATATGAGTGTTGTTTAAATTACCATGTAGATTTAAATTTTTTTGTTTACTAGTGCAATTATAGAGATATTTATTTGTTCATCACAAACTCGATAGGTTGAGAACAATGACCACTTAGTTTTAGATGCACAAATCTTTTAATACAAATTATAACATCCATTGTATTTTATAAAAAAAATGCATAACTGTATTTTAAAAAATAATATATAATTCATAAACCACAAAATAAAATATATTTATGTTAGTTAAACAATATATAATGTACAAGAATTGTATACGAATTCACTTATCAGATACCCTAAAATTAAAACTATTAAAATCAAACCATAAAAAATAAAATTTTAATTAAAAAAACATACCTTAGTTGAAATGCTATGACCATATACAATGTTTTTCACAAGCTTACAAAAATCAAATGATATTTAACTAATATATCTGAAATAGAAATTCATATACACTTACATACATTACTATAGAGGTGGTTTCTATAGAGGTAGAGAACGATAAAATAAGGTATAAGGTAGGCGGTGAGTTTTCAGAGAATAGGTTTTGAATATGTACACAAATATATGGGTTGGGCTTTTGGTGTTAGTGGTCAATAAGGTTATACAAGTATAAAATCCACATATATAGTCATGGTGATGTTTCAAGACTTATTTAGCATTATGGACTTTTTATTTACAAGATAATTCTTTATAAACTTTTGGGCCTTCTTTTATAAATGAACACCTATAAACATATTCAACAAATTAATCAAACTCCACAATCCACTAAGAATTAAGGTAAGGAATAACAAATATGAAAATAAGAGCTTATGTTCGTAAAATTTGTGAAAAATGCCGCCTAAACGGTTTCTGTTAATCTCCAGTGTATGATGTGATGACTCTCTAGAGTGTGAAAGATGTTATTGTGATTTTGATTATGGAAATTGTATCTTATGTTTTGAAATCATTGAACTTGATCTATCTTGTGTAATTGATAGAGGATTGCAAAGGGTTTCTCATATTGTAATAGAAGGGTATGTCCATAAGGATCAATTTTATATCCATTAAGATTGGAGAAGCTATCATTGTTCAAATATTTTGTAGTCAGAGATCCATAAGTAATACTATGGTTTTGTTCGAAAAAATCGTTTTTCTCTTCTAACATAAATCAAAATTCATCATCTATGAATATTTTGAATAGTTGAATTATACCTAGACAAGCAAATATTGGATTTTATTGGATTGATTTATCAACTAGAAAATAACCTCGAATATATAAAAAAACAAGAAATAGTCTCTGTGGGTACCCATGGAATTCGTTAATGAATTTCTAAGTACCCATACTATAAAATAGGACTTTAGGTACCCAACAGATTCTTTTTGTCCAACTGTTAGTGTTTTCTGTTAATTCACACATTAAGTGTGATGTGGAGCCTATGTGCACTTGGTTTCCTTCTAAATGTATGATTAATGTGTGAGATAACAAAAACACTAACGTTTGGACAAAAAGAAAAAGTTGGGTACCTAAAAGTCCTATTTTATAGTATGAGTATCCAGAAGTCCCTTTTCGAATTCCGTGAGTATCCACAAAGTCTTTTTCTCAAAACATAAAAATTAGCATTCCTTATTAAAATTGTGGGAAAAAATAGGAAATTTTAAGAAAATATTAATTAGTTAAAAAATATAAGCACTTACCCCCAAGTTATTGTTCCACGAGATAAAGTTCTTCATAGAACTATTAAAATATATTGATAAACACAGATGAATTAATCTAATACTCATAAGGAAATACCAGTAAGGTAAAAAGAAAAAGACACATAAAGCCTATGTCAATCTGTGTGTATTTATATATATTATAGTATTGACTAGTGATAGTAAATGTGATCGCATTTACTATGTTATGAATACATATTTAAATACATCTAACTTTTCCCAACTCTAATTGATACATACGCTGTAGAGTTGCTCAATTAATTTCCAAACCCGCCCAACCCTGTCACCCTACCTTTGGTCGGACCCTTTTAATTTTTTACACTAAGCCTAACTAAGGATAGGATATAATAGAAATTGGTTTGTGTATATCATTTAACTTATACTTAGTCTTACACAAAATGATTTATAATATAATTGACTGACAAATGTTTAATGAACAACAAACAAATTGACGTGTAATATATTTTTTGTGTTTTACACGGGATGCTTGTAATGTTGTAGATATATATTATATAACAATATAACATATTCACTTATTTAGTAGATAATTCTTTTCTTTTGAGATGTTTGTATATATGTGACTTAATGTTTTCTTTTTTGATAAATTTAATCTATGTAGATTGGATATTGTAGATATGTATCATATATGTTATTAAAATCTTATAATAATTTAAACAATTTTTAAGTATATTAATAAAATTATGACAAAATAACCTAACACAAAAAAAAGTTGTTTGTTTTGAATCGATATTATAAGGTTTCATAAAAAAGTGTAGCATTTTTATTAAAACCGGATCTAAAGGAGTTTGTTTTAGTATTTAGGTAAAGGGTATATTACCAGACCCTTGTTCACACGTAATATAAGGTGTCAAAATTCACCGATTCAATATGGTGTTAAATAAAGATAAGATATTGCAAGAATTACTCTTCATATATCGATTAACTTTTTAATTCTAACAATTTTGATAGAAAAATAGTTAGAACATATAGTAAAGTCGAGGAACAAATGAAAAGATGGGAATTTACACGCCCATCCTATCCAATATCATATAGTTAAAACAAAGGAATCTATTTTTGGTAAAGGCTGTGCACATGAATGGTTTGACCACATTTATAAGTGATAAAATGATAGTATAGGGTTTCACCAAAAAAAGGGTAGCATTTTATTAAAACCGGACTAAATGAATTGGTTTAGTTACTAGACCCTTGTTCACCGTTAATACAAAGTGACAAATTTCACAAATACAATATGGTGTTAAACTAAGACAAGATATTGTGAGAATTACTATTCATCTATCATTTAACCCTTATTTCTGAATGTTTTATAGAAATTTTGTTAGGGCATATACACGCCAATCCTATCGGATACCGTGGAGGTAAAAAATTAAATGTATCTAGGGTAGAGGGTATGAATGGTTTTTCAATATATTTTAGTGCTTTAATGATAGTTAAAGAACTTGGTTTCGTGACACATATTCCAAATTAAACCAAAGGATTAGTAGGAAGAAAACATATACGTTTTGAACAATATTGGCTCGAATAGTAGCCTTCAAGTCATGAATCAATTTTTTTGGTTTAATTAATCTGAATGTTGTTTTGGATATTGAGGAAATATTTATAAAGGTAAAATTAATATTTTTTTTAAATTACCATGTGAATGTAAAATTGTTAGTTTATTAGTTGATTTATAGAGAGATATATTTGTTTATTAGAAACTTGCTAGGTCGAGGACAATGACCGCTTAAATGATTTTACATGACTATCTATGAAATACAATACTTACCTGATGAAGTTGAATCATTTGTAATTTTAAGTATAGGTAATAAACTTATTCTAGTATACTTATTATTTAGGGGCAAGTATATCGTTTGATACCTCATATATATACCTAATCAATTTGTTTATTAATTATGTATTTTCTACTTTATACAAGATGAAGTACATTTTTTTTGAAAAAAATTACACCATAATGTTTATTATTATATATTTTTTGTTATTTAAGTTATAAGTCCATACACAAAACACCTCTTAATTTATTATATATAATGAAAAACTATCAATAAAAAATTGAAGTTTGATAAGATATTTCATTTAAAAAACCAGGTATCGAAAGGCTATATTTTATATCAAAAATCCTAAGTCATAGTTTTAAACACACAAATATTTTAATATAAATTATAACAACATTTGTAATTTTTAAAATAATGTGTAATTCATATTTTATAAATAATATATAATTTATAATTCTCACAATAAAATCTATTTGTATAAGATAAAAATATATAATGTGCAAGTATTTATATACAGATTCACTTATCTGAAGCTCTAAAATAAAAATTATTAAAATCAAACAATAAAAAAAATTAGAATAAGAAAAATATATCTCATGTGAAATGTCACAAACATGAATCTTAGTAATTAATATTATAATCTCGTTTGAAAACCATACAATATTAAACAATATATATGTAATGGAACTTCATATACACTTACATACACTATTACAATGGAGATTTCTACAGAGATAGTGATGGATAAAGTATGGAATAAGGGAGGCGGTGAGTTTTAGAGACTATTGTTCAATTTATATAGAAAATAATATGGACCGGGTTTTAAGGTTTTAGTGGTCAATAGGGTTGTACAAGAATCAAAACTTGCATAAATTGCCACAATGATCTTTCAAGGCTTATTTAGTATTGTGAGCTTTTCTTTAAAAGATGATTCTTTATAAACTTTTTGGTCTTTATTTTATAAATGAACCCCTTTCTAAACATATGCAATACATCAAAATAAACCCGTTGGTGTCGCCTAGGGTGTGATAAAAATAAGATAAATATAAGTCAAGAAAACTACGCACTCTCACCCTAGACAGGCACAGTACTGCAAGTATTACAGGACGTATGCAAGTTTTAGTTAATAAGTTGAGTTCGTTCTCAGGGACTTAAGTGTGTTAATCACGTGGGTAGGAATAACGAGTAAGAAGTAAATAATTAAAGACAGAAAATAAAAGCAAATAGATTTCGAATTTAAGACTTAAAACTAAGAAAATAAAAGACAATAAAGTAAATACTAAGAATATGAGATAAGAGATATAACTTAGGTTTTGCTAGTATGCACTAATCCTTCTAATTCTATCTATTAGATCTAGTTTATAAAGGAGAATTTTAGCTCCTGTATACTTAGTCAGGATTCTAAATTCCCATACCTTAGACCTCGAGAGCGACTAAGGGGGCTACGACACAACCAAGACGTGGTTTAAAATAGGGTTATCAAGCGCTACCAAGGCCCTAAGCAAACACTTCAATCAATTGGTGATATGGTGATTAAAACAAACCCTAATGACTATCTAGTTAGAATCATGTTTTGTCAGAACTAATATCGACACTAGACATTATGTAGTGGTTCAATAGTTAAACACCCAGCTAAGGTGATCATCTAACTACTATTAAGGTAATACTATACTCGTGCACTAGCAAGGAAAACAATCATTAAATCAAAACACATAAACAAATATAAAGGTAAGCAGCTAATATCAATTTAAAACGTGTAATTCCCAAAGAAACTTAGATATAAGAATTAGAATTCATAGATTATACATGATGCAAACCCAAAGCTATGGGAGTTTAGTTCATACCTGATGAAAACAAACTAAAAGAAATTACAAAAGACATCATCTTGCTCTCTACAATAAACTGGAAGAATAAAACCTTAAGAACTAATTACTATGAGACAAGAATTATTTTACAAGTGTTATAAGTGTAGGGTGTATTTATAGGTGTTTAGAAGACCTAATTCGTTTTCTTGAGGAAGAGATAAAGTATTGGACTCCTAGCCCAACTCAAATTCGTATGGAAATAACGATAAACACTGCTGGACCGTTTTATGCATATCTTCTTCGTTATTGGTCGGTTTTTGCTCCATAATATACCAAAAGAATCCTCACAGAATTATCTACGTCCCTATGAAAGGAAATTACCAAAATCGGCTTCCTTGTAGGAGTAATCACCACTTCTTTAGGCGTGTGCTGCAGAATCTCAGATTTAGGCAGCTTTTCCTTTTCCATCTTTTTAGCTTTTGTTTCCTTATCTCCAATTACCATGCAAATCTCTTTCCATAAGTTGTAGTCTTTGACTTGGACTCTAATTAATCTCCATAATTATCTTTAAAGCTTCACACTAAATATACAATTAAATCCAATATGCTCTAAAAATATTATTTCACTAAATCAAGACTCAAAATAGGAAAGTGCACTATTTCTCAAGAAAATCGACATTTATGACTTCTAAATCACTAAAAATGATGTCTCATCCTAACATAAATCTATCACAAATGAGGAGACATCAAGACCCCCAACTCAAAGTTGTATCGTCCCGATACAATAAAGATAAAAACAAAGGGAAGTCTATAAATACACACATATAAAATTCTCAACACAATGGGAAAAACATAGCATAATACATAGAATAAACTTAAAGCACATAACTCAGAAAATTTTATGCAATAATATTTATAAACTACATACCTGTACACTTCTCATATCCACAGTCAACACGGCTTGAATTCAAGATCAGATTAGTTTCGCAATGTAAGAAGGATTGGGACTTTAATCATTTCCCCAAGGAAGCTATAGATTGTTCAACAAACCTCACTAGTATCCAAAGATCCATTTAACTACTCTCTAATGGCTCAATCACTTCTCAATTACATAGCAAAGAATCAAAAGGTCTTTATGGTTGTAATTTAGGCTTAGGGACGATAGGATAGTATATTTGGATAATTTGGAGTGAGCTTTTGGCTCTCTCCTCACTATCCATCAACGAATCGCCCTAGAGCTTGAGTTACTCTCATTCAACGTTTCTCACTCAACCAATGAATTTCTTGATGCACAATTTAGCATCCCCAATAACCCAATTAAAGTATAAGATGTTCACATAAAAATCCACTTTGCCGGTCCGAATATATATATTTTCTTTTCTTTTCAAATCAAATTCTTTAGCTATGACTCTCTTTTAATGTTGAGATATCACGCTAATTTTCTCATATATATTTTTTTTCTTTTAATGCCCTTGTTGGCAAGTTTAGCTCGTAACTTCTTTTTCATTCACTATTACCCCGGCAAAGGGTTACAATAAAAATCTGTGAATCATCATCAATATAAAGCACAGAGCATAATTAATAAGCTCCAAAATCCCATCCCAATAACAATTCCCATAATGGTGGACCCACCATCCCAAACTCAAGCTCTAAAACATCTGTCTATGCATCGCGATTCGAGTGCGGGTCATATGGAAAAGTCCTATAATCTAAAGGGATATGGCTTATAACGTGTTTCAATAAAAATCTTTAGAAAGACTAGAAGGGGCTGAGAAGGATATAGAATATAAAATCAAAAATCACAAGGTGAGAAGGTATAAAAAGGCTTCAAAGGCTTCAATTATGAAAGAACCACGTTAATCACTTTCTACACTATGTAATTTCATTATTTTCTTACCTTTAGCACTTTTATCAAATGGTTTTGTCAGCTAGCTTGGATCTCACGGCCTACACACTTCTCAAGGTTCCCTGAGATCGAACATACTTTCTATCGCATTGCTCACTAATCTTTTCATTACTATCAACGTGTGTTTTCCTGTAAATACTCAAAGCATACAAATAAAATAGCTCATAAACATACTACTTACTATCATCAATTCACCAAGCTTATGCTTTCAAGCTATTAAACACACTCTACATCTAATTCCCATGTATCAAAAATTTTAATTTCTACCTAAAAACAGAAAAATAGAGATGAGAGACAACGAATCCCCACACCCCCAACTCAATAATGAGCCGTGTCCCCACGACTCGAAACAGAAATTAAAATTAGCAGATAAAAATGTTTACAGAAATGGTAAGGAAGAAAGAGAACATACTCTCGAGGCTTATTGCCTCGCATCATTGATATCCAAGGTAGGAATTTCTGGATCTTTTGTTAATTGCTCGAGGAGTTTCATGATGTGCACTTGATTAGCGTTGATTTGTGCCACATCATTGACTAAAGAAGTTTGAGATGCTTCGAATTTGGTTAAACGCTCCTCCATCTTCTCTTGCCAAGTTTGCTCCTTTTCTTCTTTCGAGACATGTGTAGAACCCGCTCTTCGAAAGATATCCTTGATCCAAGCATTATCAATATAACTCGTCTTAAATTCGAGTTTCTCTTCTTCACCCAATGTAACATTCGCTTTTCGCGCAAGACACGTGATCATAGTAGGAAATTTAACATTATAAACCGATTTAGGAGAGACCGAAAATCGTATCACCTCCTCATAGATCACCTGTGCCACATCTACTTCTTCTCCTCTCAAAATACAATCCAACAATAGAGCGTTATTCATAGTCACATCCAAGGTTCGTGTGTTTCCAAAGACATTAGGAATAAGGAAATTATGCCAAATTCTCGCATCCGATTGAAGATATTTGTAAGGCCAAGGTGCCTTCAATTCTCCCTTATGTGATTGCACTTTCTCCTTGTCTAATACATGCTCAAAAAGTAAAACCTCATCAACGATTTTTCGTTTAGCAACCGCTTCTTCAAATTTGCAATAACCTTTCAATTTCTTAAACTTGAAGTGGTTTCTAATCTCCTCAACTTTGAAAGGAACTAG
This sequence comes from Nemophila menziesii, assembly GCA_029959085.1. Taxonomy (NCBI): domain Eukaryota; kingdom Viridiplantae; phylum Streptophyta; class Magnoliopsida; order Boraginales; family Hydrophyllaceae; genus Nemophila; species Nemophila menziesii. Next base: position 10,934,479 of record JARWIR010000027.1, read on the forward strand.
CTTTCCTCTAATCGGAACACAACCTTTACTATCTTGGCTAAAGAGGCCTAAATAGAATTCCAAAACTAACTCATGACATAATTCAGAACGTCTTACCATGAACGTAGACCAACCCAATTTCGCACCAAGCTCTAAGAATCTCGCGTATTCTCCTGTACCAACTTCTTACTTGAATACTTTATCATAAGCAAAAGGTAGTTCTCTCAATTGTTTCTCTGCAAAAGCCTTCAGGGCCCTTGAAGCTTCCTCTTTCTCCTTGGGTGTAGGACTTTGGGGAAGTTGTGTTTTCTCCTTTGCATAAAAGTAAAGCTTTTTACCATTACGATCACACAAAGTTATACCTCCATCTTCAACATTTTTTACCCTTTGATTTAGAACTAGAACCTTTGTCAATTGATTTCTTCTTGATTGGATCCAATACCTTGCTCTTCTTCACCTCCCTCTTGTTAGCTAATATTGTTGTTCTATTAGTCATCCTCAATTAACCCCCAACTCAAAGCTTTAGCAACCCTTGAAATTTGAACTTGTGAATTTTTGGTTGAACAAGATTGATTTGGCTTAGGATAGGTGAATTGATGATGAATCTCTATGTGGGTGAGGTGGATTTGGAATGGGTTGGCTTGGATTTAAGAAATTGTAGGATGAATTTTGAAAATTTGAGCTCTTGATTCTTCAATTGATGGATTTGGTGGGAATTGGGTACTTGAATCTCTCTTGTAATGATGTGGAGATAAGGTTTGATGTGTTTTTCTTGATGATTGGGTAGTGTTTTGATGATTGGTGAAGGTTTTTATGAGCTTTAATGGAGCTGGGAGAGTTTTGGAGAAGAGAAATAGGCTTAAGGTTTATGAAATTCGGATTAATGAGCATTATACCTCTTTATAACCTTGAATCCCGTAGCTTTCTCACTCTGGCGGCGCCGTGCGGACCATAGGCGCGGACTAGGGGTACACCGCAGGGTCTACCGCAGCTTCTGTAGCTCGAAATTTTTCGCCTCGGCAAAATACCCGTGATAGCAACCCGTGGCACGGGTTTTAGGCGTGCGGTGTAGGGCACGGACTAGGGTCCGGTGTACCGCACCATCTGATGCTCCAAAATTTTTAGCTTCGTCAATAAACATGTGGTAGCATCCCGCGGCACGGGTTTTGGCCGTGCGGTGCATGGCACGGACTAGGGTCCGGTGTACCGCAGCCAACAGCTCCAAAATTTTTCCTCTCGGTATAAAACACGTGGCATCGACCCGTGGCACGGGTTTCTTCTCTGCGGTATACCGCGGCTGAGGTTCGGTATACCGCGTCCCTGCTTTAGCTTTCCCGAAAAATTTTGTTTCTTCCCTAACTCGTTTTCTCCAATACCTAAGCATCAAAAACACTAATAACTTTCTCAAATATGCAATATCAACTATAAACAACTAAACTAAACATAAACTAGAAACGTAAAAGATATAAAAACTTAAAAAATTGCGGGTTGTCTCCCGTACAACACTTTTATTTAACGTCTTTCAAAGTTAGACGTGTTACCTCTATCAAGATTTGAGAATATAGCCTCCCCAACAACAGGTTAGGCTATGAACGTCAACTAATCTGCGCTTGATCCCAGTTTTGGGTCGAGTTTCTATCACCTTGGCTGAAACAACCTTAGTGACAATGAATGGTCCCATCCACGAGTCTTTGAAACTTCGTGGCCTATTCTCGCGTTTGTGAGCTTTCCATAGAACTTCATGGCCAACCCCAAACTCAATGTTTGGCTCAGTATCCACAGGCTTTAAGTGGATCTTCTTAGGAGGGACTTTGTGATGTGAAAGGCTGTGGATGACAGGAAAGGTGGGATCTAACTTCCTCGATTTCTTACCCAAGACATAGAAGGTCTCGGATACATTCTTTGCATGAAGGGTTATGGTCCCTTTTTGGAAGTTGATGACACTTTGACTTGTGGCCATGAAAGGCCGTCCAAGTATGATTGGAACCTGCTTATCTGCATCAAACTCAAGTATAACAAAGTCAGTAGGGATGGCGATATTACCTGTACGGACTAAGACGTCCTCCACTGTTCCCCATGTCTTTTTAACTGAGTTGTCAGCGAACTGCAACTTCACTGGAGTTTTCTCTGATTTCTAAAGTCCAAGTCTCTCGAACACGGACTTAGGCATAAGATTCACCGCGAAACCACATCGTACATATCTTTAACTTTGAGCATACCATTAATTTGAATAGGAAGGTTAAAACTTCCCGGATCTTTAAGCTTTGTTGGTAGCTCTCTTTCACTTCTTCTCGAAACCCTCAGGTTCTCTCTTGGGATCTCTACACTCGCCTCTTTCTTAGGAATAACTTGCGTAAAAAACTGTTGCGGTGTAAGTGTCCTTTCTTTGCAATTTCAAGCATTTGGGCGTTGATATTTTCAGGTTGGTACGCCTCTACAAATGTCTTGATTACAGTGTCATCCTTAGGATTTGTATCAGGAATAGTTGATGACACTGGTTGAACAATAGGTGGCGATTCCACCTTCTCTTCCTCTTTCTCTTCTTGCACAACAGGTGCAACTTCATCTTCTTTCTCTTTTGAATTTAGCTCCGCTTAATAATCCATAACCGATCGAATTTCCTCTTGCATCTTCCTCAGTAGCTGTATAAATTCGGCTTTCTCTTGATCGTCCTCCACATAAACCTCAGAACAGTCAGATTCCACGGGGCTAGACTTGGTTGGTTCTTATTCGGTACTCGGAACTTCCACGGCACTAACGGCAGCATGTGGTACTTCCTCTTCTTTCTCTTTAATTTCAAGGCAGATAGCCTTGCAAGCTTCGAACCCAACATTGTTTTCACCTCCTTCGATTGCCTTTACTTCTTTTTGTTCCATTAAATTTGTTAACACTTTGTTTAACTGTTCTACTTGAGTACCTAAAATCTGAAGTACGGCATCTTGTCCTCGGACTTTATTTTCCTGAGCGTTCATACTTGTGGTCAAACGGTGCAAGGCTTGCATTACTTGCTGATTATCCATAGATCCTTCTTGTGGAAACTGAGGTAAAGCTTTCTGATCTAATGAATCAGTATAGGCATCTTGAGCAGGTTGTTGAGGGGGAGCAGGTCTATTTTGATATTGGTTTTGGTACTGACCTCTCGGTTGGAAAGAGTTGTTCTAGGGACGCGGTTGATAATGACCAGGATTAGCGGCCCCATGTGGATTTGAATACTACATACCCGGATGGTTTCGGTTACCCCATTGATAACCTCCGCGGTTGGATATAAAGTAAACAGATTGTGGATTTGGTTCGCACTCTTCCCATGTATGATTATTAACCCCACATTGTTGACAACCTTGTGCTTCTTGTACTAAGTTTGCAGCGGCTAAATTCTTTTGCATCTCTAACTTCAGCTCTTTGATTTGATTTTCTAATGCGGATATTTGAGCTGAGTTCGCAGTTTCTGCATCTAAACGAAGCGTTCCTCGGGTCTTTGCTACAGAAACTCGCGTTGAAGGCCAACTTCTTTCTTGTTCCATAATATTTTCCAAGACCTCGGAAGCTTCATTATGATTCGTGGACACAAAATTACCCTTTCCAATGTTATCCACCTTCTCTCTACCTTTATCATTAAGACCTTCATAGAATATAGCAAGTGCAGAGCAGGGGTATAACCATGGAGCGGATATCTAGCTAATTTCTGTTGAAACCTTGTCCATGACTCTCCTATTGTTTCTCCATCTTCTTGACAAAATCTTGCAAGCTCGGTTTGATCTTTGAGTCTCATACTCTTCGGATAAAAACGGCTAAAGAACGCGGCTTGAAGTTCCCTCCAAGAATGAATTGTTCCATGTGGTTGTCTTTCTAGCCATTCGCTAGCTCTACCGGTCAAGAAGAACGAAAACATATGACAATACAGTTGCTCGCGTGTAATGCCAGGAGTAATATAGGCATCACAAATCTGCATGAACTTCTGAATCGATCTTACCGGATCTTGAATTGCTATACCATTGTAGAGTCCAAAACTTTGAAATTGACTAAGCATACCCGGATCGGGTCTAAATTTGATATTCTGGATCTCTGGAGGACGGTAACCAATTGGTTGAACATGAAACGGTACATAAAGACCAGGGAGGTCTTGTTGTACTTGATTCTGTTGATTATTAACGTTATTCTGCCTATTACCTCCTCCTAACGGTAGTTGTACACCATGTTGTCCTCCACCAGGTGGTGGTGGTGGTGGTGGACCTCTTGGATTTACTCCAAGGTCATCAAGTGGTGGATCACGTTGATTTGCCGTAGCTCTTCTCAATGATCTTTCCTCACGAACACGTCTGTTATAAACTCTAAAGCTCCTCTCAGGCTCCGGTAACGGAGGCCAAGAATTAAATAACTGTGAAACCTGAAAAAGACTAAAGCAAACCACAAGCGTAAATCTGGAAAAATAAAAACTAAAAACTGAAAATTAAAAATTAATTAAACACTACTACTCGAAATAGATAACCCACACGCTAACGAGACACGAGTCCCCGGCAGCGGCGCCAAAACTTGGTGTCGCATAGGGTGTGATAAAAATAAGATAAATATAAGTCAAGAAAACTACGCACTCTCACCCTAGACAGGCACAATACTGCAAGTATTACAGGACGTATGCAAGTTTTAGTTAGTAAGTTGAGTTCGTTCTCCGGGACTTAAGTGTGTTAATCACGTGGGTAGGAATAACGAGTAAGAAGTAAATAATTAAAGACAGAAAATAAAAGCAAATAGATTTCGAATTTAAGACATAAAACTAAGAAAATAAAAGACAATAAAGTAAATACTAAGAATATGAGATGAGAGATATAGCTTAGGTTTTGCTAGTATGCACTAATCCTTCTAATTCTATCTATTAGATCTAGTTTATAAGGGAGAATATTAGCTCTTGTATACTTAGTCAGGATTCTAAATTCCCATACCTTAGACCTTGAGAGTGACTAAGGGGGCTACGGCACAACCAAGACATGGTTTAAAATAGGGTTATCAAGCGCTACCAAGGCCCTAAGCAAACACTTCAATCAATTGGTGATATGGTGATTAAAACAAACCCTAATGACTATCTATTTAGAATCATGTTTTGTCAGAACTAATATCGACACTAGACATTATGTGGTGGTTCAATAGTTAAACACCCAGCTAAGGTGATCATCTAACTACTATTAAGGTAATCCTATACTCGTGCACTAGCAAGGAAAACAATCATTAAATAAAAACACATAAACAAATATAAAGGTAAGCAGCTAATATCAATTTAAAACATGTAATTTCCAAAGAAACTTAGATAGAATAATTAGAATTCATAGATTATACATGATACAAAACCCAAGCTATGGGGAGTGTAGTTCATACCTGATGAAAACAAACTAAAAGAAATTACAAAAGACATCATCTTGCTCTCTACAATAAACTGGAAGAATAAAACCTTAAGAACTAATTACTATGAGGCAAGGATTATTTTACAAGTGATATAAGGGTGTATTTATAGGTGTTTAGAAGACCTAATTCGTTTTCTTGAGGAAGAGATAAAGTATTGGACTCCTAGCCCAACTCAAATTCGTATGGAAATAACGATAAACACTGCTGGACCGTTTTGAGCATATCTTCTTCGTTATTGGTCGGTTTTTGCTCCATAATATACCAAAAGAATCCTCAAAAAATTATCTACGTCCCTGTGAAAGGAAATTACCAAAATCGGCTTCCTTGTAGGAGTAATCACCACTTCTTTAGGCGTGTGCTGCAGAATCTCAGATTTAGGCAGCTTTTCCTTTTCCATCTTTTTAGCTTTTGTTTCCTTATCTCCAATTACCATGCAAATCTCTTTCCATAAGTTGTAGTCTTTGACTTGGACTCTAATTAATCTCCATAATTATATTTAAAGCTTCACACTAAATAAACAATTAAATCCAATATGCTCTAAAATATTATTTCACTAAATCAAGACTCAAACTAGGAAAGTGCACTATTTCTAAAGAGAATCGACATTTATGACTTCTAAATCACTAAAAATGATGTCTCATCCTAACATAAATCTATCACAAATGAGGAGACATCAAGTCCCCCAACTCAAAGTTGTATCGTCCCGATACAATAAAGATAAAAACAAAGGGAAGTCTATAAATACACACTTATAAAATTCTCAACACAATGGGAAAAACATAGCAGAATACATAGAATAAACTTAAAGCACATAACTCAGAAAATTTCATGCAATAATATTTATAAACTACAACCTGTACACTTCTCATATCCACAGTCAACACGGCTTGAATTCAAGATCAGATTAGTTTCGCAATGTAAGAAGGATTGGGACTTTATTCAGTTCCCAAAGAAAGCTATAGATTGTTCATCAAACCTCACTAGTATTCAAAGATCCATTTAACTACTCTCTATGAAGTTTGATACCCCATAATTACTGATAGAATAATACAATATAAGAACCTTAGTGAAACAAACAAAAAAATCCTACATCAATTACAATGTTCAAGAGCCTTATTGTACTATTACATTGTATAATTTCCACTCCAATGATCTATAATCCCATTTATACTAAAAAATCTTGAACTCTTTAAAAGTCAACAAGGTTTGTGGGTAGAAAATATAGGGATGGGATTTCAAAATTTGGAAGCATTATCCATATTCATGATGCCCAACAACCTAGGAGAATAAATTAAAAGTCTTTGTCTAGATAATTGTTCATTTCAATAAAATCAAAGAACATATACAAATCACATGTATGAACTCGGTTGAGATAACCAATGTGAAGCTCTTTTCTAAGAAGAGTAAATCCATTTAAGTTGTCATTCTAGAACAAGTGTGTCTTCTACGATACAAATCAAAGACTTGCTTATAAAAAGAATTTCTAATAACAGGGAGGGAAGGACAACCCTCACTTATTTGACAAAAGAGTCAGAACCAATTTTCTAGCAAAGCAAAAATCAATTTCTTTTGCTCAGCGGGAAGAACATCTGCATTTGAAGGAGTACTAGATAAGGATAAAATGTCACATATTCCTAAAGTACGCCAATTGCAGCTAAAATGTAATATCTCTAACTAACTCCATGTGATGACGAAGAAGTATGTATTTAAAGGATATCAATATTTAATATAAAGATGTACACCAAACTTATCCACTATGCTTGATATTTAACATACCCTCTTTTAATACTTCATAGATGACTATGACTGGTGGTGGAATAAATTTATAAGGGAAAGACTTTGTGTGAAAGAATGGTTTTCCAAAAAAGTATATTAGTTAGTAGAGTGTAGCTAATGATCGAATCCTTCAGATGTAGGTCGTACGTTGATGGAAAGATAAATATATGTTCCTCCTCGTAAATTATTAGAAAAAAATCAATTAAAACTGTGGGTTATCAATGAAAAACTGTGGATTAAAACGATATACAAAAGTTCAAATTACCTCCAAAGATATATAAAATGAAAAGTTATATATAAATAAGGATATCAAGTAATTTATATGTTTTTTTTATTCATTTCACCTATTTTAGAGCTTATTTTCTGGGTTATTGACAATTTAGTGTACTCAATCAAGATTCTTTTAAATCCTTTAAACTTTCGGGGTATTCAATAGTTATTGGACTAATCAAATCATTGAATTTTGTAAGAGTCTAGAATTTAAATACAAATAAACTAAACTTTTACAAATCCTTTCACAGAAGTAGAGATTTTATAGACTCCAAACAAAAATAATAACAAAAATAATTTTATTTCATAAACTATTTTATAATTATTTCAAATATTTTTATATGTGTTCATGTCGTCATTGTCATTCAAGGCTGTGTAAATATTAAAAAACAGCATTGTGAAATTGTAAAATTATATTGTATACATTATATTATTTTGACTAAAGGCTGTTCAAATATTAAAAAACTACATTGTGAAATTGTAAAATTATATTGTATACATTCTATTACTCTAACTAGTACATAATCTCATGTTTCTTATTCTGAAGTAATCATGGTAGTGACATTACTTCATGAATCAAATACAGTGGTCGAAAAGAAAAAAAAAACCAGTAGTAAAACTTACAAAACTAATTAGAAAAGAAAAAAAAAACCAACAAAGCTTGACAGCTTGACAATTCAAGGAATGTTTATTGCCAACCAACCGATTTTTTATCTAATCATTTATAATAACACAAACCAACTTGCACACAATGCTAACCATTAAGAAAATATTCAAAGAAAAATATACAACACACTACTATCTCGCTTATTAAGCTGCTCTTTTGAAGATTCTATTTAACAATTCTATCAGTAAATATTATAACATTTTTATTTGTATCTTTTTTAGAAAAAAAATTAAAATTTATTGAAATCCATTAAAATCATAATATAAAATCTTAATTGAATACACCTGGATTTTAAAAGTCTTTTTAAAATCTTAATTGAATACACCTAGACTTTTAAAATCCAAAAAAATCCAACAGACTCCTAATTGAATACACCCCCTTAGTATCTTCTGCTTGTGGGATTTATATGTTTAATATGTAAGATTTAGGAAAAATAAATCCATTTTTTTATCTTCACGTTCATCTTTAAACATTAAATATTTATCATACTTATTTTTCAACCATTACAACTTCATATATATTCTTTTTAATATACTTAACTAATAATAATCCGTATGTTTTTCATCTCCAGTTATAAAAAACACATATGGAAAATATTATAACATAATTGTCAAATACTTTTCATTATAGAGAATTTGAATAAAACTCAAATAACAAAAATTAAAAATACAATTACAAAAGACATTCTTATGGTTTCGATGAAATTTAAATAAATATAACAAATTAAAATGAAACATGTCAAATTTATATTACAATAACAGTGAAATAATATACAAGTATGACTCAATATTAATCAACTTTAATACATTATTTTTTGATAAAAATACACCCATATATTCCTATGTAATAACATCAAAAATTTGAAGATTCATATCTTTAATAAGAAAACTTAAATGCACCCAAATATTAACCCTTCAACATTTCGAGGACTCCATGCATAATCAAATAAATTAAGCCTACATAAGCGGGTGGATCCTATATACTAATTTGAATATTCGTTTGTCATTAAGTGACTTTCCACTTGGTTCAATATAATAAACTAGTTGTCAAATTGCTAAAAACATTTTCCCTTTATGTTAGGATTGTGAAGTAACTACAAAAAAAGAGTAGATCACGAATTGGAAAGTCAAAAGTATTATTATTAAGATAAAATCCAATATAAAGAACATTATGGGAAGTTTATTTGGACTTGGGTCAAAATTTAGATATATTAGTCTTTCGAGATAAAGTATCTTCTTATAATATTTGTAATTTCTTCTGAAGGTGAGACAATTAGATATTTTTTTCTTGTTTTAATAAATCAAAAAGTTTGTAGCAATAATTAAGGCTTGACGAGGAAAGGATATATGTGGAAAATATTAGTTCAATATACTCTCAGTTTTAACATTCACCCTGAAATATGAATGATTAACTATTCATAAAATTTTAATAAACAGTATATTGTAATTTATAAGTTTTTTTTTACAATTCATAATATATATATATAATATGTATGTATATATGTACATATGTATATATATATATATATATATATATATATATATATATATATAACTTGATATATGTTTTTGCACATCTTTCACACTCGTTCTCATTACTATTATTATTCACGTGGTCTTTCCTGAGACTCTAATCATAATGCGACTGAGAATGTTTTTCTAAGGCTCCTCAAAACAATGAGTGGTGCAAAATAAAATACATGGCACCTCTAATACTAAAGGTATTATTCTCATTTCAAGGGCATATTCTAAAACATATTTTCTTTACCATACCATGGTAGTTCTTGAAAGACTTTTTTTGTTTATAAGGATAACGCTTTCATTGAATTTTCTTTGGTATTTGTATTTATATTCAAATTTTAGATCCACACAATAATTTGGATTATGAGAATATATATAGATAGATATTACTTAATAAAGAATAATTTGGATGTGACTTATGTTTTTTATTCTTGAAATTAAAAAAACTGAAATTTCATTGATTTTAATTTGGGGTTATGTTTCTATTTTGTAATATAATGGTTTAAAGTTATTATGTGGAGTGGTAACTAGATTGGATTTTGGTTAAGATGTATGTGTATAAATAATAATAGATTTCATGGTCATTTTTCACTTTCTAACTTGAAGGATATAATGAATAGTTAATGTTTTTATGTTTTTTAAATGTTTATTATTTATTTTGAGAGTAAAAGGACAAAAATATATATACATCGGTAACAAGTGTGCATTAAAAAGTTCATCGTGTTTAATGATTAATAAAAGTTGTTAGGTTGTGAGTTTTATTTTAAGGTAAAAGTGATATTCGTCTTAAGTAAATTAATAGACAATATAGTTAAATTGTTATATTTGGAAAGGTTGGAATTTTTTAGAAGAATGATCCAATCAAGTTGTATGTTTAATTAAATAAAAACTAAACTATATTCTCCAAGGATAACCAAATAATAAACGAATTAATATATGAATTTCAAACACTAAAAGTTCCTTAATTAGAAACTCGTTCCTTCTAGTACTTACAAATTTATTTTGGTTACCCAGAATATTTAAATAACTAATATCACTATTTGTCTCATTTTTAACATCTTTAATGTCCAACGTTCACTAATATTGTTATATTTTTGAAAGATAATTATATTGGGATATGGATATTGAATACATAAGAGAAAAAAAGGTTTCATTGAAGGGGTTTTCTTACTAGTATATGTGTTTAAGGAATGAGGAAAGTTGGTTTAAACGGATAGTCAAGCTTTGGATAAAAAAAATTTCAAACATCAATGGAAGAGAAGCATCGAGTTTTAGGAGGTTATACGAGAGAGATAACGTGAAAAATCGAGGGATGCAAATTAGATTAATAATTTTATTTAATAATTTTATTTAATAATTTTATTTAATAATTTTATTTTATTGTTAAAGAATACAAAGCTCAATATTTGATCAATTCTTCACTTAATGGGTTAAGTATTATTTGTGTTAGGAGAAAGAATATTTATTTATAGAACTAACAGCTAACAATTTATCTTGGTGTAACGTTGATCATACTACATTCTAATAAATTCGTTAGTACTTTATCCACTCAACCAACTATTGATCTTTCTATAAACAAAATTTTATCAAAATAATATTGTTTAAAAATTTTAAAAAAATATTCTTTTACTAAATAGATATTATGAAATTGGTTGGGGTGTCCAATATATTACCTTACATATCCATGTTATTAATATATAATTCATTTAATATAATTTAACTAATTATATGGCCTTGATTTCAATAACCCAATCATCATATTTTTTTAATATTGAGTAGATTTATGTTCATTAAACAAACAATATTAATTAAAACCTCACTATAAAAACCAATTACAAAGTAGTTGTAAAAGAAATATAATTTTTAGTTCATCTACATAAACCACATTACATGAACCTATATGCTGAACATCCACAATGAAGAGACATATTTAGTGGTGGGTTTAACATAGTGCAGTGGACCGTGATGCAACGAATAGTTTCACAAAAACGTTTTTTTAAGATAAAAATTTAAGAAAGAAATATGTATGTCCCTTTTATAACTTTGTAGGGGTATTACACATGAGGAAACTATTATATTAAGCTTTTTTATCAAAAAACCTATATTTTATTACAAAATTTAATGGTAAATAAATAAAAAGATACTTTACTATAGTTTAATAGTGGATAGGCCGCCCTATAAGTCAGATATTATAAAGTCATCTTTAATCGAAATTATTTGGAAATTATTTGTGAAAATGTGGATAGAGAAACCAACCCCTAGAAATTTATTATATAAAATCATCCTTTTTAACTCAATTAACTACTCTATATTCATTTATACCAATAAAATTGAATTAAATTCTAGGGACATCATTAACCTTCTCAATGACATCGTGGTAAATAAGATGGTTTGATAACTTAAATAAGTTCCTCCAATAAAACTATTGCAATACTTGGAGAGGTTGGAGGGAACAAATACATCCTACAAACAAACCATTACAGATTGCAAGGGCCTTTTCAATTATAGAGGGGTACAATCAGTATTGCATATATTTCCAAATAATCATAATCTATACAAAGTATTCACACAATTATCACTAGTATCATATATATTGCATCAATATTAATTTCTATAAAACCCTACACATCAGGTCACCAGATGGCAAGATTTTCCTATACATGGAGGTTAGGTAATAAGGCTCTCATTATAAGGAAATAATATATTTAGAATTTTGGAATTATATGATTTATTACAGTCCATATACCCATGTTTCTAAAGTGACAAATATTCATGTGTAAAATGAAAAATTGAAAATGGTATTTTTGATAAATTAGAATTCAACACTAAGAGTGTATCAATTACCGCTACCCCTTCACAACTAATATCAGATTAAACAGAATTGATAGGCCTAAAATCTAAAATCAACTACACACATTTTTCATAACAAACCCATGCATGCTTTAGCATGCTCTATACCCCACTCCCTTATGTATAGTTTTTAAAATGGTATTTTTCCTTACGAAAAAATAATTATATTATTACTTAATGTCTTTCAAAATTTTAAAAATCTTCATTTAGGCCCCACAGGTTTACAAAAATCATATTAAACTTTTATTTTTTTTTTATTTTTTTTATGTTTAAAAATGTTTTTTTAGTTGTTTATTATAAAAGATATATGGTATTTTGTATAATATAGAGACTTAAAAAATATTAATACAAAAAATATGTAGGAACCTAAAATGTTTCATATTTTAAGGACCTATAATGCAATTCACCTAGAATTTTTCCAAATTTTAGAGGTTGTGAGTGATATAATAGAAGTGTGTAATACCGGTATATTGGTTTCATTTTGCAAAACATATACTTGGCCTATTTTGCATAACACAACGACTAATCCAGCAATTAATATTTCAGTTTTAATTTTAATGTTATCTTTTTATTTCTATTAGTCGTAATAAACTAAAATAATCTACATATTGAATGACACACATAGTAACCATACCCATTGAATCACACACATAGTAACCATACCCAAACAATTTCATATATTGAAAAATATATAAAATTAAAATTAATCACTAATAAAGGATCTAAGACATACCATGATAAATTTTTTTTTAAATGTAATGATTAACGATCTTCTTATCTGTTTTAAAAATATGTGAAATAATTATACTATTAGTACCAATTAAAATATAAAACATTAATAAAACTTCAAATGATATATAAATTTTAATTAAGGTGCTAATTTAAGATAAAAGCTTTTACCTTTTGATAATATAACCTAGCATATGACTCTACCATCAAACCACCATAACTAGGAAAACATATGATTAACCTACATTATCATAATTAATATTAGATTTGCACATCATATCAAAATTAATATTAGTATCATTACATGGTATGTTATCTACAATAACTATCTCTACTTTTATTACACATTTTCTAAGTTTTTTCTCTAGATTTAAAAATATACATAATCTTGTGTATCATCTTTCAACCTAAAATTGATTATCACAATTATGAATATATGTAGGATTTACTTGTAACCTAGTTTTCTTATTCATGACCTTAATCTAGTGACATTACAAGAACTCTAAAGTCCTTTATATAAATTGTACTGACACGAAAAGTCAGAAAATCATATCTTAGACATCAATAGCACTCATGTAAGATGTTTTATTCTTCAATTATTTATACAGTTTGATTGGAAGGTGTATATACTATATGTTTTCATTGGGAATAAGATTTATGTTTTTAATGGGTTATATCCTCTTAGATCTGTTTGAGATTGGTTGATGCAATATCTTATAAAGTACAACTATAATCTTTGAAAAATATTTTTATTACAAGTGGATGTAGATCTTGTGAAGACCTAAGCAACTGTTTGTTGCGAATTGTTTTCTTGACGTGGATTATATCCGGTATATATATATATATATATGAATCCGTTTGTAAATATTATTACATGAAATTCGATTAAATATCTATGATGTTATTAAATGTTCAAGATTGCAATATGGATAAAAAATAGAATTTAAAATAACAATTTTGTAGTTGATGAAAATGGTGACTTACACCAGAGATTGGGTCATGTTTATTAAGTTTTTTTAGAAGTTTTGGGTTTGGTGGTAATTCACTGTCAATTGGTAGACTTATGGAATAATTATTTTGGGTTGTTTACATTGGGCCAGTCCAGTAGTTAATATAATAATCATTATAGATATAAAGATTATATTTTAAAAATGATAAGACTTCCATCTAATATTGGTCATATCATATCTATTGTATATTATAACAAAACAAATGTCATTAGATTAATTAGTTAGTAACTTTTGTAAGTTTAATACATGGGGTATGTGTATTGATGTATTTGGTGTAGGTTCATCCAATATTGGATGGAACAATTTTCCTTTTAGTAAAGAGGTTTTCGGGTTTATTGCTTTAGTATAATAATGTTCATGGAAGATATATTTTCTTGATACTATGTTACTACGATTTTTTAGGCATAACGAACAGTCACAGATTAAGGTTCTAATAATGTTTTCACAAATAAATATCCTAATAATGTTACCTGTTTCAATGATCACAAGTCTTTTTCGATTATAATTTAAGGCTTGGGTGAGGTATTATGTGTATATGGATAATATAAAGTGAATTTCAGCCCCTCCCCTCACCACTCACTCAACTCTTTTTGATGCATCACAAGTATCTCCATTTTTCAATACAATTTCATTAACGATATTCTCAATTTTTCTCTTGTCAGATTTATTTTATTTTATTTCTTTTTTTATTTTCTCTCTTGAAGTCAAAGCAAAAACCAAGTTTTTTTTTATGAATTCATAATTGCTTTTTTTCTTTTTTCTTACTTTTGTTTTGATGAATCAAAAATAAATAAAATTATATGAATCGTAATACGGCACATAACAAAAAAATATATCTACTTATTAATATTCCCATGATGATACTAAGTTAAACCCCTAAATCATAAACTAATTCTTTTCTAAAGCATTAAGTAAAACATACATAAAATATAAACATTACCTTTCTAAGTATGATATTTCTTCGTCTTTGTTTTCATAAAAAATAGGGTAATCAATATATGCAAACTATTCCTAATCAAATGTATACAACACATAGCCCAAGTAAAGAAGATTCATATAGATAAAGATAGGATGATATTTCAAACGGAAGCATAAGATATGATAAAGAGCTTTATCCAAAAGAGAATACTAATTGATGAACAAAAACAGTAAAAACAAGGAATAAATAGAAACATCATTCAAAAACCTAGTTAGAGACAAAAAAGAGATACACCATTTACAATGAGTTTTAAAGAAGATAGCCATATTTACACAGGATATAATATAATGTTTGAAAAATTGTTATTTCGTTTCTGCACAATCCTATTTTTTCATGAATTCCTGAGGAATTTTAAAACTCACAATTTAAAAAACCCCCAATGTCTAGAATAATATTTTTTTAAGTAAATGAGTCATATGTACAAAGGGATTCTAAACCCCCAATAGTTTCAAAGACGGGATTTATTCAATGAGATCCTTAGACTATTTAAAAAGGCTTAAAATGAAACCTATTTTTTTCAACAAGAATTTAAGCAATTAAAACAAATAGGATAATTAAGCAAGTTGAAGTTGGTGGCCCAAATGTGTCATAGAATAATTAATAATACAAACGTATAATGCACTTAAAATGATGTCTCGTGTCATGAAATAATGAATAATACTAAAATATGGAGATACCAAGACCCCCAACTCAAAGTGTTAAATTTAACTTTTATATCTAGATAATTGTTTAATTTAACCGTAATTACATTAACAAACAACAATAGAATATACTAACCTTGATCCATTGATAATGACTATTAGTATAAATTAATTGATCACTTAATTTTCTCTTATCTTTGACCTCTTTCTTTGAATGATCCTTTTGATGGATAAAGGATCAAAATCTCCTTGTGATTAAATGATTTTGTATCCAATCACTATAACCGTCTCTTTTCTTATTTTGTTTTTATGAAATGTAACTGATATATTATCATGTAATGATAATGCTGATGATTATATAGCAAAGAAATGTGACAGTTACTCATTCAAATATACTTTAATAACGGTTATATGAGGAGGATATTATTATTTTAATGAGGTAAGAGAAGAGGCTTATTAATACACCCAAATTATAATGCTTTAGTTGAAACCAATCCATCATGATATCATCTTTTATATTATAATCTTCAACATATAATATAAATTTGAACTTTATTATTAAATAGTTAGACACATATGTCACATAAGAATATAAATATTCTTACATTCTCCCACTTGACTTTTGTGTCGACTTAATGATTTAATTATCTATAATGTGCACTCTTACATCAAGTTTATAAACAAAAACATAATAAAGTTGAAACTAATTGGATCGTGGCGGTTACACACCATTTAATCGATGTGGTCCCTTCCACATATCACGAATCAATCTCAACTCTAAAGATCCTAATATTGAAAAAATTAATTCTCAAAACTACTATATGTTATACTTGAACCATAAATGTATACATATACTCTAATAATAACATATTTGATAAATATAGCAGAAACAGAACTATAATTGAATTCATAGTGCTAGACATAACGAGCATAACTAAATCAAAATAGCAAAACTTATCAATAACACCCATACGTTCCACATGGCCAATGAACGCCTTGGGTGGTAATCCTTTAGTTAACGGATCCGCAACCATCATATCTGTTCTTATGTGCTCAAAAAACACTCTACGTTTCTGCACTTCTTCTTTGACAGATAGATTCTTTAACTCCACGTGTTTAGCTCCTTTCGAGTACTTGTCATTCTTTGAAAAGAAGACAGCTGCGGAATTATCACAATAATTTCTCAACGGCTTTTCTATAGAGTCGACAATCCCAAACCCTGAGATGAAGTTTCCCAGCCACAATCCATGAACAGTGGCTTCAAAGCATGACACAAATTCGGCCTCCATAGTGGAAGTAGCAATGACAGACTGCTTTCCACTCTTCCATGATACTGCTCCCATTGCTAAAAAGAACACATAGCCAAATGTCGATTTTCTAGTATCAACGCATCCAGCATAGTCTGAATCTGAATATCCAATGACCTCGAGGTGATCAGATCTCTTGTATGTAAGCATGTGGTCTTTGGTGCCTTGCAAGTACCTGAGAACCTTCTTTGCAGCTTTCCAGTGTTCCATTCCAAGATCACTTTGATATCGACCCAACATACCTACAGCAAAGGTGATATCTGGTCGAGTACATGTCTGAACATAGTTCAAACTCCCAACCACTGATACATATTGAATTCGTTCCATTTCTTTACGTTCCAATTCACTTTTAGGACTTTGCAATTTACTGAACTTGTCCCTTTTTTGAATTGGAGTTATCCCTGCATAGCATTGTTCCATTTGATATCTCTTTAATATTTTATTGATATAGCCCTTCTGAGACAAACTTAACAATCCTTGTGATCTATCTCGAAATATTTCTATTCCAATCACATATGATGCCTCACCCATATCTTTCATTTCAAAGTTATTAGAGAGATACTTCTTTACATTATGTAACATGCCTATGTCATTTGAAGCAAGCAAAATATCATCAACATATAGGACTAAAATTATAAACTTTCTCCCACTGACCTTAATGTAGATACATCGATCAACAACGATCTCTACGAAACCATATAACGTGATAACATCATCAAACTTTAAATACCACTGTCTTGTAGCTTGTTTCAGCCCATATATTGATTTTTTCAGCTTACACACCAAGTGTTCTTTTCCTGCGGCCAAGAAACCTTCAGGTTGGTCCATATATACTTCTTCCTCAAGCTCTCCATTAAGAAAGGCGGTTTTCACATCCATTTGGTGAAGCTCGAGATCATAATGAGCTACCAAAGCCAAGATAATTCTTAAAGAGTCTTTCTCTGAAACTGGAGAGAAAGTCTCTTTATAGTCAATTCCATCCTTTTGGGTGAATCCTTTAGCAACAAGGCGAGCCTTGTACCTTTCAATATTACCTTTCGAGTCGCGTTTGGTCTTAAAAACCCATTTTGATCCAACAGTTTTGAAACTGATAGGCAACTCTACTAAGGGCTCGTTTGGAAGTGCTTTTTTTAAAGTGAAAAAGTACTTTTAGAATAAAATTTAAAATTTAAAAAAATTATTAAAAATAATTTTGCAATCTAAAATTATTTCAAGTGCTTTTTTAAAGAAGCACTAATTTGGTGCTTCTCAAAAAAGTGCTTTTCCGAATAAAAAACACTCTTAAAATAGTAGAAGTACTTTTAAGTGCTTTTCAAAAAAAGCACTTCCAAACGGGCACTAAGTCCCAAACTCTATTGTCATCCATGGATTTTATTTCTTCTTTTGCAGCAATCAACCACTTTTCTGAATTGTTACTTTCCATGGCTTTTCGAAAAGTGTTCGGGTCTTCGTCACTGCTTAAGTCACATTCATTTTCGATAACATATACCATATAATCATTTGAAATGGCAGATCTTCTTTCTCTTGCAGATAATATTTCTCGTGGTACACTATTATCTTCTTGATTTGTGACAAATTCATCGGCTGTAATTTCTGCCAGTGGTGTTTGCACAACATCATGATGTTCTATTGTATCATTTGAATGTGATACAACAATGGGAACAACAACCTTAGGTACAACAATAGGTGAATCAACCTTATCCTGGACTTCTGTAAAATCCACATTTCGTAGTTCACCACTCCCACTAGTTTCATCATTCTCAATGAACCTAGCATTACCCGTTTCAACTATTCTCGTACTGTGTTTAGGACAATAAAATACATACCCCTTTGATTTTTCAGGATAGCCAATAAAAAAACAACTGATTGTCCTAGAATCAAGTTTCTTTTCATATGGGTTATATCGCCTTGCTTCTGCTGGACAGCCCCAGACACGTAGATGTCTCAAACTAGGTTTCCTTCCCACCCACAATTTAAATGGGGTCTTAGAAATTGCTTTACTAGGAACCCTGTTAATCACATACGTTGCAGTCTTTAATGCATATGTCGACAAGGAAATGGGTAAATAACTTTTACTTAACATGCTCCTAACCATTTCCATTAGAGTACGATTTCACCTTTCAGCTACACCATTCTGCTGAGGAGTTCCAGGCATTGTGTATTGTGCACAAATACCTTTACTTTGAAGTAACTTTGCAAATGGACCTGGACATTGTCCACTTTCATTAAACTTTCCATAAAATTTACCACCTCTATCAGATCTCACCACTTTTACTTTTCTATCTAATTGCATTTCCACTTCATCAATGAACACCTCAAGGACATTCACTGACTCAGACTTTTCATGCAAAAGATAAGTGTAACCATAACGTAAATAATCATCAATAAAAGTGATAAAATATCTCTCTCTGTTCCGTGAAGGAGCATCAAAAGGGCCACAAATATCAGTGTGAATTAATTCAAGAAGCTGGGTGCTTCTTGTGGCTGGTTTCTTTATAATATGTTTAGTCTGTTTTCCTTTAATACATTCTATACACACATCTAGATCACTAAAGTCCAACTGAGGTAGAATTTCATTATTTACCAACCTCATAATTCTTTCCTTGGAA
Source organism: Nemophila menziesii (assembly GCA_029959085.1). Classification (NCBI taxonomy): domain Eukaryota; kingdom Viridiplantae; phylum Streptophyta; class Magnoliopsida; order Boraginales; family Hydrophyllaceae; genus Nemophila; species Nemophila menziesii. The sequence goes on from JARWIR010000027.1 coordinate 10,954,210, forward strand.
ATGTGACCTAGTCTTTGATGCCACAAGAAGGCAGATTTTTCATTAGATGCACTACATTTAGTGCCTCGAATTTCAATATTAAATAAGGATTCAGAAAACTTTGCATCAAGATTAAACCTATGAAGTGAATCAAACAAAGTACCACTTCCATAAAATTTATTATTTAGGTACAATGAAAATACACCATGTCCAATCTTAAAATTAAAACCTAATTATCTAATTTACTAACAGAAACATAATTTCTTGCACATTCAGGTACATAAAGACACCCTTCAAGATCTACATGACAGCCGGTCTGCAAGATCAATCTATAAGTCCCAAGGCCTTCAATTCGTGCCTTCATCCTGTTTCCCATGAACAAGTACTGTTCAGCTCCTCTTATGGGCTGGATCAAACTGAATCCCTATTCAATATGAGACACATGAGTAGTAGCACCAGAATCTAACCACCAAGTATTATTAGACACTTCTATAAGATTCAATTCAGAGCAAACAAAGCTGCAATGTTTACCTTTCTTATCAAACCATGCCTTTCTTTTCGGACAGTCTTTCTTGAAGTGTCCCATTTTCTTGCAAAAGAAACATTTCATTTCTTTACTGATTTGACTTTCAGGCCTTTTCAGAAACGTCTTATCCTTCTTTTTGCCATTTTTACTTGGTGTAGCTTTACTGCTGCTGGCTCTTTCAAGACCTACGAGATTAACAACTTGGTCACTGAACTTCTTTAATGTCCCCTCTTCTTGAATCAGCATAGCCTTCAATTCTGTAAAGTTCCATTTATCTTTAATGGTATTGTAGTTCACCTGGAACTGGCTAAACTGATGAGGTAGAGAGTTCATAATGAATTGGACCAAGAATTGCTCGTGAACTTCCATTCCCAAGGTCGTTAACTTTGATGCCAAGTTTGACATGTGTGTTACATGATCATGGATTAACTGAGACCAGTCATATTTCTTTGTAGTAAGCTCACTCATAAGGCTTCCTACAATAGACTTATCAGCCAAATCCGACTGTGAACACTCTTTAATTGCTTTAATGAATTCCCTTGCATTTTCTGTCTTGGGCATTGATGGTTTAATACTTTCAGCCATCGACATCCTCATGAGATTCAAGCTCAGCCTGTTTGATCGTTCCCAAATCTCACGGCGAGATTTGTCAGCATCAGAACTATCATCTGTAATGGCTGGTGGTTCTTCATCAGAGAGGATTGCAAAGTCCAATGACATTACACCAAGAGTAAACTTGATTTGATCAGACCATTCACCATAATTTAGCTCATTGAATTTCATGACAAAGTTAGCAGATGTAAAAACATTTGACAACGCTGCAACATTTATACATGCTTATCTATTAGTGCTAAAACAAAATTAATACAGATTCATCATATATATTTTCTATTGAAACTTTATAGCATATATTTAAGCAACTTTTGAGCAATACTTAAACATATACACTTTCAGTGATGCAAAATAAATTACTTTAACAATTAATCAAATTAACCATAAATCAATTAATCATGCAACCTTTGGGCAATACATGTCATTGACTAGTAAGAAAAATAAATACTATTCATGTTTCTAATTATATTCAATGATCCACCTTTAGGTGATCTCTCAAAGTATAATTAATAAAACAAATTAAATCATTTATGCATCATTTATTTATAATCGATCATAATTTAATAGCAATATAACAAGGCCACTTTGGTGACTAACATGTTAATTACAAACAAAACATTAAATCTTTTATGGGTAAAAAAATGATGTTTATATTGTGTTAGAATTTTATAAACACAATACCTAAAAACACAATAACAGCGGAAGGTAACTTGATCCATAATTAATAATATTTAAACAAATATTACACAATTCTATCTGACATATTTAATGTTCATCACAGATATAAACAAAATCATAATTTCTAAAAGCATTGATTTAATCGGTAAATTAAATAGATCTAGATTGGCTCTGATACCAATTGTTAAATTTAACTGTTATATCTAGATCATTGTTCAATTTAACCGTAATTAGATTAACAAAAAACAATTGAAGATACTAACCTTGATCCATTGATAATGACTTTTAGTATAAATTAATTGATCACTTAATTTTCTCTTCTCTTTGACCTCTTTCTTTGAATGATCCTTTTCATGGATAAAAGATCAAAATCTCCTTGTGATTAAATGATTTTGTATCCAATCACTATAACCGTCTCTTTTCTTATTTTGTTTTTATGAAATGTAACTGATATATTATCATGTAATGATAATGTTGATGATTATATAGCAAAGAAATGTGATAGTTACTCATTCAAATATACTTTAATAACGGTTATATAAGGAGGAATATTATTATTTTAATGAGGTAAGAGAAGAGGGTTATTAATACACCCAAATTATAATGCTTTAGTTGAAACCAATCCATCATGGTATCATCTTTTATATTATAATCTTCAACATATAATATAAACTTGAACTTTATTATTAAATCGTTAGACACATATGTCACATAAGAATATAAATATTCTTACACAAAGTTGTGTCATCTCTACTGACTAAGAAATAAGAACATTAGGAAGTCTCTAAATATATTAGCTAAGTCAAGTCAGCACGTAGGAGGAAGAATGTAAATAGTAGTACTAAATAAAATAGTTAGCGAATTTCATGTAATAATATTTACAAACGGATTCATATATATATATAATTATCATAAAAGCAATCAAGACTGTTTAATTTTTAGATTAAATTTATTTTTCAATGCTTGAAGGATGGAAGATATAGAGTGGTCATCGATCCTAAAAAAGTATCCAATGACCCATCTAACAACTCTATATTGGTTCAATCACTTTTAGATCACATAGCTAAAAAAACAATAATATAAATTTTGACTAAAGGTAGGAATAAGCTAAAAATAAATTTCACAATTGGTTCATGTGTTACGCAGAAAAGCCAAATATACCCGTGTTTATAAAGTGACAAATATTCACGTGTAAAATGAAAAATAAAAAATGGTATTTTCGATACATTAGAATTCAACACTAAGAGTATATCAAATAAAGTTACCCCTTCACATCTAATATCAGATTAAACATAATTGACAGGCCTAAAATCAAAAATCAACTACACACATTTTTCATAACAAATCCATGCTTTAGCATGCCTACACTTATGATAATAAAAAAGACTTTCTAATAATAGGGAGGGAAGGACAACCCTCGCTCATTTTAAAAAAGAGTTAGAACCAATTTTTAGCAAAGCAAAAATCAATTTATTTTGCTTAGCAAGAAGAACATTTGCATTTGAAGGAGTACTAGATAGGGATAAAATGTCACATATTCCTAAAGTAGGCCGGTTGCAGCTAAAATGTAATATCTCTAACTAGCTCCATGTGACGACGAAGAAGTTTGTATTTAAAGGGTATCAATATTTAATATAAAGATGTGCACCAAACTTATCCACTATGCTCGATTTTTAACATACCCTCTTTTAATACTTCACAGATGACTGGTGGTGGAATAAATTTATAAGGGAAAGACTTTGAGTGAAAGAATGGTTTTCCAAAAAAGTAAATTAGTTAGTAGGGTGTAACTGATGATCGAATCCTTCAGATGTAGGTCATAGGATGATGGCAAGATAAATATATGTTCCTCCTTGTAATTTATTGTAAAAACAAATAAATTAATAATATTTTATTTTTTAGCGATCGTACATGTTTCATGCTTTTTATGGCATAACATATATAGAGATTCTTCATAACCACATCACCAAATAAATTATCATGGAAAACTGTGGATTAAAACGATATACGAAAGTTCAAATTACCTTCCAAGATATATAACATAGAAAAGTTATATATAAATAAGGATATCAAGTAATTTACATATTTTTTATTCATATCACCTATTTTAGAGCTTATTTTCTGGGTTATTGACAATTTAGTGGCTTATGGACAACAATTTCCATTTTATAAGTAATTTTTATCTATTGACAATATAGGATCCTGTGCTTGTGGGATTTATATTTTTAATATGTAAGATTTAGGAAAAATAAATCCTATTTTTTTATCTTCACGTTCATCTTTAAACATTAAATATATATCATACTTATTTTTCAGTCATTACAATTTCATATATATTCATTTTAATATACTTAACTAATAAAAATTCATATGTTTTTCATCTCCAGATATAAAAAACACATATGGAAAATATTAAAACATAATTGTCAAATAGTTTTCACTATAGAGAATTTGAATAAAACTCAAATAACCAAAATAAAAAATACAATTACAAACTACATTCTTATGGCTTCGATGAAATTTTAAATAAATATAATAAAATTAAAATTAAACTTACCAAATTTATATTACAATAACAGTGAAATAAATATACAAGTATGACTCAATATTAATCAACTTTAATACATTGTTATTTGATAAAAACACACCCATATATTCCTATTTAATAACATCAAAAAATCTAAGATTCATATCCTTACTAATAAAACTTAACTGCACCCAAATATTAACCCTTCAACATTTTGAGGACTCCATGCATGATCAAATGAATTAAGCCTAGAGAAGTGGGTGGATCCTATATATTAAATCGAATATCTTTTTTGTCATTAAGTGACTTTCAACTTTGTTCAATGTAATAAACTAGTTGTTATATTGCTGGAAACATTTTTCCCCTATGTTAGGATTGTGAAGAAACTACAAAAAAAAAGAGTAGATCGCGAATTGGAAAGTCAAAAGTATTATTATTAAGACTAAATCCAATATACACAACATTATGGGGAGTTTATTTGGACTTGTGTCAAAATTTAGATATATTAGTCTTTCGAGATAAAGTATCTTCTGAAGGTGACACAATTACATATTTTGTTCTTGTTTTACTAAAGCAAAAATTTATATAGCAAAAATTGTTGCTTAACGAAGAAAGAATATATGTGGAAAATATTAGTTCAATATACTTTCAGTTTTAACATTCACCCTGAAATATGAATGATTAACTATTCATAAAATTTTAATAGACAATATATTGCAATTTATAAGTTTTTTGTTATAATTCATAATATATATATATATGTATATTTATGACATGTATATATATGTATAATATGTATGTATATATGCACATATATAATATATGTTTTGCACAACTTTCACACTCATCCTCACGAATTTTACTATTTTTCATGTGGTCTTTCCTGAAATTCTAATCATAATGCGATTGAGAATGTTTGCCTAAGGCTCCTCAAAATAATGAATGGTGCGAAATAAAATACATAACATCTCTAATACTAAAGGTTTTATTCTTATTTCAAGGGCATATTCTAAAACACATTTTCTTTACCATACCATGGTAGTTCTTGAAAGATTTTTTTTGTTTATAATGATAACGCTTTTATTGAATTTTATTTGGTATTTCTATTCAATTTTAGATCCACACGATAATTTTGATTATGAGAATATATATAGGTAAATATTACTTAATGTAGATATCAATATTACTTGTCTTATAAAGTATGTGACTTATATTTTTTATTTTGAAATTAGTAAAATTGAAATTTCATTGATTTTAATTTTGGGTTATATTTCTATTTTATAAGATAATGGAGTTAAATATATTATGTGGAGTGGGTAACTAGATTGGATTTTGGTTAAGATATATGTGTATAAATAATAATAGATTTTATGGTCATTTTTCACTTTTGAACTTGAAAGATATAATAAATAGTTAATGTTTTTATGTTTTTTAAATATTTACCATTTATTTTGAGACTAGAAATACAAAAATATAGATACATCGGTAACAAGTGAGCATTACAAAGTTCATCGGGTTTAATGATTAATAAAAGTTGTTAGGTTGCGAGATTTATTATAAGCTAAAAGTGATATTCATCCTAAGTAAATTAATAGACAACATAGTTAAATTGTCATATTTAGAAAGACTGGATTTTTTTAGAAGAATGATCCAATCAAGTTGTCTGTTTAATTAGATAAAAGCTAAACTATATTCTCCAAGGATAACCAAATAATAAACGAAAGAATATATGAATTTCAAACACTAAAAGTTCCTTAATTAGAATCTCGTTCCTTCTAGTATTTAAAAAGTTATTTTGGTTAACCAGAATATTTAAATAACTAATATCACTATTTTTCAAATTTTTAACATCTTTAATGTCTAACACTCACTATTATTGTTATATTTTTGAAAGATAATTATATTGAGATACGGATATTGAATACATAAGAGAAACAAAGGTTTCATTGCATGGGTTTTCTTACTAATATACGTGTTTAAGGAATGAGGAAATTTAGATCCAAAGGATAATCAAGCTTTGGATAAAGACATTTCAATATTTGAATCATCGAGTTTTAGGAGGAGGTTATACGAGAGAAATAACGTGAAAAATCGAAAGATGAAAATTAGATAAATAAATTAATCTAATAATTTTATTTTATTGTTAAAGAATACAAAGCTCAATATTGAGAAATTCTTCACTTAATGGGTTGAGTATTAATTGTGTTAAGCGAAAGAATATTTATTTATCGAACTAACAGACAACACTTTATCTTAGTGTAACATTGATCATACTACATTCTAATAATTTCGTTAGTACTTTATCCACTCGACCAACTATTGATCATTCTATATACAAAATTTTATTAAAATAATATTGTTTAAAAATCTTTAAAAGATTATTCTATTGCTAAATTGATATTATGAAACTGGTTTAGGTGTCCAATATATTACCTTACATAACCATATTATTAATATATAATTCATTTAATTTAATTTAATTAATTATATGGCCTTGATTTCTAAAACCCAATCATCATATTTTTTAATATTGAGTAGAATTATGTTCATTAAACGAACAATATTAATTAAAACCTCACTATAGAAGAAATTAATATTTAATCCAATATTAAAAAAATTAATTACAAATTAGTTGTAAAAGAAATATAATTGTTAGTTCATCTACATAAACCACATTATATGAACCTATATGATGAACATCCACAATGAAGAGACATATTTAGTAATGGGTTTAAAATAGTGCAATGGACCGTGATGCAACGAATAGTTTCACAAAAATGTTTTTTTAAGATAAAAATTTAAGGAAGAAATATGTATGCCCCTTTTATAACTTTGTAGGGTATGTATTACACATGAGTAAAATATTATATTAATCTTTTTTCAAAAAGACTATATTTCATTACAAAATTTAATGGTAAAGATAAGTAAAAAGATATTTTACTACAATTTAATAGTGGATAGGTAGCCCTATAAGCCAGATATTATAAACACGTCTTTAATCGACCTTATTTGGAAATTATTTTTCAAAAAATGTATATTTTCAAAATATGGACAGAGAAACCAACTCTTAGAAAGTTATTATGTAAAATCATCCTTTTTAACTCAATTAACTACTCTATTTTCATTTATATCAATAAAACTAAATTAAATTCTAGGGTCATCATCCCTTGTAAATAAGTTGGTTTGATACCTTAAATTAGTTCCTCCAATAGAACTATTGCAATGCTTGGAGAGGTTGGAGGGAACAAAATACATCCTACAATCAAACCATTAAAGATTGCAAGGGCTTTTTTAATTATAGAGGGGTACAATTTGTATTGCGTATATTTCCAAATAATTATAATCCATAAAAAGTATTCAAATAATTCCAACTAATATCATATATATTGCATCAATATTAATTTGTATAAAACCGTACATATCAAGTCACAAAATGGCAAGATTTTCCTTTACGTGGAGGTTAGGTAATAAGGCTCTCATTAGAAGCAAATAATATATTTAGAATTCGGGAATTATACGATTTACTACCGTCCATAAAATTTATAATATAATTCTCAATGAGAAATTTGTTTTTAATACACCATATATATTCCATATATTTTTCATTTTTCAATTATATGGTTTATCCAATAATGGATATCTAACTCACTTATTCATTATCTCTTATTTGGGCCTATACTGGGTAAATCTTAAATGGACTGATATTACTTTTTGTTTTGGCCCAATATTTAGTTTGGTCTTTTTATCTCCATCCTACAAAAAACCCTAATATCTATATTCTTCTATAATGTCTATCTACTTCTTTTTTCTCTTTATTCAAACTTCTTCTTCTTACATAGAAAATATTGAATGTCCAGAATCACTACAACTAGCTCAACTTATCAAAATTAAAGGTATTTGAAATTTTTATGTAGTATCCTTTCAATTAAATACTTATAAGATAAATATTTCATCGCTGCAAAAATCTTACTTTAAGATCTGTATATTTTTTTTAAAATTGTTTTAGAAAATAATATCATTAAGAAATTGAGATCCTCTAATGAAATGATGTTTTTTTAAGAAAAAAGGTTTTCATTTCGAATATTATTATTACAAAAAATTGATATGTAATAAAGAGTTTAATTATAATTATTTTTCTTTCAGTTGGTTAATTTTGAGATCTCATTCTTATATTTGAAAAATGAGTAATGAAATTTTTCACCCTTTTTGGTTCATAGATCACCTCCTGTGTAAGTTTTAAACACCAATAATAAGAATGTTTTTCTATCCTAATTACTCTTTTTCTTTCTCCTTCATTCAAAGGGTGAACCAAAAATGGGTGACAAATATCATTAGTCTTGAAAATATAGTAAAAAAATCGACCTGTTATAAAGAAAATCAATTTTTTTAATTTAAAAATGGAGAATTTTTGAGATATTATAGATGGTTAAGTACTCATAATCATTGGTTAAATGTTTGTTTGTTTTCTTTATTATATTTAAATACTTGTATTATTTTTAAATACTTGTATTATTTTTAAATACTTGTATTTTATAAATACTATTTTCCTCTTTTTGGGATGCTATTGTATACAACTATTACAATATTATCATATGATTTTACATCAATTGGTGAAATATATCTATATTACATGGAACAACTGGAAAGTCAAATAGCGGCTAAGATTTTTTTAAAATATATCTATATTTTGTAAAAGTTTAAGCATTGTTGTATATGTTTATGCAATTGTGTAAAATTATCTATTCATTTTTAACGACTCGCCATATTTTTAAAAATTTATTGATTTATATTGCAATTGTATCTTTGTATTGCAGATAATTTTAATTACTTGACGTAGAATTATTGTTTTCTACCAAGTTCGGATGAAGCATGACTCAACCCCTTAGACATTTGAATACAAAGTAATGATCTGGTTGAAAGTCAGGCTACTGATTTGATATATCTTTGTTTTAAAATAATGGAAGGTATGTTGAAAAATTGGGCTACTGATCTGATATATTTTTTAGCTATAATTTGTTTCTGGAGTTATATTAGTTCTGTATCTAGAATATTCTCAATCAATTATACGGTGGTGCAATGTATTTTTTTCATTTGTATAAGTTGTGATGCTTAGTGAATGTGTCATTTTGTTTAATGCCTTATGTGTTTGTTAACGTGTCTGTTAATTATGCAAGTACTATAGTGGTATGTGATAAGGCCAATAGCTCATTAAATCAGTTGTATCTTGGGTTCGTGTGAGCATGGACCAAATATTTAATTTCTCAATTTTTTTAATTAATCCTACATTTAACTTTGAGGAGATGACATATTATTCTTATATTTCTTCTTTAACTACATTAGACATAGAATGTAATTAATTTTATTTGCTTAGTTTGTCCTTCAATTTTGTAGATACTATGCCAATAAAGTTATTTTCCTACTTAATATTTTTTTCTACAATTTTTAAACTTAGATATTTCTTTAAGCTAAATATAAAATAAGAGTCACCTGTTAACTTTATTTATATTTTAGAAAGTTATATCATGCAATGTGTTTTTGTTATACCGTATAGGTTGTGAAATTTATTAAATTTTATACTACATGATATATAGAAACTGTAGAAGAAGATATTTTTGTTTCTGCTATTCTTTATGTTTTGTTCAGCAACATTCTGATTTGTTTGGCGGTATAGATTGTGAAACATAGAGAACTTTATCCTTCCTGATTTATAGAAAGTAAAATATCATCCTAATATATTTTATAGGTAGTTATGTCTGTTATGTGTTATTTACAACACTGGTCCTTGAAAATGTATACAAATTTAAACACATTACATTTAAAACTATATAAGTTAACTATTTTTTTAACTTCTATATTATATGGAACAACTGGAAAGTCAAATAGCGGCTAAGATTTTCTTATAGCTAAAATATGTGACCCTCCAAAAGGTTCAGATCTTGACATGTGTTAAAACTATATTAGTTAACTATTTTTTTAATTGCACCCATCTCTTTATTTATAACCCACATCTTCCACCCAATTCCTAAAAGATTTTTTTTTAAGAATTCAAATCAATTCATAAATTCATTGATATTTCAAGCATTGTTGTATATTTTGCATCATATGACTAAATCGGTATGGATATTTTGTAAAAGTTTAAGCATTGTTGTATATGTTTATGCTATTGTGTAAAATTATCTATTCAATTTTAACGACTCACCATATTTTTAAAAATTTATTGATTTATTTTGCAATTGTATCTTTGTATTGCAGATAATTTTAATTACTTGAAGTAGAATTATTGTTTTCTACCAAGTTCGGATGAAGCATGACTCAACGCCTTAGACATTTGAATACAAAGTAATGATCTGGTTGAAAGTCAGGCTACTGATTTGATATATCTTTGTTTCAAAATAATGGAAGGTATGGTTGAAAGTCAGGCTACTAATTTGATATATCTTTGTTTCAAAATAATGGAAGGTATGTTGAAAAATTGGGCTGCTCATCTGATATATTTTTTAGCTATAATCTCAATCAATTATACGGTGGTGCAATGTATTTTTTTCATTTGTATAAGTTGTGATGCTTAGTGAATGTGTCATTTTGTTTAATGCCTTATGTGTTTGTTAACGTGTTTGTTAATTATGCAAGTACTATAGTTGTATGTGATAAGGCCAACAGCTCATTAAATTAGTTGTATCTTTGGTTCGTGTTAGCATGGACCAAATATTTAATTTCTCAATTTTTTTAATTATAATCCTACATTTAACTTTGAGGAGATGACATATTATTCTTATATTTCTTCTTTAACTACATTATACATAGAATGTAATTAATGTTATTTGCTTAGTTTTTCCTTCAATTTTGTAGATACTATGCCAATAAAGTTATTTTCATACTTGATATTTTTTTCTACAATTTTTAAACTGAGATATTTCTTTAAGCTAAATATAAAATAAGAGTCACCTGTTAACTTTATTTATATTTTAGAAAGTTATATCATGCAATGTGTTTTTGTTATGCCGTATAGGTTGTGAAATTTATTAAATTTTATACTACATGATATATAGAAACTGTAAAAGAAGATATTTTTGTTTCTGCTATTCTTTATGTTTTGTTCAGCAACATTCTGATTTGTTTGGCGGTATAGATTGTGAAACTTAGTGAACTTTATCCTTCCTGATTTATAGAAAGTAAAATATCATCCTAATATATTTTATAGGTTGTTATGTCTGTTATGTGTTATTTACAACACTGGTCCTTGAAAATATATACAAATATTATATTTATAAGGATATTATGATCATTATCTTTTAGTTTATATTTTTATGATTTTATTGGTAATATAAATTTAATATATTTGCCACTTTCGTAAGGAGATTCACTTTGTGTCGAAGAGTAAGATTAAGTGTAATCAACTAACTTATTGTTGTAAAATTAGTTGGTGCAAAAGTAGTAGTCCTTGAAATGTGTTTTGGGTAGATATTTGCTAGAGATAAAAAATGTTATATTAGTGCTAACTCCAATAACTTTATTATTTACTCTCTTGGCTAAGCCTTAAAAAATTATTATTTATTAAAATGTAATAAAGTGGACAACTTTTTACAGAAAAAATAACAAGTTTGGATTTGTTATCAAATCAACTTAAAATTAATTGATGTAGTGATCAAAGGTTGTTATATTGTAATTTTTTTTTAAAAATTTAATCTTTTTCCTTTAAACATATAATTATATTTTTATCTATAAGATGTATGTTTCTATATATGAATAAATTCTTAATCTTGAGATTCAAGTCATAAACTGGGATTCTATTAAACTGATGATATTTGATTTTTAACTCTTAATTTATTATTATTTATCATTTTAGTTTTCTTAATTTACAATTTATGTAGCATGAGGTTTTATTTGTAGGTGAGACATTGAAGAAAACATATAACAATTTCTTTGATGTTTCAGTATGTTTTGTTATCATTACGTATGTGTTTTAAGACACAAATTAATAAATAAAGATGTGTAGGTGTTATTTTACAAAATATTAGGTATTAATTGACCAACTTTTAACATAGTTTAACTAGATATCGTGCCCTCGAGCACGGGTAATACATAGAAGTATTTAATAGATTCAATATTTTTCAAATATAATCTTGAATAACAAAAGTTAGATAATGTGTAACTTATTTACACGAATAGATTACCTATAACTATTGCATTACACTATTTTATATTGTTAAAAAGATAAATTTAATTTCATGAAAAACAATAATATAAATTTTGACTAAAGGTAGGAATAAGTTAAAAGTAAGTCTCACAATTGGTTCATGTGTTACGCATAAAAGCCAAATATACCTGTGTTTATAAAGTGACAAATATTCACGTGTAAAATGAAAAAATTAAAAATGGTATTTGTGATTGATTAGAATTCAACACTAAGAGTGTATCAAATACAGTTACCCCTTCACAGCTAATATCGGATTAAACATAATTGACAAGCCTAAAATCTAAAATCAACTACACACATTTTTCATAACAAACCCATGCTTTAGCATGCCTACACCCCACTCTCTTAGTTTTTAAAATGGTATTTTTCCTTACTTAAAATAATTATATTATTATTTAATATCTTTCAAAATTTTAAGAATATTCATTTTTTTTTTTTTTTTTTTTGATGACGAGGGTTCCCGGGCTTACACCCGACTAGTCCCCCGGGAGATATGACTGCCTCCCAACCATACCTCCAGGTAATCAGAACTAGGTTGCCCATGTTCTGGGGAGGGTTTCGGACCTTGGAAACTTTCCAAACATAATAACTTCCTTCCACCTGCGGGATTCGAACCATGTACCTCTCACTTGAGAGAACTTTTAATAACTTTCTGCCGCCTGCGGGATTCGTACAGGCCCTGGCCAGATGAGCTAGCTCACCTGGTTAGAATATTCATTTTGGCCCCACAAGTTTACAAAAATCATATTAATCTTTTATTTTCTTTTATGTTTAAGAATGTTTTTTAGTTTTCTATTATAAAGGATATATGGTATTTTGTATAATATAGAGACTTAAAAAATAACTAATTCAATAAATATATAGGAACCTATAATGTTTGCATATTCTAAGGACCTATAATGCAATTCACCTAGAATTTTTACATATTCTAGAGGTTGTGTGTGATATAACACAAGTGGGTAATACCAGTATATTGGTTTCATTTTGCAAAATATATACTTGTCTATTTTGCATAACACAAGGACCAATCCGACAATTAATCTTTAAGTTTTGATTTTAATGTTATCTTTTTATTTCTATTGGTCGTAATAAACAAAAATAATCTACATATTTAATCACACACATAGTAAACATACCCAAACAATTTAATATATTGAAAAATATATAAAATTAAAAACAATCACCAATAAAGGATCTAAGACATACCATGATAAATGTTTTTTCTTTTGAAATGTAATGATCAACGATCTTCTTATCTATTTTAAAAATATATGAAATAATTATTCTATTACTATAAATTAAAATATAAAACATTAATAAAACTTCAAATGATATATATTTTTAATTAAGGTGCTATTTTAAGATAAAATATTTTATCTTTTGATAATCTAACCTAGAATATGACTCTACCATCAAACCACCATAACTAGGATAACATATAATTAACCTGTATTATCATAACTAAGATTAGATTTCCATATCATATCAAAATTAATTTTAAAATCATTACATAGTATGATATCTACAATAACTATCTCTACTTTCATTACATATTTTCTAAGTTTTTTCTCCAGATTTAAAAATATACCTAATCTTGTGTATCATCATTCAACCTAAAATTAATTATCACAATTATGAATATATGTAAGATTTACTTGTAACCTAGTTTTCTTATTCATGACCTTAATCTAGTGACATTATAAGAACTCTAAAGTCCTTTATATAAATTGTAACTTATTATTGGACATCAATAACACTCATGTAAGATATTTATTCTTCAATTATTAATACAGTTTGATTGGAAGGTGTATATACTATAAGTTTTCATTGGGAACAAGATCTATATTTATAATGAGTTATATCATCTTAGATCTGTTTGAGATTGGTTGATGCAATATCTTATAAAGTAAGATTATAATCTTTAAAAAATATATTTCTTACATGTGGATGTAGATCTTGTGAAGACCAAGCAACTGTTTGTTGTGAATTGTTTTCTCTGAAATTAAGGTGGATTATAACTGGTTGGTTGATAACAGTACTGAAATTAAAAAGTTATTCGATTAGATATCTATGATGTTATTAAATGTTCAAGATTTCAATATGGATAGAAAATAGAATTTAAAATAATAATTTTGTAGTTGAGGATGATGGTGACTTACACAAGAAATTAGAAACCTTTTGATGGACGGAGCTATGATAAGAAGGTTTTTGAGTGTTTGGATTTGATAGTTGTTGGAGAAGATGGTATATTTATTAATTATGATAAACATGTACTTAGTAAGGCTATGTCTAAGATTGGGTCATATTTATTAAGTTTTTTCACAAGTTTTGGGTTTGGTGGTAATTCATTGTCAATTGGTAGACTTATGAAATAATTCTTTTGGGGTGTTTACCTTAGGCCAGAGTAGTTAATATAATAATCATTATGGATATAAAGAGTATATTTTAAAAAGGGTAAGTCTTCCTTCCAATATTGGTCACATCAAATCTACTGTACATTATAACAAAACAAATGTCATTAGATTAATTAGTTAGTAACTTTTCTAAGTTTAATACATGGGGTATGTGTATTGATGTATTTGGTGTAGGTTTATCCAATGTTGGATGAAAGAATTTTCCTTTTAATAAAGAGGTTTTCGGGTTTATTGCTTTAGTATAATAATGTTCATGGAAGAGATATTTTCTCGATACTATGTTACTATGATTTTTTTAGGCATAATGAATAGTCACAGATTAAGGTTCTAATAATGTTTTCACAAATAAATATCCTAATAATGTTACCTATTTCGGTAATCACAAGTCTTTTTAGATTATAATGTAAGGCTTAGGTAAGGTATTATGTGTTTATGGATAATATAAAGTGAACTTTAGCCCCTCTCCTCACCACCCAATCAATAAAATTTATAAGTGTTTCAATTTTTCTCCAATGTATATTCTCACTCAACTCTTTCTAATGCATCACAGGTATCTCCATTTTTCAATACAATTTCATTAACGATATTCTCAATTTTTCACTTGTCAGATTTATTTTATTTATTTCTTTTTTTATTTTCTCTCTTGAAGTCAAAGCAAAAACCAAGTTTTTGTTTTATGGATTCATAATTTTTTTTACTTTTTTTTTACTTTTGTTTTGATGAATCATGCAATAACTAAAATTATATAAATCGTAATACGGCACATAACGGAAAATATATCTACTTATTAATATTAACATGTTCAACAAATACTAAGTTAAACCCCTAATTCCTAAACTAATTTTTTTCTAAAGCATTAAGTAAAACTTACATAGAAGATAAATATTACCTTTTTAAGTATGATATTTCTTCGTCTTTGTTTTCATCAAAAATAGGGTAATCGATATATGCAAACTATTCCTAATCAAGTGTATAAAACACATAGACCAATTAAAGAAGATGCATTTAGATAAAGATAGGATGATAATTCAAACTAAAGCATAAGATATAATAAAGAGCTTTTATTCAATAGAGAATACTAACTGATGAGCTTAAATCTTGACTTATTATTCAAACAAGAATGGTTAGTCAGACAAGAATAAAGGATAACAAAAACAGTAAAAACGAGGAATTAATAGAAAAATAAGAAACATTATTCAAAAACCTAGTTAGAGACAAAGAAGAGATACACCATTTTCAATGAGTTCTAAAGGAGATAGCCGGATATATGCAGGATATAATATAATGTTTAAAACATTTGTATTCCGTTTCTGAACAATCCGATTTTTTCATGAATTCCTGAGGAATTCTAAATTTAACAATTTCAAAAACAAGGTTAAAATGATATTTTTTTAAGTAAATGAGTCATATGTACAAAGGGATTCTAAAACCTCAATAGTTTCGAAGAGGGGATTTATTCAATGAGATCCTTAGACTATTTAAAAAAACTAAAAATGAGACACATTTTTTTCAACAAGAATTAAAGCAATTAAAACAAATAGGATAGTTAAGCGAATCGAAGTTGTTGGCCCAAATGTGTCATAAAATAATGAATCATATAAACGCATAATTCACCTAAAATGATGTCACGTGTCATAAAATAATGAATAATACAAAAATATGGAGATATCAAGACCCCCAACTCAAAGTCTGTCGTCTCTACTGACTAAGAAATAAGAACATTAAGAAGTCTCTAAATATATTAGCTAAGTCTAGTCAGCACGTAAAGAGGAAAAATGTAAATAGTAGTATTAAAGAAAATACTTAGAAAATTTCATGTAATTATATTTACAAACTGATTCATATATATACAATTATCATAAAAGAAATCAACATCTTTTAATTTTAAGATTATATTAGTTTTGCAATGCTTGAAGGATGGAAGATATAGAGTGGTCATCGATCCTAAAAAAGTCTCCAATGATCCATTTAAGTAATCTATATTTTTTCAATCGCTTGTAAATCACATAGCTAAGAATCATAAAGCGTTAAAGGTTATAATATTGTCTTGGGGACGGTAGGATCGTATAGTTGGATAATTTAGAGTGAGCTTTTGAACACTCCTTACTAGCTATCAACGAATCGTTCTAGAATTCGAGCTACTATAATAAAATGTTCTCACTCAACCCAATATTTTAATGAACTTATCTGGCATCCCCGATAACCTAATATAAACCAATATGATCACATAATAATTTCTACTCTGTCGGTAATTTTCATATTAATTTTCTTTTCATATCAATTTCTTTCTTTTGCATGTTAGTTATGACTTTTTTTTTATGTGAGATGTTATGCTACTTCTTCTTCATATATATATTTTACCCCGGAAATGAGTTAGGATATAAACCATGTTGCATCATCAACATAGCATTTTACATAAGCTCATAAACTTATCATCAAGTTCTAAAGACGATTGTCGTAGAATCGCGATTCTTGTGTTGGTCATATGGACAAGTTCTACAATATAAGAGGTATGGTTTATAATGTGGCTAATAAAATACTTTAGAAAGTTTATAAGGGAGAGACATATAATATATAAATTAAATTGGACAATAAGCTAAAAGGCAAGAAAGACTTATCAATGAACCTCCTTAATCATTTTCTAAACTATGAAATTTTTTGCTTTCTTAACTCTAGCATGTTCATAAAAATGGTTTCATCAACTATCTCGGATCTGACGGTCTACATACTACTCAAGACTCCCAAAGATCAAACTAACTTTTACAGCATTGCTTACTAATCAACTAGTTACAATTAAGGTCTACTTTCATGTTCATATTTCAAAGCATACAATATAACTAGTTCATAATCGAATTACTTATATATCATTAACTCCCTACAATTATTGTTTTAGGCAATTATCCACATCCTGCATCTAATTCAATCACTATATTTTTTATTTCTATCAGAAAATCAATAAATCAAATTAATGGAGATGAGAGGCAACGAATCTCCACACCCCAACTTAAAAATGAGTCGTGCCCGCACGAATCAAATATACTCGATAAAAATAAAAGGTAACACATATATCATAAGTAATGAAATGGTAAGGAAGAAAGAAAATATGATCTTGAGGCTATTGCCTCGCAAGATCAATATCCAATTTAAGGTGCAACGCGTCTCTTGTATGTCATCTTCTCGTATTGCACTTACATCCTAGTGTGCTCCATGCCAATCAATCATCCATCTATAGAATTTTTTTGTTCTCACCTTCTCCATTTTCTTCCTTGTGAAGTTGTTAATCCTTTATCTCACCCAATACCTTTCTTTAATTCGTCTCCATACCTTTCTAAAATTCATCTCCATCTCGCTAACACTTGATAGTGTCTCTCTTAGTTTCTTCATCTCTTTTGACCTTCAACTCAAAGTTTCACCAATATTGGTTACTCCTAGATTTTGGGTGAATAGGGTGTCATTTAAGTTAGGAAATATATGTGGAAGAGATACCGAGTCGTCCTCTTCCTTCGCATCACTAGAAAGGTGATAGGTAATAATGATATATTTACAATACCTGTTGAAGAATCGAAGGTAATCCTCCTTCGAGGACACAATGAGTTATTAATCTGGTTGTAATTAATATTGTAATGACGAGATGACTTTGATATATTAAAAGTTCTGTTCAAGAAAACGTTAAAAAGAGGAACACTATCTTTGATGTTAAAAGTATTTCTACGATAAGTTTCTTCATCGACACTTTAGATGCACATATAATATAACTTGGGAGCGCATTCAACCCATAAAGAAAAAGATGAATTTTTTTTTGAGTTTCCAAACAAAGACAAACATCATGGGGCATATAGATTAACTACATAAAACTTTATCGAAGACGATAGTAAAAGTGAAATTTCAGTAATTTCAATTTGGGGTTATATTTCTATTTTGTAAGACGATGGTGTTAAAAAAATATTATGTGGAGTGGTTAACTAGATTGGATTTTGGTTAAGAGGTATGTGAACGTCAATGTGAACGTCGACTTGTAATCGTAAATATATATCCATGTTAATCATTTCAACATTTTTGTATAGTAACTAATTACTTATTTATGTATATCAATCATGTTTCAGAGTATTTTATTTCCCTAAATTTTATAATCTTAGCACTAAACCTCAGCAAATAGATGAAAGGTATGTTGATATTGAGTGTGTCTATGTCAATGAGTTTTTGTGATGTACCAAATACTTCACAAAATGATTCATGTATAGCTGTACCAGGAGTTTGACTTCCAACTGATGTTAGAGTTACGAACATGAAGAATGTTAAAGATCCCTAATAACCTCTTGGTTTTGTTATATGTGTTAAACTTCATTATGTCTTCACGTATCCGAGAAGAGATTATTTAATTTCCTCTGTGACATATAAGTTCCAATTTAGTTAATTTATGTCTGATAAATTTGTCAACCTAAATGGTTGTGCTAGTATATACATATATTTTCAAAAAACGAGGTTGAAGTTAACTCAACTCAAAACTCATAAGGGTAATTTTCTTGAATGTGCCAGTATATTTTGTCGCATTAAATGTTATCATTTTAAAAACTTTTAATTTAAATCTATTGTTTATTTATAACCTATGCCACAAAGGGATTTATATTAGTTGACATATGTAAATGTCATTTCAAAATTCATTATACCAATTGTGAACACATAAATAATTACAAAAAATCTAATATAATAAAATATAATAGATTAATTACTATGAAATTAGACCTTTTTTAAATAGTTTATTACCGTTTAATATTATCAACATAAAACTGAACTATAAAATACCACTACTAAAATCAATTGACCAAGTAAATAAAAAATATCGTAAGTTTAGCTAAATTACTTTTTATTAATAAAATAATGACAAAATCATCCAACATCTCTAATACAACTTAACATACATAATTGAAAAAATGGTTGAATTGAATTAATGTTTGAGCAAAGATAGACATTAATAACTATAAATTATAATTAAGCTTAATTTATTAAAACTAAACACATAATTGTGACTATGAAGTTTGATACCCGATAATTACTAATAGAATAATACAATATAAGAACCACCATCAATTACAATGTTCAAGACCCTTATTGTACTATTACATTGTATAATTTCCACTCCAATGATCTATAATCCCATTTATACTAAAAAAATCTTGAACTCTTTAAAAGTCAACAAGGGTTGTGGGTAGAAAATATAGGGATGGGATTTCAAAATTTGGAAGCATTATGCATATTCATGATGCCAAACAACCTAGGAGAATAAATTAAAAGTCTTTGTCTAGATAATTGTTCATTTCAATAAAATCAAAGAACATATACAAATCACATGTATGAACTCGGTTGAGATAACCAATGTGAAGCTCTTTTCTAAGAAGAGTAAATCCATTTAAGTTGTCATTATAGAACAAGTGTGTCTTCTACGATACAAATCAAAGACTTGCTAATAAAAAAGACTTTCTAATAACAGGGAGGGAAGGACAACCCTCACTTATTTGACAAAAGAGTCAGAACCAATTTTATAGCAAAGCAAAAATCAATATCTTTTGCTCAGCGGAAGAACATCTGCATTTGAAGGAGTACTAGATAAGGATAAAATGTCACATATTCCTAAAGTACGCCAATTGCAGCTAAAATGTAATATCTCTAACTAGCTCCATGTGATGACGAAGAAGTATGTATTTAAAGGATATCAATATTTAATATAAAGATGTACACCAAACTTATCCACTATGCTTGATATTTAACATACCCTCTTTTAATACTTCACAGATGACTGGTGGTGGAATAAATTCATAAGGGAAAGACTTTGTGTGAAAGAATGGTTTTCCAAAAAAGTATATTAGTTAGTAGAGTGTTGCTAATGATCGAATCCTTCATATGTAGGTAGTAGGTTGATGGAAAGATAAATATATGTTCCTCCTCGTAAATTATTAGAAAAAAATCAATTAAAATATTTAAGTTGTAAGGGATCGTACATGTTTCATGCTTTTTATGGCATAACATAAATAGAGATTCTTCATAACCGCATTACCAATTAAATTATCATGAATAACTGTGGATTAAAACGATATACAAAAGTTCAAATTACCTCCAAAGATATATAAAAGGAAAAGTTATATATAAATAAGGATATCAAGTAATTTATATGTTTTTTATTCATATCACCTATTTTAGAGCTTATTTTTTGGGTTATTGACAATTTAGTGGCTTATGGACAACAATTTCCATTTTATAGGTAATTGTTACCTATTGAGAATTTAGGGGTGTGTATTCAATTAAGAGTTTGTTGGATTTTTCTGGATTTATAAAATTCCTAAATTTTACAAATTCTACAGATTGTTTTAATTCTATGTAGAGTTTATAAGATTCTTTTGAATTCTATATCGAGTTTGACAGATTCTTATATTAAGATTTTTATGGATTTCAGTAAATTTTAATTTTTTTTCTAAAAAAGATACAAATAAAAATGTTATAATATTTACTGATAGAATTGTTAAATAGAATCTTCAAAAGAGTATCTTAATAAGCGAGACAGTAGTGTGTTGTATATTTTTCTTTGAATATTTGCTTAATTGTTAGCA
Source organism: Nemophila menziesii (assembly GCA_029959085.1). Lineage (NCBI taxonomy): Eukaryota > Viridiplantae > Streptophyta > Magnoliopsida > Boraginales > Hydrophyllaceae > Nemophila > Nemophila menziesii. The sequence goes on from JARWIR010000027.1 coordinate 10,975,745, forward strand.
TTGTGTGCAAGTTGGTTTGTGTTATTATAAATGATTAGATAAAAAATCGGTTGGTTGGCAATAAAGATTCCTTGAATTGTCAAGCTATGTTGGTTTTTTTTCTTTTCTAATTAGTTTTGTAAGTTTTAATACTGGTTTTTTTTTCTTTTCGACCACTGTATTTGATTCATGAAGTAATGTCACTACCATGATTACGTCAGAATAAGAAACATGAGATTCTGTACTAGTCAGAGTAATAGAATGTATACAATATAATTTTACAATTTCACAATGTAGTTTTTTAATATTTGAACAGCCTTTAGTCAAAATAATATAATGTATACAATATAATTTTACAATTTCACAATGTAGTTTTTTAATATTTGAACAGCCTTTAGTCAAAATAATATAATGTATACAATATAATTTTACAATTTCACAATGCTGTTTTTTAATATTTGAACAACCATGAATGACAATGACGACATGAACACAGATAAAAATATTTGAAATAATTATAAAATAGTTTATGAAATAAAATTATTTTTGTTATTATTTTTGTTTGCAATTTATAAAATCTCTACTTTTGTGGAAGGATTTGTAAAAGTTTAGTTTATTTGTATTTAAACTCTAGACTCTTACAAAATTCAATGATTTGAAAATGATTTGAAAAGTCCAATAACTATTGAATACCCTGAAATTTTAAAGGATTTAAAAGAATCTAGATTGAATACACCAAGATTTTAAAATAGTTTTTAAATTCTTAATTGAATACACCTATATTTTAAAAGACTTTTTAAAATCTTAATTGAATACACCTAGACTTTTAAAATCCAAAAAAATCCAACAGACTCCCAATTGAATACACACCCCTTAGTATCTTGTGCTTGTGGGATTTATATCTTTAATATGTAAGATTTAGGAAAAATAAATCCATTTTTTTATCTTCACGTTCATCTTTAAACATTAAATATTTATCATACTTATTTTTCAGCCATTACAACTTCATATATATTCATTTTAATATACTTAACTAATAATAATTCATATGTTTTTCATCTCCAGTTATCAAAAACACATATGGAAAATATTATAACATAATTGTCAAATAATTTTCATTATAGAGAATTTGAATAAAACTCAAATAACAAAAATAAAAAATACAATTACAAAAGACATTCTTATGGCTTCGATGAAATTTTATATAAATATAACAAATTAAAATAAAACATGACAAATTTATATTACAATAACAGTGAAATAATATAAAAGTATGACTCAATATTAATCAACTTTAATACATTATTTTTTGATAAAAATACACCCATATATTCCTATGTAATAACATCAAAAATTTGAAGATTCATATCCTTAAAAAGAAAACTTAAATGCACCCAAATATTAACCCTTCAACATTTCGAGGAATTCATGCATAATCAAATGAATTAAGCCTACAGAAGCGGGTGGATTTTATATATTAATTTTAATATCCGTTTGTCATTAAGTGACATTCCACTTGGTTCAGTGTAATAAACTAGTTGTCAAATTGCTGGAAACATTTTTCCCTTTATGTTAGGATTGTGAAGAAACTACAAAAAAAGAGTAGATCACGAATTGGAAATTCAAAAGTATTATTATTAAGATTAAATCCAATATACACAACATTATGGGGAGTTTATTTGGACTTGGGTCAAAATTTAGATATATTAGTCTTTCGAGATAAAGTATCTTCTTATAATATTTGTAATTTCTTCTGAAGGTGAGACAATTAGATATTTTGTTCTTGTTTTAATAAATCAAAAAGTTTGTAGCAACAATTAAGGCTTGACGAGGAAAGGATATATGTGGAAAATATTAGTTCAATATACTCTCAGTTTTAACATTCACCCTGAAATATGAATGATTAACTATTCATAAGATTTTAATAAACAGTATATTGTAATTTATAAGTTTTTTGTTACAATTCATAATATATATATATATATATATATATATGTATAATATGTATGTATATATATATGTATAATATGTATGCATATATGTATATATATATATATATATATATATATATATATATATATATATATATAAATCTTGATATATGTTTTTGCACATCTTTGACACTCGTTATCATTACTATTATTCACATTGTCTCTCTAGAAACTCTAATCATAATGCGACTAAGAATGTTTTCCTAAGGCTCCTCAAAACAATGAGTGGTGCAAAATAAAATACATGACACCTCTAATACTAAAGGTTTTATTCTCATTTCAAGGGCATATTCTAAAACACATTTTCTTTACCATACCATGGTAGTTCTTGAAAGATTTTTTTGTTTACAAGGATAACGCTTTCATTGAATTTTCTTTGGTATTTGTATTTATATTCAAATTTTAGATCCACACAATAATTTGGATTATGAGCATATATATAGGTAGATATTACTTAATGTAGAATAATTTGGATGTGACTTATGTTTTTTATTCTGGAAATTAGAAAATTTGAAATTTCATTGATTTTGATTTGGGGTTCTGTTTCTATTTTGTAATATAATGGTGTTAAAGTTATTATGTGGAGTGGGTAACAAAATTGGAATTTTGGTTAAGATGTATGTGTATAAATAATAATAGATTTTATGGTCATTTTTCACTTTCTAACTTGAAAGATATAATGAATAATTAATGTTTTTATGTTTTTTAAATGTTTATTATTTATTTTGAGAATAAAAGGACAAAAATATATATACATCGGTAACAAGTGTGCATTACAAGGTTCATCGCATTTAATGATTAATAAAAGTTTTTGGGCCGTGAGTTTTATTTTAAGGTAAAAGTGATATTCGTCTTAAGTAAATTAATAGACAATATAGTTAAATTGTTATATCTGGAAAGGCTGGACTTTTTTAGAAGAATGGTCCAATCAAGTTGTCTATTTAATTACATAAAAACTAAACTATATTCTCCAAGGATAACTAAATAATAAACGAATTAATATATAAATTTCAAACACTAAAAGTTCCTTAATTAGAAACTCGTTCCTTCTTGTATTTACAAAGTCATTTTGGTTAACCAGAATATTTAAATAACTAATATCACTATTTGTCTCATTTTTAACATCTTCAATGTCTAACGCTCACTAATATTGTTATATTTTTGAAAGATAATTATATTGGGATATGGATATTGAATACATAAGAGAAAAAAAGGTTTCATTGCAGGGGTTTTTTACTGGTATATGTGTTTAAGGAATGAGGAATGTTGGTTTAAACGGATAGTCAAGCTTTGGATAAAAAAAATTTCAAACATCAATGGAAGACAAGCATCGAGTTTTAGGAGGTTATACGAGAGAGATAACGTGAAAAATCGAGGGATGCAAATTAGATTAATAATTTTATTTAATAATTTTATTTTATTGTTAAAGAATACAAAGCTCAATATTTGATCAATTCTTCACTTAATGGGTTAAGTATTATTTGTGTTAGGCGAACGAATATTTATTTATAGAACTAACAGCTAGAAATTTATCTTAGTGTAACGTTGATCATACTACATTCTAATAAATTCGTTAGTACTTTATCCACTCGACCAACTATTGATCTTTCTATAAAAAAATTTATCAAAATAATATTGTTTAAAAATTTAAAAAAACTATTCTTATACTAAATAGATATTATGAAATTGGTTGGGGTGTTCAATATATTACCTTACATATCCATGTTATTAATATATAATTCATTTAATATAACTTAACTAATTATATGGCCTTGATTTCAATAACCCAATCATCATATTTTTTTAATATTAAGTAGAATTATGTTCATTAAACAAACAATATTAATTAAAACCTCTCTATAAAAGAAAGTTTTATTTAATCCAATATTAAAAAACCAATTACAAAGTAGTTGTAAAAGAAATATAATTTTTAGTTCATCTACATAAACCACATTACATGAACCTATATGCTGAACATCCATAATGAAGAGACATATTTAGTGGTGGGTTTAACATAGTGCAATGGACCGTGATGCAACGAATAGTTTTACAAAAACGTTTTTTAAGATAAAAATTTAAGGAAGAAATATGTATGTCCCTTTTATAACTTTGTAGGGGTATTACACATGAGTAAACTATTATATTAAGCATTTTTTTTTCAAAAATCCTATATTTCATTACAAAATTCAATGGTAAATAAATAAAAAGATACTTTACTATAGTTTAATAGTGGATAGGCCGCGCTATAAGTCAGATATTATAAACACGTCTATAATCGAACTTATTTGGAAATTATCTGTGAAAATATGTATATTTTCAAAATGTGGATAGAGAAACCAACCCCTAGAAATTTATTATATAAAATCATCCTTTTTAACTAAATTAACTACTTTATATTCATATATACCAATAAAACTGAATTAAATTCTAGGGACATCATTAACCATCTCAATGGCATCCTGGTAAATAAGTTGGTTTGATAACTTAAATAAGTCCCTCCAATAAAACTATTGCAATACTTGGAGATTGGAGGGAACAAAATACATCCTACAAACAAACCATTACAGATTGCAAGGGCCTTTTCAATTATAGAGGGGTACAATCGGTATTGCATATATTTCCATATAATCATAATCCATACAAAGTATTCACACAATTCTTACTACTATCATATATATTGCATCAATATTAATTTCTATAAAACCCTACACATCAGGTCACCAAATGGCAAGATTTTCCTCTACATGGAGGTTAGGTAATATATTTTGAATTTGGGAATTATATGATTTATTACAGTTCATATACCCGTGTTTCTAAAATGACAAATATTCACGTGTAAAATGAAAAATTGAAAATGGTATTTTCGATACATTAGAATTCAACACTAAGAGTGTATCAATTACAGTTACCCCTTCACAGCTAATATCAGATTAAACATAATTGATAGGCCTAAAATCTAAAATCAACTACACAAATTTCTCATAACAAACCCATGCTTTAGCATGCTCTACACCCCATTCCCTTATGTATAGTTTTTAAAATGGTATTTTTCCTTACTAAAAAATAATTATGTTATTACTTAATGTCTTTCAAAATTTTAAAAGTCTTCATTTAGGTCCCACAGGTTTACAAAAATCATATTAAACTTTTATTTATATGGTAATTTGTATAATATAGAGACTTAAAAAATATTAATACAAAAAATATATAGGAACCTAAAATGTTTGCATATTCTAAGGACCTATAATGCAATTCACCTAGAATTTTTCCAAATTTTAGAGGTTGTGAGTGATATAACAGAAGTGTGTAATACCGGTATATTGGTTTCATTTTGAAAAACATATACTTGGCCCATTTTGCATAACACAAGGACCAATCCAGCAATTAATCTTTCAGTTTTAATTTTAATGTTATCTTTTTATTTCTATTAGTCGTAATAAACTAAAATAATCTACATATTGAATCGCACACATAGTAACCATACCCAAACAATTTAATATATTGAAAAATATATAAAATTAAAAATGATCACCAATAAAGGATCTAAGACATACCATGATAAATGTTTTTTTTAAATGTAATGATTAACATCTTCTTATCTGTTGTATAAATATGTGAAATAATTATACTATTAGTACCAATTAAAATATAAAACATTAATAAAACTTCAAATGATATATAAATTTTATTTAAGGTGCTAATTTAAGATAAAATCTTTTACCTTTTGATAATATAACCTAGAATATGACTCTACCATCAAACCACCATAACTAGGAAAACATATGATTAACCTGCATTATCATAATTAATATTATATTTGCACATCATATCAAAATTAATATTAAAATCATTACATGGTATGTTATCTACAATAACTATTTGTACTTTCATTACACTTTTTCTAAGTTTTTTCTTCAGATTCAAAAATATACATAATCTTGTGTATCATCTTTCAACCTAAAATTGATTATCACAATTATGAATATATGTAAGATTTACTTGTAACCTAGTTTTCTTAATCATGACCTTAATCTAGTGACATTACAAGAACTATAAAGTCCTTTATATAAATTGTACTGACCCGGAAAGTCAGGAAACCATATCTTGGACATCAATAGCACTCATGTAAGATATTTTATTCTTCAATTATTTAAACAGAAAACCATATCTTGGACATCAATAGCACTCATGTAAGATATTTTATTCTTCAATTATTTATACAGTTTGATTGGAAGGTGTATATACTATATGTTTTCATTGAGAATAAGATCTATGTTTTTAATGGGTTATATCCTCTTAGATCTGTTTGAGATTGGTTGATGCAATATCTTATAAAGTACAACTATAATCTTTGAAAAATATTTTTATTACAAGTGGATGTAGATCTTGTGAAGACCTAAGCAACTGTTTGTTGCTAATTGTTTTCTTGGAAATAAGGTTGATTATATCTCGTCGGTTGATAACAGTACTAAAATTGACAAGTTGTTCGATTAGATATCTATGATGTTATTAAATGTTCCAGATTGCAATATGGATAGAAAATAGAATTTAAAATAACAATTTTGTAGTTGATGAAGATGGTGACTTACACCAGAGATCCGAACCTTTTGAGTGAGGGATCTATGATGTGAAGGTTTTTGAGTGTTTGGATATGATAGTGGTTGGAGAAGATTGAATATTTATTAATTATGACAAACATGTACTTAGTAAGGCTAAGTCCAAGACTGGGTGGTGGTCCTTTGTGTGTTCTAAAATAAATGCAAAAAGTAATTGAACCACAACCGCAAGTGTACGGTTGTCCCAAGTAATAATAGTGATAACAGATTCGTTCTCAGGGACGGTTGGTTAACTACAATGCTTATCAGATAATGAATGGTTGCACTTATGAAAGCAGATAAAAGATATAATGATTGGTTGGTTGTTTGTATTCATCCTAAGTAATAAAGACTAATGCGAAAATGTAAATAAATAACTAAGACGCAAGTAAATGAAAGTAAGACGCAAGTATGAGCAGGCAGTACTTGAGAGATGCAAGGGTTTTCCTAACTATCATTCATTTCAGACATTGTTTAAGGGACAAATTGGTAAATTTGTATTGGTTGGGATTCTATATTCTCCTTACCCCCGTCAGGGTGGACTAAGGAGCAACTCTCAAGTGCTACAAACCCCGTCAGGGTGATTATAGTCCACTCTCAAGTGTTTAAGTTTAAATTACCCAATAGGCCATAGGTTTAATTAAGCTCGTCAGAGTCAAATAATTTCTAACCTACATTCGTTAACTAGTTCGGTACCTAAACCCCCCGTCAAGGTGATCCAATCGCCACTAATTGGAATAGCTTAGATACTAAGTCCTATTATTAATTGATCAGGTCAATAATAGTAATTAAACACAAATTAAAGAAAAATACGAATTACCCAATTTGATTTAAATAATAAATATCCCAAATTCAAACATTCGAAATGAAATCAAATTGGGATTAACCCATTATGCATTCTCAAGCACTAATTAAGTTTAGCTCATAATTATTAAAAAGACAAAAACTAAATAAATAATTGGGTTCATAATGTTGTACAGAATAAAATAAAAGAACCTAATTATGGAGTTGAATTGGCTGAGAATCGGAGATATAGACAGTCTCCAGCTCTTGCTTCTTCTTTTCCTTGTTTCTGCTTCTTCTCTGGACACTCTCTTCAAAGGATGAATTGAATTGAAAAATAAAATGAGAGGTGTTTGACTCTCTCTCTCTAAGAGTTTGTAAATTGAAGAAAATATGAGAGGTGAGAAATAATGAGGTCAAAAGCTCCTTTTATAAGCTCAAATTTGGAATGGGCTTTAAATTAGAGATTAAGTGAATAATAAAAAGTCCAAGTCCACTAATCAAGCCCAAATCCCGTAACTGCTGCACCACCTCCACTAAAATGGCTTTTCCTGCTTCGTTATAACTCCGATTGACTTGATTCCAGTTGCTACATTTCCATAACTCGATAAGGAATGTTTTCTCTTCAAAGGTCAGCGGCTAAATCATCTCTTAAGCGCCTTGAAATCAGCAATCTTTGGCCTGTTTTCCAGATTTGCAGCTCTAAAATCAAATTTTTTCGGGATTTATCTTCAAGTCTTGACTCCGTATCACGATCTTTGACTTTCTTCTTGGATTCATCTCCTAGCTAATATTCAAAGCCTACAAACTTTTCACTAAAATACACAAGGCGCAAAAGTTTAATAAATAAAAAATACTAGAAATAAAAGAGGAAAACCGGATTATTGCATATTTAGTCCAAAAGTCTATCAAAATAGTCGAATAAACACAAAAAATGATGTCTCCCAGGGGCATAAAATTAGAACATTTAGGGAGACATCACTGGGTCATGTTTATTAAGTTTTTTCAGAAGTTTTGGGTTTGGTGGTAATTCATTGTCAATTGGTAGACTTATGGAATAATTATTTTGGGTTGTTTACATTGGGCTAGTCTAGTAGTTAATATAATAATCATTATAGATATAAAGGTTATATTTTAAAAATGATAAGACTTCCATCCAATATTTGTCATATCATATCTATTGTATATTATAAAAAAATAAATGTCATTAGATTAATTAGTTAGTAACTTTTGTAAGTTTAATACATGGGGTATGTGTGTTGATGTATTTGGTGTAGGTTTATCCAATATTGGATGGAAGAATTTTCCTTTTAATAAAGAGGTTTTCGGGTTTATTGCTTTAGTATAATAATGTTCATGGAAGATATATTTTCTCGATACTATGTTACTACGATTTTTTTAGGCGTAACGAACAGTCACAGATTAAGGTTCTAATAATGTTTTCACAATTAAAGATCCTAATAATATTACCTATTTCAATGATCACAAGTCTTTTTCGATTATAATTTATGGCTTGGGTGAGGTATTATGTGTATATGGATAATATAAAGCGAACTTCAGCCCCTCTCCTCACCACTCACTCAACTCTTTTTGATGCATCACAAGTATCTCCATTTTTCAATACAATTTCATTAACGATATTCTCAATTTTTCTCTTGTCAGATTTATTTTATTTTATTTCTTTTTTTTTCTCTCTTGAAGTCAAAGCAAAAACCAAGTTTTTGTTTTATGGATTCATAATTGCTTTTTTTTTCTTTTTTCTTACTTTTGTCTTGATGAATCAAAAATAAATAAAATTATATGAATTGTAATACAGCACATAACAAAAAATATATCTAATTATTAATATTCCCATATTCAACAAATACTAAGTTAAACCCCTAAATCCTAAACTAATTCTTTTCTAAGCATTAAGTAAAACATACATAAAATATAAACATTATCTTTCTAAGTATGATATTTCTTCGTCTATGTTTTCATAAAAAATAGGGTAATCAATATATGCAAACTATTCCTAATCAAATGTATACAACACATAGCCCAAGTAAAGAAGATGCATATAGATAAAGATTGGATGATATTTCAAACAGAAGCATAAGATATGATAAAGAGCTTTATTCAAAAGAGAATACTAATTGATGAGCTTATATCTTGACTTATAATTCAAACAAAAAATGGTTAGTCAAACAAGAATAAAGGATAACAAAAACAGTAAAAAAACAAGGAATTAATAGAAAAATAAGAAACATCGTTCAAAAACCTAGTTAGAGACAAAAAAGAGATAACCACTTTCAATGAGTTTTAAAGGAGATAGCCGGATTTACGCAGGATATAATATAATGTTTGAAAAATTGGTATTCCGTTTCTGAACAATCCGATTTTTTCATGAATTCCTGAGGAATTTTAAAACTCACAATTTAAAAAACCAAGATTTCTAGAATGATATATTTTTAAGTAAATGAGTCATATGTACAAAGGGATTCTAAACCCCCAATAGTTTCAAAGAGGGGATTTATTCAATGAGATCCTTAGACTATTTAAAAAAACTAAAAATTAGACCAATTTTTTTTTTCAACAAGAATTTAAGAAATTGAAACAAATAGGATAATTAAGCGAATTGAATTTGTTGGCCCAAATGTGTCATAAAATAATGAATAATACAAACACATAATGCACCTAAAATGATGTCTCGTGTCATAAAATAAAGAATAAGACAAAAATATGGAGATATCAAGACCCCCAACTCAAAGTTGTGTCGTCTCTACTGACTAAGAAATAAGAACATTAGGAAGTTTCTAAATATATTAGCTAAGTCACTTAACCCTAAACCCTTAACACTAACCACTAAACCCTAATGACTAATCCCTAATCAATAAACCCCAAACCCTAAGAAAGAAAAGGTTGATCACGTGACGATTTTGGCTCGTTTGGATCATTCAAACACTCTGGTAACTGTTTTCAAGTATTTTGAATTTTCCGAGAGGGTTTTTGCTAACTTTTGCATTCTTTCTCAAAATGGGGAACATAGCATATGTTTTTTTATTACGCTGGGCTATCCAGGACCAACAGATCGCTTCGCCATCTGAAATCATCTGTTTTACGTTTCAAGAGTTATTTAATTGACTCTTAGGTCGTTTTAAGTATTTAACTGTAGGGTTTCGTATTTTGGGTCTGTTACGGTTTTCCAACCGTAACACTGAACCCTAATTTCTAAATCTTTAACTTTAAAACCCAAACCGTAAACACGAAACCCTAACACTATACCCTACACCTATTCTATCTTTAGACACCATAAATACTACTCCCTCCGTCCCAAAATTAATGTCCACATTACTAAAAATAGTGTCCCAAAATTATTGTCCACTTATAATACCAAAACACTTTTCTCCAACTTTTTCCACTATTGCCCTTATTAAAAAAATAAAATTTACATTTCCAATGCACATTTAAAATATCAAGACACTTTATGAAGGGTAAATATATAAATAGTGTTTGTAATGATTAGGTTTCTTAATTTGTGTGAAAAGCAAAGTGGACATTATTTTTGGGACGGATGAGTAACCATAAACACTAACAATAAACCGTAACCAGAAACCCTAAACCCTAAACACTTAACCCTAAACCCTAAACACTAAACCCTAATGACTTATCCCTCTTCACTAAACCCCAATCCCTAATGATGGAAAGGTTGATAATGTGAAGATTTTGGCTTGTTTGGAATGCTCAAACACTCTGATAACCGTTATCAAGCATTTTTAATTCCCATGAGGGTTTTCGCTAACTTTCGGATACTTTCTCAGAATGGGGAACATAACATATCTTTTTTTATTACGTTGGGCCTTCCGGGACAAATAGATCTTTTGCCTTCTAAAATCATCTATTTTATGTTTTGAGAGTTATTTAATGGACTTTTTGGTCGGTTTTAGTTTTTTATTGTAGGGTTTCGTATTTTGGGTCAGTTAGGATTTTTCCAACCGTAAGATTGAATCCTGATTTCTAAATCTTTACCTCTAAACCCCAACCCATATACAGAAAACCCTAACACTATACCCTACTCCTAATACATCTCCATACACCATAAATACTAACCATAAACACTAAAAATAAACCGTAACCAGAAACCCTAAACCCTAAACACTTAACCCTAAACCCTTAACACTAACCACTAAACCCTAATGACTAATCCCTAATCAGTAAACCCCAAACCCTAACAATGAAAAGGTTGATAACGTGACGATTTTAGCTCGTTTGGATCGTTCAAACACTCTGGTAAACGTTTTCAAGTCTTTTGTATTTTCCGAGAGGGGTTTTACTAACTTTTTCATTATTTCTCAAAATGGGGAACATAACATATGTTTTTTTATTACGTTGGGCTTTCCCGGACCAACAGATCGCTTCGCCATCTGAAATCATCTGTTTTACGTTTCAAGAGTTATTTAATTGACTCTTAGGTTGTTTTTAGTTTTTAATTGTAGGGTTTCATATTGTGGGTCCGTTAGGGTTTTCCCAACCGCAACACTGAACCCTAATTTCTAAATCTTTAACTTTAAATCCCAAACCATAAACACAAAACCCTAACGCTATACCCTACACCTAATCCATCTTTAGACACCATAAACACTAACAATAACCCGTAACCGGAAACCCTAAACCCTAAACACTTAACCCTCTTTGGAATTGTTAAAATTGTTGTGAAAGATATTCAAAATACTCTTTGGAATAGAAGATTATTTAAGAGGAGTGTTGAGAATATGAGATTAGTGGCAAGGTGGAAGGTTCATGGAGCACTCAAGGGAGAGGAGAAAGAAGAACAAGGAAGCTAGCTTGGAGCTTGGACCTAGATATAGAACTTAGAAATTGTTGTATAAGGTTTAATTTATTAGCAATGGTTGTATAAGTTGTTTCTTGTTTATTTTGGTTTTCATTTCATAATAGCAATGGTTGTATAGGTTGTTTGCAAGTTGATAGGTTTACTTTCTAGTAAATGTTGTATAGGGTTTGTTTTCTTAGCCATGTTTGTTTTTTAGTTAAAAACAAGTAGGGGATTGATTTGTACTCATCATTTTTGTGATATAAAATGGTTTGTTTGATAAAAAAACACTTAACCCTAAACACTAAACCCTAATCACTTATCCCTCTTCACTACACCCCAAACCCTAACGATGGAAAGGTTGAAAAGTTGAAGATTTGGGCTCATTTGGATCGCTCAAACACTCTGATAACCGTTTTCAAACATTTTGAATTTCTTAGGAGGGTTTTTGCTAACTTTCGCATACTTTCTCTGAATGAGGAACATAACATATCTTTTTTTATTACGTTGGGCCTTCCGGGACCAACAGATCCCTTTGCCATCTAAAATCATCAATTTTATGTTTGAGAGTTATTTAACTGACTTTTAGGTCGTTTTTAGTTATTTATTGTTGGGTTTCATATATTAGGCCCGTTATGGTTTTTATCTGTAACATTGAACCCTAATTTCTAAATCTTTAACTTTAAACCCAAAAAAATAAACACAAAACCCTTAACCTATACTCTACACCTAATCCATCTCCAGACACCATAAATACTAACCATAAACCCTAACAATAAACCGTAACCAGAAACCCTATACCCTAAACACTAACCCTAGATGAGCTAAACCCTAAACACTAAACACTAAAACTGCTCCTCCTTCTCTCTACATTCTCTCACTAAGGTTTGAAGTTTTAGTCAAAGTTTGATTAGGATTTGACTCATGTTGACCGACGTTGACCCCCCATCCATCACCGATGACTCTCCAACTTTATGGCTGGAGTTTGACCGGAGATTGACCAGAGTGTTTACTGCGTTTGACCGGAGTTGGAAATTTCTTAAATTCTTTTATTTTCCATTTGATTTTTGGTTTTAAGCTTTGAAATCAGAAATTAAATCAAGTGTAGAGTTAGTGGAAAGTTGAGTTGGAAAGGTTTGTCGGTTGGATCTGAAGAAGTGAAGAAGGTGAGTTTACGCGCTGCTGTTATTGTGGGTGGAGTTCACGAAGGAGACGGGTTTATTGCTTTTCTGTTTTACGAAATGGATAAGAGATTTATTAGGTAATAATTGGATAATAATTGGGTAATCTACATCTATTTTTGGGATAAGATCAACATTTAATTTTGTGCAAAAATCAACTTCGAATTTTGCAAATTTACAAACACGGTATGATTAATTTCTAAGGATTTTTTGCTCATTTCTTAACCAAATTTAGTGATTCTTTTTTTTGGTGTTTTTCTTTCTTCATTCCTGATTAAATGGCGGCCTCGTAAGAAGTCTGGCAATAAGGGAATTAAAGATAGCGCTGAAAATAGTGAAGTTCCTGTGAAGTTTGCGCCTATAAAAGGCAAGTATGTTCCTGCTACACCTATAATAAAGGTGAGTAACAACTTTTCTGCATCTAAACAAAGTAATTTGAAGAATGAAAGAATGGAGGAATGTGGCAGTTACGATTCTAGTAGGAAGGATAGTGTTTCTTATAGTGAGGGCAAAGTGCTTGATGAAAGTCCTATGAGAGGGACAGAAACTGAAACAGGGGATTAAATGAACCAAACCTTAAATTGCTCCAGTGAAAGCATCAAATCTACTCAGGCTATTGATTGTACAATAGTTGAGGGCATGAACAAACAAGATGGGGCCCTATCTGAGGGTGAGGCTCTGATTTCCCTCGAGAGAAAGAGCTTTGATGTTTGTCACAAAGAGGATTACTCCATTCTTGGTACAGAAGTTGGATAAAATTCTCTACCAAATGAAAGTACCCTCTTAGGAGTAGCACAAGGTTGGATAATGTGGAGGAATGTGATGTGGAAATAGTTGAAAAGAACAATAGAAAACAAGGTCTTTGGACTGAGTTGCTTAAGAAGATGGTTGATCAAGAATTGAAGCTCAAATACTTTGCTCCTAGTTCAGTAGAGGAAGAAATCATGGTAAAACCTCCAAGGAATATAGTTAAAAGTGAAGCTCTTGAGTATCACATGGTTAGAGGTATGGTGAATGTACAATGGAAAAATTGTGGTCCTGTGGGGATAAAATCAACTAACAAGGATGTATATCTATTCAAGTTTCAAAGTGAACAAGAGTGTAACAATATTTTGGAACAAGTTTGGCATGTAAATGGAAGAATAATGATACTAAGAAAGTGGAAATCAAATATGAAATTTGAGGAGCTTGATATGACTAAGGTCCCTCTATGGGTCAAATTGAGGAAGGTGCCTTTGCAATTTTGGACAAATGATGGCTTGAGCTACATATGTAGTGCCTTAGGAATCCCAATTCAAATGGATCCTATTACTAAGTCAAGGTATAGGTTAAGCTTGTGTGGATGTTGATATAACAAAAGAGCTTGTTAAAAGGGTTAAAGTGGATCTTGAAGAGGATGGAATTCATGTGGTGGAAGCTTATTATGAATGGTTACCTCCAAGGTGTTCAAATTGTAAAGTCTTGGTGCATAAGGATATTAATCGTAGTCAAGGCAGAAAAGAAGCAATAAAGGAGAAACCAAGAGCTAATTAACAAAAGAAACATAATCAAGTTGATCACCAAGATAATCAATACAAGGTTCGAAGGAAGGTAGAAGAATGGAGAGTTGTGCAAAAGAAGAAAAAGGAGAAAAAGGATAATGAAGTTCAAAGTCCTAACATTAATAACACAACTACAACTCCACCAATGAATGTGGGAAGAAATAGTGTAAAGGGAAAAGAAAAAACCCATAACACACCTAGAGAAAGTGCTTGAAATTCTAATATCATTAAAGGAGAGTTAAGTAATTTTTTTTGTGCTCTAAACAAGGCAAATGAAAATATTTAAGATGCTTTGAATATGTTTATGGGAAGTACCCTTAGGGAAGTAAAACCTCCTGACCTTAATGATTGTTAGCTCATGGAATGTTAGACGTTTAAATCTAAGCCTCAAACAAAAAGAAGTTATTCATGTTATACAGGATAAGAAGATTAATCTTACTGGTTTGTTGGAAACTAAAATGACTTTACAAAGTTACACTAAGTTTCATAATACTTATTTGAGCAATTGGGGAATTATTACTAATCGTGATAAGGATGATAGGGGTAGAATCTGCATCAAGTGGAATAAGAATGTTTTGGATGTTAGGTGACTTGATTCAACTAGCCAAGCTATTTTTCCTTAGGTGTATGATATATATAATAAGAAAACATTCAATTGTATAATGGTTTATACTGATAATGATAAGGATAAAGGGTAATTTTAAGAACTTTTATCCCTCTTCACTAAACCCTAATCACTTATACCTAATCACTAAACCCCAAACCCTAACAATGGAAGGGTTGATAAGTTGAAGATTTTGGCTCATTTGGATCGCTCAAACACTCTGATAACCGTTTTCAAGCATTTTGAATTTCCCGAAAGGGTTTTTGCTTCTCTGAATGGGGTACATAACATATCTTTTTCTATTACGTTGGGCCTTCCAGGACCAACAGATCCCTTTCCCATCTAAAATCATCTACTCCTCCGTCCATTTATATTTGTCCAACTTTCTAAATGAAGGTGTCCAATATTATCTGTCCTTTTATCAATACCAAGACACTTTTTCCCTGCTTTTTCCAATATTAACCCTATTTAAATAGTAGAAAAAGTAATGTAATAAATGATATCATGTATATTAATTAAGGGTGTTTGTGTAAAAATGAAGAGTATTAAATGCTCTTTTTAATATTTGTGCACCAAAAAGGTGGACAATTAAAAATGGACGGAGGGAGTATTTTATGTTTGAGAGTTATTTAATTGACTTTTAGGTCATTTTTAGTTTTTTATTGTAGGGTTTTGTATTTTGGGTCCATTAGGGGTTTTCCAACCGTAACATTGAACCCTAGTTTCTAAATATTTAACTATTAAGCCAAAACCATAAACACAAAACCCTTAACCTATACTCTACACCTAATCCATCTCTAGACACCATAAATACTAACCATAAACCCTAACAATAAACCGTAACCAGAAACCCTAAACCCTAAACACTAACCCTAGGAGAGCTAAACACTAAACACTAAAACTGCTCCTCCTTCTCTCTACTTTCTCTCACTAGGGTTTGAAGTTTTAGTCAAAGTTTGACTAAGATTTGACTCCTGTTGACCGACGTTGACCCCCCATTCATCACCGATGACTCTCCAACTTTATGGCTGGAGTTTGACCGGAGATTGACCAGAATGTTGACCTCGTTTGACCGGAGTTGGAAATTTATTAAAATCTTTTATTTTCCATTTGATTTTTGGTTTTAAGCTTTGAAATCAGAAATTAAATCAAGTGTAGAGTTAGTGGAAAGCTGAGTTGGAAAGGTTTGTCGGTTGGATCTGAAGAAGTGAAGAAGGTGAGTGTACGCGCTGCTGTTATTGGGGGTGGAGTTCACGAAGGAGACGGGTTTATTGCTTTTCTGTTTTACGAAATGGATAAGAGATTTATTAGGTAATAATTGGATAATAATTGGGCAATCTACATCTAATTCCGGGATAAGATCAACATTTAATTTTGTGCAAAAATCAACTTCGAATTTTGCAAATTTACAAACACGGTCTGATTAATTTCTGAGGATTTTTTGCTCATTTCTTAACCAAATTTAGTGATTCTTTTTTTGGTGTTTTTCTTTCTTCATTCGTGATTAAATGGCAGTCTCGTAAGAAGTCTGGCAATAAGGGAATTAAAGATAGCGCTAAAAATAGTGAAGTTCCTGTAAAGTTTGCGCCTATAAAAGGCAAGTATGTTCCTGCTACACCTATAATAAAGGTGAGTAACAACTTTTCTGCATCTAAACGAAGTAATTTGATGAATGAAAGAATGGAGGAATGTGGCAGTTACGATTCTAGTAGGAAGGATAGTGTTTCTTATAGTGAGGGCAAAGTGCTTGATGAAAGTCCTGTGAGAGGGACAGAAACTGAAACAGGGGATTTAATGAACCAAACCTTAAATTGCTCCAGTGAAAGCATCAAATCTACTCAGGCTATTGATTGTACAATAGTTGAGGGCATGAACAAACAAGATGGGGCCCTATCTTCAACTTTGATGTTTGTCACAAAGAGGATTACTCCATTCTTGGTATAGGAGTTGGAGAAAATTCTCTACCAAATGAAAGTACCCTCTTTGGAGTAGCACAAGGTCGGATAATGTGGAGGATTGTGACGTGGAAATAGTTGAAAAGAATAACGGAAAACAAGGTGTTTGGACTGAGTTTTTTAAGAAGAAGGTTGATCAAGAATTGAAGCTCAAATACTTTGCTCCTAGTTAAGTAGAGGAATAAATCATGGTAAAACCTCCAAGGAATATAGTGAAAAGTGAAGCTCCTGAGTATCACATGGTTAGAGGTATGGTGAATGTACAATGTAAGAATTGTGGTCCTGTGGAGATAAAACCAACTGACATGGATGTATATCTATTCAAGTTTCAAAGTGAACAAGAGTGTAACAATATTTTGGAAAATGATACTAAGAAAGTGGGAATCAAATATAAAATTTGAGGAGCTTGATATGACTAAGGCCCCCTTTATGGGTCAAATTGAGGAAGGTACCTTTGCAATTTTGGACAAATGATGGCTTGAGCTACATATGTAGTGCCTTAGGAATCCCAATTCAAATGGATCCTATTACTAAGTCAAAGAATAGGTTAATTTTTACTAGAGATTGTGTGGAGGTTGATATAACAAAAGAGCTTGTTAAAAGGGTTAAAGTCGATCTTGAAGAGGATGGAATTCATGTGGTGGAAGCTTATTATGAATGATTACCTCCAAGGTGTTTAGATTGTAAAGTCTTGGGGCATAAGGATATTAATTGTAGTCAAGGCAGAAAAGAAGCAATAAAGGAGAAACCAAAAGCTAATTACCAAGTTAAACCTAATCATGTTAATCACCAAGCTAATCAATACAAGGTTCAAAGGAAGGTAGAAGAATGGAGAGTTGTGCAAAAGAAGCAATAGGAGAAAAAGGATAATGAAGTTCAAAGTCCTAACATTAATACCACAACTACAACTCCACCAAAGAATGTGGGTAATAATAGTGTAAAATGAAAAGAAAAAATCCCTAACACACCTAGAGAAAGTGCTTGAAATTCTAATATCTTTGAAGGAGAGTTAAGTAACTCTTTTTGTGCTCTAAACAAGGCAAATAAAAATATTGAAGATGCTTTGAATATGTTTATGGGAAGTACCCATAGGGAAGGAAAAACTCTTGACCTTAATGATTGTTAGCTCTTGGAATGTTAGAGGTTTAAATCTAAGCCTCAAACAAAAAGAAGTTATTCATGTTATACATGATAAGAAGATTGATCTTACTGGTTTGTTGGAAACTAAAATGACTTTACAAAGTTACACTAAGTTTCATAATACTTATTTGAGCAATTTGGGAATTATTACTAATCATGATAAGTATGATAGGGGTAGAATCTGCATCAAGTGGAATGAGAATGTTTTGGATGTTAGGTGTCTTGATTCAACTAGCCAAGCTATTTTTCTTGAGGTGTATGATATATATAATAATAAAACATTCAATTTTATAATGGTTTATATTGATAATGATGAAGATAAAATGGTAATTCTTTGGGAAACACTTAGTGAATGGATGATTACTATTGGGTCCTCTCCTTGTATTTGGTGTGGTGATTATAATGAAATCACTAGAGTTGAGGAAAGAATGGGATGTACTAGCCTTCATAAGAGCTCACATGAATTTGAGGAATGTATTAATGACAATGGAATGGTGGAGCATCCTAGTCAAGGATGTTATTACACTTGGACTAATAGAAGAATTGATGGGTTTGTATCTAGTGAAATTGATAAGAATTTCATAAATGATGCTTGGTTCACTTGCTTCAAGTCTCATTTAATGGTTGAAGCTCCTGGAATTTCTCATCACTCCAACCTTATTCTCAAAATTCAGGGGAGTCCTAATCCTAAACCTTCATCTTTTAAGTTTTTTAATGTTTGGATTGATCATGAACAATTTTTGCCTTCGATTAAAAAGGTGTGGAAAAGTGATTTTAGGGGAAGTATGATGTTTAAAGTGGTGAATAAACTAAAGGAAGTAAATAAAGCTTTAAAGATATTCAATAGGCAGTATTTTCATCACTCCACTGAGGAGATTATGAAACTAAAAGAGGAGCTTGAGAAGGTTCAAATTAGTGTTATGAATGGTGATCAAACCTTGCTCACTATAGAGAAGGAGCTACGGGATAAACTCATGCACCTTTAAGACATTAAAGAAGAGATGTTAAAGCAAAAATCTATGATTACTTGGGCTCAAAAAGAAGATTGTAGCACTGCCCTTTATCAAAAAAGCATCAAGGCTAGAATCACTCAAAACCGAGTAGCTTCTATTATGAGGTTTAGTGTTTAGTGTTTAGGGTTTAGGGTTTAGGGTTAAGTGTTTAGGGGTAGGGCTTCCGGTTACGGTTTATTTTTTAGTGTTTATGGT
The DNA here is from genome assembly GCA_029959085.1 of Nemophila menziesii. NCBI lineage: Eukaryota > Viridiplantae > Streptophyta > Magnoliopsida > Boraginales > Hydrophyllaceae > Nemophila > Nemophila menziesii. The sequence continues at coordinate 10,995,532 of JARWIR010000027.1, forward strand.
TAGTATTTATGGTGTCTGGAAATGGTTTGGGTGTAGGGTATAGGGTTAGGTTTCCGTGTTAATGGTTTGGGCTTAAAAGTTAAAGATTTAGAAATTAGGTTTAGATTTTACGTTTGGAAAAATCTTGACGGACCAAAAATACGAAACCCTACAATTAAAAACTAAAAATGAGCTAAAAGTCAATTAAATAACTCTCGAAACGTACAACAGATGATTTTAGATAGCGAAGCGATCTGTTGATCTCGGAAGGCCCAACGTAATCGAAAAACTTATGTTATGTTCCCTATTTTGAGAAAGAATGCGAAAGTTAGCAAAAACTTTCTCGAGAAATTCAAAATACTTGAAAACGGTTATCAAAGTGTTTGAACGACCCAAACAAGACAAAATATTCACGTTATCAACCTTTTCATTGTTAGGGTTTGGGGTTTATTGATTAGGGTTTAGTCATTAGAGTTTAGTGTTTAGTGTTAACGGTTTAGGTTTAAGTATTTAGGGTTTAGGGTTTAATTTTTCTGGTTACGGTTTATTGTTAGAGTTTATGGTTAGTATTTATGGTGTCTGGAGATGGATTAGGTGTAGGGTATAGTGTTAGGGTTTTTTGTTTATGGTTTGGGCTTTGAAGTTATATATTTAAAAATTAGGGTTCAATGCTACGGTTGGGAAAACCCTAACTGATCCAAAATACGAAACCCTACAATAAAAAACTAAAAACGACCTAAAATTTAATTAAATAACTCTCAAAATGTACAACAGATGATTTTAGATGGCGAAGTGGTCTGTTGGTCCCGGAAGGCCCAACGTAATCGAAAAACTTATGTTATGTTCCCCACTTTGAGAAAGTATGTGAAAGTTAGCAAAAACCCTCACGGGAAATTCAAAATACTTTACAACGGTTAACAGAGTGTTTGAGCGACCCAAACGAGCCAAAATCTTCACGTTTTCAACCTTCTCATTGTTAGTGTTTGGGGTTTATTGATTAGGGATTAGTCATTAGAGTTTAGTGTTTAGTGTTATGGGTTTAGGGTTAAGTATTTAGGTTTTAGGGTTTAGGGTTTCTGGTTAAGGTTTATTGTTAGTGTTTATGTTTAGTATTTATGGTGTCTAAAGATGGATTAGGTGTAGGGTACAGTGTTAGGGTTTTGTGTTTATGGTTTGGGCTCTAAAGTTAAATATTTAGAAATTAGGGGTCAATGTTATGGTCGGGAAAACCCTAACGGATCCAAAATACGAAAACCTACAATAAAAGACTAAAAATGACCTAAAGTTAATTAAACAAATTTCAAAATGTCCGACAGATGATTTTGATGGCGAAGCGATCTCTTGGTCCTGGAAGTCCCAACGTACTCAAAAACACATAATATGTGCCCTATTCTGAGAAAGTGTTCAAAACTTAGCAAAAACCCTCCCGAGAAATTCAAAAATCTTGAAAACAGTTATCAAAGTGTATGAACAATCCAAACGAGAAAAAATCTTCATGTTATCAACCTTTCCATTGTTAGGGTTTGGGGTTTAGTGATTAGCGATTAGTCATTAGGGTTTAGTGTTTAGTGTTTAGTGTTTAGTGTTTAGGGTTTAGGGTTAAGTGTTTAGGGTTTAGGGTTTCTGGTTACGATTTATTGTTAGTGTTTATGGTTAGTATTTATGGTGTCTGTAGATGGATTGGGTGTAGGGTATAAGGTTAGGGTGTTGTGTTTATGGTTTGGGTTTAAAAGTTAAAGATTTAGAAATTAGGGTTCAATGTTACGTTTGCGAAAACCCTAAAGGACCCAAAATACGAAACCCTACGATAAAAAACTTAAAATGACATAAAATTAAATTAAACAACTCTCGAAACGTAAAATAGATGATTTAGATTGAAAAGTGATATGTTGGTCCCGGAAGGCCCAACGTAATCAAAAAAACATATGTTATGTTCCCCATTTTGAGAAAGTATGCGAAAGTTAGCAAAAACTCTCTCGGGAAATTCAAAATACTTGAAAACGGTTATCAGAGTGTTTTGAACGATCTAGACGAGTCGAAATATTCACGTTATCAACCTTTTCATTGTTGGGGTTTGGGGTTTATTGATTAGGGATTAGTCGTTAGGGTTTAGTGTTTAGTGTTAAGGTATTAGGGTTTTGGGTTTTTGGTTATGGTTTATTGTTAGAGTTTATGGTGTCTATAGATGGATAAGGTATAGGATATAGTGTTAGGGTTTTGTGTTTATGATTTGGGCTTTTAAGTTAAATATTTAGAAATTAGGGTTCAATTTTACGGTTGGGAAAACCCTAACGGACCCAAAATAGAAAACCCTAAAATAAAAAACTAAAAACAACCTAAAAGTCAATTAAATAACTCTCAAAACGTACTACAAATAATTTTAGATGGCGAAGCGATCTGTTGGTCCCGGAAGGCCCAACGTAATCAAAAAGACATATGTTATGTTCCCCATTTTAAGAAAGAATGCGAAAGTTAGCAAAAACCCTCTCGGGAAATTCAAAATACTTGAAAACGGTTATTGGAGTGTTTGAACGACCCAAACGAGCCAAAAACTTCATGTTATCAACCTTTTCATTGTTAGGGTTTGGGGTTTATTGGTTAGGGATTAATCATTATGGTTTAGGGTTAAGTGTTTTTTTATCAAACAAACCATTTTATTTCATCACAAAATTATTAGTACAAATCAATCCCCTAATTGTTTTTTGACTCAAAAAACAAGCAGGCTAGAAAAAGCAACCCTATACACTAATTACTAGGAAAGTAAACTTATCAATTAGTAGGGTTAAGTGTTTAGGGTTTAGGATTTCTGGTTATGGTTTATTGTTAGTGTTTATGGTTAGTATTTATGGTGTCTGGAGATGGACTGGGTGTAGGGTATTGGGTTAGGGTTTTGTGTTTATGGTTTGGGCTTAACAGTTAAAGATTTAGAAATTAGGGTTCAATTTTACGTTTGGGAAACCCCTAACGGACCCAAAATACAAAACCCTAAAATAAAACACAAAAAACGACCTAAAAGTCAATTAAATAACTCTCAAAACGTACTACAAATGATTTTAGATGGCGAAGCGATCGGTTGGTCCCGGAAGGCCCAACGTAATCAAAAAAACATATGTTATGTTCCCCATTTTAAGAAAGTATGCGAAAGTTAGCAAAAACCCTCTCGGGAAATTCAAAACACTTGAAAACGGTTATCTGAGTGTTTGAACAACCCAAACGAGCCAAAAACTTCATGTTATCAACCTTTTCATTGTTAGGGTTTGGGTTTTATTGATTAGGGATTAATCATTAGGGTTTAGTGTTTAGTGTTAAAGGTTTAGTGTTGAGGGTTTCTAGTTACGGTTTATTGTTAGTGTTTATGGTTAGTATTATGGTGTTTGGAGATGGATTACAAATATAGTGTTAGGGTTTTTTGTTTACAGTTTGGGCTTTGAAGTTAATTATTTAGAAATTAGGGTTCAATGCTACGGTTGTGAAAACCCTAATGGACCCAAAATACGAAACCCTACAATAAAAAACTAAAAACGAACTAAAAGTCAATTAAATAACTCTCAAAATGTACAACAGATGATTTTAGATGGCGATGCGATCTGTTGGTCTCGGAAGTCACAACGTACTCAAAAAACCTATATTATGTGCGCTATTCCGAGAAAGTATTCGAAAGTTAGCAAGAACCCTCTTGGGAAATTCAAAAATCTTGAAACGGTTATCAGAGTGTATGAACAATCCAAACGAGCCAAAACCTTCACGTTATCAACCTTTCCATTGTTAGGGTTTGGGGGTTTAGTGATTAGCGATTAGTAATTAGGGTTTAGTGTTTAGTGTTTAGGGTTTAGGGTTTCTGATTACAGTTTATTGTTAGAGTTTATGGTTAGTATTTATAGTGTCTAGAGATGGATCAGGTGTAGGGTATATTGTTAGGGTTTTGTGTTTATGATTTGGGCTTTAAAGTTAAATATTAGAAATTAGGGTTCAATGTTACGGTTGGGAAAACCCTAACGGACCCGAAATACGAAATGCTACAATAAAAAACTAAAAACGACCTAAAAGTCAATTAAATAACTCTCAAAACGTACAACTGATGATTTTAGATGGCGAAGCGATTTGTTTGTCCCGGAAGGCCCAACGTAATCAAAAAACATATGTTATGTTCCCCATTTTGAAAAAGTATGCGAAAGTTAGCAAAATCCCTCTCGGGAAATTCAAAATACTTGAAAACGGCTATCAGAGTGTTTGAACGACCCAAACGAGCCCAAATCTTCACGTTATAAATCTTTTCATTGTTCGGGTTTCGGGTTTATTGATTAGGGATTAGTCATTAGGCTTTAGTGTTTAGTGTTAAGGGTTTAGGGTTTAGGGTTTCTGGATACGGTTTATTGTTAGAGTTTATGGTTAGACTTTATTGTTAGTATTTATGGTGTTTGGAGATGGATTAGGTGTAGGGTATAGTTTTAGGGTTTTGTAATTATGGTTTAGGATTTGAAGTTAAATATTTAGAAATTAGGGTTCAATGTTACAGTTGGAAAACCCTAACGGACCCAAAATACGAAACCCTACAATAAAAAACTAAAAACGACCTAAAAGTCAATTAAATAACTCTCAAAACATACAACAGGTCATTTTAGATGGCAAAACGATCTGCTGGTCACGGAAGTCCCAACGTACTCAAAAAACATATATTATGTGCCCTATTCTGAGAAAGTATTCGAAAGTTAGCAATAACCTTCCTGGGAAATTCAAAAATATTAAAACGGTTATCATAGTGTATGAAAAATCCAAACGAGCCAAAATCTTCACGTTATCTACCTTTCCATTGTTAGGGTTTGGGGTTTAGTAATTAGTGATTAGTCATTAGGGTTTAGTGTTTAGGGTTTAGGGTTAAATGTTTAGGGTTTCTGTTTGCGTTTTATTGTTAGTGTTTATGGTTAGTATATATGGTGTCTAGAGACGGATTGGGTGTAGGTTATAGTGTTAGGGTTTTGTGTTTATGGTTTAAGCTTTAAAGTTAAAGATTTAGAAATTATGGTTCAATTTTACATTTGGGAAAACCCTTACAGACCCAAAATACGAAAACCTACAATAAAAAACAAAAAATAAGCTAAAAGTCAATTAAACAAGTCTCAAAACGTACAACTGAAGATTTTAGATGGCGAATCGATCTGCTGGTCCCGGAAAGCCCAACGTAATCAAAAAACTTACGTTATGTTCCCCATTTTGAGAGTGTATGCGAAAGTTAGCAAAAACCCTCTCAAGAAATTCAAAATACTTGAAAACGGTTATTAGAGTGTATGAAGAATCCAAACGAGCCAAAATCTTCACATTATCAAACTTTCCATTGTTAGGGTTTGGGGTTTAGTGATTAGCGATTATCATTAGGGTTTAGTGTTTAGTGTTTAGGGTTTAGGGTTTCTAGTTACGGTTTATTGTTAGTGTTCATGGTTAGTATTTATGGTGTCTGGAGATGGATTGGGTGTAGAGTATAGGGTTAGGGTGTTCTGTTTATGGTTTGGGCTTAAAAGTTAAAGATTTAGAAATTAGCGTTCAGTGTTACGTTCGGGAAAACCCTAAAGGTCCTAAAATATGAAACTCTACAACAAAAAACTGAAAACGACCTAAAAGTTAATTAAATAACTCTTGAAACATAAAACAGATGATTTTAGATGGAAAAGAGATTTGTTGGTCTTGGAATGCCCAACGTTTTAAAAAAACATATGTTACGTTCCCCATTTTGAGAAAGTATGTGAAACTTAGCAAAAACTCTCTCGGGAAATTCAAAATACTTGAAAACGATTATCAGAGTGTTTGAACTAAACGAGCCAAAATCTGAACGTTATTACCATTTCATTGCTAGGGTTTGGGGTTTATTGATTAGGGATTAGTCATTAGGGTTTAGTGTTTAGTGTTAAGGGTTTAGGGTTTAGGGTTTCTGGTTACGGTTTATTGTTAGAGTTTATGTTTAGTATTTATGGTTAGAGTTTATGGTTAGTATCTAGCAGGAAGCTTACCCCTTTTAACATTGAGAATACAACTCAGTTCATCATGAAGTTCTTTGTTACACCCTTCTATATAAAGCTCACTTTTTTCAGGACTAATTTTGAGGCTAGAAAGTCTAGAGAAGAGATCAAGGCCTTGTTTTAGCCTCATACAGAAACTTTATCTCCATTAAAGAACACTAAGCAATCATCAGCAAATATAAGATGCCTCAATCCCATTCTAACACAATTAGTGTGGTAGGTAAAAGCTTTAGTTTGAGCTACTTTATCAAGAATGGCAGTAAATCCTTGCATACATATAACAAATAGATAAGGAGATAGAGGATCACCTTGCCTTAAACCTCTTTCTCCTTTGAATAAACCACACACACTTCCATTAATACAGAAAGAGAACATAGGTGTAGAGATGCACATATTAATCCAAGATATGAACTTGTCATTAAATCCAATTAATGAAGCAATTTAATAAAATACCTCCAATTGATTGTATCAAAAGCTTTTTGAAGATCAAGGTTTAGTGTACATCTTGCACTCAAGTCTTTCCTATCAAGCCTTCCACAACACTTTGTGCCACTAAAATGTTATCAGAAATACTCCTTCCTCCCACAACAGCATCCTAGTTTTTAGATATAAGTTCTACAAGACTTTTTTTCATCCTATTTGCAATAATTTCAGATATAGCTTTATATAAGATGTTACAACAAGCTATATGCCTAAAGCTTTTCACTGAAGTAGGATTCTTGACCTTAGGAATTAGGACAAGATTTGTAGCATTAATTTGCTTCGAGATGTGCCCATTTCTAAAAGTTTCTTTTATAGCATTACATATATCATTCCCAACAATAATCCAAGTAGCTTTGAAGAAAGAACTAGTAAAACCATCTGGCCCAGGAGACTTTGAGCTATCTATAGTGAATATAGCTTGGTGGTCCTTAGTGTGTTCTAAAATAAATGCAATAAATAATCAAACAACAACCGCAAGTGTACGGTTGTCCCAAGTAGTATAACTGATAAAACAGATTCGTTCCAAGGACGTGATGGTTGACTACAATACTTATCTATTAATGATTGATGCACTTATGAAAGCAAATAAAAGTAATATGTTTGTTTGATTTTGTATTAATGCTAAATAGATGAAAGACAATTATTAAAATGCAAATAAAAACTAAGACGCAAGTAAATGATGTAAAACGCAATATGAGAAGTAGCACTTGAGAACGCAAGGATCCTCCCAATCTTATTTCCTAACTTATTTTGTTTAAGGGCTAAATTGGTCAATTACAATGGTCGGGATTCTAAATTCCCTATACCCCCGTCAGGGTGGACTATAAGGCGATCCTAGGGTGTCACTAGTCCCGTCAGGGTAAATATGATCCACCTTTGGATGTTTAAGTTTTATAACCTCATTGGCCCTAGGATTAGCTAAGTTTGTCAGAATCAATAGCTTCTATCCTAGATTGAATAAATAGTTCTGTATCTAAACCCTCCGTCAGGATGATCCAATCGACACTAATTGGAATAGCCTAAATACTAACACCTGTTCCTAGTTCATGACGCTAAAAACAGTAAATATTCTCAATTTATCAAAAAGAGTAAAAGACAAAATCTAGTTTAATTTAACAGAAACCCAAATTCAACATTCGTTATTCAATACGATTGGGATTCACCCATTAATTGTTCTCAAGCACTATGAAAAGCTTAGCTCATATTAAAAAGAAAAACTAAATTAAATGTAAAGGAATTCATATTGATTACAAAATTAAAAGATAAAAGAACCTAATTTCCGGAATAGGAATGACTACGAACGGAGATATAGACCCTCTCCACCTCTTGTAGTTTCTTCTTTCTTCCTTCTGTTGCTTCTCTCTGGTGTTTTAATCTTGCAGAATGTGAATTGTATGTAAAATAGAAGTCCAGACCTCCTTTTATAAGTGCAAATTCGGACTTGGACCTAGGCTTTTAATTAAATGAAATATAAAAGACCCAAGTCCACTAACTTAGCCCAAAATCCCGTAACTGCTGATATGCCTTCACTAAAACGGCTTTTCCCGATGCGTTATGACTCCGATTGACCTCATTCCAGTTGCTAAAGTTCTGTAACTCGATAAGGAATGTTTTCTCTTCAAAGGTCAGCGGCTAAATCATTGCTTAAGCACCTCGAAATCAGAAATCTATGGCCTGGAAAATGGATTTTCAGCTCAAAAAATAATATCTTCGGGATTTATCTTCAAGTCTTGACTCTATCTCTTGATCTTTGACTTTCTCCTCAGATTCCCCTTCTAGCTAACATCTAAAACCTGTAAACTTTACACTAAAAATACCAATATTACACGCAAAAGCTTAATGAATTAAAAATGCTAGAAATAAAAGAGGAAAATCATATTATTGCATATTTAGTCCAAAAGTCTATCAAATTGATTAAATAAACACAAAAAATGATGTCTCCTAAGGGTCGAAAATAAGAACAATTAAGGAGATATCAAGACCCCCAACTCAAACCTTTGTCGTCCCGACAAAGCAAAACAAAACAAAACAAGGGGTAGAATTAAACGCAAGAACAAATAGAAGCTAGCAAATAAACCTAAAGCAATTCTTAAGATAAATCTCATACAGCAAAACTTTAAGAACTAACATATACATACACTAATCATGCAACATCAAATATAAATAATCTCAATCATAAAATTAAAGTCGCAATGCTTGAAGGTTACACTTGTACTCATCTCTGTATGATGGCTATAGGGTGGTCATTAATCATACCTTGCTTTGAACGCTCCACCTAGTATATTCCCTATCAACAGAATTATAAATTCACTATGTACTTAAGAATCACGAGGTCTTTATGGTTTTAATAATGGCTTAAGGACGGTATGGATGTATATTTGGTAAATTTGAAGTGAGCTTTTGGCTCTCTCCTCACTTACCATCAACAATGCCCTCGAGCTTGAGTTTACGCTCAAAAATGTTCTCACTCACCCATTTGACGCGCTAATGTTGCGTCCCCAATGTCAACCCAAATAAAACTAAGATGATTTCCAAAAATATTCCACTTTGCCGATTTATTTATTCTTTCTTTTTATTTTCTTTTTCATTTCCTTTTTTTTTTTTTTGTACAAGATACCCATGACCATCATTTTGATGTGAAAAGTCATGTCTCTTATATATATATTTTTTTTCTCTTTTTTTTTTCATTACTCGGCAAAGGGTTACAAATAATAATATCATCTACATTTTTGTGCCCCCAATACAAACACATATGATCCCTTCCCAATGTAAATTCCCAAATGTGGACCCTCCACCCCAAACTCAAGCTCGAGACAAGTCTCAGGGTTGTGATTCAAGTGCGGGTCATTTGGTCATGCCTAATAATCTAAAGGACAATGGGCTTATATCGTGGCTACAAAAGAAAAGGCTTAAGGCTAAAAAATTGGGCTAAGATGGATAAAATTATAATAAGGGATAGCAAGCTAAAAGGCTTCAAATGACTAACAAAGAACTGCCCCTATCATTTTTCTAAGTACATAGCTCGTCTTTAGTTCATATCTAGGTGGGTTCTCTACTAATTAGGATTTCACGTTCTACACACCAAACATATTCCTTAAGTACAAGCTTACTTCATTTGCATTGTTCATTAATTTTTCCTATCAATTACCTATGTTCGCATGCAATTGTAAGTGCGTTTTATGTTATTCCCTAAAGTCCACTATTTACTATCATAGATTGATCAAAAGTATGCTTAAAGGAACATTTAAAATCTTCTATAGTCAAACGCAACTCCGAAAATTATTTTTATTGAAAGCAAATAAAACACATAACACATAAAAACTGGGATGAGGCAACGAACCCCACCCCAAACTCAAAAATGAGTCGTGTCCCCACAACTCGAAAAGGCTCAACGCAATAAAAATAAACTAAACTAACTAAAACGCGAAAGGGATAGAAAACGTATCTTAACCAGCGCGAGGCTGGTTATCGGTGTTGCGTCCATGAACTTTCTCTTGCGTAAGTATACCATAGGTGGCGGGTTGAATTGTGCTCACCCCCATTAACATGTTTCGGAGAAGTTCTAACTCTTTTGTAACGTTTCCCAAAGACGCAATCGTCTTCACTTGGTTCTCTTCTAACACCTTCACTTTCGCTTCCAACTCATTGGTGGTATGCATCTTCTTCTTTGGAGGAGCTCTAGGATTTCTTGTTTCTTTTAACACCTCATCATGAATATTCTTGATCAAAGTTAAACCCATACTCTCACCCACTACAACACGATCAATCTCTGCGTCTTTACGCGGAACCTTTGCGTCTAAGCACAAAGTAGTGATGGTACAAGGAAATTTGAGATTTTGTTGCGAAGTAGGAATTCGAGCAAATTCCATGATGGTATCATATATCACACGAGCAACATCTATAGGTTTCTCCTCAATAATACAGTTAATGAACAAAAGATGCTCCTTCTTCACTTCTGATATGTGTTTAACTCCGAAGAAGGTAGGGATTATGAAGCGTGACCAAATCTTAGCACATGGTAGTAGATTACTACTATACATTTGTCCGGAATATCTCTCTTCTTCGGGAATTGGGCGGGCCCCATCAACAAGCACTTCCCCCCAAGGGATTCATAATCAAATGAAGGTTCTTTTAGAGATTCTTGAAACAGACATATTCCGGAAAATTCGGGTAATTTCAATGATTTACGAATCGGCTCTACGGAGAAAGGAACTACCTTTTTGCGAATAACAACTACTACTTTGGAGAAGGCGATTCCTTCATAAAAATCTCGCACCAAGGTAGGAATATACTCAAGCTTCCTTTCACGCAATTCTTTCCAACCCAATTTATCACAAGTAATACCATAATCTTTATAAGCACTAGTCATAATACCCTTAGGAAGATTCATCTCCTCACCAAACTTCAAAAATTGAATTCTATCACGAACCTGAGTATCCCATGGAACGAAGACTCTTTTAGGCTTTTGAGCCCAAGCTTTCCTACGCGGAGCTTTCGGTTGTTGCACTGGTTCTTCGGGAACTTCTTGTTCAGTTTCTTCCTCAATCTCTTCTTCAACTTCTTACTCACTTTCTTCATCACTCTCATCAATTAACCTACTCTTTTTCGGATTAGCCTTACTTGGATTTTCTTTTCGTTTCGGAGCAATTGGGTTTAGGACTGTCTTTTTGGATCGCGAATCCGGAATCTCAATTGCTTGGTCTGGGCTAGCTCCAACATTGTTCCTGTTTCTTGGTATGTTTCTTCGATAGTTGCACATGGAATCGATTCTGTTAGTCATATCTTTTCACCCCAAACTCAAAACTTCAAATAGAGAAAAAGCTAGAGAAAAGCTTTGAAATATGATGTTTTGAGGCTTAAAACTTGAAGAATTAGGTGTTATATGAGATGGGTTAAGTGTAATTGAGAGGGAATGTGAAAGAATTGGATTTAATTTCAAGGTTGGGAAGAGGGGATTTATGAAGAAAAGATGAATTTTGGTGATATTTTGGAGAAGCTATGAGTTGATTGTGTGTTTTTGTGATGAAAGAAGGCTTGATTTGATGATTTTATAGCTGTTTGTTGATGATTTTCGGAGTAGGTGGAGGCAAGGATTCGGAATAGAAGGGTTGGCTTCGAAAAGAGGCAAAAAAATAGGTTTAATCAACTCAAAACCGCCTCTCGCAACAGGTGGCCGGCGGAAAAAAAATTCTAAATTCGATTTTTTTACCTCAAAACGCAAGCTTCTTGCGTCGTTGCTGACGCAGTGATCAGAGACCTTGACATCACTGGCCGGCTAGCCGGTCGTTGACCGGTATGCCGGTCGTGTGTCGATGGCGCAATTGGTGACGCAGCAACCTTGCGTCGTCGCTGACGCAAGGACTAGAAACTTTTCCTCCAATTGGCCGGCTAGCCGGTCCGTGACCGGTATGCCGGTGGATTCTCGCTGGCGCGAATGGTGAGGCAGCAATGTTGCGTCATCGCTGACGCAGTGGTCAGAGAGTTGGGGTCCTTCAGCTCTTTTGACCGGTATGGCGGCCAGCTCGCCGGCTGGCCGGTCAGACCTGTTGTGGACTCCAATTTTTTTTCGTTTTCTCATCGTTTTGATCCCAAACTCATGACCATTATACCCCTGAAATCATCAAAAACAAACACCGTTCCTCATTTCTTAAAAATAAACACTAAAATCAACGAAAACTTAACTAATTTACACTACGGAAATTGAAATACTTAAACTAATATACAAGAAAGTGGCGTTTGTTTAACTTTGTTAAGCTCGACGGGTTACCTCGTGCTTCTAAGGAGCTTCGAGGAGGTACATGACCTCTCCGGGATGTGTGTCTTTTGCACGAGCGGTGTCTTCACCTCCATGATATATCTTTAAGCGATGACTGTTCACCATGAATGTACGGTTTTCAAGTGGATATTCTATCTCTATAGCACCATGAGGTGTAACCTTGGTTACAATGTAAGGACCCGACCATTTTGATCTTAATTTCCCCGGATAATTACTGAACTTTGAATTATATTTCTACACTCTTTGTCCCACTACAAAGTTCTTCTCTCGAATCCGATTATCATGCCATCTCTTGGTATTTTCTTTATAAAGCTTAGCATTTTCATAAGCATGTAATCGAAATTCATCAAGCTCCTTAAGTTTCATCATTCGATTCTGACCAGCTAGAGTAGGATCTAAATTTAACTTCGCAATAGCCCAATAAGCACCCATTTCAAGTTCAAGAGGTAAGTGACAAGCCTTACCATATACCATTCGATACGGAGAAGCACCTACTGGAGTTTTGAAAGAAGTACGATAGGCCCATAGTGCATCATCTAATTTCATAGACCAATCTTTTCTAGTAGGACCAACGGTTTTCTCTAAGATAGATTTTACCTCACGATTTGATACTTCGGCTTGACCATTGGCTTGTGGATGATAAGCAGTAGATACACGATGTCTCCCTCCATATTTCTCTAGAACAGTCTTTAAATACTTATTAACAAAATGAGTACCTTCATCGCTAATAATTACCCTTGGAGTGCCATGTCTAGTGAAAATATGCGATTTCAAGAACTTAATCACCACTCGTGAATCATTAGTTGGTAAATCCACAGCTTCTACCCACTTAGACACGTAATCAACAGCTAACAAGATGTAGAGGTTGCCATTTGAATGAACGATCGGACCCATAAAATCTATACCCCAAACATCGAATATTTCAACTTCTAACACATTGTTACGTGGCATCTCATCCCTCTTGGATATGTTTCCGGTAAATTGACATCTAGCACATCTTTTTTATATTCATGACAATCTTTTATAATAGAGGGCCAATAGTAACCAGATTGTAATACCTTAGCAGCAGTTCGATCTCCTTTGAAATGTCCACCATAAGGTGAATCGTGACACCCAGCTATAATCGCCTCAATTTCTTCCTTGGGTACACATCTTCTTACCATTTGATCAGCACACACTTTGTAGAGGAAAGGATCCTCCCAAAAGAATTGTCTTTCCCGGTGAGCTAATCTTTTTCTTTCTTGATAAGTTGATCCTTCAGGAAAGGAACCACTCACCACTAAGTTTGCAATATCCGTATACCAAGGAGCTTCATAATCACGAACAACAAATAAACTTTCATCAGGAAATTCTTCTCTAACTGCTTCAGTACCACTATTCATATCTGAACCTTCTAACCGCGATAGATGATCCGCAACCTGATTCTCACACCCTTTTCTATCCTTAATTTCTAAATCGAATTCTTGAATCAATAACACCCATCTGATTAACCTCGGTTTAGCATCCTTCTTCTCCATAAGATATCGAATCGCTGAATGATCTGTATAAAAAATAACTTTCGCTCCAAGAAGATAAGAGCGAAATTTATCGAATGAATACACAACCGCTAGCAACTCCTTTTCTATAACTGTATAATTCACTTGAGCACCATTAAAAGTTTTACTAGCATAGTAAATCGAATGAAAAAATTTCTCTTTTCTTTGTCCTAATACGACTCTCATACACAAATCACTCGCATCACACATAACCTCAAACGGTAAACTCCAATCTGGAGGTAATACTATAAAAGCAGAAATAAGCTTTTCTTTGATTGCTTTGAAGGCCGCTAAACAAGCTTCATCAAAAAGAAATTTGGAGTCCTTTTCAAGTAAGTTGCATAACGGTTTAGCAATCTTAGAAAAGTCTTTGATAAATCGCCTATAAAAGCCAGCATGGCCAAGAAAACTTCTTACCCCTTTAACAGAAACAGGAGGAGGAAGAGTTTTAATTACCTCTATCTTCGCTCTATCGACCTCTAATCCAGCACTCGAAACCTTGTGACCCAGAACAATACCTTCTCGAACCATGAAATGACACTTCTCCCAGTTTAAAACCAAATCTGTTTCTTTGCATCTGATTAACACTTTCTCCAAATTATCTAAACATTTATCAAAATCATCACCAAATACAGAGAAATCATCCATAAACACTTCAAGAAAGTTATCGATCATATCCCAGAAGATAGCCATCATGCATCTTTAAAAAGTAGTAGGAGCATTACACAACCCAAATGGCATTCTGCGATATGCAAAAGTACCAAAGGGGCATGTAAATGTTGGTTTATGTTGATCTTCTGGAGCCACGTAAATTTGATTGTACCCAGAATAACCATCCAAGAAGCAATAGTACTCTCTTCCGGCTAACTTGTCTAACATTTGATCAATGAAGGGCAAAGGGAAATGATCTTTTCTGGTGGCCTTGTTCAGCTTTCTGTAATCCATGCAAACTCTCCATCCAACTACCGTTCTTGAAGGAATTGCTTCATTTTTATCATTAAGAACCGTTGTCATTCCTCCTTTCTTCGGTACACACTGAACCGGACTCACCCATTCACTACTCGAAATGGGATAAATAATCCCCGCATCTAACAGCTTGATCACCTCTTCTTCACTACATCCTTCATAACGGGCATTAATCTTCTTTGACCTTCAACTGAGCGTGCGTTAACGTCTTCAAGTATAATTTTGTGTTGACAATAGGATGGACTAATTCCTTTGATGTCAGCAATTGTCCAACCTATTGCTTCGTTGTTGGCTCTTAACACACGCAACAGTTTATCTTCTTGAGGACCTGTTAAATTAGCTGAAACAATAACAGGTAGAGTTTCATTAGTACCTAAATACGCATACCTCAAGTGTGTTGGTAACGGTTTTTCTTCCAATTCCGGGGGAGATTCAATTGAAGGCTTCTTTTTAGGAATAATCTCCCCCGGTTCTCTCATAGGTTCATAGGTAAGACGCCTATACTTCGGATTTTCAGAATTGAGAGCTACCACTGTTTCGGTAAGCTCTTCCATCATCTCAGGTGAATCTAATGTCAAAGCAGCCTGCAAGATATCATCAAAATTTAAACAATTAAATACCTCTTGCGAAGCTTGCTCTACTACATCCATTCTGAAGCAATCTTCCAGAGAATCTGGGAATTTCATAGCTCGAAATACATTGAATTTGACTTCCTCGTCTTGTATCCTCATCGTTAATTCACCATTCTCTACATCGATTAATGTACGTCCTGTAGCTAGGAATGGTCTACCCAAAATAATGGGGACATTTCTATCTGCATCGTACTCAAGTATTACGAAATCAACAGGAAATATAAGTGTACCTGCCTTAACAAGGACATCTTTAATGCGGCCTTCAGGATGTGCAAGAGAACTGCCCGCCATTTGCAAGACCATAGAAGTGGGTCTTGCGTCTCCAATTTTAAGCTTATCAAAGATCGACTTGGGAATCAAATTGATGCTTGCCCCTAAATCGCATAGCGCTTTTCCTTTCCATTCTTCTCCAATTGATATCGGAATCGTGAAACTCCCCGGATCAACTAACTTTGGAGGTAATTTACTCTGACAAATCGCGCTATACTCTTCAGGAAGGCCAATCATCTCATTATCACAATAAGGCCTTTTGTTAGTGAGGGCCCTCTTTAAAAACTTCGTATACTTAGGAATATCTCGAATAGCCTCTAGAAACGGAATATTAATACTTAGACCCTTCACTCTATTAAAGAATTTCTGGAAATCACCCAAATCACCCTTTTTCTGAACTCGAGATGGAAACGGTGGTGGAGGGCAATTGATCACAATATCATCTTTCTTTTTCGGAACTTCTCTTGGTCTTTCTATTTCTTCAACCTCACTATCTTTCTCATTCTCTTTCTCTTTCTCACCCACTTCCTTCTCTTTTCTTGGAACTTCTTTCTCTTTCATAACGGGAAAAGGGGGTGGAGGAAGCTTCTTACCACTTCTTAATGTAACAGCATTGCAATCTTCGCGTTGTATTGGATTCTCAGTATTGCTAGGAAGTTGTCCTTGTGGACGTTGATTCAATTGTTTATTAATTTGACTTAGCTGATTCTGGAACAACTTCATATTTGCTTCGGCTGCATTTTGACGTTCCATAGCTTGTGTTTGAAGAGCAATTAAACTTTCAACCGTTTTCTGAAGGGTGACTACTCCTTCTTGTGGATGGGCAGGTAAGGCTTTCTGGTTCAAATTTTCATCGTATGTATTCTGAGGAGCTTGTCTTTTTACATAATTACCCTGATTCTGTCCTCCTTGATAATTGTTGTGTGGTCTTGGATTATAGTTGTTACCTTGGGGACGCGGCTGATACGCATAGGTAGGATTGGCTGCCCCATTAGGATTTGAGTATTGAAACCCAGGATGGTTTCTGTTAGGCTGATATCCATTACCACTTGAATTGAAGTTACCTCTATTAGACATAAACATCACGGTCTCTTGGTTATTCGGACAACTTTCCTCATCATGATCATCTACCCTACAAATCGAACACATATAAACCTCTTGTGCAGCATGCACAGCTACCTTCTTACCCGAAAATCCTTCTTTTACAGCTAAAGTAAGCTGCTTCAATTGTTGCTCTATAGTATTCTGAATCTTATTCTCAAGCGTAGCAAATTTTTCTTCCATATCAACATTATTCACTCCTTTAACCGGTGTTCTTACTGAATTCCACCCAACTTCATTCTTGACTGTTCTCTCTAAAATGATTTTAGCATGAGCGGGTTGAACTTGAAGAAAACCTGCACCACATAGCGTATCCAATTTCTCTCTCGAAGTCCCATCAAGGCCTCTGTAAAAAAAATTTAGCTGTTGTTGTTCTGAAAAGCCATGAGTGGGAACTCTACGTAAACACATCTAGAATCTTGTCCAACTCTTACCCACAGTTTCATCATATTCTTGACGGAAATGCGTCAATTCTAATTCAGCATCTAATCTCAATGTTACTTGGGTAATACCTGTCAAAGAAAGCAGTCTCTAATTGGTCCCAGTTGGTTATCTTCGTAGGATCTTGTGTATCGTGCCATTCACTCGCTCCATCAATAACAAAAAATTTAAACGCAGCAAAATACATCTGTTCTCTTGAAACTCCTTGTGTGATATAAGAATCACATATCTGCTTAAACTTCTGTACTGCTCTAAGAGGATCTTCCGATGGTCTACCACGAAAATTCCCAAAATTTTGGAATTGAGCTAACATACCCGAATCAGGACGGAATCGTGGAACATCAATATCTGGAGCACCTACTCCTATAGCAGGAGCACGGAATGGAACTTCTGGTGGGCCATTAGTAAACCACGAATCTTGATTCATCACTATCTGAACTTGAGGATTAGGATTCAGTGGTGGAATTGGAGGAATAGCGCCTGGAGCCAAAGGTTGGCCATTTGCGCCTAGTTGACCTGGTTGATTATTTTGTTGGTCTTGAATATTTATCTCTTCCATTCTGTTACTTAATTCTTCTAACTCTAAAGCTTCTCGTTCTCTTCTTCTCCTGTTAGCAAGTCTGATCAACGATTCTGGATTACTAAGGATCGGAGGTGTTTGCTCTAGATCCTTGAATAGCCTTCTTCGCATACACCAAACCTAAAAACCTAAAAAAGCTAACAAACAAAAAGCGTAAAACTGATAAAATAAAATAAATGCACTATCACTAAAGGATAAACACCGTGGTCACACGCTACCGTCCCCGGCAGCGGCACCAAAAACTTGGTGGTCCTTTGTGTGTTCTAAAATAAATGCAATAAATAATCGAACCACAACCGCAAGTGTACGGTTGTCCCAAGTAGTATAACTGATAAAACAGATTCGTTCCAAGGACGGGATGGTTGACTACAATGCTTATCTATTAATGATTGATGCACTTATGAAAGCAAATAAAAGTAATATGTTTGTTTGATTTTGTATTAATGCTAAATAAATGAAACACAATTATTAAAATGCAAATAAAAGCAAAGACGCAAGTAAATGATGTAAAACGTAATATGAGAAGTAGCACTTGAGAACGCAAGGATCCTCCCAATCTTATTTCCTAACTTATGTTGTTTAAGGGCTAAATTGGTCAATTACAATGGTCGAGATTCTAAATTCCCTATACCCCCGTCAGGGTGGACTATAAGGCGATCCTAGGGTGTCACTAGTCCCGTCAGGGTAAATATGATCCACCTTTGGATGTTTAAGTTTTATTACCTCATTGGCCCTAAGATTAGCTAAGTTCGTCAGAATCAATAGCTTCTATCCTAGATTGAATAAATAGTTCTGTATCTAAACCCTCCGTCAGGATGATCCAATCGCCACTAACTGGAATAGCCTAAATACTAACACCTGTTCCTAGTTCATGACGCTAAAAACAGTAAATATTCTCAATTTATCGAAAAGAGTAAAAGACACAATCTAGTTTAATTTAATAGAAACCCAAATTCAACATTCGTTATTCAATACGATTGGGATTCACCCATTAATTGTTCTCAAGCACTATGAAAAGCTTAGCTCATATTAAAAAGAAAAACTAAATTAAATGTAAAGGAATACATATTGATTACAAAATTAAAAGATAAAAGAACCTAATTTCCGGAATAGGAATGACTACGAACGGAGATATAGACCCTCTCCAGCTCTTGTAGCTTCTTCTTTCTTCCTTCTGTTGTTTCTCTCTGGTGTTTTAATCTTGCAGAATGTGAATTGTATGTAAAATAGAAGTCCAGACATCCTTTTATAAGTGCAAATTCGGACTTGGACCTAGGCTTTTAATTAAATGAAATATAAAAGGCCCAAGTCCACTAACTTAGCCCAAAATCTCGTAACTGCTAATATGCCTTCACTAAAACGGCTTTTCCCGATGCGTTGTGACTCCGATTGACCTCATTCTAGTTGCTAAAGTTCTGTAACTCGATAAGGAATGTTTTCTCTTCCAAGGTCAGCGGCTAAATCATCGCTTAAGCACCTCGAAATCAGCAATCTATGGCCAGGAAAATGGATTTTCAGCTCTAAAAATAATATTTTCGGGATTTATCTTCAAGTCTTGACTCTATCTCTTGATCTTTGACTTTCTCCTCAGATTCCCCTTCTAGCTAACATCTAAAACCTTTAAACTTTACACTAAAAATACCAATAACACACGCAAAAGCTTAATAAATTAAAAATGCTAGAAATAAAAGAGGAAAATCATGTTATTGCATATTTAGTCCAAAAGTCTATCAAATTGATTAAATAAACACCAAAAATGATGTCTCCTAAGGGTCGAAAATAAGAACAATTAAGCAGACATCATAGCTTCTTCAACCTCTTTATTAGTAATGTCCTTCACCATATCTTTAGCCTCCTCATGACTAATAGCTCTATCAACAAGTTTCTTTAAGCAATTAGAGCTAACACTTTCTTCTTGTGCATCCTTAGTACCAATTAAACTAGTGTAATACTTAACAAATACATCTTGAATGGATTCCTCTTCAACAATAATATCACTATTGTCAGTCACAATAGAAGCAACTCGATTTTGAGTAATTCTTGCCTTGATAATCTTATGATAAAGAGCTGAGCTACAATCACCTTTTTGAGCCAAAGTAATCCCATATTTTTGTGTTTAGTGTTTATGGTTAGTATTTATAGTGTCTGAAGATGGATTGGGTGTAGGGTATAGGGTTAAGGTTTTGTGTTTATAATTTGGGCTTAACAGTTAAAGATTTAGAAATCAGGGTTCAATATTACGTTTGGGAAAACCCTAACGGACCCAAAATACGAAATCCTACAATAAAAAACTTAAAACGACCTAAAAGTCAATTAAATAACTCTTAAAACGTACAACAGATGATTTTATATGGAGAAGCGATATGTTGGTCCCGGAAGGCCCAACGTAATCAAAAAACATATGTTATGTTCCCCATTTTGAGAAAGTATGCGAAAGTTAGCAAAAACCCTCTCGGTAAATTCAAAATACTTGAAAACGGTTATCAGAGTGTTTGAACGACCTAAACGAGCAAAAATCTTCACGTTATCAACCTTTTCATTGTTAGGGTTGGGGGTTTATTGATTAGGGATCAGTCATTAGTGTTTAGTGTTTAGTGTTAAGGGTTTAGGGTTAAGTATTTAGGGTTTAGGGTTTCTGGTTACGGTTTAGTGTTAGAGTTTATGGTTAGTATTTATGGTGTATGGAGATGGATTAGGTGTAGGGTATAGTGTTATGGTTTTGTGTTTATGGTTTGCTTAACAGTTAACTATTAAGAAATTAGGGTTCAATGTTAGGGTTAGAAAACCCTAACGGACCCAAAATACGAAACCCTACAATAAAAAACTAAAAACGACCTAAAAGTCAATTAAATAACTCACAAAACGTATAACAGATGATTTTAGATGGCGAAGCGATCTGTTTGTCCTGGAAGGCCCAACGTAATCAAAAAACCTATGTTATGTTCCCCATTTTAAGAAAGTATGCGAAAGTTAGCAAAAACTCTCCCGGGAAATTCAAAAACCTTGAAAACGGTTATCACAGTGTATAAACGACCCAAACGAGCCAAAATTTTCACGTTATAAACCTTTTCATTGTTAGGGTTTGGGGTTTAGTGATTAGCGATTAGTCATTAGGGTTTAGTGTTTAGTGTTTAGTGTTTAGGTTTTAGGGTTTAGGGTTACAGTTTATTGTTAGTGTTTATGGTTAGTATTTATGGTGTCTAGAGATGGATTGGGTGGAAGGTATAGGGTTAGGGTTTTGTGTTTATGGTTTGGGCTTAAAAGTTAAATATTTAGAAATTAAGGTTGAATGTTACGATTGGGAAAACCCTAATGGACCCAAAATACGAAACCCTACAATAAAAAACTTAAACGACCTAAAAGTAGATTAAATATTTCTCGAAACGTAAAACAGATGATTTTAGATAGCGAAGCGACCTGTTGGTCACATATGGCCCAACGTAATCAAAAACATATGTTATGTTCCCCATTTTGAGAAAGTATGTGAAAGTAAGCAAAAACCCTCTCGGGAAATTCAAAATACTGTAAAACGGTTATCAGAGTGTTTGAACGATCCAAACGAGCCAAAATCTTCACGTTTTCAACCTTTTCATTTTTATGGTTTGGGTGTATTGATTAGGGCTTAGTCATTAGGGTTTAGTTTTAGTGTTAATGGTTTAGGGTTAAGTTTTTAGGGTTTAGGGTTTCTAGTTACGGTTTATCGTTAGAGTTTATGGTTAGTATTTATAATGTCTGGAGATGGACTAGGTGCAGGGTATAGTGTTAGGGTTTTGTGTTTATGGTTTGGGCTTTGAATTTAACTATTTATAAATTAGAGTTCAATGTTACGGTTGGGAAAACCCTAACGGACCCAAAATACAATACCCTATAATACAAAACTAAAAACGACCTAAAAGGCAATTAAATAACTCTCAAAACATACAACAGATGATTTTAGATGGTGAAGCGATCGGTTGGTCCTGGAAGTCCCAACGTACTCAAAAAACATATTTTAGCAAAAACACTCCAAGGAAATTCAAAAATCTTGAAAACGGTTATCAGAGTGTATGAACAATCCAAACGAGCCAAAATCTTTACGTTATCAACCTTTCCATTGTTAGGGTTTTGGGTTTAGTTATTAGCGATTAGTCATTAGGTTTTAGTGTTAAGTGTTTAGGGTTTAGGATTAAATGTTTAGGATATAGGGTTTCTGGTTACAGTTTATAGTTAGTGTTTATGGTTAGTATTTATGGTGTCTGGAGATGGATTAGGTGTAGGGTATTGGGTTAGGGTTTTGTGTTTATGGTTCGGGCTTAAAAGTGAGAGATTTAGAAATTAGGGTTCAGTGTTACGTTTGGGAAAACCCTAAAGGACCCAAAATACGAAACCCTATAGTAAAAAATTAAAAACGACCTAAAAGTCAATTAAATATCTTTCGAAACGTAAAACAGATGAATTTAGATGGCGAAACGATCTGTTGGTCCCGGAAGGCTAAACGTAATAAAAAAAAGATAAGTTATGTTCCCCATGTTGAGAATGTATGCGAAAGTTAGCTAAAACCATCCTGGTAAATTCAAAATACTTGAAAATGTTTATAAGAGTGTTTGAGTGACCCAAACGAGCCAAAATCTTCACGTTATTAACCTTTCCATTGTTAGGGTTTGAGGTCTGGTGATTAGGGATTAGTTATTAAGATATGGTGTTTAGTGTTTAGGGTTTATGGTTAAGTGTTTAGGGTTTAGGGTTTACTGTTTCTGGTTACGGTTTATTGTTAATGTATTGTGTCTGGAGATGAATTGGGTGTAGGGTATAGTTTTAGGGTTTTGTGTTTATGGTTTGGGCTTAAAAGTTAAAGATTTAGAAATTAGGGTTCAATGTTACAGTTGGGAAAAACCTAATTGACCCAAAATAAGAAACCCTACAATAATAAACTAAAAATAACCTAAAAGTCAATTAAATAACTCTCAAAACGTAAAACAGATGATTTTAGATGGCAAAGCGTTCTGTTGGTCCCGGAAGGCCCAACGTACTTAATAAACATACATTATGTGCCCCATTCTGAAAAAGTATGCGAAAGTTAGCAAAAACACCACCCAAAAAATTCAAAAATCATGAAAACGTTTATCAGAGTGTTTGAACAATCCAAACGAGCCAAAATCTTCACGTTATCAACCTTTTCATTGTTAGGGTTCGGGATTTATTGATTAGGAATTAGTCATTAGGGTTTAGTGTTTAGGGTTTAGGGTTTAGGGTTAAGTGTTTAAGGTTTAAGGTTTATGGTTACGGTTTATTGTTAGTGTTTATGGTTGGTATCTATGGTGTCTGGAGATGGATTAGGTATAGGATTACGGTTTTGTGTTTACAGTTTGGGCTTAAAAGTTAAAGATTTAGAAATTATGGTTCAATGTTACGGGTGGGAAAACCCTAACAAACCAAAAATACGGAACCCAACAGTAAAAAACTAAAGACGACTAAAAGTACATTAAATAACTCTCAAAACGTACAACAGATAATTTTAGTTTGCGAAGTGATATGTTGGTCTTGGAAGTCCCAACGTACTCAAAAAACATATATTATGTTCCCCATTCTGAGAAAATATGCGAAAGTTAGCAAAACCCACCCAGGAAATTCAAAACACTTGAAAACGGTTATCAAAGTGTTTGAACAGTCCAAATGTGCCAAAATCATCACGTTATAAACCTTTCCATCGGTAGGGTTTGGGGTTTAGTGATTAGCGATTAGTCATAAGGGTTTAGTGTTTCTGGTTACGGTTTATTCTTAGTGTTTATGGTTAGTATTTATGGTGTATGGTGATGGATTAGGTGTAGGGTATAGGGTTAGGGTTTTGTGTTTATGGTTTGGGGTTTAAATTTAAAGATTTAGAAATTAGGGTTTAATGTTATGGTTGGAAAACCCCTAATGGACCCAAAATATGAAACCCTAAAATAAAAAACTAAAAACGTCCTAAAAGTCAATTAAATAACTCTCAAAACATAAAATAGATGATTTTAGATGACAAAGTGATATATTGGTCCCGGAAGGCTAAACGTAATAAAAAAAGATAAGTTATGTTCCCTATTTTGAGAAAGTATGCGAAAGTTAGCTAAAACCCTCCTGGTAAATTCAAAATACTTGAAAATGGTTATCAGAGTGTTTGAGTGATCCAAACGAGCCAAACCTTTCCATTGTTAGGGTTTGGGGTTTGGTGATTAGATATTACTTATAAGGGTATGGTGTTTAGTGTTTAGGGTTTAGGGTTAAGTGTTTAGGGCTTAGGTTTTAGTGTTTTTGGTTACGGTTTATTGTTAGTGTATGGTGTCTGGAGATGGATTAGGTGTAGGTTATAGTTTTGTGTTTATGGTTTCGGCTTAAGAGTTAAAGATTTAGAAATTAGGGTTCAATGTTACAGTTGGGAAAACCCTAACTGACCCAAAATACGAAACCCTACAATAAAAAACTAAAAATGACCTAAAAGTAAATTAAATAACTCTCAAAACTAAAACAAATGATTTTAGATGGCAAAGCGATATGTTGGTCCCGGAAGGCCCAACATACTCAATAAACATATATTATGTGCCCCATTCACAGTCTAAGAAATAATCAGAAAGTTAGCAAAAACCCTCCCGGGAAATTCAAAAAATCTTGAAAACGGATATCAGAGTGTTTGAGCGATTCAAAACGAGCTAAAATCATCACGTTATCAACCTTTTCATTGTTAGTGTTTGGGGTTTAGTGATTAGCGATTAGTCATTAGGGTTTAGTCTTTAGGGTTTATGGTTAAGTGTTTAGGGTTTAGGCTTTCTGGTTATGGTTTATTTTTAGTCTTTATGCTAAGTATTTATGGTTAAGGTTGTGCCGAATCATTTTGATTTTTGGTCCAGTAGTTAATAAACAATACTTGCTCAAAAACATTTCTTAGTAAAGAGAAAATTATATAATTTTTAAATTTGCAATTAGGAAATTCAATTCTAATTATGGATTTTTTTATATTTTATAATTAGGATTTGTTGGAATTTTATAATGAGGGTTTTAGTATGGCTTTCTATTACAGTTCAATGATCATGCAGAATAATCCAATTTTAATTAATATAGTTGGAAAATATAATGATATTTCCTTAAAGATAACAATATGAATATGAATAATATGCCATTAGTTTTCATTTTTTAATAGTTTACTTTGACTAATTAATTTATTTTTCTTTTGAATATGATATGAACTAGAATTTGGTTACATTGAAATGTATAAACTTGATTGTTTGAGTGATATAGTGTATAAAGTTGACTGTTTGAGTGATGTACTTTTTAAGCTTGGCTATTTAAGTAATGAAAAGTATAAACTTGACTAATAAAGTAATATGTTTAAAATGTTCTGGATGAACTAGAGGAAGAATAAATTGCAGCTAAGAAGACGATTACAGAGAATAAGGCCGAGGCTAGGGTTGAGATTAAGAAAAAAAGAAAAAAAAGGTAACAAATTTCATGATTTTCATCAAAATTATTTTTATATGAATATGTTATCACAATCCAAGCATTTTAAATTTTATCTCATTCATACATAACTTGTTCATTTAGATCATAATCCTGATATTTAGGTGATCTTATTTTAGGTAATATCCAACATTACTCAATTACAATCTTTCGATGTACCCTCGAAGAAAACTTTGTACCACCACAAAGTGAACCTGTTTTATCTCCAACATGTTAACTTATACTTATCTAAACTATAAATTACCCAATCCTCCCTCTAGATCAAGAATAAATACCTATTTGATATTACCTCAAAGAAACTCTTTGTATCACACAAAATAATGTGTGTTATCACTAACACGATGAACCTATTTTGTGTTGATTTAATATTAACCCAATCATTTCTTTAGATCAAGAATAATATTCATGAGTGTAACAAATTAATAAATTTAAATGTATAAATTTGACTACTTAAGCAATTTACACATTCATGTGAACTGTATAAACTTGACTAAATAAGTAATTTATATTTGTAATGAATTGTATAAATTCAACTATATAGCAAAGTTCACTTGCCATGTATGAAAACCTATACCAACACGATAAATTTTTTATTTTGCACTAAACATTATAAATGTATTCAATAAGGGTGGGTTGAATTAGTTGACTTTAAGATGGTAATGAATATGAAATATATGCTATGAAGTTGACTTATGATAAGACTTGTATAAAATTCAAAATGCACTTGTAATGTATAACATGAATATATGTAGTGTTGGTTTTCACATATATAGATAAGACATGTTTGGGATAATATTAGGTATGAATGTATTATATTTAATGAACATAATGTTGTTGATTTAAAAATATTGGATTAGGGTAAGTTTTTTACTACTAGTCTACCCTGAATTTAAGTATGATGGTGTTATCAAATTATACATAAAAAATATACTTTATATTACTTCAAATTTTAAAATTTAAAGAGTTAGTAATAAATTTAAAATCCATATATTATAGAATACTGGATATGTTAGGAATTACCTTAACTATTAGGCTTACCGTTTAGTAAAGATAGGGGTGTAAGAAATTTTATTAGCTACTATACTGGTTTGACGATGACTAATGTTTCTATATAGTTGGTAATATTGGAAAATTGAAAGTGGTGTATAAATATGGTAAGAGTTAAAATCTATAAATTACATCATATGATATATTTAATTTGACAATTTAAATGTTAATAAATAAATAAAGATATATGTTGATGAGGTATAAGATGTTATTTATGACATAAAAGCAAGAGAGATTGAGGTTGAGAAATAGATAAAAAAGGTTAAGTTTGAGAAAGAGATTATAAATCCAAGTAGCAAAGTTCATAGTTTCAAGAATATTGCATTTATAGGAATATTTTCTAATTTTCTTTTTTGTGTAGTCTGAGCAAGTAAATAAAACTGATAATGAATTACAAGATATTTTGGGGTTGAAACACATTTTTGTAAATCATACGGTGGATAAAATGTAAATTTAAAAAATTCTAAACAATCACACTAATAATGAGTGTGTTATACTCCATGTAGAGTTTTAAAAAATTATAGACAGAATGGGTTAGCATGCATATAAAATTAAACCATAGAGACATATAATATGAGTTAAATATATTAGAGAGAGGTAACCCTTTATCTCTATAAATATTGGGGGGAATAAATTAGAAATAACTTATATAATATTGATTCATACGAACAAGTTCTTATAATTTTTATTTTTGGTGGCGATTCAGGTGTTCATGGTGGGATTGAGAAAGTATATACAACTATGGATGACGTTGAGTAATGGAAAAAGTTACAGAACGTAACTACCTTAGTAGTATGTGATATTAAAAAGTTAAGACATAAAAACATTATAAATGCATAGTACCCCATGTGGCCTGGTTTATTATGTGTTATACCCATATATAAACTAATATTATGTTTATCAAATCTTCATATGGTTTGAAATTACTAGTTATGTACCCCATATGATCTTTAATTTAAAGAACTAAACATATTTGTTGTCTAGATTATGTACTTCACATGCCATTTTAATTCAAAACCTAAATATGTTGTATTTTCTTATTCTATGTGATGAAAATATGCAAAATCAACCTAAATTAACGAAAAACTTAGCCATAATAGAATGGTTCTGGCATGTGTGATCAAACTATAAACTAATAGTTCAGGCAACCCATGGTTGAAGACATTAAAAGGTTCATTTTTTACAATCTAGATGGAAATGATTGGATTATCTGACCTCAACCTACTTCAAAAATATATAACAAAATCAGGGAACTATTTCCTCCCCAATGAGTATAAAATTGCAAAGCAAAAATTAATCAAAAACCTCATCCAAAAATCCATGGTCATGAGTTTCATGTAAACTTGTATCCGAATGCCATATTAATAAGGGAAATCTTGTTCATAAAAATTATGGCATGCCCTCCGGATGTAGTTATTGCACTACACACAACCAACATATAAATCACTTACTTCTCAAGTATTATGTGTGTCATAGATATTAGAATACATCAATTTTACAGCTCTGCATTGTCCCATGGGAGATTTCAACTCTAGTTACATTAAAGAATTATTCTCTTTTAAATTTATCAATACTATACCTTTAAAAAAATTGAGGTATTTAATTTCTATAAGCTAATTTTAGTTGTAAATTTAAAATTATTATCATTGATGGATAATTTTCTTTATAATTTTTATTTATTCTTCTTATAACAATCATAATAAGGTTATAACATTTTAATCGCGTATGATTACTAAAAATATCATCAATATAAATATATTAGATTTTATTATTAAGAAAAATAAACTTGATTAAATAGTTTTACAACTTAATTTGATAAATGTAAAAATAAACCAGAAATACACATTAATCAATGAAACTAATTAAATATATAAACTAGAGAACCAACTTAATTATAAGCCAAGTCAATGAGAGTCAACTTAGCTAAAAAATCCTCCCAAGCCATTCATCCATTAAATTTTATTCCATCCTAAATCCTCACCCACTCACCACATTTAGCCTTTTTTTTTTACTTTTTTTGCTTTTCTCTCTCCAGATTAGTGTTTGACCTAGAATATTTCTGGGATCTCACACTTTTTCTTCGCTTTCATAACCTCATCCACACTCTCTCTCCTCTCTCATTTCACTCACCGCTTTTCTTTTTTGTTTTCTTTTCCTTTCCTTAGTTGTTTCTCTTTTCAGTGGCTAAAACGTTCAACTCAAATCGAGTCAATAAAGTAACAAATGTGTCTGGAAAAACTAACACCAACCCTAATCCAAAAATGAAAACCAAATATAGAGACATCACCAAAGAAATGTTATCTCCGAGCCCAAATCTGCTAAATACACCTGAATCTTACAAAGGAGATGAGGGAAATAGTGAATCAAGAGCTGTTTCAGAGCTGGAAGTGATAAAAGTAGTCGAAAATGCTGTTACTAGTGTAGATCGAAGTGTATTAATTGAAGAACAAGTAGTACCAGCAACAAATAAAAGTGTACCGTGGTCAAAATTGTTTAACAGATGTGCGAGTGAATCGATGAAGCTTGAACATCACCCTCCATCGATGCTAAAGGGTAAGAAATTAATTAAGCCGCCTCAAGATGTGTTAGATGAAGGAGCAGAGCAGTGGGCTAACAGCTTAGTAGGTCAGTTTCTGGATAATCCTCCTCCGTTCTTCGCTATTGTACATTTTGTGAAATTTCAGTGGGGAAAATTAGGGAAAATAGACATAAATTCAAGCTCTAAAGGAAATGTGATCTTTAAGTTCGAAAATTATCAATACTACAACAAAGCACTCGAACAGATATGGAATATAAATGGTAAACCTCTATTACTTAGGCCATGGAAGCCGGGAATGCAGTTTGATAAGATAGATGTTTCAAAAATTCCGATATGGGTTAAGCTAGTTAATGTGCCGATGAATTTATGGACGCAAAGGGGTTTAGGGTATGTTGCGAGTGGAATTGGAGTGCCCTTGCAAATGGACTCCATTACAGAATCAAAAACCAGGCTGGGGTATGCAATAGTTTGTGTTGAAGTCGATACAAAGGAAGAATTACCTGAAGAGATAATGGTTGATATTGGTTTAGATGAAATTCAAGTTGTTAGAGTTTAGTATGAATGGAAACCTGTTATATGCACTAAATGTAATAGGTTTGGTCATGTTGATAACAAGTGCAACAACATACAAAAGGTGTGAAAGCCAAAACAGAGTGCCTCATTAAATGATAATGGAAGTAAGGTTAATAAAGGAAAAAACATAGTTGATGAATGGGATATAGTCAGGAGTAATAGGAGAAATACAAATAACACAAAGGATAAGGGTGAATCAAGCTCAATAGTGGTTGCTAATCAGTTTGGTAAAATACAGGAAGAAGGGGTGATTGATCATGATGTTATTGAATTCATTACTAATCACAATGGTGGTGAAGAAATAACTAGACCTCCCAACATATGAACTGTGTTTCTTGGAATGTGAGGGGTTTTAACAATGTAATAAGGCAGATAGATGTCAAAGATTTTGGTATTGAAAATAAGATCAGAATTGTTGGGTTGCTTGAAACTAAAGTAAGAGCACATAGGCATTCTGAGATAATAAGTAAGCATTTCTCTTATATGGAGATGCTTCACAACTACAATAATGACCCTAGTGGCAGAATATGGTTACTTTGGGACAATAGATATGTGGAAATTGAGTTAATTCAACAATCTTCTCAAGTTAATTTAGTTAAGGTGAAAATTTCTGAAAGTAAAGAAGAATTTTATTTGGCTATGGTATATGCGAGTAATGATAGTGGTGAAAGAAAGGAGTTATGGACAAATATGGAAAATTGGAGTAAGAGATTTGATAAGGATAGGTTATGTGTCATGGGGGACTTTAATGAGATTTTGAAGGTTCAGGATAGGCTAAATTGCACTGTTCTTGATAAAGGAGCATTAGAATTCAATGAGTGTAAAAATGATGCTGGTTTATTAGAACATGGTTATGGTGGACAATTTTATACTTGGACTAACAAGAGTGATGTTAGTAATATAAGAGCCAGTAAAATTGACAGGGTTTTTGTCAATACAAGGTGGTTAGATACAATGAATTCAAGTGTAATGGTTCATAATCCATCCACTTCTAATCATTGCCCTTTAAAGTTATCTTTGAATACAAAAAAAAGGAGTACAGCTAGTCAGTTCAGGTTATTTGATGCTTGGACAACACATGATAAGTTCCTTTATACAGTTAAACAAGCCTGGAGTTTGAAAGTAGATGGTAATTATATGTTTACACTGTGCAAGAGACAAAAACAAACTAAGGAGGCTCTAAAGAAGTTTAATAACATGTACTTTAGAAGAAATTCTTCTAATATAGAGTTACTTAAAACTCAACTTAATGTAATACAAATGCAAATCATGAGTGGAAGGTTTGATTCAAGCAATATAAAAGAAGAAAAAATACTAAGTGATGAACTGGAAGAAGCCATGATCATACAACATAGAGTTCTAAAACAAAAAGCCAGAGTTATGTTTAATAATGAAATGGCTAGTAGCTCAGCTTATTACCATAAAATCATCAAAGGGAGGATAGCCAGAAACAATGTTACCCTTCTAATCACTGAAGATGGAACTAGTATTGAGGATCCAAATCTCATCAAAGAAGAATTTATCAAGTTTTATACTCAATTACTTGGCACTAAAGATGATAAAGAAGAGATTTTTTCAAATAATGTCCTTAGAATTCTTTTGGGTAAACAATTAAGTGAGGAACAGAGTGAAGGATTAATAGCTCCTATCACTGATAAAGAGGTGAAAGATGCTTTGTTCTCAATCAACTCAAAGAAAAGCCCGGGCCCGGATGGTTTGAACTCTACTTTTTATAAGGAAGCATGGGAAATTGTGGGAAAAGATTTCACTAAAGCAATCAAAAAAAGCTTTGAAAATTGTAAACTCCTTAAACAAGTTAATGCGACAAACATAGTATTAATACCAAAGGAGAAGAAGCCTTCTAATGTGAAGAAATTTAGGCCCATATCGTGTACAAACACTATATACAAGACACTATCTAGGATCATGAGTAAAAGGTTAAAGAAGATCATGAGTTCAATTATCTCTTTAAATCAAGCTCCGTATATAGAAGGGAGGTATGTTGGGGATAATATATTGGTGGCACAAGATATTATGTTGGGGTATGATAAAAAGAGTAGTAGTTCAAATTGCACAATTAATTTGGACCTTCAAAAGGCCTATGACAGTGTAAATTGGTTTTTCCTAATCAACATCTTGAAAGCTCTTAATTTCCCGGTAAAATTCATCAAGTGGATAAAAATGTGTGTGTGTACTCCTAATTATTCGGTGTGTGTTAATGGTGAAGTGTGTGGGTTCTTTAAGGGTAAGAGAGGGTTGAGACAGGGGGGCCCTCTCTCACCCTATCTATTTGCTTTGTGTATGGAGGTTTTCACAGGGTTGTTTACTCATTTGGCGAATAAATGGGAGTTTAATTTTCATCAGAAATGTGAAGTAATGAAACTTAATCACATGATTTTCGCGGATGATTTACTTGTGTTTTTCAAAGCTAACTTAAATTCTGCAAGAATAGTTAAAGAAGGTCTAAATTTGTTCTCAAGACTTTCTGGGTTACAAATAAACTATCAAAAAAGCGAAGTTTATGTTAGTGGAGGTAATGATATTATTGAGAACGAGATTTCTAGGATCCTAAATATTAAAATTGGCAAATTGCCAGTTAGATATTTAGGGGTCCCACTTCATTCAAAAAAGCTTAGTGTTGAAGAAGGTAATAAGTTGATTGATAAAATATTCAATACAATAAATCAATGGACTTCCAAGTTATTATCTTATTCAGGTAGACTCGAACTCATAAAGAGTGTAATTATAAGTAAAATTCTCTACTGGTGTAGAGTTTTTTTACTGCCTAAGCAAGTCATATACAAACTGAATAAGCTTATAAGTAGCTTTCTTTGGAAGGGCAATATGGAAGGTGCGCAAGGAGCCAAAATATCATGGGATAAGGTATGTTGTAGTAAAGAAAGAGGAGGCTTAGGTATTCCTAATTTAGAGAGGCTTAATCTGGTTTGTCTTCTTTTCACCTTCTGGAGAATGTACTCGCAAGAATATAACTTGTGGAGTATGTGGGTCAAACATAATATTTTAAAAGGGAAGTGTGTATGGAGTATAGAAGAGAAACAGAGTCATACTTGGATTTGGAAGAAATTAATGAAGGTTAGGAGTATAGCATATAATTTCATTACACACACTGTGTATAATGGAAAAACAACTTATCTTATTTGGGATAGATGGCTTGAGGGACAAAATATGCAACAAATTTTGGTAATTGAGCTTTCAAGAGACAATTTGAATAGTCATAAAACAGTTGATACATTTTATGATAAAGAGAGGTGGAGATTGCCTCCATGTGTGGGTAAAATACTTCCATACTTAGCTGATATTAAATTTATAAATAAAGAAGATAAGAAGGTATGGAGTGAATCAAATAAGAAAGGGTTTTATTTCAAAAAAAAACCCTTATCAAACTCACTAATACTACTGATACAACAATAGTCAACTGGTACGAGCTTATTTGGTCAAAGGCAAATATTCCCAGGTGTGTTTTTATATCTTGGCTGGCTATTCAAAATAATCTTAGTACAAAGCTTAGAATGATAGAATGGGGTGCTCAAGTTGATCTTCTATGTAGTTTGTGTAAAGCTACAGGAGAGGATAATGTACATATTTTCTTCTTATGCTCTTTTTCTAAGAGAATCTTGCAGAGATTATTAAAAATCTGTGATATTGTGTGGATGCCGAGAGATTTTGAGGATCTCACAGAGAAATTTCTTGGTTTAACAAGTAAAGAGAAGAAAATGATTGTGAGTTTAGTGTTTACTTCGTACATTTATATGGTATGGAAGCAGCGAAATGAAATTGAACACGGTGGGGTGATTTTGAATGAAGAACAAATTAGTGGGAGAATTTGTGAAATGGTGAAAATGAAAATTAACGAGAGGAGTTTAAAGAATTCGAATGTAATTAAAATGGTTGAGAAGTTAGTTAATTAAGCTTTTATTTGTAATAGTCTATTGGGCCTAGATATTTTTGTAATAGATAGTAAGTAATGGGCCGAGTAGTTAAGGATTATGATAGTAATGTAATGTTCTTTTTGTGTTAAAGTTTTAATGGGCCTACAAGGTATATAACCCATGCTTGGGCTAATGCTTGTATAACCCATATTGTAATGTCTTTGAAGTTGATTAATAATGAAAAAGTTTGATTTGTTGATCAAAAAAAAAAAAAAAAAAGAGAACCAACTTAATTATAAGGAAATATAACATTTTGTCAAAAAACAATAAGAAACAAATACAGTTGTACCATAAATATAATATGATAAACTAAACCAAACTTTGTCATATATATAAATTGCAATCTAAATTTAATTATGCATGAACCAAAGAGATATTAGTGGTTAGGAAATATAAATACAATATATGTAGCCTAAAATAAATGTAACACATTCATAAAAAAACTTTATATAATATACCAACACATAATGTGAAAAAATATATTATATTCAATCAAATATTTTATAACACAGAAGGTGTAAATATATATATATATATATATATATATATATATATATATATATATATATATATATATATATATATATATATATATATATATGTGTGTGTGTGCATGTGCATGTGTGTGTGTAGAATTAACCCGCAAAATATATGAGGGTTATGTATTTCATTCTAAACATAATAATTCATACACACATTTATTAAGAAATAACAACTACTGTAATTTATATTTGTTTTCTTTTATAAAAAATAAATAATTATCTTAGAATATGACATCTAACTTTTTGTTGTTTTTATCATGTGGTTTATTACATAAATCACGATACCACATGGATTATACAAATATCTATTAATATATTAGATAAATATAAAACAATTACAATTATCCAATTTCATCTAGAGAAATATTAAAATTTGGTATAAAGAATAGACATATGTTCACGTCTCAATGCCTCTATTTATAGGAAAAATCTTCCCTACATTCTTCTCCAAATTATATCTTCGTACTAATTGATTGTTGAATTTCTAGAAGTACTGATTCTTCATGTTTTATGACTTGTGATGTGACCCTAAGGACTATATATAAATCATATACTAAAGAATTTATTTGCGTCCTTTATAATTTTAATATATTTTTATCAGATACACACAATATTCATGAATGTATACTCACTTAGAGTCTATTTTTCTATTAGATGGAAAAACGTATTGGGTATCCCATATTTTTGATATTGTTGTCTAGTCTTCATTTTTCATTGGCACTCATTTGATTCACTTATGCTTCCCACTATTGCATCTCTTTAAAGGTCCACTCCTACTTTTCTTTCTAGCCTTCATCTATAATGGCTTTAGGAGGTCCGCATATTTGTTATGCGCAAGTCCGATCGTTGTCCATGGTTTCCTAGAATGCAGAGTAATGTGCCAACATAATGTACCAAGCCTTACCATAGATAACATTGCGGTCTCCATCCATAACATGAAATTAAAAATCAAAATATCGTTTCGTAATTGAAGTCTAGTGATGAATATATAATTTAATAGAATTTTAATTAAACAAATAATTAAATACTATATATGATTCTTCCCACGAAATCATAATAGTATGAATAAAATGTTAAATATTATATACCATATGAGTCAGAAATATATAAAGTTTACTCCCAAGATGAGGATTTTGAAAATAAAAAAAAGTAAGGTATAAACTACATAATTGTATTGCATTTAACCACGTGAAAGCCTACCTCCTGGAATCATAAAATTATTTTGAGTGTTTTATGACTAAATGAAACTTTTGATAAATAGCAGACCACTAAGGATGAGTTGGTCAATATGGCTAATATCAGGGAACTGTCCTCCTAGGAAACTGGTTTATTGAGAATAAACCACATTAATCTAATTCAGATTCTCGTGGATGTGGTTCAATTTTTGAAGGTTTTCGACATATCTACTCTTGCTCGTCAATGTGAAAATCGGCTTGTAATGGTAAATATATATCCTAGTTAATCATGTCAACAATTTTTGTACTATAACTAGTTACTTATTTATTTATATCAATCATGTTTTGGATTGTTTTATTTCCCTATATTTTATATATCTCAACAATGGATGAAAGGTATGTTGATATTGAGTGAGAGAATGTTGATGAGTTTTTGAGATGTACAAAATACTTCACAAATTAATTCATGTAAATCTTTTTCGGGATGGATAACCTGTATAGACTTCCAACTGATATCAGGGTTACGAACATGAAAAATGTTAAAGATCCTAATAACCTCTTGGTTTTGTTATATGTGTTTGAACTTCATTATGTCTTCACGTATCCGCGAAGAGATTGTTTAATTTCCTCTATGATGCACATACTCAAAATAAGTTATAATTCTATTATCTAAAGTCTGATAAATTTGTCAAACTACACAGTTGTGTCAATATATACATATATTTTTCAAAGTTAAGGGTGAAGTTAACTCAAATCAAAACTCGGAAGGGTAATTTTCTTTAATGTGTAGTTATCCATCTCCACTAAATACTTCTATCATAAACCTTTCGTCAAGATCCAAGGATTAAGATAAATATGTATATTTTTTTACCCTTCTAACATCTTCTTTGCAGGGGCACTGATTATGGCCCACAAACTAAGTTATAACAGATACTAGAAATACAATTAGATTCTACAAGTGATTATAGTCTATACTTGTTCGCATCTTATCTTTGAACATTTGTAAATAGGTTTGTATTCCACAATTGACTCCAGTCATAAGTTTGCTCATGTATTATACAAAGTGAAATTTGTTTCTATCATTTACTTTTTTCAGCATAAATTTTAACATGTTAATTGATAGATACATGGTTTAAAAAAATTAATTAGCGAATCGATATTGGTATGATAAGAACAAAACCACCTACTATATGATATATCATCATTAAGTGCAATGAAGTATATAAACCTCATAAAGCATTATGATTCAACATTATTTTTGTGTATGTAATGAAATTCATAATAAATCCTCTATTCATCCTAAAACTTTCTAATAAACATTATAAAGACTAGACTTTTTAGATGTTGTCCCACAATGATCAATCAGTAGAAACGCACTAAAAACAAAACAAAATCATGAAATCGTTAAACTACTCCAGTCCCTAAGCCTTCCCTAATCAGAGAAAACAATTCCTAAAAATTATAATCCAACATTCAACATAAATTTAAAAAGAAATTAGAACAAATAATAACATTAACTAATGCATTATATACCGTGTACATATGAATTGAGGTCAATTTCTCATCAAATTGATTTCTATCATAATGGAAATTCTTCTTTTGTGAATACAATGGCATAAGAAAATATACGCAAGAAATATTCAACCTTGAATACAGAAAACAATCCATTAAATTTTGAAAGAAATCGTTCAAGAGAAACGTTAATTACCAACTCTACAACCAAAAACTTTTGATTTTAAATAGAAACACCAAAATCAATTCTTAGTATGTTACATATAATTTGGATTTTCCTTGATTTTCATGTGTTTCACATACATATACACATACACTACTATTGTTTATGTGTTTAGCGAGGCACTGCACTCTCGCTAAAGATTGCAAAAGTCGGCGCTAAAGGGTGATTTGTCTTTAGCAAAGACAGGTTGTCGCTAAAGGCTCCTCGCTAAAGAATCGTGGCGAGAGACATGAACTCGCAACGACATCTGTTGTCGTCGCGTGAGGCACTCTATCAATTAAGAAATTGAGTTATAACTGACCCCAATTTTTTTCCCGCAAGAAATTAATAAATTTGATCAATTGGAAGAATTAAGCTAATAAAAATAGTGAGTCGGAAGGTGTGATAGAATAACAAATAATAAAAACGCACACACCTCTAGAAATCTACAAGAAACTCTCCGCATGTGCAAAGATCGTTTGTAAGTAATAGTAAGTAAGTAAAAAAAAATCAAGGATTTAGGTAG
Source organism: Nemophila menziesii (assembly GCA_029959085.1). NCBI lineage: Eukaryota > Viridiplantae > Streptophyta > Magnoliopsida > Boraginales > Hydrophyllaceae > Nemophila > Nemophila menziesii. The sequence continues at coordinate 11,032,839 of JARWIR010000027.1, forward strand.
TTAGCTATGACTTGTGTTTAATATAAGTGTAGATGAATTTAGATGTTTTGATTACAAGCAATAATAAGAAAATATTTATTTTACGTGAATAATTAAATAAGAATGCAAAAGATAACATCTTAGGGTTGCTAGTATGAACATATCTTACTTTAGTTATTCTAATTATAAGGATAAATTGAGCAATATATAAGTCGTCGGGATTCTAATATCCTCCTAACTCACGTCAAGGTATCTTAGAAGGAAACCTTAACATTACCAAAGGGATATGGGTTAGGGGACCCTACGCAATGTTCCGTGGTTAAAAATAACCCTAATGACTATCTAGTTAGGCAAGCTTTTCCTGATCACTACAACACACTAGACGATTATGATGTGTTCTCGTCCCTAAACCATCCGCCAAGGTGAAAGTATAGGATACTAAGGTCAAACTAGTAGGGTGTACATGCTATAGTAAGTGTAATTAGAACTATTGATAAATACAATTATAAAGCCAAGTTAAAATCAATTAAAATAATAAAAAATAGTAGTCTAGGATTTATACAAAATGCTAACCCATGATCTGATAAATCTGCATAATAAAATTAAGGAATAAAAGCTTTAGAATATGGTTAAACAAAAGACCTATAGCTAATTACCCTAACTATAGAGAAAGAGAGATGCATAATGATTTTGTGATGCTCCAACTCTATTTTTTTCTCTCTAGGCCAATTGTCTCTCTCATAGATGAATACTATGAATGTTGTAAAGGCAAGGAAAAGTTTTTAATTTTAAATATCGATTTATATATAGAGGTTTTTTAAATTAGGACCTTCTTAGTTGTAGAATGAAATGGTCTCGTAAAAAAACTGAATCATAATATCTTACAATCCTCAAATTAAAAAGAATGTTATTATATATAATGATAAAATTAAAAAACCTTTATTAACTTAGTATATGTTTTTTAAATCTATACAAGATCAACTCTTGTTATCCCCATATGTTTTCATTATTTATGTTTCCCACTTTTGTTTTTGACTTTTCTACTCCTAAATCCAAGCTGATCCTTATAAATTAGGAAATAACTCTATGAACCCCATTGTGCTCTATTCTCTATTTGCAATGTTGATGCACTCCTTCATAAGTGATGATCAAATAGTAGGGTCAAGCTCATGGTTTCTCAATGGATATCCTCTACTTTTTTAGTGCTTTCTCACTAAACATCATTTTGTGATGGTAAATTCATACTAAAACCCTACACAATAAGACATAACCATATTTTTAATCAAAATCTTCCAAATGAAAATTGACTTAACATTACTAGTCATAGTATGATTTTTACCATGAGTGTGCTTATCCTTTAATTGAATATTGCCCATACTTTTAATGACTAAGAAAACAAAAAGGTATGTTAAGTATCAAATATGCTGGGAAAGAACAATGTGTGTGGAAGAGAAAATATAAATACACTTTAAGTGAGATATATAAATTTAACGAACTTCATTGTAAGAAGTTCAATATATCAAACTAGTGACATTTCTTCATACTTTTGAAGGTGGTCTAACTATTATCATATTTATTTACTTTTAGCCTGCATGAATAAGAAAACAAAAATATAAGAGGATATCAAATTTGTCATAAGACAAAGAAAGTAAATATTAAAACATATTACTTTTTGCAAAGAAAAAAACAAATTATATTAAAAATAAATAGTTATACTAGGAAAAGGTCCTAATATTTATTTTCTACTATACGTCTTTGTACTTTATTATTTTTTATTAGCTCGTGTTCTATATAAATTAAGTGAAAGAAAAGGAAATAATATATTTTAAATTTATAAGATACTAATAAATTCAAAAGATAGGAAATAATTACAAATAACATTCTATAAAAAAAATATTAAATCATCAATTTGAAATAAAATATAAGGTAAAGTCATGTAAAAGCAAACGAGGACATTAGGCATGACATCTATACACATAACATACTAGAAGTAAAATGTTAAGAGAAATTTTCAAGTAATATTATTTAAGAATCTACCTATAAGCATAAAATATTGGCCATTAACATCAATTTTTTTACCAAAACAAAGAGACGTTTGAAGTCACTTGCATTCATTATTTAATCTATTTAATAATTATAAATCACATGGCTTCAACGTTTCACTACCGCAACCAAACAAAACATGCTTGTGGGAAGTAAAACATAGGAATGTTTTTAGAATAAAAGATAGATTTAATTTCATGAAAAACAATAATATAAATTTTGACTAAAGGTAGGAATAACTCAAAAGTAAGTCTCAGAATTGGTTCATGTGTTACGCATAAAAGCCAAATATACCCGTGTTTATAAAGTGACAAATATTCACGTGTAAAATGAAAAAAATAAAAATGGTATTTGTGATTCATTAGAATTCAACACTAAGAGTGTATCAAATACAGTTACCCCTTCACAGCTAATATCGGATTAAACATAATTGACAAGCCTAAAATCTAAAATCAACTACACACATTTTTCATAACAAACCCATGCTTTAGCATGCCTACACCCCACTCTCTTAGTTTTTAAAATGGTATTTTTCCTTACTTAAAATAATTATATTATTATTTAATATCTTTCAAAATTTTAAGAATCTTCATTTAGGCCCCACAAGTTTACAAAAATCATATTAATCTTTTATTTTCTTTTATGTTTAAGAATGTTTTTTAGTTTTCTATTATAAAAGATATATGGTATTTTGTATAATATAGAGACTTAAAAAATAATTAATTCAATAAATATATAGGAACATATAATGCAATTCACCTATAATTTTTACAAATTCTAGAGGTTGTGTGTGATATAACACAAGAGGGTAATACTAGTATATTGGTTTCATTTTGCAAAAGATATACTTGTCTATTTTGCATAACACAAGGACCAATCTGACAATTAATCTTTAAGTTTTAATTTTAATGTAATCTTTTTATTTCTATTGGTCGTAATAAACTAAAATAATCTACATATTTAATCACACACATAGTAAACATACACAAACAATTTAATATATTGAAAAATATATAAAATTAAAAACAATCACCAATAAAGGATCTAAGACATACCATGATAAATGTTTTTTCTTTTGAAATGTAATGATCAACGATCTTCTTATCTGTTTTAAAAATATATGAAATAATTTTTCTATTACTATAAATTTAAATATAAAACATTAATAAAACTTCAAATGATATATATTTTTAATTAAGATGCTAATTTAAGATAAAATCTTTTATCTTTTGATAATCTAACCTAGAATATGACTCTACCATCAAACCACCATAACTAGGATAACATATAATTAACCTGTATTATCATAATTAAGATTAGATTTCCATATCATATCAAAATTAATATTAAAATCATTACATAGTATGATATCTACAATAACTATCTCTACTTTCATTACACATTTTCTAAGTTTTTTCTCCAGATTTAAAAATATACCTAATCTTGTGTATCATCATTCAACCTAAAATTGATTATCACAATTATGAATATATGTAAGATTTACTTGTAACCTAGTTTTCTTATTCATGACCTTAATCTAGTGACATTATAAGAACTCTAAAGTCCTTTATATAAATTGTAACTTATTCTTGGACATCAATAACACTCATGTAAGATATTTTATTCTTCAATTATTAATACAGTTTGATTGGAAGGTGTATATACTATAAGTTTTCATTGGGAACAAGATCTATATTTATAATGAGTTATATCATCTTAGATCTGTTTGAGATTGGTTGATGCAATATCTTATAAAGTAAGATTACAATCTTTAAAAAATATTTTTCTTACATGTGGATGTAGATCTTGTGAAGACCAAGCAACTATTTGTTGTGAATTGTTTTCTCTGAAATTAAGGTGGATTATAACTGGTTGGTTGATAACAGTACTGAAATTGAAAAGTTATTCGATTAGATATCTATGATGTTATTAAATTTTCAAGATTTCAATATGGATCGAAAATAGAATTTAAAATAATAATTTTGTAGTTGAGGATGATGGTGACTTACACAAGAAATTAGAAACCTTTTGATGGACGGAGCTATGATAAGAAGGTTTTTGAGTGTTTGGATTTGATAGTTGTTGAAGAAGATGGGATATTTATTAATTATGATAAACATGTACTTAGTAAGGCTATGTCTGAGATTGGGTCATATTTATTAAGTTTTTTCACAAGTTTTGGGTTTGGTGGTAATTCATTGTCAATTGGTAGACTTATGAAATAATTCTTTTGAGGTGTTTACCTTAGGCCAGAGTAGTTAATATAATAATCATTATGAATATAAAGAGTATATTTTAAAAAGGGTAAGTCTTCCTTCCAATATTGGTCACATCATATCTATTGTACATTATAACAAAACAAATGTCATTAGATTAATTAGTTAGTAACTTTTCTAAGTTTAATACATGGAGTATGTGTATTGATATATTTGGTGTAGGTTTATCCAATATTGGATGGAAGAATTTTTCTTTTAATAAAGAGGTTTTCGGGTTCATTGCTTTACTATAATAATGTTCATGGAAGAGATATTTTCTCGATACTATGTTACTATGATTTTTTTAGGCATAATGAATAGTCACAGATTAAGGTTCTAATAATGTTTTCACAAATAAATATCCTAATAATGTTACCTATTTCGGTAATCACAAGTATTTTTAGATTATAATGTAAGGCTTAGGTAAGGTATTATGTGTTTATGGATAATATAAAGTGAACTTTAGCCCCTCTCCTCACCACCCAATCAATAAAATTTATAAGAGTTTCAATTTTTCTCCAATGTATATTCTCACTCAACTCTTTCTGATGCATCACAGGTATCTCCATTTTTCAATACAATTTCATTAACGATATTCTCAATTTTTCACTTGTCAGATTTATTTTATTTATTTCTTTTTTTATTTTCTCTCTCGAAGTCAAAGCAAAAACCAAGTTTTTGTTTTATGGATTCATAATTTTTTTTACTTTTGTTTTGATGAATCAGGCAATAAATAAAATTATATGAATCGTAATACGGCACATAACGGAAAATATATCTAGTTATTAATATTAACATGTTCAACAAATACTATGTTAAACCCCTAATTCCTAAACTATTTTTTTTCTAAAGCATTAAGTAAAACATACATAGAAGATAAATATTACCTTTTTAAGTATGATATTTCTTCGTCTTTGTTTTCATCAAAAATAGGGTAATCAATATATGCAAACTATTCCTAATCAAGTGTATAAAACACATAGACCAATTAAAGAAGATGCATTTAGATAAAGATAGGATGATAATTCAAACCAAAGCATAAGATATAATAAAGAGCTTTATTCAAAAGAGAATACTAACTGATGAGCTTAAATCTTGACGTATTATTCAAACAAGAATTGTTAGTCAGACAAGAATAAAGGATAACAAAAACAGTAAAAACGAGGAATTAATAGAAAAATAAGAAACATTATTCAAAAACCTAGTTAGAGACAAAGAAGAGATACACCATTTTCAATGAGTTCTAAAGGAGATAGCCGGATTTATGCAGGATATAATATAATGTTTGAAAAATTGGTATTCCGTTTCTGAACAATCTGATTTTTTCATGAATTCCTGAGGAATTCTAAATTTAACAATTTAAAAAAACAAGGTTAGAATGATATTTTTGTAAGTAAATGAGTCATATGTACAAAGGGATTCTAAAACCTCAATAGTTTCGAAGAGGGGATTTATTCAATGAGATCATTAGACTATTTAAAAAAACTAAAAATGAGACACATTTTTTCAACAAGAATTTAAGCAATTAAAACAAATAGGATAATTAAGCGAATTGAAGTTGTTGGCCCAAATGTGTCATAAAATAATGAATCATATAAACGCATAATGCACCTAAAATGATGTCACGTGCCATAAAATAATGAATAATACAAAAATATGGAGATATCAAGACCCCCCAACTCAAAGTCTGTCGTCTCTACTGACTAAGAAATAAGAACATTAAGAAGTCTCTAAATATATTAGCTAAGTCAAGTCAGCACTGACTCAGAAATAAGAACATTAAGAAGTCTTTAAATATATTAGCTAAGTCAAGTCAGCACGTAAAGAGGAAGAATGTAAATAGTAGTATTAAAGAAAATACTTAGAAAATTTCATGTAATTATATTTACAAACTGATTCATATATATATACAATTATCATAAAAGAAATCAACATATTTTAATTTTAAGATTAGATTAGTTTTGCAATGCTTGAAGGATGGAAGATATAGAGTGGTCCTCGATCCTAAAAAAGTCTCCAATGATCCATTTAAGTAATCTATATTTTTTCAATCGCTTCTAGATCACATAGCTAAGAATCATAAAGCGTTAAAGGTTATAATATTGTCTTAGGGACGGTAGGATCGTATAATTGGATAATTTAGAGTGAGCTTTTGAACACTCCTTACTAGCTATCAACGAATCGTTCTAGAATTCGAGCTACTCTAATAAAATGTTCTCACTCAACCCAATATTTTAATGAACTTATCTGGCATCCCCGATAACCTAATATAAACCAATATGATCACATAATAATTTCTACTTTGTCGGTTATTTTCATATTAATTTTCTTTTCATATCAATTTCTTTCTTTTGCATGTTAGTTATGACTTTTTTTTATGTGAGATGTTATGCTACTTCTTCATATATATTTTACCCCGGGAATGAGTTACGATATAAACCATGGTGCATCATCAACATAGCATATTTACATAAGCTCATAAACTCATCATCAAGTTCTAAAGATGATTGTCGTAGAATCTCGATTCTTGTTTTGGTCATATGGACAAGTTCTACAATATAAGAGGTATGGTTTATAATGTGGCTAATAAAATACTTTATAAAGTTTAGACATATAATATATAAATTAAATTGGACAGTAAGCTAAAAGGCAAGAAAGACTTATCAATGAACCTCCTTAATCATTTTCTAAACTATGAAATTCTTTGCTTTCTGAACTCTAGCATGTTCATTAAATGGTTTCATCAACTATCTCGGATCTGACGGTCTACATACTACTCAAGAGTCCCAAAGATCAAACTAACTTTTACAACATTGCTTACTAATCAACTAGTTACTATTAAGGTCTACTTTCATGTTCATATTTCAAGCATACAATATAACTAGTTCATAATCGAATTACTTATATATCATTAACTCCCTACAATTATTGTTTTAGGCAATTATCCACATCCCGCATCTAATTCAATCACTATATTTTTTATTTCTATCAGAAAATCAATAAATCAAATTAATGGAGATGAGAGGCAACGAATCTCCACACCCCAACTTAAAAATGAGTCGTGCCCGCACGACTCAAATATACTCGATAAAAATAAAAGGTAACACATATATCATAAGTAATGAAATGGTAAGGAAGAAAGAAAATATGATCTGGAGGCTATTGCCTCGCAAGATCAATACCCAATTTAAGGTGCAACGCGTCTCTTGTATGTCAACTTCTCGTATTGCACTTACATCCTAGTGTGCTCCATGCCAATCAATCATCCATCTATAGAATTTTTTTTTTCTCACCTTCTCCAATTTCTTCCTTGTGAAGTTTTTAATCCTTTATCTCACCCAATACCTTTCTTTAATTCATCTCCATACCTTTCTTTAATTCATCTCCATCTCGCTAACACTTGATAGTGTCTCCCTTAGTTTCTTCATCTCTTTTGACCTTCAACTCAAAGTTGCACCAATATTGGTTACTCCTAGATTTTGGGTGAATAGGGTGTCATTTAAGTTAGGAAATATGTGTGGAAGAGATACCGAGTCGTCCCCTTCCTCCACATCACTAGAAAGGTGATAGGTAATAATGATATATTTACAATACCTGTTGAAGAATCGAAGGTAATCCTCCTTTGAGGACACAATGAGTTATTAATCTGCTTGTAATTAATATTGTAATGACGAGATGACTTTGATTTATTAAAAGTTTTGTTCAAGAAAACGTTAAAAAGAGGAACACTATCTTTGATGTTAAAAGTATTTCTACGATATGTTTCTTCATCGACACTTTAGATGTGCATATAATATTATTTGGGAGCGCATTCAACCCATAAAGAAAAAGATGAATTTTTTTTTGAGTTTCCAAACAAAGACAAACATCATGGGGCATATTGATTAACTACGTAAAACTTTATTGAAGATTGATATATATGCATGATCCTTTTTACGAAGATAAAATGTATAACATTCACCTTGGATTTTGGGACTTACTCAAAGTATTTGAAGTATCATTCACTAAGACAATTGGGGTTCTTAGTATCTTAAACAAAGAACATGATAGGTTTACTAATGGATTATACTTATACTTTTTCTGACATAAAATATAAATGGTAGTATTTGTAAACCAAACATTGTTAGACAACTAGCCGAGACTCAAGGAATTAAAAGGTCATATATGAACATACCAATGGGGTACCTCATCCTCATGTAAAAATAACGGAAGTACAATGCTATCACACCATCATAGCCTTTAGACACTCGTTTTGACCTTCTAGAACCTTAATTTCTATCTTTGGAGCAATATATCCAAAAGACAATAAGAGATTATGTAGGTCCTAGAGGTGGGTGACAAGGGAAATTAAGATTAATTGCGTAATTAAAAACTTTAGTTAAGACTATCTACTTGTTCAAAATTTAATCAAGTCGTTTTAAAAAACTCTAGAGGATTATGCACTACTAATCAAGATAAGTTTATTATAAGGAAGTTGTATGTAATGATTTATTAAAAATAGTTTATTATAAGGAAGATGGAAGTTGGAAGTTAAACATAAAAATAGTTTAATCAATTAAAAATATTAGTTCGAATACGTTTACAATACATATTATAAAATACCTAAGCGATCATGCAAAGGGGATTATTATGGTTTAATCATTAATTCAACAAAGACTATAAGAATAAAATGTAAAGAGTAAGGGATAGAAGTTATATATTTTTAAAATAGTGTTCTACACTTCGAAGAGTCTACTCCACTACCTATGGTAGCCACCTTAGACTTTTAAGTTTATCCATTACACTTCGTGAAATTTATAAAGGTGAAGTACAAAACCTTTACAATAAGGTTTGTACTAGGTTAAATAATAACTTAGTACATGATTTATATCAACCCAACCTAGACCCATAAGTGTGAGTTTACTAGGTTTAAGAATGAAACCTAAGCGAGACTTTTGAAGAGTGTATTCACAACCTCAACGTTTTTATTTAATGGGGTCTATCACCAAACATTAGTTTGATCTTTGAAAAGCTCACTCACGAAACCTAAGTGTAATTTTTTTATGGTTCTTTCACAACCTCTAAACTCGATACATGATGCCTTCTCCACGATATTGTCTTTGATGTCGAACACTCTTCTCTTGACTTGGATATTTAATCATATTATAAAGCAATATATACTACCTTATTTATAAAATGTATTTAGTTACAAGAATAATTTATGACTAATAAAGATTACATTTTATAATGAATAATATAACACTTATTGAGTGGATTTAACCTAAAATGCATCAAAATATTTTAGTGATATGAAAATGAAGTTACTTGAGATCTCTTATGGGGGAGTACTTTTAGCCTTCAAATACTCCAACTGATCTTTTTAAGAAATTTGTCTATACTGAAATTGGCATGCTGGTTTGATCAATCCGGGATGATGATTTGATTAGATGTAATTTTATTGGTATGTTATAATATATAACATACAATTACTATATTCTGAAAATGGCATGACGTTTTCTATATACAAATGGGTACACAAAAAGGAGCAATATTTTGTAAATGTTTTAGTCAAGTTTGCCGAACTAAACTGTTTTGCATTAACCTATATTTGGATTTATCGTTTGGTTTGACAATTCAACATACGAAATGTTACTTATACAACTTTAAGAAGGATTGTAGCACAATATAGTTTCCAATATACAACACATGAAATATTATTCTCTTAATTGTTTAAATTTTGCAAAAGCACATAAAACCTATAACATTTTGAAGAAGGTGAAAGAGTAAAATTATGTTGTAGAAAGTATATAAATTGTTAAAACGATAAAACATATGTTTTAAGTTTAAATAATTTAATCATGCAATTAGCATGAGACAGTGTTTCACAATGATTAGTTCCATGTATATGTACTCTTTTCCTTTGACTAAGTTATTCTACGTGGTTTTTCTTGCAAAGGTTTTAACGAGGTAGATTTACTAATAAACGAACATCCAAGGAGGAGTATTATAAATAATAGAATTTTATACTAAATATCTTAAATAGTCACAAGTTATTAGCTTTTAAACTTCTTATTCATGGACAAATTAATGTGTATTACGAATAATCATATAATGTCCTATAAGTAAGAGTTAATCCTTGTTGTAAGAAACTAGTTTTAGAAATATACGAATACATTTCTCTCCATATCTTTGTCTCTTATTTTCCTTTAGTTTACAACAATTTCATCCATTGTTGTTTTATTTTTCTAAAATAGCTTTTTTAATTAGTTTTCTACGCTTGTACGGGAACTATGGAAAACGAATTAAAACAAAATATTTCACAAGGCAAACTAGCTAAAATAATTTCTCTTTATCAACAAGGTAGAAGGTCATATATTTGATTTTTGATAAACTAATTCAAATTATACTACATTTGGATAACACAGCAATAATTCTATTAGTTTATTTTATATTAATTTCAAGAGGAGTTGCAGAATATATTGTAAATTTAGTGAATCAAAAGAAAAAGTAATATATCAAAACATAACTTGTTATGGTTATTTAAATTAGGACCTTATTATCATGTTTTAAGTATTTTTTTCACTTGAACTCCTTTACTGTAGAAATTTTAAATTCAATTTGTTAGTTGTAGAATTAAATCGTCTCGTAAAATAAAATAAAAAAAGAATAAAATTAGCTTACATCCTCAAAATTTAAAAAGAATATTATTATAGTCGATTTTATACCCCAACAAGGGAAATATTGAATATTTGTAAGATTATGTTAGTAACCAATTAAGGTCATCCTGTGATAGAAAAAATCATCTATGTAATATTGTAGGAAGCCTAATAGTCCTCGAAATTCTCCAAGATATAAATTTTCTTGTGTGGAATAGTCATGGGTTAGCGCAACACTTACTCAAAAAAATATTTATGTACCTTGTTTCTAATTATAATTTAATGTTATCTTGTCATTTTTAGTCTAGAATATTAAAAATAGATATTAAATCTTTTAGCTCATGCATAGAAATTAGTAATTTCCACATTTTTGAACATAGAAAGTATGTATAGGTATGTTGGGATTTGATAATATTCATGTGATGATTTCTATCACATTAATTTGATTCAAAAGTTATTTCTTTAAATGGATGTGATGTATTCAGACTTGACGGGTTCAAGTAAAAGAACCTTAATTAATAACATAATCTTCATTCTCAAATATAAAAAAAATCACTGAGATTCAAGACGAACTTCAATTTGAAAAAAATCAAGTGTTGGATTTGTATATCACCCTAGAACAGAAGGATCTATAGATTAAAGACGAATTATACATGGAAGACAGAGTATGAAATCTTTGGATAAAGTAAACAAATATGAAAAATTCTTTTATGTTGTTACTTTGATGAGAATAATTGTTAATCAAAGTTGTAGACCCAAATATACTAAGAGTATATAAATCGAGATCAAAAATACCATCCAAAATATTGTTATTAAGAAACTTGAGGATCTCTGATCTATAAAACCTTAAGAGGGTATATAAATCAAGAACAAAAATATCCTTCAAAATATTATTATTAAGAAACTTGAGGATCTCTGATCTATAAAACCTTAAGAGGGTATGGATAAGGTGTTTAATTTGACACCTTTTAATGTCTTTAGTTCTATGAACGATTCTCTCGGCAGTATCATGTTCATGGAAGAAGTTATTGAAGAAGTCTTTCGCATGTCAGGTTCAAAAGCCCAGGCCGAGATTGTCTTTTTGAGAAATTTTAATAAGAACTTTCGGATATTATTGGAACCGACATTTACAATATGGTACTGGATTTCTCTTTTATTAACACATCTCTTTGTGATATCAATGATACAGTCATTACCCTTATTCTAAAAGGGGATTTCAAAGTTGCTATTACGGATTACTAACAAAATATTGTTTTAATTTGGTTATAAGATTATTACAATAAATCTAACCCTCGACTCCAACCGATTATTGTCAATCTAATTTCTCCAACTCAGTCGGTATTTATTAAAGTATGTGTCTTTTATCATAGTATAGAGAATGCAACATAATATTCATTATTACACTGGAAGTTTCTAATTTTTTTTAGGAAAAAAGGAACATTAAAAAACACTTGAGTTTCTATTATATTTCACAAGGAGAAAAATTATGACAAGTTTATTGGATTTAATTAGGAGCGAAATGGGAAGTTTAAACCATTAAAAGATATTAGATAAGAGGATTGTCTACCACCTTTATTTTCATGACTGAATTCTTACTGTTTACTCAACAATCAAAGCCGAAAAGGAAATATCAAAAGTACATCCTTAATTAGGTGATGTCTCATCTTTCGTGGTATACTTTAATATTTTAGAGACCATTATTGGTTATTTTGTAATTATAATATGAGATTATCCCCATAATTTAGCATATTGAGAATTTTTAGTTGTTATATTAATTATCTTGTATTAGTGCAATTTCAGTTAGTTTTTTTTATTGTGTAGTTATTAGAACATGTAAGGTACAAGGATTGAAATACCGAGTTAGGGATTAAAGAAGCTTATGAAACATCCAGGATGAGTAGAATGGAGATCGAAACAAGCCGATAGAACAAGAAGATCAATAGAAGTCAAGCACACAATCTGAAAAATTGATCAGCTTAGAAAAATCACGACATATATTAGCTAATGATTCTAATAAGGTTCCCTTTCGGGAACAAGATATCAAGTCGAGTCTACTATGTATGACAAGAAATGAAGATCAATTAATTTAACGTCTTAGTTTAGATAATTTTTCATTTCAATAAAATCAAAGAACATATACAAATCACATGTATGAACTCGGTTAAGAAGAGTAATTCCAATGTGAGGCTCTTTTCTAGGAAGAGAAAGTCTATTCATTGTGTCGTTCTAGAACAAGTGTGTCTTGTGCGATACAAATCAAAGGCATGCTAATAACAAGTAGGGAACGACTACCCTCGCTCATTTGACAAAAGAGTCAGAACAAATTGTCTAGTAAAGCGAAAATCAATTTATTTTCCTCAACAGGAAGAACATCTGCAATTAAAAAGGAGTAGTAGATAAGGAGAAAACGTCACATATTCCTCAAGTAAGCCAAATGCAGCTAGAATGGAATATTTCTAACTAGCTCCATGTGATGACGAAGACGTATGTATCTAAAGGATGAGAATCTTTAATATATTGATGTACACCAAACTTATCCACTATGCTCGATATTTAACATACCCTTTTTTAATGCTTCACAAATGACTGGTGGTAGAATAAATTGAAAAGGAAAAAATTTTGTGCGAAAGAATGGTTTTCCAAAAAAGTATATTAGTTAGTAGAGTGTAGCTGCTGATCAAATCTCTAAGATGTAGGTGGTAGGTTGAGGGAAAGATAAATATATGTTCCTCCTTGTAATTTATTAAAAAAATCAATTATTTAATTTGTTAGGGATTGTACATGTTTCATGCTTTTTTATGGCATAACATAAATAGGGATTCTTCATACGCACATCACCAAATAAATTATCATGGAAAACTGTGGATTAAATTGATATACCAATGTTCGAATTAACTCCCATTATATATAAAAATAACTTATATATAAATAAGGATATCAAGTAATATACATGTTATTTATTCATATCACCCATTTTAGAGCTTACTTTATGGGTTATTGATAATTTAGTGGCTTATGGATAATAATTTTCACTATGTAGGTAATTGTAGTCTATGTAATGACAATTTAGAATCTTGTGCTCATGAGATTTATATTTTCAATTAATATGTAAGATTTAGGAAAAAGAAATCTAAATTTTTTTATCTTTACATTCATCTTTAAACATTAAAATTTATTATTCTCATTTCTCAGCCATTAGAACTTCATATATATTCATTTTAAAATACTTAACTAATACAAATTCATATATTTTTTATCTCACGTTATAAAAAGCTCATATGGAAAATATCAAAACTTAATTGTGAAATACTGTTCACTATAGAGAACTCGAATAAAACTCAAATAACTACAATAAAAAATACAATTAAAAAGACATTCTTATGGCTTCGATGAAATTTTAAATAAACATAACAAATTAAAATAAAACATACCAAATTTATATTACAATAATAGTGAAATATATATACAAGTAGGACTCAATATTAATCAACTTTAATACATTATGTTTTGATAAACATACACCCATATACTAACCCTTCAACATTTCGAGGACTCCATGCATAAAATAAACATTGTTAGTTGCATAGTGTCCATTATAGTATCAACCTAAAAAACAAAATTCAAAAATAATGGAATGAGTTAAGCATAGATAAGCTAGTGAATCTGATATATTAATTTGAATAATTGTTTGTCATTAAATGACTTTCCACTTGGTGCAATGTAATAAACTAGCTGTCAAATTGCTGGCAATATTTTTCCCTTATGTTAGGATTGTGAATAAACTAAAAAAAAAAGAGTGGATTAAAAATTGGAAAATCAAATGTTTTATTATCAAGAATAATTCTAAATGTACACCACATTATGGTGAGTTTAAGTGGACTTGGGTAAAAATTTAGATATATTAGTCTTTTGAGATAAAGTATCTTATTATATATGTATCTTCTAAAGGTGGGACAATTACATATTTTGTTCTTGTTTTACTAAATCAAAAAATGTTGTAGCAAAAACTATGTCTTGACGGGAAAGGATATATGTGAGAAATATTAGTTCAATATTGGATAATTCTCTTAGTTTTAACATTCACCCTAAAATATAAATCTTAACTATTCATAAAAATTTAATAGACAATAGATTGTTATTTATAAGTTATTTGTTATATTTCACAATATATATATATATATATATATATATATATATAATATTTATGTATATATGTATATATATAACTTGATATATGTTTTTGCACAACTTTCATACTCATCCATACAAATTTTACTATTATTCACGTGGTCTTACCTGAAACTCTAATCATAATGCGATTGAGAACGTTTTCCTAAGACTCCTTAAAAAATGAGTGGTGCAAAATAGAATACATAACATCTATAATACTAAAGGTTTTATTCTCAAATCAAAGGGTATATTTTAAAACACATATTCTTTACCAAACCATGGTAGTACTTCTTGAAAGATTTTTTTTGTTTATAATGATAACGCTTTTCTGAATTTATTTTTGGTATTTCTATTCAAATTTTAGATCAATAATTTTGAATGTGATAATTTATATAGGTAGATATTAATCAACATTAGACATATAAATTATCAGATTTTTAATCATTTATTCCAATGCAAATGTAATATCTCTAACTAGCTCTATGTGATGACGAAGAAGTATGTATTTAAAGGATATCAATATTTAATATAAAGATGTACACCAAACTTATCCACTATACTCGATATTTAACATACCCTCTTTTAATACTTCACAAATGACGGGTGGTGGAATAAATTTATAAGGGAAAGACTTTGTGTGAAAGAATGGTTTTCCAAAAAAGTATATTAGTTAGTAGAGTGCAGCTAATGATCGAATCCTTCAGATGTAGGTTGTAGATTGATGGAAAGATAAATATATGTTCCTCCTCGAAAATTATTAGAATAAAATCAATTAAAATATTTAATTTGTTAGGGATCGTACATGTTTCATGTTTTTTATGGCATAACATAAATAGAGATTCTTCATAACCGCATCACCAAATAAATTACATGGAAAACTGTGGATTAAAACGGTATACGAACGTTCAAATTACCTCCAAAGATATATAAAAAGAAAAGTTATATATAAATAAGGATATCAAGTAATTTACATGTTTTTTATTCATATCACCTATTTTAGAGCTTATTTTCTGGGTTATTGACAATTTAGTGGCTTATGGACAACAATTTCCATTTTATAGGTAATTGTTACCTATTGAAAATTTAGTATCTTGTGCTTGTGGGATTTATATCTTTAATATGTAAAATTTAGGAAAAATAAATCCATTTTTTTATCTTCATGTTCATCTATAAACATTAAATATTTATCATACTTATTTTTCAGCCATTACAACTTCATATATATTCATTTTAATATACTTAACTAGTAAAAATTCATATGTTTTTCATCTCCAGTTATAAAAAACACATGGAAAATATTATAACGTAATTGTCAAATACTTTTCAGTATGGAGAATTTGAATAAAACTCAAATAACCAAAATAAAAAATACAATTACACAAGACATTCTTATGGCTTCGATGAAATTTTAAATAAATATAACAAATTAAAATGAAACATGCCAAATTTATATTAGAATAACAGTGAAATAATATACAAGTATGACTCAATATAAATCAACTTTAATACATTATTTTTTGATAAAAATACACCCATATATTCCTATGTAATAACATCAAAAATTTGAAGATTCATATCCTTAATAAGAAAACTTAAATGCACCCAAATATTAACCCTTCAACATTTCGAGGACTCTATGCATAATCAAATGAATTAAGCCTACAGAAGCGGGTGGATTTTATATATTAATTTTAATATCCGTTTGTCATTAAGTGACTTACCACTTGGTTCAGTGTAATAAACTAGTTGTCAAATTGCTGGAAACATTTTTCCCTTTATGTTAGGATTGTGAAGAAACTACAAAAAAAAGAGTAGATCACGAATTGGAAATTCAAAAGTATTATTATTAAGATTACATCCAATATACACAACATTATGGGGAGTTTATTTGGACTTGGGTCAAAATTTAGATATATTAGTCTTTCGAGATAAAGTATCTTCTTATAATATTTGTAATTTCTTTTGCAGGTGAGACAATTATATATTTGTATATCATATATATATATATGTATATATATATGTATAATATGTATGTATATATGTACATATATATAACTTGATATATGTTTTTGTACATCTTTCACACTCATTCTCACGAATTTTACTATTATTCACGTGGTCTTTCCTGAAACTCTAATCATAATGCGACTGAGAATGTTTGCCTAAGGCTCCTCAAAACAATGAGTGGTGCAAAATAAAATACATGACATCTCTAATACTAAAGGTTTTATTCTCATTTCAAGGGCATATTCTAAAACACATTTTCTTTACCATACATACCATGGTAGTTCTTGAAAGATTTTTTTTGTTTATAAGGATAACGCTTTTATTGAATTTTCTTTGGTTTTGTATTTATATTCAAGTTTTAGATCCACACAATAATTTGGATTATGAGAATATATATAGGTAGATATTACTTGATGTAGAATAATTTGGATGTGACTTATGTTTTTTATTCTTGAAATTAAAAAAAACTGAAATTTCATTGATTTTAATTTGGGGTTATGATTCTATTTTGTAATATAATGGTGTTAAAGTTATTATGTGGAGTGGGTAACTAGATTAGATTTTGGTTAAGATGTATGTGTATAAATAATAATAGATTATATGGTCATTTTTCACTTTCTAACTTGAAAGATGTCATGAATACTTAATGTTTTTATGTTTTTTAAATGTTTATTATTTATTTTGAGAATAAAAGGACAGAAATATATATACATCGGTAACAAGTGTGCATTACAAAGTTCATCGCGTTTAATGATTAATAAAACTTGTTAGGTTGTGAGTTTTATTTTAAGGTAAAAGTGATATTTGTCTTAAGTAAATTAATAGATAATATAGTTAAATTGTTATATTTGGAAAGGATGGAAGTTTTTAGAAGAATGATCCAATCAAGTTGTCTGTTTAATTAGAGAAAAACTAAACTATATTCTCCAAGGATAATCAAATAATAAACGAATTAATATATGACTTTCAATCACTAAAAGTTCCTTAATTAGAAACCCGTTCCTTCTAGAATTTACAAAGTCATTTTGGTTAATCAGAATATTGAAATAACTAATATCACTATTTGTCTCATTTTTAACATCTTTAATGTCTAACGCTCACTAATATTGTTATATTTTTGAAAGATAATTATATTTGGATACGGATATTGAATACATAAGAGAAAAAAAGGTTTCATTGCAAGGGTTTTCTTACTGGTATATGTGTTTAAGGAATGAGGAAAGTTGGTTTAAACGGATAGTCAAGCTTTGGATTAAAAAAAATTCGAACATCAACGGAAGAGAAGCATCGAGTTTTAGGAGGTTATACGAGAGAGATAACGTGAAAAATCGAGGGATACAAACTAGATTAATAATTTTATTTAATAATTTTATTTTATTGTTAAAGAATACAAAGCTCAATATTTGATCAATTCTTCACTTAATGGGTTAAGTATTATTTGTGTTAGGTGAAAGAATATTTATTTATAGAACTAACAGCTAAAAATTTATCTTAGTGTAACGTTGATCATACTACATTCTAATAAATTCGTTAGTACTTTATCCACTCGACCAACTATTGATCTTTCTATAAACAAAATTTTATAAAAATAATATTGTTTAAAAATCTTTAAAAAAAATATTCTTTTACTAAATAGATATTATGAAATTGGTTGGGGTGTCCAATATATTACCTAACATATCCATGTTATTAATATATAATTCATTTAATATAATTTAACTAATTATATGGCCTTTATTTCAATAACCCAATCATCATATTTTTTAATATTGAGTAGAATTATGTTCATTAAACAAACAATATTAATTAAAACCTCACTATAAAAGAAAGTTTTATTTAATCCAATATTAAAAAAACCAATTACAAAGTAGTTGTAAATGAAATATAATTGTTAGTTCATCTACATAGACCACATTACATGAACCTATATGCTGAACATCCACAATGAAGAGACATATTTAGTGGTGGGTTTAACATAGTGCAATGGACCGTGATGCAACGAATAGTTTCACAAAAACGTTTTCTTAAGATAAAAATTTAAGAAATACGTATGTCCCTTTTATAACTTTGTAGGGGTATTACACATGAGTAAAATATTATATTAAGCTTTTTTTTTCAAAAAACCTATATTTCATTATAAAATTTAGGATATTTCCAACCGTAAGATTGAATCCTAATTTCTAAATCTTTAACTCTAAACCCCAAACCATAAACAGAAAACCCTAACACTATACCCTACTCCTAATCCATCTCGATACACCATAAATACTAACCATAAACACTAAAAATAAACCGTAACCAGAAACCCTAAACCCTAAACCCTTAACACTAACCACTAAACCCTAATGACTAATCCCTAATCAATAAACCCCAAACCCTAACAATGAAAAGGTTGATAACGTGATGATTTTTGCTCGTTTGGATCGTTCAAAAACTCTGGTAACCGTTTTCAAGTATTTTGTATTTTCCGAAAGGGTTTTTGCTAACTTTCGCATAATTTCTCAAAATGGGGAACATAATTTTTTATTACGCTGGGCTTTCCAGGACCAACAGATTGCTTAGCCATCTGAAATCATTTGTTTTACGTTTCAAGAGTTATTTAATTGACTCTTAGGTCGTTTTTAGTTTTTAATTGTAGGGTTTCATATTTTGGGTCCGTTAGGATTTTCCCAACCGTAACACTTAACCCTAATTTCTAAATCTTTACTTTAAAGCCCAAACCATAAACACGAAACCCTAAATTTATACCCTACACCTAATCCATCTTTAGACACCATAAATACTAACCATAAACACTAACAATAACCCATAACCAGAAACCCTAAACCCTAAACACTTAACCCTCTTTGGAATTGTGAAAATTGTTGTGAAAGATATTCAAAATACTCTTTGGAATAGAATATTATTTAAGAGGAGTGTTGAGAATATGAGATTAGTGGTAAGGTGGAAGCTTCATGGAGCACTCAAGGGAGAGGAGAAAGAAGAACAAGGAAGCTAGCTTGGAGCTTGGATCTAGATATAGAACTTAGCAATTGTTGTATAGGGTTTAATCTCCTAGCAATGGTTGTATAAGTTGTTTTCTTGTTTATTTTGGTTTTCATTTCATAATAGAAATGGTTGTATAGGTTGTTTGCAAGTTGATAGGTTTACTTTCTAGTAAATGTTGTATAGGGTTTGGTTTCTTAACCATGCTTGTTTTTTAGTCAAAAACAAGTAGGGGATTGATTTGTACTCATCATTTTTGTGATATAAAATTGTTTGTTTGATAAAAAAAACACTTAACCCTAAACCCTAAACACTAAACCCTAATCACTTATCCCTCATTACTAAACCCCAAACCCTAATGATGGAAATGTTGATAAGTTGAAGATTTTGGCTCATTTGGATCGCTCAAACACTCTAATAACCGTTTTCAAGCATTTTGAATTTCCCAGGAGTGTTTTTGCTAACTTTCGCATACTTTCTCTGAATGGGGAACATAACATATCTTTTTTTATTACGTTGGGCCTTCCGAGACCAACAGATCCCTTTGTCATCAAAAATCATCTATTTTATGTTTGAGAGTTATTTAATTGACTTATAGGTCGTTTTTAATTTTTTATTGTAGGGTTTCGTATTTTGGGCTCGTTAAGGTTTTTAACCATAAAATTGAACCCTAATATTTAAATCTTTAACTTTAAACCCAAAAAAATAAACACAAAACCCTTAACCTATACTTTACCCCTAATCCATCTCCAAACACCATAATAAAATATTGGATCATCAATTTGAAATAAAATATAAGGTAAAGTCGTGTAAAAGCAAATGAGGATATTAGGCATGACATCTATACACATAACATACTAGAAGTTAAATGTTAAAGAGAAGTTTTCAAGTAATATTATTTAAAAATCTACCTATAAGCATAAAATATTGGCCATTAACATCAATTTTTTTACCAAAAAACAAAAAGACGTGTGAAGTCACTTGCATTCATTATTTAATATATTTAATAATTATAAATCACATGGCTTCAACGTTTCACTACCGCAACCAAACAAAAAATGCTTGTGGGAAGTAAAGCAAAGGAATGTTTTTGGAATAAAAGATAAATTTAATTTCATGAAAAACAATAATATAAATTTTGACTAAAGGTAGGAATAAGTTAAAAGTAAATTTCACAATTAGTTCATGTGTTACGCATAAAAGCCAAATATACTCGTGTTTATAAAGTGACAAATATTCACGTGTAAAATGAAAAATTAAAAATGGTATTTTCGATACATTAGAATTCAACACTAAGAGTGTACCAAATACATTACCCCTTCAGATTAAAAACATAATTGACAAGCCTAAAATCTAAAATCAACTACACACATTTTTCATAACAAACCCATGCTTTAACATGCCTACACCCCACTCTCTTAGTTTTTAAAATGGTATTTTTCATTATTAAAAAATAATTATATTATTATTTAATGTCTTTCAAAATTTTATAAATCTTCATTTAGGCCCCACAAGTTTACAAGAATCATATTAATCTTTTATTTTCTTTTATGTTTAAGAATGTATTTTAGTTTTCTATTATAAAAGATATATGGTATTTTGTATAATATAGAGACTTAAAAAATAATTAATTCAAAAAATATATAGGAACCTATAATGTATGCATATTCTATGGACCTATAATGCAATTCACCTAGAATTTTTACAAATTCTAGAGGTTGTGTGTGATATAACACAAGTGGGTAATACCACTAGATTGGTTTCATTTTGCAAAATATATACTTGGCTATTTTGCATAACACAAGGACCAATCTGGCAATTAATCTTTAAGTTTTAATCTTAATGTAATCTTTTTATTTCTATTGGTCGTAATAAACTAAAATAATCTACATATTGAATCACACACATAGTAACCATACCCAAACAATTTAATATATTGAAAAAATATATAAAATTAAAAACAATCACCAATAAAGGATCTAAGACATACCATGATAAATGTTTTTTTTTTTTTGAAATGTAATGATCAACGATCTTCTTATCTGTTTTAAAAATATATGAAATAATTATACTATTACTATAAATTACAATATAAAACATTAATAAAAATTCAAATGATATATATTTTTAATTAAGGTGCTAATTTAAGATAAAATCTTTTACCTTTTGATAATCTAACCTAGAATATGACTCTCCCATCAAACCACCATAACTAGGATAAAATATAATTAACCTGTATTATCATAATTAAGATTAGATTTCCATATCATATCAACATTAATATTAAAATCATTACATAGTATGATATCTACAATAACTATCTCTACTTTCATTACACATTTTCTAAGTTTTTTCTCCAGATTTAAAAATATACCTAATCTTGTGTATCATCATTCAACCTAAAACTGATTATCACAATTATGAATATATGCAAAATTTACTTGTAACCTGGTTTTCTTATTCATGACCTTAATCTAGTGACATTATAAGAACTCTAAAGTCCTTTATTAAAATTGTAAGTTATTCTTGGACATCAATAACACTCATGTAAGATATTTTATTCTTCAATTATTTATACAGTTTGAAAGGTTACTTTAAGTTTTCAGTGGGAACAAGATCTATGTTTTTAATGGGTTATATCCTCTTAGATCTGTTTGAGATTGGTTGATGCAATATCTTATAAAGTAAGACTATAATCTTTGAAAAATATTTTTCTTACATGTGGATGTAGATCTTGTGAAGACCAAGCAACCGTTTGTTGTGAATTGTTTTCTTGGAAATAAGGTGGATTATAACTGGTCGGTTGATAACCATACTGAAATTAAAAAGTTATTCGATTAGATATCTATGATGTTATTAAATATTCAAGATTCCAATATGGATAGAAAATAAAATTTAAAATAATAATTTTGTAGTTGATGATGATGGTGACTTACACAAGAGATCAGAAACCTTTTGATGGACGGAGCTATGATATGAAGGTTTTTGAGTGTTTGGATTTGATAGTTGTTGGAGAAGATTGGATATTTATTAATTATGATAAACATGTACTTAGTAAGGCTAAGTCTGAGACTGGATCATGTTTATTAAGTTTTTCTCACAAGTTTTGGGTTTGGTGGTAATTCATTGTCAATTGGTAGACTTATGATATAATTCTTTTGGGGTGTTTACCTTAGGCCAGAGTAGTTAATATAATAATCATTATGGATATAAAAAGTATATTTTAAAAAGGGTAAGTCTTCCTTCTAATATTGGTCACATCATATCTATTGTACATTATAACAAAACATATGTCATTAGATTAATTAGTTAGTAACTTTCATAAGTTTAATACATGGGGTATGTGTATTGATGTATTTGGTGTAGGTTTATCCAATATTGGATGGAAGAATTTCCCATGGGATATGTGTTGATGTATTTGGTGTAGGTTTATCCAATATTGGATGGAAGAATTTTCCTTTTAATAAAGAGGTTTTCGGGTTTATTGCTTTAGTATAATAATGTTCATGGAAGATATATTTTCTCGATACTATGTTACTATGCTTTTTTTATGCGTAATGAATAGTCACAGATTAAGGTTCTAATAATGTTTTCACAAATAAAGATCCTAATAATGTTACCTATTTCGATGATCACAAGTCTTTTTAGATTATAATGTAAGGCTTGGGTAAGGTATTATGTGTTTATGGATAATATAAAGTGAACTTAAGCCCCTCTCCTCACCACTTAATCAATAAAATTTATAAGAGTTTCAATTTTCCTCCAATGTATATTCTCACTCAACTCTTTCTGACGCATCACAGGTATCTCCATTTTTCAATACAATTTCATTAACGATATTCTCAATTTTTCACTTGTCAAATTTATTTTATTTTATTTCTTTTTTTATTTTCTCTCTTGAAGTCAAAAGCAAAAACCAAGTTTTTTTTATGGATTCATAATTTTTTTTCTTTTTTATTACTTTTGTTTTGATGAATCAGGCAATAAATAATATTATATGAATCGTAATATGGCAGATAACAAAAAATATATCTACTTATTAATATTAACATGTTCAACAATTACTAAGTTAAACCCCTAATTCCTAAACTAATTTTTTTCTAAAGCATTAAGTAAAACATACATAGAATATAAATATTACCTTTTTAATTATGATATTTCTTCGTCTTTGTTTTCAACAAAAATAGGGTAATCAATATATGCAAACTATTCCTAATCAAGTGTATACAACACATAGACCAAGTAAAGAAGATGTATATAGATAAAGATAGGATGATAATTCATACCGAAGCATAAGATATGATAAAGAGCTTTATTTAAAAGAGAATACTAACTGATGAGCTTAAATCTTGACTTATTATTTAAACAAAAATGGTTAGTCAGACAAGAATAAAGGATAACAAAAACAGTAAAAACAAGGAATTAATAGAAAAATAAGAAACATTATTCAAAAACCTAGTTAGAGACAAAGAAGAGATACACCATTTTCCACGAGTTTTAAAGGAGAAAGCCGGATTTATGCAGGATATAATATAATGTTTGAAAAATTGGTATTCCGTTTCTGAACAATCCGATTTTTTCATGAATTCCTGAGGAATTCTAAATTTCACAATTTAAAAAAACAAGGTTAGAATGATATTTTTTAAGTACATGAGTCATATGTACAAAGGGATCCTAAAACCCCAATAGTTTCGAAGAGGGGATTTATTCAATGAGATCCTTAGACTATTTAAAAAAACTAATATGAGACACATTTTTTTCAACAAGAATTCAAGCAGTTAAAACAAATAGGATAATTAAGCGAATTGAAGTTGTTGGCCCAAATGTGTCATAAAATAATGAATAATATAAATGCATAATGCACCTAAAATGATGTCACGTGTCATAAAATAATGAATAATACAAAAATATGGAAATATCAAGACCCCCAACTCAAAGTCTGTAGTCTCTACTGACTAAGAAATAAGAACATTAAGAAGTCCCTAAATATATTAGCTAAGTCAAGTCAGCAAGTAAAGAGGAAGAATGTAAATAGTAGTATTAAAGAAAATACTTAGAAAATTTCATGTAATTATATTTACAAACTGATTCATATATATACAATTATCATAAAAGCAATCAACATCGTTTAATTTTAAGATTAGATTAGTTTTGCAATGCTTGAAGGATGGAAGATATAGAGTGGTCATCAATCCTAAAAAAGTCTCCAATGATCCATTAAAGTACTCTATATTTGTTCAATCGCTTCTAGATCACATAGCTAAGAATCATAAAGCGTTAAAGGTTATAATATTGTCTTAGGGACGGTACGATCGTATATTTGGATAATTTAGAGTGAGATTTTGAACTCTCCTTACTAGCCATCAATGAATCGTTCTAGAATTCGAGCTACTCTAATAAAATGTTCTCACTCAACCCAATATTTTAATGAACTTATCTGGAATCCCCGATAACCTAATATAAACCAATATGATCACATAATAATTTCTACTTTGTCGGTCATTTTCATATTCATTTTCTTTTCATATCAATTTCTTTCTTTTGCACGTTAGTTATGACTCTCTTTTTGATGTGAGATGTTATGCTACTTCTTCTTCATATATATATTTTACCCCGGGAATGAGTTATGATATAAACCATGGTGCATCATCAACATAGCATATTTACATAAGCTCAAAAACTCACCTCAAGTGTTTGCCATAACTTAAGACCCACCATCCAAAACTCAAGTTCTAAAGACGATTGTCGTAGAATCGCGATTCTTGTGTTGGTCATATGGACAAGTTCTACAATATAAGAGGTATGGTTTATAATATGGCTAATAAAAGACATTAAAAATTTTAGAAGGGAATGAGACATATAATATATAAATTAAATTGGACAGTAAGCTAAAAGGCAAGAAAGACTTATCAATGAATCTCCTTAATCACTTTCTAAACTATGAATTTTTTTGCTTTCTTAACTCTAGCATGTTCATTAAATGGTTTCATCAACTATCTCGGATCTCACGGTCTACATACTACTCAAGACTCTCTAAGATCAAACTAACTTTTACAGCATTGCTTACTAATGAACTAGTTACTATTAAGGTCTATTTTCATGTTCATATTTCAAAGCATACAATATAACTAGTTCATAATCAAATTACTTATATATCATTAACTCCCTACAATTATTGTTTTAGGCAATTATACACATCCCGCATCTAATTCAATCACTATATTTTTTATTTCTATCAAAAAATCAATAAATCAAATTAATGGAGATGAGAGGCAAAGAATCTCCACATCCCAACTTAAAAATGAGTCGTGTCCGCACGACTCAAAACATACTCGATAAAAATAAAAGGTAACACATATATCACAATTAATGAAATGGTAAGGAAGAAAGAAAATATGATCTTGAGGCTATTGCCTCGCAGGATCAATACCCAATTTAAGGTGCAATGCTTCTCTTGTATGTCAACTTCTCGTATTGCACTTACATCCTAGTGTGTTCCATGCCAATCAATCATCCATCTATAGAATTTTTTTGTTCTCACCTTCTCCAATTTCTTCCTTGTGAATATGTTAATCGTTTATGTCACCCAATACCTTTCTTTAATTCATCTCCATACCTTTATTTAATTCATCTCCATCTCGCTAACACTTGATAGTGTCTCCCTTAGTTTCTTCATCTCTTTTGACCTTCAAATCAAAGTTGCGCCAATATTGGTTACTCCTAGATTTTGGGTGAATAGGGTGTCATTTAAGTTAGGAAATATGTTGGAAGAGATACCGAGTCATCCCCTTCCTCCACATTACTAGAAAGGTGATAGGTAATAATGATGCAGGATCAGAGTTTGTAGTATCATGACCTTCAGAGCCATAAATTAAGACAACCTCGATGTTACATTAAACTAAAGCCATAAAACTTACTGAATGTTCTAGCCACTTCAACATTCACTTTTCCTATAAGATCAAAATGAGTCTACTATCCAGCATTGGCGAACAAAATGTTTAAAAACCTAATAAGATTAAACTGCCAAGTAAAATTGAAGGGATTAGAAAAATACAACTTCAATAAATAAAAGAAGAAACTATATTTACAATACCTGTTGAAGAATCGAAGGTAATCCTCCTTCGAGGACACAATGAGTTATTAATCCGCTCGTAATTAATATTGTAATGACGAGATGACTTTGATTTACTAAAAGTTTTCTTCAAGAAAACGTTAAAAAGAGGAACACTATATTTGATGTTAAAAGTATTTCTACGATAAGTTTCTTCATCGACACTTTAGATGCGCATATAATATTACTTGGGAGCGCATTCAACCCATAAAGAAAAAGATGAAATTTTTTTTGAGTTTCCAAACAAAGACAAACATCATAGGGCATATATATTAACTACGTAAAACTTTATTGAAGATTGATAAATATGCATGATCCTTATTACAAAGATAAAATGTATAACATTCACCTTGGATTTGGGACTTACTCAAAGTATTTTAAGTATCATTCACTAAGACAAATGGGTTTCTTAGTATCTTAAACAAAGAACATGATAGGTTTACTAATGGATTATACTTATACTTTTTCTGACATAAAATATAAATGGTAGTATTCGTAAACCAAACATTGTTAGACAATTGGCCGAGACTCAAGGAATTAAAAGGTCATATATGAACATACCAATGGGGTACCTCATCCTCATGTCAAAATAACGGAAGTACAATGCTATCACACCATCATAGCCTTTAGACACTCGTTTTGACCTTCTAGAACCTTAATTTCTATCTTTGGAGGAATATATCCAAAAGACAATTAGAAATTATGTAGGTCCTAGAGGTGGGTGACAAAATTAGGATTAATTTCGTAATTAAAGACTTAAGTTAAGACTATCTACTTGTTCAAAATTTAATCAAGTCGTTTTAAAAAACTCTAGAGGATTATGCACTACTAATCAAGATAAGTTTATTATAAGGAAGTTGGAAGTAATGATTTATTAAAAATAGTTTATTATAAGGAAGATGGAAGTTGGAAGTTGAACATAAAAATAGTTAAATCATTTAAAAATATTAGTTCAAATACGTTTACAATACATATTATAAAATACCTAAGCGATCATGCAAAGGGGATTATTATGGTTTAATCATTAATTCAAAAAAGACTATAAGAATAAAATGTAAAGAGTACGGGATAGAAGTTATATATTTGTAAAATAGTGTTCTACACTTCAAAGAGTCTACTCCACTACCTATGGTAGCCACCTTAGACTTTTAAGTTTATCCATTACACTTCGTGAAATTTATAAAGGTGAAGTACAGAACCTTTACAATAAGGTTTGTACTAAGCTAAACAATAACCTAGTACATGATTTATATCAACCCAACCTAGACCCATAAGTGTGAGTTTACTAGGTTTAAGAATGAAACCTAAGTGAGACTTTTGAAGAGTGTATTCACAACCTCAACGTTTTTATTTAATGGGGTCTATCACCAAACATTAGTTTGATCTTTGAAAATCTCACTCACAAAACCTAAGTGTGATTTTTTATGGTTCATTCACAACCTCTAAACTCGATACATGATGCCTTCTCCACGATATTGTCTTTGATGTCGAACACTCTTCTTTTGAACTTGAATATTTAATCATATTATAAAGCAATAGATACTTCCTTATTTATAAAAAGTATTTGGTTACAAGAATAATTTATGACTCATAAAGATTACATTTTATAATGAATAATATAACACTTATTGAGTGGATTTAACCTAAAATGCATCAAAATATTTCAGTGCTATGAAAATGAAGTTACTTGAGATCTCTTATGGGGGAGTAACTTTAGCCTTCAAATACTCCAGCTGGTCTTTTTAAGAAATTTGTTTATACTGAAATTAGCATGCTGGTTTGATCAATCCGGGATGATGATTTGATTAGATGTAATTTTATTGTTATGTTATAATATATAACTTACAATTACTATTTTCTGAAAATGGCATGACGTTTTCTATATACAAATGGGTACACAAAAAGGAGCAATATTTTGTAAATATTTTAGTCAAGTTTGCCGAACTGAACTATTTTGCAGTAACCTATATTTAGATTTATCGTTTGGATTGACAATTCAACATATGAAATGTTACTTATAAAACTTTAAGAAGGATTGTAGCACAATATTGTTTCCAATATACAACACATTAAATATTATTCTCTAAATTGTTTAAATTTTGCAAAAGCACATAAAACCTATAACATTTTTAAGTAGGTGAAAGAGTAAAATTATGTTGTAGATTGTATATAAATTGTTAGAATGATAAAACATATGTTTTAAGTTTAAATAATTTTATCATGCAATTAGCATG
This sequence comes from Nemophila menziesii, assembly GCA_029959085.1. Lineage (NCBI taxonomy): Eukaryota > Viridiplantae > Streptophyta > Magnoliopsida > Boraginales > Hydrophyllaceae > Nemophila > Nemophila menziesii. Next base: position 11,062,258 of record JARWIR010000027.1, read on the forward strand.
AGACAGTGTTTCACAATGATTAGTTCCATGTATATGTACTCTTTTCCTTTGACTAAGTTTTTATTCTACGTGGTTTTTTTTGCTAAGGTTTTAACGAGGTAGATTTACTAATGAACGGACATCCAAGGAGGGGTATTATAAATAATAGAATTTTATACTAAATGTCTTAAATAGTCACAATTTATTAGCTTTTAAACTTCTTATTCATGGACAAATTAATGTGTATTGCAAATAATCATATAATGTCCTATAAGTAAGAGTTAATCATTGTTGTAAGAAACTAGTCTTAGAAATATACGAATATTTATCTCCATATCTTTGTCTCTTACTTTCCTTTAGTTTACAACAATTTCATCCATTGTTGTTTTATTTTTCTAAAATAGCTTTTTTGATTAGTTTTCTAAGCTTGTACGGGAACTATGGGAAACGAATTAAAACAAAATATTTCACAAGGCAAACTAGCTACAATAATTTCTCTTTATCAATGAGGTAGAAGGTCATATATTTGATTTTGATAAACTAATTCAAATTATACTACATTTGGATAACACAACAATATTTCTATTAATTTATTTTATATTAATTTCAAGAGGAATTGCAGAATATAATGTAAATTTAGTGAATCAAAAGAAAAAGTAATATATCAAAACATAACTTGTTATGGTTATTTCAAATTAGGACCTTATTATCATGTTTTAAGTATTTTTTCACTTGAACTCCTTTACTGTAGAAATTTTAAACACGATTTGTTAGTTGTAAAATTAAATGGTCTCGTAAAATAAAATAAAAAAAAAGAATAAAATTATTTTACGATCCTCAAAAATTAAAAAGAATATTATTATAGTCGATTTTATACCACGACAAGGGAAATGTTGAATATTTGTAAGATTATGCTAGTAACCAATTAAGGTCATCCCGTGATAGAAAAAATCATCTATGTAATATTGTAGGAAGCCTAATAGTCCTCGAAATTCTCCAACATCGGTATGAAGTTTCTTGTGTGGAATAGTCATGGGTTAGCGCAACACTTACTCAAAAAAATATTTATGTACCTTGTTTCTAATTATAATTTAATGATTTCTTGTCATTTTGAGTCTAGAATATTAAAAACAGATATTAAATCTTTTAGCTCATGCATAGAAATTAGTAATTTCCACATTTTTGAACATGGAAAGTATGTATAGGTATGTTGGGATTTGATAATATTCATGTGATGATTTCTATCACATTAATTTGACTCAAAAGTTATTTCTTTAAATGGATGTGATGTATTCAGCCTTGACGGGTTCAAGTAAAAGAACCTTAGTTAATAACATAATCTGCATTCTCAAATATCAAAAAAATCACAGAGATTCAAGACGAAGTTCAATATGAAAAAAATCAAGTGTTGGATTTGTATAAAACAGAAGGATCTATGGATTAAAGACGAATTATACATGGAAGACAGAGCATGAAATCTTTGGATAAAGTAAACATATATGAAAAATTCTTTTATGTTGTTACTTTGATGAGAATAATTGTTAATCAAAGTTGTAGACCCAAATATACTAAGGGTATATAAATCGAGAACAAAAATATCCTTCAAAATATTGTTATTAAGAAACTTGAGGATTTCTGATCTATAAAACCTTAAGAGGGTATATAAATCGAGAACAAAAATATCCTTGAAAATATTATTATTAAGAAACTTGAGGATCTCTGATCTATAAAACCTTAAGAGGGTATGGATAAGGTGTTTAATTTGACACCTTTTAAAGTCTGTAGTTCTATGAACGATTCTCTCGGCAGTATCATGTTCAAGGAAGAAGTTATTGAAGAAGTCTTTAGCATGTCATGTTCAAAAGCCCAGGCCGAGATTGTCTTTTTGAGAAATTTTAATAAGAACTTTGGGATATTATTGGAACTGACATTTACAATATGGTACTGGATTTCTCTTTTATTAACACATCTCTTTGTGATATCAATGATACAGTCATTACCCTTATTCTAAAAGGGGATTTCCAAGTTGCTATTACGGATTACTAACTAAATATTGTTTTAATTTGGTTATAAGATTATTACAATAAATCTAGCCCTCGACTCCAACCGATTATTGTCAATCTAATTTCTCCAACTCAGTCGGTATTTATCAAAGTATATGTCTTGTATCACAGTATAGAGAATGCAACATAATATTCATTATTACACTGGAAGTTTCTAATTTTTTAATGAAAAAAGGAACATTAAAAAAACACTTGATTTTCTATTATATTTCACATGGAGCTAAATTATGACAAGTTTATTGGATTTAATTAGGAGCGAAATGGGAAGTTTAAACCATTAAAAGGTATTAGATAAGAGGATTGTCTACCCCATTTCTTTTCATGACTGAATCCCTTACTGGTTTACTCAACAATCAAAGCCGAAAAGGAAATATCAAAAGTACATCCTTAATTAGGTGATGTCTCATCTTTCGTGATATACTTTAATATTTTAGAGACCATTATTGGTTATTTTGTAATTATAATATGAGATTATCCCCATAATTTAGCATATTGAGAATATTTAGTTGTTATATTAATTATCTTGTATTAGTGCAATTTGAGTTAGTTTTTTTTATTGTGTAGTTATTAAACATGTAAGGTACAAAGATTGAAATACCAAGTTAGGGATTAAAGAAGCTTATGAAACATCCAGGATGAGTAGAATGGAGATCGAAACAAGCCGATAGACCAAGAAGATCAATAGAAGTCAAGCACACAATCTGAAAAAATTGATCAGCTTAGAAAATCACTACATATATTAGCTAATGATTCTGATAAGGTGCCCTTTCGGGAACAAGATATCAAGTCGAGTCTACCATGTGTGACAAGAAATGAAGATCAATTAATTTAACGTCTTAGTTTAGATAATTTTTCATTTCAATAAAATCAAAGAACATATAGAAATCACATGTATGAACTCGGTTAAGAAGAGTTCCAATGTGAGGCTCTTTTTTAGGAAGAGAAAATCTATTCATTGTGTCGTTCTAGAACAAGTGTGTCATGTGCGATACAAATCAAAGGCATGATAATAACAAGTAGGGAACGACTACCCTCGCTCATTTGACAAAACAGTCAGAACAAATTGTCCAGTAAAGTGAAAATCAATTTATTTTCCTCAACAGGAAGAACATATGCAATTAAAGGAATAGTAGATAAGGAGAAAACGTCACATATTCCTCAAGTAAGCCAAATGCAGCTAGAATGGAATATTTCTAACTAGCTCCATGTGATGACGAAGACGTATATATCTAAAGGATAAGAATCTTTAATATATTGATGTACACCAAACTTATCCACTATGCTCGATATTTAACACACCCTTTATTAATACTTCACAAATGACTGGTGGTAGAATAAATTGAAAAGGAAAAGATTTTGTGCGAAAGAATGGTTTTCCAAAAAAGTATATTAGTTAGTAGAGTGTAGCTGCTGATCAAATATTTAAGATGTAGGTGGTAGGTCGAGGGAAAGATAAATATATGTTCCTCCTTGTAATTTATTAAAAAAACTTAATTATTCAATTTGTTAGGAATTGTACATGTTTCATGCTTTTTTATGGCATAACATAAATAGGGATTCTTCATACGCACATCACCAAATAAATTATCATGGAAAACTGTGGATTAAAATGTGTTAGCCTCACCTTGTTTTTATTCCCGTTTTAATATTCGACAAATCATCATTTAAACTAAAATTCACTTGGTATCACTTTTAAAGGTTTTCCAAAACCCCTCATTAGATTAGTTGTGTTAAATTCCTTGATTCTAAGCTTGAGCTTCAAAAGAGCAGAGGTGCGGTACACCGGACAGAAACTGCGGTACACCGCAGTGACACGGACCAGAGGCGCGGTGCAAAGGATAGCCCGTCAGTAAGCTAAGAAAATGTGCGGTACACCGGACAGAGGCGCGGTACACCGGACAGATGCACGGACTAGGATCACGGTGCATAGGATAGCCTGTCAGTTTACCTTGAAATCAAGACGAGTGATTTTGCGGTGCACCGGACCATACCCGCGGTACACCGTATGAAAGGGTTTCTGCACTATTACTAGAGGACAAAGTTTATATCCGTTGGAGATAAAATAGATCCGTTAGATAGAAGCCTTTTGACCGTTGGAAGGTATTTTCAGCTATATATTGAAGCTCATTCAAGACACAACTCAAGCCTTCCATCTACCAATCTTAAGAGCAATTAATATTATCATTCAAGAAGGTTTCAAAGGAGCATTCAAGTCATATTCATTCTCAAGCTACTTAGTTCATATCCACTCATTTAGGAGTTTAGTTACAAAGCTTTTATAAGCACCCCCAAACACTTTTCATTTCCTCTTAGTTCTTGTAATAGGTTAAGAGAGTAGTGTGAGCATAGGTTTATGCTTGGTTCCTTGTGTTGGTGATAACACAAGTGTATTTCCTTCAAGGTTTTGAAGTGGTTGTAAAGGGTTTGTAATCTCACCCGGTTTAAGAGTTACGAAGATTAGTTGAGAATCTTGCAAATCCTAAGGAGGCTTCCTTAGGTAGTGGATATAGGGAAACCGAACCACTATACATCGTTGTGTATCGTTTTCTATCCCTTCACTCTTTACATTTCCGCACTCTATATGCTTGATAAAATGTCTACATGAATAGTTTGATAATATTGTCTTTTAGGATTATCTAGTTATTAACTATTTAGTTTACTAAAACAATAGGATTCAAATTAGCTTTTAATTTTATTTACTTGAAATAAAATTAGCCGATTAATTTCCATTGTCCTATTCAACCCCCCTTCTAGGACGCATATAGTATATCAATTGGTATCAGAGCCTAGCTCTATTGTACTTAATCGTTTCTAGAGTTAATACGATATGGATTATAATCAACCGGAAGGTTCATGTTCTACTAGACCTCCGCTTTTTGTAGGAAAAGACTACTTTGGATGGAAAAAGAAAATGGAGATTCATGTCAAAGGAATTGATTACTTTTTGTGGCTTGCTATCAAGAAGGGTCCTTACATTCCTTACGTTAATGGTAGTAAAACGGAGGTGAAAGATGAAGATGATTACAATGATCAAGACATAGCTAAACTCACCAAAAACAACAAAGCTATGAACATACTCATAAATGGGTTAAGTGTCACGGAGTATGCTCGAGTTAGTGAATGCAATTCGGCTCATGAAATGTGGCAACTCTTGGAGCTATCATATCAAGGAACGGAAGATATCAAAGAAACTAAGATTGGTCTTTTTATCACCAAGTATGAGCTATTTCGTATGGAGCCCGATGAAGCCTTAAATGCTATGCATCAAAGATTTTCTAACATTGTCAACACCTTGAAGACTCTTGGTCAAGAGTACACCAACAAAGAACAATGTCGAAAAATCTTATTTGCTCTTCCAAGGAAATACAAATCAAAGATCAACTCTATAAGAGACACTAAAGATCTTTCAAAAATGACGGTTCATGAATTCATTTGCAACCTCATGACGGAAGAGCTTGTGCTTGAAGAAGAAAAGATAAGAGATGATGAGGAAAAGAAAATTAATAAATCTATTGCTTTCCATGCCTTGAGTACCAAGTTGAAAGAACGAAAAGAAAGGAAGGAAAGTGAAGAAGAAGAAAACTCACATGAAGAAGAAACTAGTGAAGATGAAGGAGTGGCTATGTTGGCAAGAGATATGAAAAAATTCATGAGATACAAACGCTTTGCCAAGAAAGGAAGTACTTCATCACCCTATAAGAAGAATAATAGAGCTATCAAACAAGATGAACCCACTTGCTATCATTGCAAGAAAGTTGGTCACATCAAAACTTATTGTCCTCTTCTTCAAAAGGAAAAACCTAAGAGAGCAATGCATGCTAATATCACTTGGGATACTCAAAATTCGGATGAAGAAGAAAGTGATAACGAAAATGTTAATCTTGTTGCTTTTATGGGAGAACTTGAAAATGATGAAGATGCTTCTTCGGATGATGATACCGGCTCAACTCACTTTGCCTTTATGGAAAATCATGATGAGGTAACTCCTAAATCTAAACTCTCTTTATCTAATGACGATGCTAGTGAACAAGATATTCATGAGGCATTTGATTCTCTCTACAATGATTTCTTAAACTCTATTGAAACAGACAAAGTTTTAACAAAAGATTTAGAATTTGAGAAAAATAGAACTAAAGAGGTTTTAAAAGTTTTGGAAGATTGTCAAAATCTTTGTGATGAATGTATAGATGAAAATGAGAAACTTCATCTTATTGAGAAAAATCTTTTGCAAGAAAAATCTTTGTTAGAGAAAAAGATTGTTGATCAAAATGCTATTATTTTAAAATTTACAAATGGGCAAGAAAACTTGGAAATGATTTTAGGCTCTCAAAAAATGGCTTTTGAAAAAAGTGGTGTTGGATATGACCCATTCACTAAACAAAAACCCTTGAAAAATGTTTTTGTAAAATCAAAAATTTCAAATGCAATTCCATCTTCTTCAAAATCTTCTTTCACTTGCACCTATTGTGAAAAACTTGGTCATGATGCATCTCATTTCTATTATCGTAAATTATTGGATTTGGGGTCTCTTGTGCCACTTTGGAAAAGGCCTATTTGGGCTATAAAAAGAAAATCCACTAACCCTCATGGACCCAAACCAAATTGGGTACCTAAAGCCTAAATTATTTTTGTGTATAGGGATTGAGCATCAAGAAGCAAAATATATGGCTCCTTGATAGTGGATGCTCAAGACATATGACCGGGAACCAATCATTATTTACACGTTTATATAAAACAAAAGGTGATAAAGTTACTTTTGCCGACAATACTAAAAAACGCGTTTTGGTTAAAGGTAACATCGGTAATATGAATTCTTTACTTATCTCTAATGTGTTACTTGTTGAGGGTCTATCTTTTAACTTGCTTAGTATAAGTCAACTTTGTGATGTTGGTTATAGTGTTAAATTTGAAGCATCTAGGTGCATTGTTTTCAAAAATGATAAGTTGGATACTATGTTTATTGCAAAAAGATCGGATAATGTTTTTGTAGTTGATCTTGAGAGTATTATGTGTCAACGTATTAAATGCTTATCCGTGGTAAATGATAGTTGGCTTTGGCATAGACGTTTAGGACATACTAGTATGGATTTGATTTCAAAATTGTCTAGGAAAAATCTTGTTGTTGGTTTGCCTATTTATAAGTTTGATAAAGATAAATTATGTGATGCATGTCAACTTGGTAAACAACATCGTTCATCTTTTAAATCCATAAATAAGGTCATCACCGTTAGGCCACTTCAATTATTGCATATGGATCTTTTTGGTCCCGTTGATGTCACTAGTCTAGGAGGATCTAGATATGACTTTGTTGTTGATGATGATTACACTAGATATACATGGGTGATGTTCCTTGCTTTAAAAAGTCATGCCTTCAATGGATTTGCAAAACTTTGTAGAAAGGTGCAAAATGAGAAAGGCTACTCTATTACATGCATTCGTAGTGATAATGGTAGTGAATATGTGAATTCTCCTTTTGTGCATTTTTGTGATGAATTTGGGATTGAGCATAATTTTTCGGCTCCTAGAACTCCCCAACAAAATGGGGTAGTGGAAAGGAAAAACCGAACTCTACAAGAAATGGCTAGAACAATGCTAAAAGAACATAGCTTGCCTACATACTTTTGGGGTGAAGCCGTTCATACGGCTTGTTATGTGTTAAATAGAGTTCTAATTAGACCCCTTATTAAGAAAATCCCTTATGAGCTTTGGAATGGTAGACCACCAACTATTGCTTATTTTCGTGTTTTTGGGTGCAAATGTTTTATCTTAAACACTAGGGACTATTTGGGAAAATTTGATGCTAAATCGGATGAAGGTATTTTTCTTGGTTATTCTACTAAGGGAAAAGCATATCGCATTTTCAATAAACGTACTCGTACCATTGAGGAATCTATGCATGTTGACTTTGATGAGACTAATCCTTTTTGTATCAAGAAAGTAGTAGATGTTGATTTACATGAAGATACTCCACAAGATCAACCCTTAGAATCTCCTACTCAAGAATTAAATTCTCATGATGAACCTCCTAAGGAAAATGGTCAACTCTCAAATGAAGCTAGTACGGATTTACCAAAGTGTTGGAAAAATATCAAAGATCACCCAAGTGAATTAATTCTAGGTGATCCAAAAGAAGGTGTTACCACTCGTTCTCGTATTATCGCTCTTTGTGCTCATCAAGCATTCTTATCTCAAATTGAGCCCAAGAATATTAAAGAAGCCTTGCTAGATGATCATTGGATAAACGCTATGCATGAGGAATTAAATCAATTTGAGCGTAGTATAGTTTGGACATTAATTGAGAAACCAATTGGCCCTACTATTATTGGTACTAAGTGGGTATTTCGCAACAAGCTAGATGACACCGGTATTATCACTAGAAATAAAGCAAGGTTAGTTGCTCAAGGATACAATCAAGAAGAAGGTATTGATTTCGATGGAACTTTTGCTCCGGTAGCTAGACTTGAATCTATTCGTATGCTACTTGCTTTTGCTTGTTATATGAATTTTAAACTTTACCAAATGGATGTCAAAAGTGCTTTTTTAAATGGTTTTATAGATGAGGAAGTTTTTGTGAAACAACCACCGGGTTTTGAGGATCCAAAATTTCCAAATCATGTTTTCAAACTTTCAAAGGCTTTATATGGTTTAAAACAAGCACCTCGTGCTTGGTATGAACGTTTAAGCAAATTTTTGTTAGATGATGGTTTTAAAAGAGGAAATATTGACTCCACTTTATTTATAAAAAGGTCTTCAAAAGATATCCTTCTTGTTCAAATTTATGTGGATGATATAATATTTGGTGCTACTAATGAAAATCTTTGTGAGAATTTTTCTAAAAGCATGCACAAGGAATTTGAGATGAGCATGATGGGAGAATTGAATTACTTTCTTGGTCTTCAAATCAAGCAAATGAAGGATGGCATCTTTGTAAATCAAGCCAAATACACAAAAGAATTGATCAAAAAATTTGGACTTGAAGATGCAAAGGAAATTGGAACTCCAATGAGCACATCCACAGAACTAGACAAAGATGAAGATGGTAAGGATGTTGATGAGAAAGCATATCGAGGTATGATTGGTAGCTTACTTTATTTAACCGCTTCTAGACCCGATATTATGTTCCCCGTGTGTCTTTGTGCTAGATTCCAATCCTCTCCTAAAGAATCCCATCTTAGTGTCGTTAAGCGTATTTTTAGGTATTTGAAAGGAACCCTAAGTCTAGGACTTTGGTACCCAATATTTACCTCTTTTGAAATAATAGGTTATTCGGATGCCGATTATGTCGGTTGTAGACTTGATAGGAAGAGTACTAGTGGTAGTTGCCAATTCTTAGGACAATCCCTTGTTTCTTGGTCTAGTAGAAAACAAAATAGTGTTGCTTTATCCACGGCCGAAGCCGAATATGTTGCGGCCGGAAATTGTGTGACTCAAATTCTTTGGAGAAACAAACCTTACTAGATTTTGGCCTAGAGTATGATTGTGTTCCCATTCGTTGTGATAACACTAGTGCCATAAACCTTACCAAAAACCCTATCCAACACTCTAGAACGAAACACATAGAAATCCGTCATCACTTTATCCGTGATCACACTCAAAAAGGGGATATTGTACTTGAATTTGTCACTTCGGAAAATCAACTAGCCGATATCTTTACTAAACCTCTACCCCAAGATCTTTTTGAGAAAATTCGTTGTGAGATTGGCATGCAAATTCTCTAACCATCCTTTCATGTCTTTATTGCTTAGTGCTTTTTGTGTATATTCTCTTGTTGCTAATATTTTCTTGATGTTATAGGGTCCTTGAAGCTTCTAATTGTTATCCATTTATTTCTTTAGCCTTGTTTTTACTCAAAATGTTTTTGACCCCTTAAAAATTTTCAAAAATCGTATCATTGGTTCTTTTTGTTGTTGACAAAGGGGGAGAAATTTTAGTTAAACTTTTTCAAATGCATTTTGTGAGGGGGAGTTTTTATAAAAACTCTAGTGATTAGGTCGAGGGGGAGTTTTTGATCAAAACTTTATCTTAGGCATATTCAAAAGTTTATGATTTGTCAAACATCAAAAAGGGGGAGATTGTTAGCCTCACCTTGTTTTTATTCCCGTTTTAATATTCGACAAATCATCATTTAAACTAAAATTCACTTGGTATCACTTTTAAAGGTTTTCCAAAACCCCTCATTAGATTAGTTGTGTTAAATTCCTTGATTCTAAGCTTGAGCTTCAAAAGAGCAGAGGCGCGGTACACCGGACAGAAACTGCGGTACACCGCAGTGACACGGACCAGAGGCGCGGTGCAAAGGATAGCCCGTCAGTAAGCTAAGAAAATGTGCGGTACACCGGACAGAGGCGCGGTACACCGGACTGATGCACGGACTAGGATCACGGTGCATAGGATAGCTCGTCAGTTTACCTTGAAATCAAGACGAGTGATTTTGCGGTGCACCGGACCATACCCGCGGTACACCGTATGAAAGGGTTTCTGCACTATTACTAGAGGACAAAGTTTATATCCGTTGGAGATAAAATAGATCCGTTAGATAGAAGCCTTTTGACCGTTGGAAGATATTTTCAGCTATATATTGAAGCTCATTCAAGACACAACTCAAGCCTTCCATCTACCAATCTTAAGAGCAATTAATATTATCATTCAAGAAGGTTTCAAAGGAGCATTCAAGTCATATTCATTCTCAAGCTACTTAGTTCATATCCACTCATTTAGGAGTTTAGTTACAAAGCTTTTATAAGCACCCCCAAACACTTTTCATTTCCTCTTAGTTCTTGTAATAGATTAAGAGAGTAGTGTGAGCATAGGTTTATGCTTGGTTCCTTGTGTTGGTGATAACACAAGTGTATTTCCTTCAAGGTTTTGAAGTGGTTGTAAAGGGTTTGTAATCTCACCCGGTTTAAGAGTTACGAAGATTAGTTGAGAATCTTGCAAATCCTAAGGAGGCTTCCTTAGGTAGTGGATGTAGGGAAACCGAACCACTATACATCGTTGTGTATCGTTTTCTATCCCTTCACTCTTTACATTTCCGCACTCTATATGCTTGATAAAATGTCTACATGAATAGTTTGATAATATTGTCTTTTAGGATTATCTAGTTATTAACTATTTAGTTTGCTAAAACAATAGGATTCAAATTAGCTTTTAATTTTATTTACTTGAAATAAAATTAGCCGATTAATTTCCATTGTCCTATTCAACCCCCCTTCTAGGACGCATATAGTATATCAAAATGATATACCAATGTTCAAATTATCTCCCATTATATATAAAAAGAACTTATATATAAATAAGGATATCAAGTAATATACATGTTATTTATTCATATCACCCATTTTAGAGCTTACTTTATGGGTTATTGATAATTTAGTAATAATTTTCACTCTATAGGTAATTGTAGTCTATGTATTGACAATTTAGGATCTTGTGCTCATGAGATTTATATTTTCAACTAATATGTAAGATTTAGGAAAAAGAAATCTAATTTTTTTTAACTTTACATTCATCTTTAAACATTAAAAATTTATCATTCTCATTTTTCAGCCATTACAACTTCATATATATATTCATTTTAAAATACTTAACTAATACAAATTCATATATTTTTCATCTCCCGTTATAAAAAACTCATATGGAAAATATCAAAACTTAATTGTGAAATACTGTTCACTATAGAGAACTCGAATAAAACTCAAATAACTAAAAATAAAAAATACAATTAAAAAGACATTCTTATGGCTTCGATGAAATTTTAAATAAATATAACAAATTAAAATAAAGCATACCAAATTTATATTACAATAATAGTGAAATATATATACAAGTAGGACTCAATATTAATCAACTTTAATACATTATGTTTTGATAAACATACACCCATATATTAACCCTTCAACATTTCGAGGACTCCATGCATAAAATAAACATTGTTAGTTGCATAGTGTCCATCATAGTATCATAAACACGAGGTTCCCTTAACAAAATCTTGTAACCTAAAAAACAAAATTCAAAAATAATGGAATGAATTAAGCATAGATAAGCTAGTGGATCTGATATATTACTTTGAATATTTGTTTGTCATTAAATGACTTTCCACTTGGTGCAATGTAATAAACTAGTTGTCAAATTGCTGGCAATATTTTCCCTTTATGTTAGGATTGTGAATAAACTAAAAAAAGAGTGGATTAAAAATTGGAAAGTCAAAAGTTTTGTTATCAAGAATAATTCTAAATGTACACCACATTATGGTGAGTTTATGTCGACTTGGGTAAAAATTTAGATATATTAGTCTTTTGAGATAAAGTATCTTATTATATATGTAATATCTTCTAAAGGTGGGACAATTACATATTTTGTTCTTGTTTTACTACAACAAAAAATGTCATAGCAAAAATTATGTCTTGACGGGAAACGATATATGTGAAAAATATTAGTTCAATATTGGATAATTCTCTTAGTTTTAACATTCTACCTAAAATATAAATCATTAACTATTCATTAAATTTTAATTGACAATAGATTGTTATTTATAAGTTATTTGTTATATTTCACAATATATATATAATATTTATGTATATATGTACATATATAACTTGATATATGTTTTTGCACAACTTTCATACTCATCCATACAAATTTTACTATTATTCACGTGATCTTCCCTGAAACTCTAATCATAATGCGACTGAGAACGTTTTCCTAAGACTCCTTAAAAACATGAGTGGTGCAAAATAAAATACATAACATCTATAATACTAAAGGTTTTATTCTCAAATCAAAGGGCATATTTTAAAACACATATTCTTTACCAAACTATGGTAGTTCTTGAAAGATTTTTTTTTGTTTATAATGATAACGCTTTTTTGAATTTATTTTTGGTATTTCTATTCAAATTTTAGATCCACACAATAATTTTGAATAGGATCATTTATATAGGTAGATATTAATCAACATTAGACATATAAATTATCAGATTTTTAATCATTTATTTCAATTCAAATATCAATATTACTTGGTCCCATAAAGGATGTCCCTTCTCTTTTTTATTCTTGAAAATAGTAAAAGTGAAATTTCAGTAATTTCAATTTGGGGTTATATTTCTATTTTGTTAGACGATGGTGTTAAAAAAATATTATGTGGAGTGGTTAACTAGATTGAATTTTGGTTAAGAGGTATGTGAACGTCGACTTTAATCGTAAATATATATCCATGTTAATCATTTCAACATTTTTGTATAGTAACTAATTACTTATTTATGTATATCAATCATGTTTCAGAGTATTTTATTTCCCTAAATTTTATATATCTTAGCAATAAATCTCAACAAATAGATGAAAGGTATGTTGATATTGAGTGTGTCAATGTCAATAAGTTTTTGTGATGTACCAAATACTTCACAAAATGATTCATGTATAGCTGTACCGGGAGTTTGACTTCCAACTGATGTTAGAGTTACAAACATGAAGAATGTTAAAGATCCCTAATAACCTCTTGGTTTTGTTATATGTGTTGAACTTCATTATGTCTTCACGTATCCGAGAAGAGATTATTCAATTTCCTCTGTGATGCACATACTCATATAAGTTACAATTTAGTTAATTTATGTCTGATAAATTTGTCAACCTAAATGGTTGTGCTAGTATATACATATATTTTCAAAAAACGAGGTTGAAGTTAACTCAACTCAAAACTCATAAGGGTAATTTTCTTGAATGTGCCAGTATATTTTGTCGCATTAAATGTTATCATTTTAAAAACTTTTAATTTAAATCTATTGTTTATTTATAACCTATGCCACAAAGGGATTTATATTAGTTGACATATGTAAATGTCATTTCAAAATTCATTATACCAATTGTGAACACATAAATAATTACAAAAAATCTAATATAATAAAATATAATAGATTAATTACTATGAAATTAGACCTTTTTTAAATAGTTTATTACCGTTTAATATTATCAACATAAAACTGAACTATAAAATACCACTACTAAAATCAATTGACCAAGAAAATAAAAAATATCGTAAGTTTAGCTAAATTACTTTTTATTAATAAAATAATGACAAAATCATCCAACATCTCTAATACAACTTAACATACATAATTGAAAAAATGGTTGAATTGGATTAATGTTTGAGCAAAGATAGACATTAATAACTATAAATTATAATTAAGCTTAATTTATTAAAACTAAACACATAATTGTGACTATGAAGTTTGATACCCCATAATTACTAATAGAATAATACAATATAAGAACCTTAGTGAAACAAACAAAAAAATCCAACATCAATTACAATGTTCAAGACCCTTATTGTACTATTACATTGTATAATTTCCACTCCAATGATCTATAATCCCATTTATACTAAAAAATCTTGAACTCTTTAAAAGTCAACAAGGGTTGTGGGTAGAAAATATAGGGATGGGATTTCAAAATTTGGAAGCATTATCCATATTCATGATGCCAAACAACCTAGGAGAATAAATTAAAAGTCTTTGTCTAGATAATTGTTCATTTCAATAATATCAAATAACATATACAACTCACATGTATGAACTCGGTTGAGATAACCAATGTGAAGCTCTTTTCTAAGAAGAGTAAATCCATTTAAGTTGTCATTCTAGAACAAGTGTGTCTTCTACGATACAAATCAAAGACTTGCTAATAAAAAAGACTTTCTAATAACAAATCAATTTCTTTTGCTCAGCGGGAAGAACATCTGCATTTGAAGGAGTACTAGATAAGGATAAAATGTCACATATTCCTAAAGTACGCCAATTGCAGCTAAAATGTAATATCTCTAACTAGCTCCATGTGATGACGAAGAAGTATGTATTTAAAGGATATCAATATTTAATATAAAGATGTACACCAGACTTATCCACTATGCTTCATATTTAATATACCCTCTTTTAATACTTCACAGATGACTGGTGGTGGAATAAATTTATAAGGGAAAGACTTTGTGTGAAAGAATGGTTTTCCAAAAAAGTATATTAGTTAATAGAGTGTAGCTAATGATCGAATCCTTCAGATATAGGTCCTAGGTTGATGGAAAGATAAATATATGTTCCTCCTCGTAAATTATTAGAAAAAAATCAATTAAAATATTTAATTTGTTAGGGATCGTACATGTTTCATGCTTTTTATGGCATAACATAAATAGAGATTCTTCATAACCGCATCACCAAATAAATTATCATGAAAAACTGTGGATTAAAACGATATACAAAAGTTCAAATTACCTCCAAAGATATATCAAAGGAAAAGTTATATATAAATAAGGATATCAAGTAATTTATATGTTTTTAATTCATATCACCTATTTTAGAGCTTATTTTTTGGGTTATTGACAATTTAGTGGCTTATGGACAACAATTTCTATTTTATAGGTAATTGTTACCTATTGAGAATTTAGGGGTGTGTATTCAATTAAGAGTTTGTTGGATTTTTTTGGATTTATAAAATTCCTAAATTTTACAAATTTTACAGATTATTTTAATTCTATGTAGAGTTTATAAGATTCTTTTGATTTCTATATAGAGTTTGACAGATTCTTATATTAAGATTTTAATGGATTTCAATAAATTTTAATTTTTTTTCTAAAAAAGATACAAATAAAAATGTTATAATATTTACTGATAGAATATTTAAATAGAATCTTCAAAAGAGCAGCTTAATAAGCGAGACAGTAGTGTGTTGTATATTTTTCTTTGAATATTTGCTTAATGGTTAGCATTGTGTGCAAGTTGGTTTGTGTTATTATAAATGATTAGATAAAAAATAGGTTGGTTGGCAATAAAGATTCCTTGAATTGTCAAGCTATGTTGGTTTTTTTTTCTAATTAGTTTTGTAAGTTTTAATACTGGTTTTTTTTTCTTTTCGACCACTATATTTGATCATGAAGTAATGTCACTACCATGATTACGTCAGAATAAGAAACATGAGATTCTGTACTAGTCAGAGTAATAGAATGTATACAATATAATTTTACAATTTCACAATATGGTTTTTTAATATTTGAACAACCTTTAGTCAAAATAATATAATGTACACAATATAATTTTACAATTTCACAATGCTAGTTTTTTAATATTTGAACAGCCTTGAATGACAATGACGACATGAACACAGATAAAAATATTTGAAATAATTATAAAATAGTTTATGAAATAAAATTATTTTTGTTATTATTTTTGTTTGGAGTTTATAAAATCTCTACTTCCGTGGAAGGATTTGTAAAAGTTTAGTTTATTTGTATTTAAACTCTAGACTCTTACAAAATTCAATGATTTGAAAAGTCCAATAACTATTGAATACCCCGAAATTTTAAAGGATTTAAAAGAATCTTGATTGAATACACCAAGATTTTAAAAGAGTTTTTAAAATCTTAATTGAATACACCCGGATTTTAAAAGAATTTTTAAAATCTTAATTGAATACACCTAGACTTTTAAAATCTAAAAAAATCCAACAGACTCCCAATTGAATACACCCCCTTAGTATCTTGTGCTTGTGGGATTTATATCTTTAATATCTAAGATTTAGGAAAAATAAATCAATTTTTTATCTTCACGTTCATCTTTAAACATTAAATATTTATCATACTTATTTTCAGCCATTACAACTTCATATATATTCATTTTAATATACTTAACTAATAATAATTCATATGTTTTTCATCTTCAGTTATAAAAAACACATATGGAAAATATTATAACATAATTGTCAAATACTTTTCATTATAGAGAATTTGAATAAAACTCAAATAACCAAAATAAAAAATACAATTACAAAAGACATTCTTATGGCTTCGATGAAATTTTAAATAAATATAACAAATTAAAATGAAACATGCCAAATTTATATTCCAATAACAGTGAAATAATATACAAGTATGACTCAATATTAATCAACTTTAATACATTATTTTTTGATAAAAGTACACCCATATATTCCTATGTAATAACATCAAAAATTTGAAGATTCATATCCTTAATAAGAAAACTTAAATGCACCCAAATATTAACCCTTCAACATTTCGAGGACTCCATGCATAATCAAATGAATTAAGCCTACATAAGCGGGTGGATCCTATATATTAATTTGAATATCCGTTTGTCATCAAGTGACTTTCCACTTGGTTCAATGTAATAAACTAGTTGTCAAATTGCTAAAAAGATTTTTCCCTTTATATTAGGATTGTGAAGTAACTACAAAAAAAGAGTAGATCACGAATTGGAAAGTCAAAAGTATTATTATTAAGATTAAATCCAATATACACAACATTATGGGGAGTTTATTTGGACTTGGGTCAAAATTTAGATATATTAGTCTTTCGAGATAAAGTATATTCTTATAATATATGTAATTTCTTCTGACGGTGAGACAATTAGATATTTTGTTCTTGTTTTAATAAATCAAAAATTTTGTAGCAACAATTAAGGCTTGACGAGGAAAGGATATATGTGGAAAATATTAGTTCAATATACTCTCAGTTTTAACATTCACCCTGAAATATGAATGATTAACTATTCATAAAATTTTAATAAACAGTATATTGTAATTTATAAGTTTTTTGTTACAATTCATAATATATATATATATATATATATATATATATATATATATATATGTATATATATATATATATAACTTGATATATGTTTTTGCACATCTTTCACACTCGTTCTCATTACTATTATTCACGTGGTCTTTCCTGAAACTCTAATCATAATGCGACTGAGAATGTTTTCCTAAGGCTCCTCAAAAAATTGAGTGGTGCAAAATAAAATACATGACACCTCTAATACTAAAGGTTTTATTCTCATTTTAAGGGCATATTCTAAAACACATTTTCTTTACCATACCATGGTAGTTCTTGAAAGACTTTTTTTGTTTATAAGGATAACCCTTTCATTGGATTTTCTTTGGTATTTGTATTTATATTCAAATTTTAGATCCACACAATAATTTGGATTATGAGAATATATATAGGTAGATATTACTTAATGTAGAATAATTTGGATGTGACTTACGTTTTTCATTCTTGAAATTAGAAAAATTGAAATTTCATTGATTTTGATTTGGGGTTATGTTTCTATTTTGTAATATAATGGTGTTAAAGTTATTATGTGGAGTGGGTAACTAGATTGGATTTTGGTTAAGATGTATGTGTATAAATAATAATAGATTTTATGGTCATTTTTCACTTTCTAACTTGAAAGATATAATGAGTAGTTAATGTTTTTATGTTTTTCAAATGTTTATTATTTATTTTGAGAATAAAAGGACAAAAATATATATACATCGGTAACAAGTGTGCATTACAAAGTTCGTCGCATTTAATGATTAATAAAAGTTGTTGGGTTGTGAGTTTTATTTTAAGGTAAAAGTGATATTCGTCTTAAGTAAATTAATAGACAATATAGTTAAATTGTTATATTTGGAAAGGCTGGACTTTTTTAGAAGAATGGTCCAATCAAGTTGTCTATTTAATTAGATAAAAACTAAACTATATTCTCCAAGGATAACTAAATAATAAACGAATTAATATATGAATTTCAAACACTAAAAGTTCCTTAATTAGAAACTCGTTCCTTCTTGTATTTACAAAATCATTTTGGTTAACCAGAATATTTAAATAACTAATATCACTATTTGTCTCATTTTTAACATCTTTAATGTCTAACGCTCACTAATATTGTTCTATTTTTGAAAGATAATTATATTGGGATATGGATATTGAATACATAAGAGAAAAAAAGGTTTCATTGCAGGGGTTTTTTACTGGTATATGTGTTTAAGGAATGAGGAAAGTTGGTTTAAACGGATAGTCAAGCTTTGGATAAAAAAAATTTCAAACATCAATGGAAGAGAAGCATTGAGTTTTAGGAGGTTATACGAGAGAGATAACGTGAAAAATCGAGGGATGCAAATTAGATTAATAATTTTATTTTATTGTTAAAGAATACAAAGCTCAATATTTGATCAATTCTTCACTTAATGGGTTAAGTATTATTTTTGTTAGGCGAAAGAATATTTATTTATAGAACTAACAGCTAACAATTTATCTTAGTGTAACGTTAATCATACTACATTCTAATAAATTCGTTAGTACTTTATCCACTCGACCAACTACGGATCTTTCTATAAACAAAATTTTATCAAAATAATATTGTTTAAAAATTTTGAAAAAATATTCTTTTACTAAATGGATATTATGAAATTGGTTGGGGTGTTCAATATATTACCTTACATATCCATGTTATTAATATATAATTCATTTAATATAACTTAACTAATTATATGGTCTTGATTTCAATAACCCAATCATCATATTTTTTAATATTAAGTAGAATTATGTTCATTAAACAAACAATATTAATTAAAACCTCACTATAAAAGAAAGTTTTATTAAATCCAATATTAAAAAAACCAATTACAAAGTAGTTGTAAAAGAAATATAATTTTTAGTTCATCTACATAAACCACATTACATGAACCTATATGTTGAACATCCACAATGAAGAGACATATTTAGTGGTGGGTTTAACATAGTGCAATGGACCGTGATGCAACGAATAGTTTTACAAAAACGTTTTTTTAAGATAAAAATTTAAGGAAGAAATATGTATGTCCCTTTTATAACTTTATAGAGGTATTACACATGAGTAAACTATTATATTAAGCTTTTTTTTCAAAAAGCCTATATTTCATTACAAAATTCAACGGTAAATAAATAAAAAGATACTTTACTATAGTTTAATAGTGGATAGGCCGCCCTCTAAGTCAGATATTATAAACACATCTATAATCGAACTTATTTGGAAATTATCTGTGATAATATGTATATTTTCAAAATGTGGATAGAGAAACCAACCCCTAGAAATTTATTATATAAAATCATCCTTTTTTACTCAATTAACTACTCTATATTCATTTATACCAATAAAACTGAATTAAATTCTAGGGACATCATTAACCATCTCAATGACATCCTGGTAAATAAGTTGGTTTGATAACTTAAATAAGTCCCTCCAATAAAACTATTGCAATACTTGGAGATTGGAGGGAACAAAATACATCCTACAAACAAACCATTACAGATTGCAAGGGCCTTTTCAATTATAGAGGGGTACAATCGGTATTGCATATATTTCCATATAATCATAATCCATACAAAGTATTCACACAATTCTTACTACTATCATATATATTGCATCAATATTAATTTCTATAAAACCCTACACATCAGGTCACCAAATGGCAAGATTTTCCTCTACATGGAGGTTAGGTAATAAGGCTCTCATTATAAGGAACTAATATATTTAGAATTTGGTAATTATATGATTTATTACAGTTCATATACCCGTGTTTCTAAAGTGACAAATATTCACGTGTAAAATGAAAAATTGAAAATGGTATTTTCAATACATTAGAATTCAACACTAAGAGTGTATTAATTACAGTTACCCCTTCACAACTAATATCAGATTAAACATAATTGATAGGCCTAAAATCTAAAATCAACTACACACATTTTTCATAACAACCCCATGCTTTAGCATGCTCTACACCCCACTCCCTTATGTATAGTTTTTAAAATGGTATTCTTCCTTACTAAAACATAATTATATTATTACTTAATGTCTTTCAAAATTTTAAAAATCTTCATTTAGGCCCCACAGGTTTACAAAAATCATATTACACTTTTATTTTCTTTTATGTTTAAAAATGTTTTTTAGTTGTTTATTATAAAAGATATATGTTAATTTGTATAATATAGAGACTTAAAAAATATTGATACAAAAAATATATAGGAACCTAAAATGTTTGCATATTTTAAGGACCTATAATACAATTCACCTAGAATTTTTCCAAATTTTAAAGGTTGTGAGTGATATAACAGGAGTGTGTAATACCGGTATATTGGTTTCATTTTGAAAAACATATACTTGGCCCATTTTGCATAACACAAGGACCAATCCAGCAATTAATCTTTCAGTTTTAATTTTAATGTTATCTTTTTATTTCTATTAGTAGTAATAAACTAAAATTATCTACATATTGAATCACACACATAGTAACCATACTCAAACAATTTAATATATTGAAAAATATATAAAATTAAAAATAATCACCAATAAAGGATCTAAGACATACCATGATAAATGTTTTTTTTTGAAATGTAATGATTAACGATCTTCTTATCTGTTTTAAAAATATGTGAAATAATTATACTATTAGTACCAATTAAAATATAAAACATTAATAAAACTTCAAATGATATATAAATTTTAATTAAGGTGCTAATTTAAGATAAAAGCTATTACCTTTTGATAATATAACCTAGAATATGACTCTACCTTCAAACCACCATAACTAGGAAAACATATGATTAACCTGCATTATCATAATTAATATTAGATTTGCACATCATATTAAAATTAATATTACATGGTATGTTATCTACAATAACTATCTCTACTTTCATTACACATTTTCTAAGTTTTTTTCCAGATTTAAAAATATACATAATCTTGTGTATCATCTTTCAACCTAAAATTGATTATCACAATTATGAATATATGTAGGATTTACTTGTAACCTAGTTTTCTTAATCATGACCTTAATCTAGTGACATTACAAGAACTCTAAAGTCTTTTATATAAATTGTACTGACCCGGAAAGTCAGAAAACCATATCTTGGACATCAATAGAACTCATGTAAGATATTTTATTCTTCAATTATTTATACAGTTTGATTGGAATGTGTATATACTATATGTTTTCATTGAGAATAAGATCTATGTTTTTAATGGGTTATATCCTCTTAGATCTGTTTGAGATTGGTTGATGCAATATCTTAAAAAGTACAACTATATCTTTGAAAAATATTTTTATTACAAGTGGATGTAGATCTTGTGAAGACCTAAGCAATTGTTTGTTGCTAATTGTTTTCTTGGAAATAAGGTGGATTATATCTGGTCGGTTGATAACAATACTAAAATTGACAAGTTGTTCGATTAGATATCTATGATGTTATTAAATGTTCAAGATTGCAATATGGATAGAAAATAGAATTTAAAATAACAATTTTGTAGTTGATGAAGATGGTGACTTACACCAGAGATCCGAACCTTTTGAGTGAGGGAGCTATGATGTGAAGGTTTTTGAGTGTTTGTATATGATAGTGGTTGGAGGAGATGGAATATTTATTAATTATGACACAAACATTTACTTAGTAAGGCTAAGTCCAAGGTCATGTTTATTAAGTTTTTTCAGAAGTTTTGGGTTTGGTGATAATTCATTGTCAATTAGTAGACTTATGGAATAATTATTTTGGGTTGTTTACATTGGGACAGTCCAATAGTTAATATAATAATCATTATAGATATAAAGATTATATTTTAAAAATGATAAGACTTCCATCCAATATTTGTCATATCATATCTATTGTATATTATAACAAAATAAATGTCATTAGATTAATTAGTTAGTAACTTTTGTAAGTTTAATACATGGGGTATGTGTGTTGATGTATTTGGTGTAAGTTTATCCAATATTGGATGGAAGAATTTTCCTTTTAATAAAGAGGTTTTCGGGTTTATTGCTTTAGTATAATAATGTTCATGGAAGATATATTTTCTCGATACTATGTTACTACGATTTTTTTAGGCATAACGAACAGTCACAGATTAAGGTTCTAATAATGTTTTCACAATTAAAGATCCTAATAATGTTACCTGTTTCAATGATCACAAGTCTTTTTCGATTATAATTTATGGCTTGGGTGAGGTATTATGTGTATATGGATAATATAAAGTGAACTTCAGCCCCTCTCCTCACCACTCACTCAACTCTTTTTGATGCATCACAAATATCTCCATTTTTCAATACAATTTCATTAACGATATTCTCAATTTTTCTCTTGTCAGATTTATTTTATTTTATTTCTTTTTTTATTTTCTCTCTTGAAGTCAAAGCAAAAAACTAAGTTTTTGTTTTATGGATTCATAATTGCTTTTTTTCTTTTTTCTTACTTTTGTTTTGATGAATCAAAAATAAATAAAATTATATGAATCGTAATACGGCACATAACAAAAAATATATCTAATTATTAATATTCCCATATTCAACAAATATTAAGTTAAACCCATAAATCCTAAACTAATTCTTTTCTAAGCATTAAGTAAAACATACATAAATATAAACATTATCTTTCTAAGTATGATATTTCTTTGTCTTTGTTTTCATAAAAAATAGGGTAATCAACATATGCAAACTATTCCTAATCAAATGTATACAACACATAGCCCAAGTAAAGAAGAAGCATATAGATAAAGATAGGATGATATTTCAAACAGAAGCATAAGATATAATAAAGAGCTTTATTCAAAAGAGAATACTAATTGATGAGCTTATATCTTGACTTATAATTCAAACAAAAAATGGTTAGTCAAACAAGAATAAAGGATAACAAAAACAGTAAAAACAAGGAATTAATAGAAAAATAAGAAACATCGTTCAAAAACCTAGTTAGAGACAAAAAAGAGATACACCACTTTCAATAAGTTTTAAAGGAGATAGCCGGATTTACGCAGGACATAATATAATGTTTGAAAAATTGGTATTCCGTTTCTGAACAATCCGATTTTTTCATGAATTCCTGAGGAATTTTAAAACTCACAATTTAAAAAACCAAGATTTCTAGAATGATATATTTTTAAGTAAATGAGTCATATGTACAAAGGGATTCTAAACCCCCAATAGTTTCGAAGAGGGGATTTATTCAATGAGATCCTTAGACTATTTAAAAAAACTAAAAATTAGACCAATTTTTTTTCAACAAGAATTTAAGCAATTAAAACAAATAGGATAATTAAGCGAATTGAATTTGTTGGCTCAAATGTGTCATAAAATAATGAATAATACAAACATATAATGCACCTAAAATGATGTCTCGTGTCATAAAATAATGAATAAGACAAAAATATGGAGATATCAAGACCCCCAACTCAAAGTTGTGTCGTCTCTACTGACTAAGAAATAAGAACATTAGGAAGTTTCTAAATATATTAGCTAAGTCACTTAACCCTAAACCCTTAACACTAACCACTAAACCCTAATGACTAATCCCTAATCAATAAACCCCAAACCCTAATAAAGAAAAGTTTGATCACGTGACGATTTTGGCTCGTTTGGATCATTCAAACACTCTGGTAACTGTTTTCAAGTATTTTGAATTTTTCGAGAGGGTTTTTGCTAACTTTTGCATTCTTTCTCAAAATGGGGAACATAACATATGTTTTTTTATTAAGCTGGGCTATCCAGGACCAACAGATCGCTTCGCCATCTGAAATCATCTGTTTTACGTTTCAAGAGTTATTTAATTGACTCTTAGGTCGTTTTAAGTTTTTAATTGTAGGGTTTCGTATATTGGGTCTGTTAGGGTTTTCCAACCGTAACACTGAACCCTAATTTCTAAATCTTTAACTTTAAAGCCCAAACCGTAAACACGAAACCCTAACACTATACCCTACACCTAATCCATCTTTAGACACCATAAATACTACTCCCTCCGTCCCAAAATTAATGTCCACATTACTAAAAATAGTGTCCCAAAATTATTGTCCACTTATAACACCAAAACACTTTTCTCCAACTTTTTCCACTATTGCCCTTATTAAAAAAATAAAATTTACATTTCCAATGCACATTTAAAATATCAAGACACTTTATGAAGGGTAAATATGTAAATAGTGTTTGTAATGATTAGGTTTCTTAATTTGTGTGAAAAGCAAAGTGGATATTATTTTTGGGACGGAGGGAGTAACCATAAACACTAACAATAAACCGTAACCAGAAACCCTAAACCCTAAACACTTAACCCTAAACCCTAAACACTAAACCCTAATGACTTATCCCTCTTCACTAAACCACAAACCCTAATGATGGAAAGGTTGATAATGTGAAGATTTTGGCTTGTTTGGATCGCTCAAACACTCTGATAACCGTTTTCAAGCATTTGAATTTCCAAGGAGGGTTTTCGCTAACTTTCGCATACTTTCTCATAATGGGGAACATAACATATCTTTTTTAATTACGTTGGGCCTTCCGGGACAAACAGGTCTTTTGCCTTCTAAAATCATCTATTTTATGTTTTGAGAGTTATTTAATGGACTTTTTGGTCAGTTTTAGTTTTTTATTGTAGGGTTTCATATTTTGGGTCAGTTAGGATTTTTCCAACCGTAAGATTGAATCCTGATTTCTAAATCTTTAACTCTAAACCCCAAACCATATACAGAAAACCCTAACGCTATACCCTACTCCTAATCCATCTCCATACACCATAAATACTAACAATAAACACTAAAAATAAACCGTAACCAGAAACCCTAAACCCTAAACACTTAACCCTAAACCCTTAACACTAACCACTAAACCCTAATGACTAATCCCTAATAAGTAAACCCCAAACCCTAACAATGAAAAGGTTGATAACGTGACGATTTTAGCTCGTTTGGATCGTTCAAACACTCTGGTAAACGTTTTCAAGTCTTTTGTATTTTCCGAGAGGGTTTTTGCTAACTTTTTCATTATTTCTCAAAATGGGGAACATAATGTTTTTTTATTACGTTGGGCTTTCCCGAACCAACAGATCGCTTCGCCATCTGAAATCATCTGTTTTACGTTTCAAGAGTTATTTAATTGACTCTTAGGTTGTTTTTAGTTTTTAATTGTAGGGTTTCATATTGTGGGTCCGTTAGGGTTTTCCCAACCGTAACACTGAACCCTAATTTCTAAATCTTTAACTTTAAAGCCCAAACCATAAACACGAAACCCTAACGATATACCCTACACCTAATCCATCTTTAGACACCATAAACACTAACAATAACCGTAACCGGAAACCCTAAACCCTAAACACTTAACCCTCTTTGGAATTGTGAAAATTGTTGTGAAAGATATTCAAAATACTCTTTGGAATAGAAGATTATTTAAGAGGAGTGTTGAGAATATGATATTAGTGTCAAGGTGGAAGGTTCATGGAGCACTCAAGGGAGAGGAGAAAGAAGAACAAGGAAGCTAGCTTGGAGCTTGGACCTAGATATAGAACATAGCAATTGTTGTATAGGGTTTAATTTCCTAGCAATGGTTGTATAAGTTGTTTCTTGTTTATTTTGGTTTTCATTTCATAATAGCAATAGTTGTATAGGTTGTTTGCAAGTTGATAGGTTTACTTTCTAGTAAATGTTGTATAGGGTTTGTTTTCTTAGCCATGCTTGTTTTTTAGTCAAAAACAAGTAGGGGATTGATTTGTACTCATCATTTTTGTGATATAAAATGGATTGTTTGATAAAAAAACACTTAACCCTAAACCCTAAACACTAAACCCTAATCACTTATCCCTCTTCACTACACCCCAAACCCTAACGATGGAAAGGTTGATAAGTTGAAGATTTTGGCTCATTTGGATCGCT
Organism: Nemophila menziesii; assembly: GCA_029959085.1. NCBI lineage: Eukaryota > Viridiplantae > Streptophyta > Magnoliopsida > Boraginales > Hydrophyllaceae > Nemophila > Nemophila menziesii. The sequence continues at coordinate 11,088,796 of JARWIR010000027.1, forward strand.
CAAACACTCTGATAACCGTTTTCAAACATTTTGAATTTCTCAGGAGGGTTTTTGCTAACTTTCGCATACTTTCTCTGAATGAGGAACATAACATATCTTTTTTTATTACGTTGGTCCTTCCGGGACCAACAGATCCCTTTGCTTTTCTTGGGGGTGTACGCGCTGCTGTTATTGGGGGTGGAGTTCACGAAGGAGACGGGCTTATTGCTTTTCTGTTTTACGAAATGGATAAGAGATTTACTAGGTAATAATTGGATAATAATTGGGCAATCTACATCTATATCCGGGATAAGATCAACATTTAATTTTGTGCAAAAATCAACTTCGAATTTTGCAAATTTACAAACACGGTCTGATTAATTTCTGAGGATTTTTTGCTCATTTCTTAACCAAATTTAGTGATTCTATTTTTGGTGTTTTTCTTTCTTCATTCCTGATTAAATGGCGGCCTCATAAGAAGTCTGGCAATAAGGGAATTAAAGATAGCGTTGAAAATAGTGAAGTTCCTGTGAAGTTTGCGCCTATAAAAGGCAAGTATGTTCCTGCTACACCTATAATAAAGGTGAGTAACAACTTTTCTGCATCTAAACAAAGTAATTTGATGAATGAAAGAATGGAGGAATGTGGCAGTTACGATTCTAGTAGGAAGGATAGTGTTTCTTATAGTGAGGGCAAAGTGCTTGATGAAAGTCCTATGAGAGGGACAGAAACTGAAACAGGGGATTTAATGAACCAAACCTTAAATTGCTCCAGTGAAAGCATCAAATCTACTCAGGCTATTGATTGTAGAATAGTTGAGGGCATGAACGAACAAGATGGGGCCCTATCTGAGGGTGAGGCTCTGATTTCCCTCGAGAGAAAGAGCTTTGATGTTTGTCACAGAGAGGATTACTCCATTCTTGGTACAGAAGTTGGATAAAATTTTCTACCAAATGAAAGTACCCTCTTGGGAGTAGCACAAGGTCGGATAATGTGGAGGAATGTGAGGTGGAAATAGTTGAAAAGAACAATGGAAAACAAGGTGTTTGGACTAAGTTTTTTAAGAAGAAGGTTGATCAAGAATTGAAGCTCAAATACTTTGCTCCTAGTTCAGTAGAGGAATAAATCATGGTAAAACCTCCAAGGAATATAGTGAAAAGTGAAGCTCCTGAGTATCACATGGTTAGAGGTATGGTGAATGTACAATGTAAGAATTGTGGTCCTGTGGAGATAAAATCAACTGACATGGATGTATATCTATTCAAGTTTCAAAGTGAACAAGAGTGTAACAATATTTTGGAAAATGATACTAAGAAAGTGGGAATAAAATATGAAATTTGAGGAGCTTGATATGACTAAGGTCCCCTTCATGGGTCAAATTGAGGAAGGTACCTTTGCAATTTTGGACAAATGATGGCTTGAGCTACATATATAGTGCCTTAGGAATCCCAATTCAAATGGATCCTATTACTAAGTCAAGGAATAGGTTAATTTTTGCTAGAGATTGTGTGGAGGTTGATATAACAAAAGAGCTTCTTAAAAGGGTTAAAGTGGATCTTGAAGAGGATGGAATTCATGTGGTGGAAGCTTATTATGAATGGTTACCTCCAAGGTGTTCAGATTGTAAAGTCTTGGGGCATAAGGATATTAATTGTAGTCAAGGCAAAAAATAAGCAATAAAGGAGAAACAAAAAGCTAATTACCAAGTTAAACCTAATCATGTTAATCACCAAGCTAATCAATACAAGTTTCAAAGGAAGGTAGAAGAATGGAGAGTTGTGCAAAAGAAGCAATAGGAGAAAAAGGATAATGAAGTTCAAAGTCCTAACATTAATACCACAACTACAACTCCACCAAAGAATGTGGGAAGTAATAGTGTAAAATGAAAAGAAAAAACCCCTAACACACCTAGAGAAAGTGCTTGAAATTCTAATATCTTTGAAGGAGAGTTAAGTAACTCTTTTTGTGCTCTAAACAAGGCAAATGAATATATTGAAGATGCTTTGAATATGTTTATGGGAAGTACCCATAGGGAAGGAAAAACTCCTGACCTTAATGATTGTTAGCTCTTGGAATGTTAGAGGTTTAAATCTAAGCCTCAAACAAAAAGAAGTTATTCATGTTATACAGGATAAGAAGATTGATCTTACTAGTTTGTTGGAAACTAAAATGACTTTACAAAGTTATACTAAGTTTCATAATACTTATTTGAGCAATTTGGGAATTATTACTAATCATGATAAGGATGATAGGGGTAGAATCTGCATCAAGTGGAATAAGAAGGTTTTGAATGTTAGGTGTCTTGATTCAACTAGCCAAGCTATTTTTCTTGAGGTGTATGATATATATAATAAGAAAACATTCAATTTTATAATGGTTTATGCTGATAATGATGAAGATAAAATGGTAATTCTTTGGGAAACACTTAGTGAATGGATGATTACTATTGGGTCCTCTCCTTGTATTTGGTGTGGTGATTATAATGAAATCACTAGAGTTGAGGAAAGAATGGGATGTACTAGCCTTCATAAGAGCTCACATGAATTTGAGGAATGTATTAATGACAATGGAATGGTGGAGCATCCTAGTCAAGGATGTTATTACACTTGGACTAATAGAAGAATTGATGGGTTTGTATCTAGTGAAATTGATAAGAATTTCATAAATGATGCTTGGTTCACTTGCTTCAAGTCTCATTTAATGGTTGAAGCTCCTGGAATTTCTGATCACTCAAACCTTATTCTCAAAATTCAGGGGAGTCCTAATCCTAAACCTTCATCTTTTAAGTTTTTTAATGTTTGGATTGATCATGAACAATTTCTGCCTTCGATTAAAAAGGTGTGGAAAAGTGATTTTAGGGGAAGTATGATGTTTAAAGTGGTGAATAAACTGAAGGAAGTAAAAAAAGCTTTAAAGATATTCAATAGGCAGTATTTTTATCACTCCACTGAGGAGATTATGAAACTTAAGGAGGAGCTTAAGAAGGTTCAAATTAGTGTTATGAATGGTGATCAAACCTTGCTCACTATTGAGAAGGAGCTAAAGGATAAACTCATGCACCTTTAAGACATTAAAGAAGAGATGTTAAAGCAAAAATCTATGATTACTTGGGCTCAAAAAGGAGATTGTAGCACTGCCCTTTATCACAAAAGTATCAAGGCTAAAATCACTCAAAATCGAGTATCTTCTATTGTGAGGTTTAGTGTTTAGTGTTTAGGGTTTAGGGTTAAGTGTTTAGGGTTTAGGGTTTCGGGTTACAGTTTATTTTTAGTGTTTATGGTTAGTATTTATGGTTTCTGGAGATGGATTGGGTGTAGGGTATAGGGTTAGGTTTCCGTGTTAATGGTTTGGGCTTAAAAGTTAAAGATTTAGAAATTAGGGTTAGATTTTACGTTTGGAAAAACCCTGGCGGACCAAAAATACGAAACCCTACAATTAAAAACTAAAAATGAGCTAAAAGTCAATTAAATAACTCTCAAAACGTACAACAGATGATTTTAGATAGCGAAGCGATCTATTGATCTCGGAAGGCCCAACGTAATCAAAAAACTTATGTTATGTTCCCCATTCTGAGAAAGTATGCGAAAGTTAGCAAAAACTCTCTCGAGAAATTCAAAATACTTGAAAACGGTTATCAAAGTGTTTGAACGACCCAAACAAGCCAAAATATTCACGTTATCAACCTTTTCATTGTTAGGGTTTGGGGTTTATTGATTAGGGATTAGTCATTAGAGTTTAGTGTTTAGTGTTAACGGTTTAGGGTTAAGTATTTAGTGTTTAGGGTTTAATTTTTCTGGTTACGGTTTATTGTTAGAGTTTATGGTTAGTATTTATGGTGTCTGGAGATGGATTAGGTGTAGGGTATAGTGTTAGGGTTTTGTGTTTATGGTTTGGGCTTTGAAGTTATATATTTAAAAATTAGGGTTCAATGCTACGGTTGGGAAAACCCTAACTGATCCAAAATACGAAACCCTACGATAAAAAACTAAAAACGACCTAAAATTTAATTAAATAACTCTCAAAATGTACAACAGATTATTTTAGATGGCGAAGTGGTTTGTTGGTCCCGGAAGGCCCAACGTAATCGAAAGACTTATGTTATGTTCCCCATTTTGAGAAAGTATGCGAAAGTTAGCAAAAACCCTCTCGGGAAATTCAAAATACTTGAAAACGGTTAACAGAGTGTTTGAGCGACCCAAACGAGCCAAAATCTTCACGTTTTCAACCTTCTCATTGTTAGGGTTTGGGGTTTATTGACTAGGGATTAGTCATTAGAGTTTAGTGTTTAGTGTTAAGGGTTAAGGGTTAAGTATTTAGGGTTTAGGGTTTCTGGTTACGGTTTATTGTTAATGTTTATGTTTAGTATTTATGGTGTCTAAAGATGGATTAGGTGTAGGGGTACAGTGTTAGGGTTTTGTGTTTATGGTTTGGGCTTTAAAGTTAAATATTTAGAAATTAGGGGTCAATGTTATGGTCGGGAAAACCCTAACGGATCCAAAATACGAAAACCTACAATAAAAGACTAAAAATGACCTAAAGTTAATTAAACAAATCTCAAAATGTCCGACAGATGATTTAGATGGCGAAGCGATCTCTTGGTCCCGGAAGTCCCAACGTACTCAAAAACATATAATATGTGCCCTATTCTGAGAAATGTTTAAAACTTAGCAAAAACTCTCCCGAGAAATTAAAAAATCTTGAAAACAGTTATCAAAGTGTATGAACAATCCAAAAGAGAAAAAATCTTCACGTTATCAACCTTTCCATTGTTAGGGTTTGGGGTTTAGTGATTAGCGATTAGTCATTAGGGTTTAGTGTTTAGTGTTTAGGGTTTAGGGTTAAGTGTTTAGGGTTTAGGGTTTCTGGTTACGATTTATTGTTAGTGTTTATGGTTAGTATTTATGGTGTATGTAGATGGATTGGGTGTAGGGTATCAGGTTAGGGTGTTGTGTTTATGGTTTGGGATTAAAATTTAAAGATTTAGAAATTAGGGTTCAATGTTACGTTTGCGAGAACCCTAAAGGACCCAAAATATGAAACCCTACGATAAAAAACTTAAAATAACCTAAAAGTAAATTAAACAACTCTCGAAACGTAAAACAGATGATTTTAGATGGAAAAGTGATCTGTTGGTCCCGGAAGGCCCAACGTAATCAAAACAACATATGTCATGTTCCCCATTTTGAGAAAGTATGTGAAAGTTAGCAAAACTCTCTCGGGAAATTCAAAATACTTGAAAACGGTTATCAGAGTGTTTTGAACGATCTAAACGAGTCGAAATCTTCACGTTATCAACCTTTTCATTGTTGGGGTTTTGGGTTTATTGATTAGGGATTAGTCGTTAGGGTTTAGTGTTTAGTGTTAAGGGATTAGGGTTTTGGGTTTTTGGTTACAGGTTATTGTTAGAGTTTATGGTGTCTAGAGATGGAGTAGGTATAGGATATAGTGTTAGGGTTTTGTGTTTATGATTTGGGCTTTTAAGTTAAATATTTAGAAATTAGGGTTCAATTTTACGGTTGGGAAAACCCTAACGGACCCAAAATACAAAACCCTAAAATAAAAAACTAAAAACGACCTAAAAGTCAATTAAATAATTCTCAAAACGTACTACAAATGATTTTAGATGGCGAAGCGATCTGTTGGTCCCGGAAGGCCCGTAATCAAAAAAACATATGTAATGTTCCCCATTTTAAGAAAGTATGCGAAAGTTAGCAAAAACCCTCTCGGGAAATTCAAAATACTTTAAAACGGTTATCGGAGTGTTTGAACGACCCAAACGAGCCAAAAACTTTATGTTATCAACCTTTTCATTGTTAGGGTTTGGGGTTTATTGATTAGGATTAATCATTAGGGTTTAGGGTTAAGTGTTTTTTTTATCAAACAAACCATTTTATTTCATCACAAAATGATTAGTACAAATCAATCCCCTACTTGTTTTTTGACTCAAAAAACAAGCAGGGCTAGAAAAAGCAACCCTATACACTAATTACTAGGAAAGTAAACCTATCAATTAGTAGGGTTAAGTGTTTAGGGTTTAGGGTTTCTGTTTATGGTTTATTGTTAGTGTTTATGGTTAGTATTTATGGTGTCTGGAGATGGACTGAGTGTAGGGTATTGGGTTAGGGTTTTGTGTTTATGGTTTGGGCTTAACAGTTAAAGATTTAGAAATTAGCGTTCAATTTTACGTTTGGGAAAACCCTAACGGACCCAAAATACAAAACCCTAAAATAAAACACAAAAAACGACCTAAAAGTCAATTAAATAACTCTCAAAACGTACTACAAATGATTTTAGATGGCGAAGCGATCGGTTGGTTCCGGAAGGCCCAACGTAATCAAAAAACATATGTTATGTTCCCCATTTTAAGAAAGTATGCGAAAGTTAGCAAAAACCCTCTCGGGAAATTCAAAATACTTGAAAACGGTTATATGAGTGTTTGAACGACCCAAACGAGCCAAAAACTTCATGTTATCAACCTTTTCATTGTTAGGGTTTGGGGTTTATTGATTAGGGATTAATCATTAGGGTCTAGTGTTTAGTGTTAAAGGTTTAGTGTTGAGGGTTTCTAGTTACGGTTTATTGTTAGTGTTTATGGTTAGTATTTATGGTGTTTGGAGATGGATTACAAATATAGTGTTAGGGTTTTTTTTATACAGTTTGGGCTTTGAAGTTAATTATTTTGAATTTAGGGTTCAATGCTACGGTTGTGAAAACCCTAATGGACCCAAAATACGAAACCCTGCAATAAAAAACTAAAAACGAACTAAAAGTCAATTAAATAACTCTCAAAATGTACAACAGATGATTTTAGATGGCGATGCGATCTGTTGGTCTCGGAAGTCACAACGTACTCAAAAAACATATATTATGTGCGCTATTCCGAGAAAGTATTCGAAAGTTAGCAAGAACCCTCTTGGGAAATTCAAAAATCTTGAAACGGTTATCAGAGTGTATGAACAATCCAAACGAGCCAAAACCTTCACGTTATCAACCTTTCCATTGTTAGTGTTTGGGGTTTAGTGATTAGCGATTAGTAATTAGGGTTTAGTGTTTAGTGTTTAGGGTTTAGGGTTTCTGGTTACAGTTTATTGTTAGAGTTTATGGTTACTATTTATAGTGTCTGGAGATGGATCATGTGTAGGGTATATTGTTAGGGTTTTGTGTTTATGATTTGGGCTTTAAAGTTAAATATTAGAAATTAGGGTTCAATGTTATGGTTGGGAAAACCCTAACGGGCCCGAAATACGAAATGCTACAATAAAAAACTAAAAACGACCTAAAAGTCAATTAAATAACTCTCAAAACGTACAACTGATGATTTTAGATGGCGAAGCGATTTGTTTGTCCCGGAAGGCCCAACGTAATCAAAAAACATATGTTATGTTCCCCATTTTGAAAAAGTATGTGAAAGTTAGCAAAATCCCTCTCGGGAAGTTTTTAATACTTGAAAACGGCTATCAGAGTGTTTGAACGACCCAAACGAGCCAAAATCTTCGCGTTATCAATCTTTTCATTGTTCGGGTTTCGGGTTTATTGATTAGGGATTAGTCATTAGGCTTTAGTGTTTAGTGTTAAGGGTTTCTGGATACGGTTTATTGTTAGAGTTTATGGTTAGACTTTATTGTTAGTATTTATGGTGTTTGGAGATGGATTAGGTGTAGGGTATAGTGTTAGGGTTTTGTAATTATGGTTTGGGATTTGAAGTTAAATATTTAGAAATTAGGGTTCAATGCAGTTGGAAAACCCTAACGGACCCAAAATACGAAACCTTACAATAAAAAACTAAAAGTCAATTAAATAACTCTCAAATCGTACAACAGGTGATTTTAGATGGCGAAACGATCTGCTGGTCACGGAAGTCCCAACGTACTCAAAAAACATATATTATGTGCCCTATTCTGAGAAAGTATTCGAAAGTTAGCAAAAACCCTCCTCGGAAATTAAAAAATATTAAAACGGTTATCATAGTCTATGAACAATCCAAACGAGCCAAAATCTTCACGTTATCTACCTTTCCATTGTTAGGGTTTGGGGTTTAGTAATTAGCGATTAGTCATTAGGGTTTAGGGTTAAATGTTTAGGGTTTCTGTTTGCGTTTTACTGTTTGTGTTTATGGTTAGTATATATGGTGTCTAGAGACGGATTGGGTGTAGGTTATAGTGTTAGGGTTTTGTGTTTATGGTTTGGGCTTTAAAGTTAAAGATTTAGAAATTAGGGTTCAATTTTACATTTGGGAAAACCCTTACAGACCCAAAATACGAAAACCTACAATAAAAAACAAAAAATAAGCTAAAAGTCAATTATACAACTCTCAAAACGTACAACTGAAAATTTTAGATGACAAATCGATCTGTTGGTCCCGGAAAGCCCAACGTAATAAAAAACTTACGTTGTGTTCCCCATTTTGAGAGTGTATACGAAAGTTAGCAAAAACCCTCTCAAGAAATTCAAAATACTTGAAAACGGTTATTAGAGTGTATGAAGAATCCAAACAAGCCAAAATCTTCACATTATCAACCTTTCCATTGTTAGGGTTTGGGGTTTAGTGATTAGCGATTATCATTAGGGTTTAGTGTTTAGGGTTTAGGGTTTCTGGTTACGGTTTATTGTTAGTGTTTATGGTTAGTATTTATGGTGTCCGGAGATGGATTGGGTGTAGAGTATAGGGTTAGGGTGTTCTGTTTATGGTTTGGGCTTAAAAGTTAAAGATTTAGAAATTAGCGTTCAGTGTTACGTTTGGGAAAACCCTAAAGGTCCTAAAATATGAAACTCTACGATAAAAAACTAAAAACGACCTAAAAGTTAATTAAATAACTCTTGAAATATAAAACAGATGATTTTAGATGTAAAAGAGATTTGTTGGTCTTGGCATTCCCAACGTAATAAAAAAACATATGTTACGTTCCCCATTTTGAGAAAGTATGTGAAACTTAGCAAAAACCCTCTCGGGAAATTCAAAATACTTGAAAACGATTATCAGAGTGTTTGAACTATCCAAACGAGCCAAAATCTGAACGTTATTACCATTTCATTGCTAGGGTTTGGGGTTTATTGATTAGGGATTAGTCATTAGGGTTTAGTGTTTAGTGTTAAGGGTTTAGGGTTTAGGGTTTCTGGTTACGGTTTATTGTTAGAGTTTATGTTTAGTATTTATGGTTAGAGTTTATGGTTAGTATCTAGTAGGAAGCTTACCCCTTCTAACATTGAGAATACAACTCAATTCATCATGAAGTTCTTTGTTACACCCTTCTATATAAAGCTCACTTTTTTCAGGACTAATTTTGAGGCTAGAAAGTCTAGAGAAGAGATCAATGCCTTGTTTTAGCCTCATGGCAGAAACTTTATCTCCATTAAAGAACACTAAGCAATCATCAGCAAATATAAGATGACTCAATCCTATTCTAAGACAATTAGGGTGGTAGGTTAAAGCTTTAGTTTGAGCTACTTTATCAAGAATGTCAGTAAATCCTTGCATACATATAACAAATAGATAAGGAGATAGAGGATCACCTTGCCTTAAACCTCTTTCTCCTTTAAATAAACCACACACACTTCCATTAATACACAAAGAGAAGATAGGTGTAGAGATGCACATATTAATCCAAGATATGAACTTATCATGAAATCCAATTAATGAAGCAATTTAATAAGATACCTCCAATTAATTGTATCAAAAGCTTTTTGAAGATCAAGGTTTAGTGTACATCTTGCACTCAAGTCTTTCCTATCAAGCCTGCCATAACACTTTGTGCCACTAAAATGTTATCAGAAATACTTCTTCCTCCCACAACAGCAGCCTGGTTTTTAGATATAAGTTCTACAAGACTTTTTTCATCCTATTTGCAATGATTTCAGATATAGCTTTATATAAGATGTTACAACAAGCTATATGCCTAAAGCTTTTCACTGAAGTAGGATTCTCGACCTTAGGAATTAGGACAAGATTTGTAGCATTAATTTGCTTCGAGATGTTCCCATTTCTAAAAGTTTCTTTTATAGCATTACATATATCATTCCCAACAATACTCCAAGTAGCTTTGAAGAAAGCACTAGTAAAACCATCTGGCCCAGGAGACTTTGAGCTATCTATAGTGAATATAGCTTCTTCAACCTCTTTATTAGTAATGTCCTTCACATATCTTTAGCCTCCTCATGACTAATAGCTCTATCAACAAGTTTTTTTAAGCAATTAGAGCTAACACTTTCTTCTTGTGCATCCTTAGTACCAATTAAACTAGTGTAATACTTAAAAAATACATCTTGAATGGATTCCTCTTCAACAATAATATCACCATTTTCAGTCACAATAGAAGCAACTCGGTTTTGAGTAATTCTTGCCTTGATACTCTTATGATAAAGAGCTGAGCTACAATCACCTTTTTGAGCCAAAGTAATCCCAGATTTTTGCTTTGGGTTTAGTGTTTAGTGTTTATGGTTAGTATTTATAGTGTCTGGAGATGGATTGGGTGTAGGGTATAGGGTTAAGGTTTTGTGTTTATAATTTGGGCTTAACAGTTAAAGATTTAGAAATCCGGGTTCAATATTATGTTTGGGAAAACCCTAACGGACCCAAAATACGAAACCCTACAATAAAAAACTTAAAACGACCTAAAAGTCAATTAAATAACTCTCAAAATGTACAACAGATGATTTTAGATGGAGAAGCGATATGTTGGTCCCGGAAGGCCCAACATAATAAAAAAACATATGTTTTGTTCCCCATTTTGAGAAAGTATGCGAAAGTTAGCAAAAACCCTCTCGGTAAATTCAAAATACTTGAAAACGGTTATCAGAGTGTTTGAACGACCTAAACGAGCCAAAATCTTCACGTTATCAACCTTTTCATTGTTAGGGTTGGGGGTTTATTGATTAGGGATTAGCCATTACTGTTTAGTGTTTAGTGTTAAGGGTTTAGTGTTAAGTATTTAGGGTTTAGGGTTTCTGGTTACGGTTTAGTGTTAGAGTTTATGGTTAGTATTTATGGTGTATGGAGATGGATTAGGTGTAGGGTATAGTGTTATGGTTTTGTGTTTATGGTTTGCTTAACAATTAAGTATTTAGAAATTAGGGTTCAATGTTAGGGTTAGAAAACCCTAACGGAGCCAAAATACGAAACCCTACAATAAAAAACTAAAAACGACCTAAAAGTCAATTAAATAACTTACAAAACACATAACAGATGATTTTAGATGGCGAAGCGATCTGTTGGTCCTGGAAGGCCCAACGTAATCAAAAAACATATTTTATGTTCCCCATTTTAAGAAAGTATTCGAAAGTTAGCAAAAACTCTCCCATGAAATTCAAAAACCTTGAAAACGGTTATCACAGTGTATGAACGACCCAAACGAGCCAAAATTTTCACGTTATAAACCTTTTCATTGTTAGGGTTTGGGTTTTATTGATTAGGGATTAGTCATTAGGGTTTAGTGTTTAGTGTTAAGGGTTTAGGGTTAAGTATTTAAGGGCTTAGGGTTTCTGGTTACGATTTATTGTTAGAGTTTATGGTCAGTATTTCTGATGTCTGGAGATGGATTAGGTGTAGGGTATAGTGTTATGGTTTGGGCTTTGAATTTAAATATTTAGAAATTAGTGTTTAATGTTACGGTTGGTAAAACCCTAACAGCCCCAAAATACTATACCCTACAAACGACCTAAAAGTCAATTAAATAACTCTCAAAGCCTACAACAAATGATTTTAGATGGCGAAGCGATCTATTGGTCCCGGAAGTCCCAACGTACTCAAAAAACATATATTATGTGCCCTATTCTGAGAAAGTATTCATAAATTAGCAAAACCCTCCCGGGAAATTCAAAAACCTTTAAAACGGTTATCAGAGTGTATAAACAATCCAAACGAGCCGAAATCTTCACGTTATCAACCTTTCCATTGTTAGGGTTTGGGGTTTAGTGATTAGCGATTAGTCATTAGGGTTTAGTGTTTAGTGTTTAGGGTTTAGGGTTACGGTTTATTGTTAGTGTTTATGGTTAGTATTTATGGTGTCTGGAGATGGATTGGGTGGAAGGTATAGGGTTAGGGTTTTGTGTTTATGGTTTGGGCTTAAAAGTTAAATATTTAGAAATTAAGGTTGAATGTTACGATTGGGAAACCCCTAATGGACCCAAAATAAGAAACCCTACAATAAAAAACTTAAACGACCTAAAAGTAGATTAAATATTTCTCGAAACGTAAAACAGATGATTTTAGATAGCGAAGCGACCTGTTGGTCACAGAAGGCCCAACGTAATCAAAAACATATGTTATGTTCCCCATTTTGAGAAAGTATGTGAAAGTAAGCAAAAACCCTCTTGGGAAATTCAAAATACTGTAAAACGGTTATCAGAGTGTTTGAACGATCCAAACGAGCCAAAATCTTCACGTTTTCAACCTTTTCATTTTTATGGTTTGGGTGTATTGATTAGGGCTTAGTCATTAGGGTTTAGTTTTAGTGTTAATGGTTTAGGGTTAAGTTTTTAGGGTTTAGGGTTTCTAGTTACGGTTTATCGTTAGAGTTTATGGTTAGTATTTATAATGTCTGGAGATGGACTAGGTGTAGGGTATAGTGTTAGGGTTTTGTGTTTATGGTGTGGGATATGAATTTGACTATTTAGAAATTAGGGTTCAATGTTACGGTTGGGAAAACCCTAACAGACCCAAAATACAATACCCTATAATACAAAACTAAAAACGACTTAAAAGTCAATTGAACAACTCTCAAAACATAGAACAGATGATTTTAGATGGTGAAGCGATCGGTTGGTCCTGGAAGTCCCAACGTACTCAAAAAACATATTTTAGCAAAAACACTCCCGGGAAATTCAAAAATCTTGAAAACGGTTATCAGAGTGTATGAACAATCCAAACGAGCCAAAATCTTTACGTTATCAACCTTTCCATTGTTAGGGTTTTGGGTTTAGTTATTAGCGATTAGTCATTAGGTTTTAGTGTTAAGTGTTTAGGGTTTAGGATTAAATGTTTAGGATATTGGGTTTCTGGTTACGGTTTATAGTTAGTGTTTATGGCTAGTAATGGTGTCTGGAGATGGATTGGGTGTAGGGTATTGGGTTAGGGTTTTGTGTTTATGGTTCGGGCTTAAAAGCTAAAGATTTAGAAATTTGGGTTCAGTGTTACGTTTGGGAAAACCCTAAAGGACCCAAAATACGAAACCCTATAGTAAAAAACTAAAAACGACCTAAAAGTCAATTAAATATCTCTTGAAACGTAAAACAGATGATTTTAGATGGCGAAGCGATCTGTTGGTCCCGGAAGGCTAAACGTAATAAAAAAAGATAAGTTATGTTCCCCATTCTGAGAATGTATGCGAAAGTTAGCTAAAAACCTCCTGGTAAATTCAAAATACTTGAAAATGTTTATAAGAGTGTTTGAGTGACCCAAACGAGCCAAAATCTTCACGTTATTAACCTTTCCATTGTTAGGGTTTGAGGTTTGGTGATTAGGGATTAGTTATTAAGATATGGTGTTTAGAGTTTAGGGTTTAGGGTTAAGTGTTTAGGGTTTAGGGTTTCTGGTTACGGTATATTGTTAGTGTATTGTGTCTGGAGATGAATTAGGTGTAGGGTATAGTTTTAGGCTTTTGTGTTTATGGTTTGGGCTTAAAAGTTAAAGATTTAGAAATTAGGGTTCAATGTTACGGTTGGGAAAACCCTAACTGACCCAAAATACGAAACCCTACAATAATAAACTACAAATAACCTAAAAGTCAATTAAATAACTCTCAAAACGTAAAACAGATGATTTTAGATGGCAAAGCGTTCTGTTGGTCCCAGAAGGCCCAACGTACTTAATAAACATACATTATGCGTCCCATTCTGAAAAAGTATGCGAAAGTTAGCAAAAACACCACCCAAAAAATTCAAAAATTATGAAAACGTTTATCAGAGTGTTTGAACAATCCAAACGAGCCAAAATCTTCACGTTATCAACCTTTTCATTCTTAGGGTTCGGGATTTATTGATTGGGGATTAGTCATTAGGGTTTAGTGTTTAGTGTTTAGGGTTTAGGGTTAAGTGCTTAAGGTTTAAGGTTTATGGTTACGGTTTATTGTTAGTGTTTATGGTTGGTATCTATGGTGTCTGGAGATGGATTAGGTATAGGATTACGGTTTTGTGTTTACAGTTTGGGCTTAAAAGTTAAAGATTTAGAAATTATGGTTCAATGTTACGGGTGGGAAAACCCTAACAAACCAAAAATACGGAACCCCACAGTAAAAAACTAAAAACGACTAAAAGTAAATTAAATAACTCTCAAAACGTACAACAGATAATTTTAGTTTGCGAAGTGATACGTGGTCCTGGAAGTCCCAACGTACTCAAAAAACATATATTATGTTCCCCATTCTGAGAAAGTATGCGAAAGTTAGCAAAAACCCACTCGGTAAATTCAAAATACTTGAAAACGGTTATCAAAGTGTTTGAACAATCCAAACGAGCCAAAATCATCACGTTATAAACCTTTCCATTGGTAGGGTTTGGGGTTTAGTGATTAGCGATTAGTCATAAGGGTTTAGTGTTTCTGGTTACGGTTTATTGTTAGTGTTTATGGTTTGTATTTATGGTGTATGGTGATGGATTAGGTGTAGGGTATAGGGTTAGGGTTTTGTGTTTATGGTTTGGGGTTTAAATTTAAAAATTTAGAAATTAGGGTTCAATGTTATGGTTGGGAAAACCCTAATGGACCCAAAATATGAAACCCTAAAATAAAAAACTAAAAACGTCCTAAAAGTCTATTAAATGACTCTCAAAACATAAAATAGATGATTTTAGATGACGAAGTGATATGTTGGTCCCGTAAGGCTAAACGTAATAAAAAAAGATAAGTTATGTTCCCCATTTTGAGAAAGTATGCGAATGTTAGCTAAAACCCTCCTGGTAAATTCAAAATACTTGAAAATGGTTATCAGAGTGTTTGAGTGATCCAAACGAGCCAAACCTTTCCATTGTTAGGGTTTGGGGTTTGGTGATTAGATATTAGTTATTAGGGTATGGTGTTTAGTGTTTATGGTTTAGGGTTAAGTGTTTAGGGCTTAGGTTTTAGTGTTTTTGGTTACGGTTTATTGTTAGTGTATGGTGTCTAGAGATGGATTAGGTGTAGGTTATAGTTTTGTGTTTATGGTTTCGGCTTAAAAGTTAAAGATTTAGAAATTAGGGTTCAATGTTACGGTTGTGAAAACCCTAACTGACCCAAAATACGAAACCCTACAATAAAAAACTAAAAATGACCTAAAGGTAAATTAAATAACTCTCAAAACCTAAAACAAATGATTTTAGATGGCAAAGCGATCTGTTGGTACCGGAAGGCCCAACGTACTCAATAAACATATATTATGTGCCCCATTCTAAGAAAGAATCAGAATGTTAGCAAAAACCCTCCCGGGAAATTCAAAAATCTTGAAAACGGATATCAGAGTGTTTGAGTGATTCAAAACGAGCTAAAATCATCACGTTATCAACCTTTTCATTGATAGTGTTTGGGGTTTAGTGATTAGCGATTAGTCATTAGGGTTTAGTCTTTAGGGTTTAGGCTTTCTGGTTACGGTTTATTTTTAGTCTTTATGGTTAGTATTTATGGTGTCTGGAGATGGATTGGGTGGAGAATATTGGGTTAGGATTTCGTGTTTATGGTTTGGGCTTAAAAGTTAAAGATTTAGAAATTAGGGTTCAATGTTACGTTTGGGAAAACCCGAAATGACCCAAAATACGAAATCCTGCAATAAAAAACTTAAACGACCTAAAAGTAGATTAAATAATTCTCGAAGCGTAAAACAGGAGATTTTAGATGGCGAAGCGATCTGTTGGTCACGGAAGGCCAATGAAATCAAAAGTATATGTTATGTTCCCCATTATGAGAAAGTATGCGAAAGTTGGCAAAAACCCTCTTGGGAGATTCAAAATACTTAGAAACAGTTATCAGAGTGATTGAACGATCCAAACGAGACAAAATCTTCACGTTATAAACCTTTTCAATATTAGGGTTTGTGGTTTCTTTGTTAGGGCTTAGTCATTAGGATTTAGTGTTAAGGGTTTAGGGTTAAGTGTTTAGGGTTTAATCTCTAATCACTAAACCCCAAACCTTAACAATGTAAAGGTTGATAACGTAAAGATTTTGGCTCGTTGGATCGTTCAAACACTCTGATAACCGCTTTCAAGTATTTTGTATTTCCGAGGAGAGTTTTTGCTAAGTTTCACATACTTTCTCAGAATGGGGAACATAACATATGTTTTTTTATTACGTTGGGCCTACCGGAACAAACAGAATGCTTCGCCATCTAAAATCATCTGTTTTATGTTTTGAGAATTATTTAACTGAATTTTAGGTCGTTTATAGTTTTTTAATGTAGGATTTCTTACTTTGGGTCAGTTAGGGTTTTCCCAACCGTAACATTGAATCCTAATTTATAAATCTTTCACTTTTAAGCCCAAACAATAAACACAAGACCCTAACCCTATACCCAATACCTAATCCTTCTCCAGACACCATAAATATTAACCATAAACACTAATAATAAACCGTAACCAAAAACCCTAAACCCTAAACACTTAACCCTAAACCCCAGTTCAAACACTCTGATAACCGTTTTCAAGATTTTTGAATTTCCCGGGAGGGTTTTTGCTAACTTTCGCATACCTTCTCATAAATGGGCACGTAAATATGTTTTTTTAGTACGTTGGGCCTTCCGAGACAAACACACCACTTCGCTATCTAAAATCATCTGTTTTATGCTTTGAGAGTTATTTAATTGACTTTTAGGTCGTTTTTAGTTTTTTATTGTAGGATTTTGTATTTTGGGTCTGTTAGGGTTATCCCAACGGTAACATTTAACCCTAATTGCTAAATCTTGAACTTTTAAGCACAAACCATAAAAACAAAACCCTAACCCTATACCCTACACCTAATCCATCTCGAGACACCATAAATACTATCCATAAAGACTAACAATAAACCGTAACCAGAATCCGTAAACCCTAAATCCTAAAAATTAAGCACTAAACCGTAATGACTAATCCCTAATCACTAAACCCCAAACCCTAACAATGAAAAGGTTGACAACGTGAAGATTTTGGCTCGTTAGGATCGTTCAAACACTCTGATAACCGTTTTCAAGATTTTTGAATTTCACGGGAGGGGTTTTACTAACTTTCACATACTTTCTCGTAATGGGACACATAATATATGTTTTTTGAGTACGTTGGGTCTTCTGGAACCAACAGATAGCTTCGCCATATTAAATCATCTGTTTTATGTTTTAAGAGTTATTTAATTAACTTTTAGGCCGTTTTAAGTTTTTTAATGTAGGGTTTCGTATTTTGGGTCTGTTAGGGTTTTCCCAACCTTAACATTGAACCCTAATTTCAAAATCTTTAACTTTAAACCCATACAGTAAACACAAAACCCTAACCCTATACCCTACACCTAATCCATCTCCAGACACCATAAATACTAACTATAAACACTAACAATTAACTATAACCAGAAACCCTAAACCCGAAACACTTAACCCTAAACCCTAATGACTAATCCCTAATCACTAAACCCCAAACCCTAACAATGGAAAGGTTAATGACGTTGAGATTTTGGCTCGTTCAGATACCGAAAACACTCAAATAACTGGTTTCAAGATTTTTGAATATCCCGGAAGGGGTTTTGCTAACTTTCGCATACTTTCTCAAAGTGGGGGCACATAACATATGTTTTTTGGGTACGTAGAGCTTTCCGGGACAAGCAGATAGCTTCGCCTTCTAATATCATCTGTTTTACGTTTTGAGAGTTACTTAACTGACTTTTAGGTCGTTTCTAGTTTTTTATTGTAAGGTTTCATATTTTGGGTATGTTAGGGTTTTCCCAATGGTAACATTGAACCCTAATTTCGAAATCTTTAACTTTAAAGCCCAAATCATAAACACAAAACCTAACCTTATACCCAAACACCTAATCCATATCCAGACACCATAAATACTAACCATAAACACTAACAATAAACAATAACCAGAAACCCTAAACCCTAAACACTTAACCCTAAACCCTAAACACTAAACCATAATGACTAATCGCTAATCACTAAACCCCCAACCATAACAATGTAAAGGTAGATAACGTGAAGATTTTGGCTAGTTTGGATCGTTCAAACACTCTGATAACTGTTTCCAAGATTTTTGAATTTTTCGAAAGGGTTTTTTCAAACTTTCGCTTACATTCTCAGTTATGGGGCACATAATATATATTTTTGAGTACGTTGGGCCTTCCGGGACAAACACACAGCTTTACAATATCTAAAATCATCTGTTTTATGTTTTAAGAGTTATATAATTGACTTTTAGGTCGTTTTGAGTTTTTTATTGTAGGGTTTCGTATTTGGAGCTGTTCGGGTTTTCCCAAACGTAACATTGAACCCTAATTTCAAATTCTTGAACTTTTAAGCCCAAACCATAAACACAAAATCCAAACCCCATACCCTACACCTTATCCATCTCCAGACACCATAAATACTATCCATAAACACTAACAATAAACCGTAACCAGAAACCCTAAACCCTAAACACTTAACCATAAACCCTAAACATTAAACACTAAAACCCTAATAACTAATCCCTATTCATTAAACCCCAAACCCTAACAATAAAAATGTTTACAACGTGAAGATTTTGGCTCATTTGGATCGTTCAATCACTTTGATAACCGTTTTCAAGATTTTTAAATTTCACGGGAGGGGTTTTGCTAACTTTTGCATACTTTCTCAAAACGGGGCACATAATATATGTTTTTTGAGTACGTTGGGTCTTGTAGGGCCAACAGATAGCTTCGCCATATTGAATCATCTGTTTTACGTTTTGAGAGTTATTTAATTGACTTGTAGGTTGTTTTTAGTTTTTTATCGTACGGTTTCGTATTTTGGTACCGTTAGGGTTTTCCCAACCGTAACATTGAACCCTAATATCTAAATCTCTAAATTTAAAGCCCAAACCATAAACACAAAACCCTAACCCTATACCCTACACCTAATCCATCTCCAGACACCATAAATACTAACCATAAAGACTAACAATAAACCGTAAACAGAAACCCTAAACTTTAAAACCTAAAAACTAAACACAAAACCTTAATGACGAATCCCTGATCACTAAACCCCAAACCTTAACAATGGAAAGGTTGATAACGTGAAGATTTTGGCTCGTTTGGATCGTTCAAAAACTCTGATAACCTATCAAGTACTTTGAATTTCCCAGAGGGTTTTTGGTAACTTTCGCATAATTTCTCAGAATGGGGAACATAATATATGTTTTTTGATTACGGTTGGCCTACCGGAACAAACAGATCGCTTCGCCATCTAAAATCTTTAAGAACTTTTAGGTCGTTTTTGTTTTTTAATGTACAATTTCTTATTTTGGGTCCGTTAAGGTTTTCCCAACTGTAATATTGAACCCTAGTTTATGAATCTTTCACTTTTAAGCCAAAACCATAAACACAAGATCCTAACTCTATACCCTATACCCAATCCATCTCCAGACACCGTATATATTAACCATAAACCCGAACAAACCGTAACAAGAAACCCTAAACCCTAAACACTTAACCCTAAACCCTAAACCTTAAACACTAAACCCTAATGACTAATCGCTAGTCATTAAACTACAAACACTAACAATGTAATGGTTGATAACATGAAGATTTTGGCTCGTTTGGATCGTTCAAACACTCAGACAACCGTTTTGAAAATTTTTGAATTTCCCGGGAGGGTTTTTGCTAACTTTCGCATTCTTTCTCAGAATAGGGCACATAATATATGTTTTCTGAGTATGTTGGACCTTCTGGGACAAACAGAATGCTTCGCCATCTATAATCATCTGTTGCATGTTTTGAGAGTTATTTAATTGACTTTTAGGTCGTTTTTAGTTTTTTATCATAGGGTTTCGTATTGGTTCCGTTAGGGTTTTCCCAACCGTAACATTGAACCCTAATATCTAAATCTCTAACTTTAAAGTCCAAACCATAAACACAAAACCCTAACCCTATATCCTACACCTAATCCATCTCCAGACACCATAAACACTAACAATGAACCGTAACCAGAAACCCTAAACCCTAAACCCTAAAGACTTAACCCTAAACCCTAAACACTAAACATTAAACTTTGATGACTAATCCCTAATCACTAAACTCCAAATCTTAACAATGGAAAGGTTGATAACGTGAAGATTTCGGCTCGTTTGGATCATTCAAACACACTGATTACCATTTTCAAGTATTTTGAATTTCCCAGGAGGGTTTTTGCTAACTTTCGCATACTTTCTTAAGATGTGGAACATAACATATATATATTTTGATTACGTTGGGACTACCAGAACAAATAGATCGCTTCGCCATCTAAAATATATGTTTTATGTTTTGAGAGTTATTTATTTGACTTTTAGGGTCATTTTTAGTTTTTTAATGTAGGATTTCTTATTTTTGGTCTGTTACGGTTTTCCCATCTGTAACATTGATCCCTTATTTATGAATCTTTCATTTTTAAGCCAAAACCATAAAGACAAGACCCTAACCCTATACCTTATACCTAATCCATCTCCACACACCATAAATATTAACAATAAATAATAACAATAAACCGTAACCAGAAACCCTAAACCCAAAACACTTAACCCTAAACCCTAATGACTAATCGCTAATCACTAAACTACAAACCCTAACAATGTAATAGTTGATAACGTGAAGATTTTGGCTCATTTGGATCGTTCAAACACTCTGATAACCGTTTTCAAGATTTTTGAATTTCCCGGGAAGGTTTTTTTCTATATTTCGCATAATTTCTCAGAATATGGAACATAATATATGTTTTTTGAGTATGTTGGGCCTTCCGGGACTAACAGATTGCTTCGTCATCTAAACTCATCTGTTTTATGTTTTGAGAGTTCTTCAATTGACTTTTAGGTCGTTTTTAGTTTTTTATTGTAGGGTTTAGTATTTTGGGTACGTTAGGATATTCCCAACAATAACATTGATCCCTAATTCTAAATCATAAACTTTTAAGCCTAAACCATAAACACAAAACCTTAACCCTATATCCTACACCTAATCCATCTCAAGACCCCATAAATACTAACCATAAACACTAAGAATAAACCGTAACCATAAACCCTAAACCCTAAACACGTAACCGTAAACGCTAAGCACCAAAGACTAAACCCTAAACATTAAACACGAAATCCTAATACTAATCCCTAATCACTAAACCCCAAACCTAAACAATGGAAAGGTTGATAACATAAAGATTTTGTCTCGTTGGATCGGTCAAACACTCTGATAACCGTATCAAATATTTTGAATTTCCCGGATGGGTTTTTGCTAACTTTCGCATACTTTCTCGGAATGGGGAACATAACATATATTTTTTGATTACGTTGGGCCTACCGGAACAAACAGATCGCTTTGCAATCTAAAATCATCTGTTTGATGTTTTGAGAGTTATTTAATTGACTTTTAGGTCATGTTTAGTTTTTTAATTTAGGATTTCTTACTTTGGTTCCATTAGGGTTTTCCCAACCGTAACATTGAACCCTAATTTATGAATCTTTCACTTTTAAGCCCAACCAATAAACACAAGACCCTAACCCTATACCCTATACCTAATCCATCTACAGAAACCAGAAATATTAACCATAAACACTAATAATAAGCCGTAACCAGAAACCCTAAACCCTAAATACTTAACCCTAAACCCTAGTTCAAACACTCTGATAACCGTTTTCAAGATTTTTGAATTTCCCTGGAGGGTTTTTGCTAACATTCGCATACCTTCTCATAAAGGGGCACGTAAATATGTTTTTTGAGTACGTTGGGCCTTCCGGGACAAATAGAGCTCTTCGCTATCTAAAATCATCTGTTTTTGTTTTGAGAGTTGTTTAATTGACTTTTAAGTCGTTTTTAGTTTTTTAGTGTAGGGTTTCGTATTTTGGGTCCGTAAGGGTTTTCCCATCTGTAACATTAAACCTATAATTTCTAAATCTTGAACGTTTAAGCCCAAACCATAAACACAAAACCCTAACCCTATATCCTACACCTAATCCATCTCGAGACACCATAAATACTAACCATAAAGACTAACAATAAACCGTAACCAAAAACCCTAAAGCCTAAAAATTAAACACTAAACTGTAATGACTAATCCCTAATCACTAAACCCCAAATCCTAACAATGGAAAGATTGACAACGTGAAGATTTTGGCTCGTTAGGATCGTTCAAACACTCTGATATCCGCTTTCAAGATTTTTGAATTTCCTAGGAGGGGTTTTACTAACTTTCGCACACTTTCTCGTAATGGAGCACATAATATATGCTTTTTGAGTACGTTGGGTCTTCTGGAACCAACAGTTAGCTTCGCCATATTAAATCATCTGTTTTATGTTTTGAGAATTGTTTAATTGACTTTTAGGTCGTTTTTAGTTTTTTAATGTAGGGTTTTGTATTTTGGGTCTGTTAGGGTTTTCCACACCCGTAACATTAAACCCTAATTTCTAATCCCTAATCACTAAACCCCAAACCCTAACAATGGAAAGGTTAATAACGTTAACACCAATGGTAATTTTAGAGATAGAGACTTGATCTTCATATTTTTTGTCACATTTGAAGTAACATATCTATATTTGATTTTGTCAAAGTCATAAAGAAATATTATCAATAAAAAATATATATGCTAATTTTTTGTAACCCATATAAATTAACTAATATAAAATAAATAATATATATTTTTAATTACTACTAAACCAAAAAATTAAATTTTATTAATATTATATTTTAATTTCATGACAACAAATATTTTTTTAAGTGTTCATACTATAATTATTAGAAATAAATCTATATATCAAATTAATCTTTATTTTTTATAATAAAAAATCAAGTTAATCTTTTATTAATATAAAATAATTTTCATTCTCATTATGTATTTAAGTTTTGTTTTAATAATAATTATATTATAAAAGTATAATATTAATATTTAATTCATAAAATTTGAATATCAATAAATAATACAA
The DNA here is from genome assembly GCA_029959085.1 of Nemophila menziesii. Taxonomy (NCBI): domain Eukaryota; kingdom Viridiplantae; phylum Streptophyta; class Magnoliopsida; order Boraginales; family Hydrophyllaceae; genus Nemophila; species Nemophila menziesii. Next base: position 11,111,816 of record JARWIR010000027.1, read on the forward strand.
AACAATTAAATACTATAAAGTAATTTTTAATTTCCTTTATTTTTATAATAACATTTATAATTTTTCAATACCGTTTTTCAATATCTGTTTTTTATTTTACTAGTCCTAATAAAAATATATTACTATTTAAATAAAAATTTATTAATATTAAACTAATTTTATTAAAACAAAGTATGAATAATCAACATAATTTATATAATTATCAGTATATTTAATATAGAGACCAAAATTTAAAGCTATACCATTAATGTTGACATTGATATAAAGACCTAATAATTACAATGAGGCTCTAAATTGAGTCTCTATATATAAATTTGAAGACCTAAAATAGAGACTCCATTGGTCATGCTCTAACTGGTTTTAAGATTTTTGAATTTCCTGGAAGGGTTTTTGCTAACTTTCGCATACTTTATCAAAATGGGGGCACATAACATATGTTTTTTGGGTACGTAGAACCTTCCCGGGCAAACAGATAGCTTCGCCATCTAATATCATCTGTTTTTCGTTTTGAGAGTTACTTAATTGACTTTTAGGTCGTTTTTAGTTTTTTATTGTAGGGTTTCGTATTTTGGGTCCGTTATGGTTTTCCCAAACGTATTCAAAGCCTAAAACATAAACACAAAACCCTAACACTATACCCTACACCTAATCCATCTCCAGACACCATAAATACTAACCATAAACTCTAACAATAAACCGTAACCATAAACCCTAAACCCTAAACACTTAACCCTAAACCCTTAACACTAAACTCTAAACCCTAATGACTACTCGATAATCAGTAAAGCCCAAACCCTAACAATTGAAAGGGTGATAACGTGAAGATTTTGGCTCGTTTGGATTGTTCATACACTGATAACCGTTTTCAAGATTTTTGAATTTCCTGTGAGCGGTTTTGCTAACTTTCGAATACTTTCTCAGAATAGGGCACATAACATATGTTTTTTGATTACGTCGGGACTTCCGGGACCAACAGACCGCTTCGCCATCTAAAATCATCTGTTGTACGTTTTGAGAGTTATTTTGTTGACTTTTAGGTTGTTTTTAGTTTTTTATTGTAGGGTTTTGTATTTTGGGTCAGTTAGGGTTTTCCCAACCGTAACATTGAACCCTAATTTCTAAATATTTAACTTCAAAGCACAAACCATAAACACAAAACCCTAACACTATACCCTACACCTAATCCATCTCCAGACACCATAAATACTAACCATAAACTCTAACAATAAACCGTAACCAGAAACCCTAAACCCTAAACACTTAGCCCTAAACCCTTAACACTAAACCCTAATGACTAATCGCTAATCACTAAACCCCAAACCCTACCTATGAAAAGGTTGATAACGTTAAGATTTTGGCTCGTTTGGGTCGTTCAAACACCTTGATAACCATTTCAAGTATTTTGAATTTCTAGAGAGGGTTTTTGCTAACTTTCGCATACTTTCTCAAAATGTGTAACATAACATATGTTTTTAATAACGTTGGGCCTTCCAGAGCCCAACAGATCGCTTCGCCATCTGAAATCATCTGTTGTACGTTTTAAGAGTTATTCAATTGACTTTTAGCTCATTTTTAGTTTTTTATCGTAGGGTTTCGTATTTTGGGTCCGTTTGGGTTTTCCCAAACGTAACATTGAACCATAATTTTTAAATATTTAACTTCAAAGCCAAACCCATAAACACAAAACCCTAACACTATACCCTACACCTAATCCATCTCCAGACACCATAAATACTAACCATAAACTCTAACAATAAACCGTAACCAGAAACCCTAAACCCTAAACCCTTAACACTAAACACTAAACCCTAATGACTAATCGTTAATCACTAAACCCCAAACCCTAACAATGGAAAGGTTGATAACGTGACGATTTTGGATCGTTTGAATTGTTCATACACTTACAACCGTTTTCAAGATTTTGAATTTTCCGAGAGGGTTTTTGTTAACTTTCGAATACTTTCTCAGAATAGGGCACATAACATATGTTTTTTGATTACGTTGGGACTTCCGGGACCAGCATATCGCTTCTCAATCTAAAATCATCTGTTTTACGTTTTGAGAGTAATTTAATTGACATTTAGGTCGTTTTTTGTTTTTTATTGCAAGGTTTCGTATTTTGGGTCCGTTAGGGATTTCCAAACCGTAACATTGAACCATAATTTCTAAATATTTTACTTCAAATCCCAAACCATAAACACAAAACCTTAAAACTATACCCTACACCTAATCCATCTCAAGACACCATAAATACTAACCATAAACACTAACAATAAACCGTAAACAGAAACCCTAAACCCTAAACACTTAACCCTAAACCCTAAATGCTAAACACTAAACCCTAATGAATAATCACTAATCACTAAACCGCAAACCTTAACAAAGAAAAGGTTGATAACGTGAAGATTTTGGCTCGTTTGGGTCGTTCACACACTGTGATAACTATTTTCTAAGTATTTTTAATTACCCGAGAGGGTTTTTGCTAACTTCTGCATACTTTCTCAAAATGGGGAACATAATATATGTTTTTTGATTACGTTGGGCCTTCCAGGACCAACAGCTCTCTTCGACATCTAAAATCATCTGTTGTACGTTTTGAGAGTATTAATTGACTTTTAAGTCGTTTTTAGTTTTTTACTGTAGGGTTTCGTATTTTAGGTCCGTTAGGGTTTTTCCAAACGTAACATTGAACCCTAATTTCTAAATCTTAACTTTTAAGCCCAAACCATAAACACAAAATCCTAACCCTATACCCCTACACCCAATCCATCTCCAGACACCATAAATACTAACCATAAACCGTATCCAGAAACCCTAAACCCTAAATAGTAAACACTAAACCCTAATGACTAATCCCTAATCAAAATACCCCAAACCCTAACAATGAAAAGGTTGATAACGTGAAGATTTTTGCTCGATTGGATCGTTCAAACACTCTGATAACCGTTTTCAAGTATATTGAATTTCACAAGAGGATTTTTGCTAATTTTCACATACTTTCTCAAAATGGGGAATATAACATATGTTTTTTTATTACGTTGGGCCTTCCGGGACCAACATATCGCTCCGCCATCTAAATCATCTGTTGTACGTTTTGAGATATATGTAATTGGCTTTTAGGTCATTTTTAGTTTTTTATTGTAGGGTTTCGTATTTTGGGTCTGTTAGGGTTTTCCCAACCATAACATACACCATAAATACTAACCATAAACTCTAATAATAAACCGTAACCAGAAACCCTAAACCCTAAACACTTAACCCTAAACCCTTAACACTAAACCCCACTTCACACTTCACACTTCACCCTAAAACACACCTACTACACCTAAAACACACATTGCTCCTCCTTCTCTCTCTTTCTCTCTCTAGGGTTTGAAGCTTTAGTCAAAGTTTGACTAAGATTTGACTCCCGTTGACCAAAGTTGACCCCCCACCATTGCCGATGACTCTCCAATACTATGGTTGGAGTTTGACCGGAGATTGACTGGAGGTTTGACCTCAGTTGACCGGAGTTGAAATTTTCTTCATATCCTAATTTTTTAATTTTCTTTGGTTAATTTGTTTAATTGGAGATTGGAAATTAATTCAAGGATTGAGTAAGTGGAAAGCTGAGTTGGATTACGGTTGTGTAAAGGTAAGGAAGGTGAGTGAGTGACGCGCTTGTATATTGGGTGTAAAGGGTTTAACGCGTGAGAAGGTTTGCTTTTCCGAATTGTTGGGAAAGATAAATTGGAAAGTAGATATTTGATTGAGTTAATTATTACGTAATAACAACAACTAATTGGAATAGATATTGATTGAGTAATTATTATGCAATTACAACATTACTTTCCGTGTTCAAAACAACAATTACTTTCCGTGTCTGGAGATGGATTAGGTGTAGGTTATAGTTTTGTGTTTATGGTTTCGGCTTAAAAGTTAAAGATTTAGAAATTAGGGTTCAATGTTACGGTTGGGAAAACCCTAACTGACCCAAAATACGAAACCCTACAATAAAAAACTAAAAATGACCTAAAGGTAAATTAAATAACTCTCAAAACCTAAAACAAATGATTTTAGATGGCAAAGCGATCTGTTGGTACCGGAAGGCCCAACGTACTCAATAAACATATATTATGTGCCCCATTCTAAGAAAGAATCAGAATGTTAGCAAAAACCCTCCCGGGAAATTCAAAAATCTTGAAAACGGATATCAGAGTGTTTGAGCGATTCAAAACGAGCTAAAATCATCACGTTATCAACCTTTTCATTGTTAGTGTTTGGGGTTTAGTGATTAGCGATTAGTCATTAGGGTTTAGTCTTTAGGGTTTAGGCTTTCTGGTTACGGTTTATTTTTAGTCTTTATGGTTAGTATTTATGGTGTCTGGAGATGGATTGGGTGGAGGATATTGCGTTAGGATTTTGTGTTTATGGTTTGGGCTTAAAAGTTAAATATTTAGAAATTAGGTTTCAATGTTACGTTTGGGAAAACCCGAAATGACCCAAAATACGAAACCCTGCAATAAAAAACTTAAACGACCTAAAAGTAGATTAAATAATTCTCGAAGCGTAAAACAGGAGATTTTAGATGGCGAAGCGATCTGTTGGTCACGGAAGGCCAATGAAATCAAAAGTATATGTTATGTTCCCCATTATGAGAAAGTATGCGAAAGTTGGCAAAAACCCTCTTGGGAGATTCAAAATACTTAGAAACAGTTATCAGAGTGATTGAACGATCCAAACGAGACAAAATCTTCACGTTATAAACCTTTTCAATATTAGGGTTTGTGGTTTCTTTGTTAGGGCTTAGTCATTAGGATTTAGTGTTAGTGTTAAGGGTTTAGGGTTAAGTGTTTAGGGTTTAATCTCTAATCACTAAACCCGAAACCTTAACAATGTAAAGGTTGATAACGTAAAGATTTTGGCTTGTTGGATCGTTCTAACACTCTGATAACCGTTTTCAAGTATTTTGTATTTCCCAGGAGAGTTTTTTCTAAGTTTCACATACTTTCTCAGAATGGGGAACATAACATATGTTTTTTTATTACGTTGGGCCTACCAGAACAAATAGAATGCTTCGCAATCTAAAATCATCTGTTTTATGTTTTGAGAGTTATATAATTGAATTTTAGGTCGTTTATAGTTTTTTAATGTAGGATTTCTTACTTTGGGTCAGTTAGGGTTTTCCCAACCGTAACATTGAACCCTAATTTATAAATCTTTCACTTTTAAGCCCAAACAATATACACAAGACCCTAACCCTATACCCAATACCTAATCCTTCTCCAGACACCATAAATATTAACCATAAACACTAATAATAAACCGTAACCAAAAACCCTAAACCCTAAACACTTAACCCTAAACCCCAGTTCAAACACTCTGATAACCGTTTTCAAGATTTTTGAATTTCCCGTGAGGGTTTTTGCTAACTTTCGCATACCTTCTCATAAAGGGGCACGTAAATATGTTTTTTTAGTACGTTGGGCCTTCCGAGAAAAACAGACCACTTCGCTATCTAAAATCATCTGTTTTATGCTTTGAGAGTTATTTAATTGACTTTTAGGTCGTTTTTAGTTTTTTATCGTAGGATTTTGTATTTTGGGTCCGTTAGGGTTATCCCAACGGTAACATTGAACCCTAATTTCTAAATCTTGAACTTTTAAGCCCAAACCATAAAAACAAAACCCTAACCCTATACCCTACACCTAATCCATCTCGAGACACCATAAATACTATCCATAAAGACTAACAATAAACCGTAACCAGAATCTGTAAACCCTAAATCCTAAAAATTAAGCACTAAACCGTAATGACTAATCCCTAATCACTAAACCCCAAACCCTAACAATGAAAAGGTTGACAACGTGAAGATTTTGGCTCGTTAGGATCGTTCAAACACTCTGATAACCGTTTTCAAGATTTTTGAATTTCACGGGAGGGGTTTTACTAACTTTCACATACTTTCTCGTAATGGGACACATAATATATGTTTTTTGAGTACGTTGGGTCTTCTGGAACCAACAGATAGCTTCGCCATATTAAATCATCTGTTTTATGTTTTAAGAGTTATTTAATTAACTTTTAGGCCGTTTTTAGTTTTTTAATGTAGGGTTTCGTATTTTAGGTCTGTTAGGGTTTTCCCAACCTTAACATTGAACCCTAATTTCAAAATCTTTAACTTTAAACCCATACAGTAAACACAAAACCCTAACCCTATACCCTACACCTAATCCATCTCCAGACACCATAAATACTAAATATAAACACTATCAATTAACTATAACCAGAAACCCTAAACCCCAAACACTTAACCCTAAACCCTAAACACTAAACCCTAATGACTAATCCCTAATCACTAAACCCCAAACCCTAACAATGGAAAGGTTAATGACGTTAAGATTTTGGCTCGTTCGGATACCGCAAACAGTCAAATAACTGGTTTCAAGATTTTTGAATTTCCCGGAAGGGGTTTTGCGAACTTTCGCATACTTTCCAACGTGGGGGCACATAACATATGTTTTTTGGGTCCGTAGATCTTTCCGGGACAAGCAGATAGCTTCGCCTTCTAATATCATCTGTTTTACGGTTTGAGAGTTACTTAACTGACTTTTAGGTCGTTTCTAGATTTTTATTGTAAGGTTTCATATTTTGGGTATGTTAGGGTTTTCCCAACGGTAACATTGAAACCTAATTTCGAAATCTTTAAATTTAAAGCCCAAACCATAAACACAAAACCTAACCTTATACCCAAACACCTAATCCATCTCCAGACACCATAAATACTAACCATAAACACTAACAATAAACCATAACCAGAAACCCTAAACCCTAAACACTTAACCGTAAACACTAAACACTAAAACATAATGACTAATCGCTAATCACTAAACCCCCAACCATAACAATGTAAAGGTAGATAACGTGAAGATTTTGGCTCGTTTGGATCGTTCAAACACTCTGATAACTGTTTCAAAGATTTTTGAATTTTCCGAAAGGGTTTTAAGCAAACTTTCGCTTACATTCTTAGTTATGGGGCACATAATATATATTTTTGAGTACGTTGGGCCTTCCGGGACAAACACACAGCTTTACAATCTAAAATCATCTGTTTTATGTTTTAAGAGTTATATAATTGACTTTTAGGTCGTTTTGAGTTTTTTATTGTAGGGTTTCGTATTTGGATCTGTTCGGGTTTTCCCAAACGTAACATTGAACCCTAATTTCAAATTCTTGAAATTTTAAGCCCAAACCATAAACAAAAAATCCAAACCCCTACCCTACACCTTATCCATCTCCAGACACCATAAATACTATCCATAAACACTAACAATAAACCGTAACCAGAAACCCTAAACCCTAAACACTTAACCATAAACCCTAAACATTAAACACTAAAACCCTAATAACTAATCCCTATTCATTAAACCCCAAACCCTAACAATAAAAATGTTTACAACGTGAAGATTTTGGCTCATTTGGATCGTTCAATCACTTTGATAACCGTTTTCAAGATTTTTGAATTTCACGGGAGGGGTTTTGCTAACTTTTGCATACTTTCTCAAAACGGGGCACATAATATATGTTTTTTGAGTACGTTGGGTCTTGTAGGGCCAACAGATAGCTTCGCCATATTGAATCATCTGTTTTACGTTTTGAGAGTTATTTAATTGACTTGTAGGTTGTTTTTAGTTTTTTATCGTACGGTTTCGTATTTAGGTACCGTTAGGGTTTTCCCAACCGTAACATTGAACCCTAATATCTAAATCTCTAACTTTAAAGCCCAAACCATAAACACAAAACCCTAACCCTATACCCTACACCTAATCCATCTCCAGACACCATAAATACTAACCATAAAGACTAACAATAAACCGTAAACAGAAACCCTGAACTTTAAAACCTAAAAACTAAACACAAAACCCTAATGACGAATCCCTAATCACTAAACCCCAAACCTTAACAATGGAAAGGTTGATAACGTGAAGATTTTGGCTCGTTTGGATCGTTCAAAAACTCTGATAACCTATCAAGTACTTTGAATTTCCCAGAGGGTTTTTGGTAACTTTCACATAATTTCTCAGAATGGGGAACATAATATATGTTTTTTGATTACGGTTGGCCTACCGGAACAAACAGATCACTTCGCCATCTAAAATCTTTAAGAACTTTTAGGTCGTTTTTGTTTTTTAATGTACAATTTCTTATTTTGGGTCCGTTAAGGTTTTCCCAACTGTAATATTGAACCCTAGTTTATGAATCTTTCACTTTTAAGCCCAACCCATAAACACAAGATCCTAACTCTATACCCTATACCCAATCCATCTCCAGACACCGTATATATTAACCATAAACCCGAACAATAAACCGTAACAAGAAACCCTAAACCCTAAACAGTTAACCCTAAACCCTAAACCTTAAACACTAAACCCTAATAACTAATCGCTAGTCATTAAACTACAAACACTAACAATGTAATGGTTGATAACATGAAGATTTTGGCTCGTTTGGATCGTTCAAACACTCGGATAACCGTTTTGAATATTTTTGAATTTCCCGGGAGGGTTTTTGCTAACTTTCGCATTCTTTCTCAGAATAGGGCGTATAATATGTTTTCTGAGTATGTTGGGCCTTCTGGGACAAACAGAATGCTTCGCCATCTATAATCATCTGTTGTATGTTTTGAGAGTTATTTAATTGACTTTTAGGTCGTTTTTAGTTTTTTATCATAGGGTTTCGTATAGGTTCCGTTAGGGTTTTCCCAACCGTAACATTGAACCCTAATACCTAAATCTCTAACTTTAAAGTCCAAACCATAAACACAAAACCCTAACCCTATATCCTACACCTAATCCATCTCCAGACACCATAAACACTAACAATGAACCGTAACCAGAAACCCTAAACCCTAAACCCTAAAGACTTAACCCTAAACCCTAAACACTAAACATTAAACTTTGATGACTAATCCCTAATCACTAAACTCCAAATCTTAACAATGGAAAGGTTGATAACGTGAAGATTTCGACTCGTTTGGATCATTCAAACACTCTGATAATCATTTTCAAGTATTTTGAATTTCCCAGGAGGGTTTTTGCTAACTTTCGCATACTTTCTTAAGATGTGGAACATAACATATGTTTTTTGATTACGTTGGGACTACCAGAACAAATAGATCGCTTCGCCATCTAAAATATATGTTTTATGTTTTGAGAGTTATTTATTTGACTTTTAGGGTCATTTTTAGTTTTTTAATGTAGGATTTCTTATTTTCGGTCTGTTACGGTTTTCCCATCTGTAACATTGATCCCTTATTTATGAATCTTTCATTTTTAAGCCAAAACCATAAAGACAAGACCCTAACCCTATACCTTATACCTAATCCATCTCCACACACCATAAATATTAACAATAAATAATAACAATAAACCGTAACCAGAAACCCTAAACCCTAAACACTTAACCCTAAACCCTAATGACTAATCGCTAATCACTAAACTACAAACCCTAACAATGTAATAGTTGATAACGTGAAGATTTTGGCTCATTTGGATCGTTCAAACACTCTAATAACCGTTTTCAAGATTTTTGAATTTCCCAGGAAGGTTTTTTTCTATATTTCGCATAATTTCTCAGAATATGGAACATAATATATGTTTTTTGAGTATGTTGGGCCTTCCGGGACAAACAGATTGCTTCGTCATCTAAACTCATCTGTTTTATGTTTTGAGAGTTCTTCAATTGACTTTTAGGTTGTTTTTAGTTTTTTATCGTAGGGTTTAGTATTTTGGGTACGTTAGGATATTCCCAACAATAACATTGATCCCTAATTCTAAATCATAAACTTTTAAGCCCAAACCATAAACACAAAACCTTAACCCTATATCCTACACCTAATCCATCTCAAGACCCCATAAATACTAACCATAAACACTAAGAATAAACCGTAACCATAAACCCTAAACCCTAAACCCTAAACACGTAACCGTAAACCCTAAGCACCAAACACTAAACCCTAAACATTAAACACTAAACCCTAACACTAATCCCTAATCACTAAACCCCAAACCTAAACAATGGAAAGGTTGATAACATAAAGATTTTGTCTCGTTGGATCGGTCAAACACTCTGATAACCGTATCAAGTATTTTGAATTTCCCGGGAGGGTTTTTGCTAACTTTCGCATACTTTCTCGGAATGGAGAACATAACATATATTTTTTTATTACGTTGGGCCTACCGGAACAAACAGATCGCTTTGCAATCTAAAATCATCTGTTTGATGTTTTGAGAGTTATTTAATTGACTTTTAGGTCATGTTTAGATTTTTAATTTAGGATTTCTTACTTTGGTTCCGTTAGGGTTTTCCCAACCGTAACATTGAACCCTAATTTATGAATCTTTCACTTTTAAGCCCAACCAATAAACACAAGACCCTAACCCTATACCCTATACCTAATCCATCTACAGACACCATAAATAGTAACCATAAACATTAATAATAAGCCGTAACCAGAAACCCTAAACCCTAAATACTTAACCCTAAACCCTAGTTCAAACACTCTGATAACAGTTTTCAAGATTTTTGAATTTCCCGGGAGGGTTTTTGCTAACTTTCGCATACCTTCTCATAAAGGGGCCCGTAAATATGTTTTTTTGAGTACGTTAGGCCTTCCGGGACAAATAGAGCGCTTCGCTATCTAAAAGCATCTGTTTTTGTTTTGAGAGTTATTTAATTGACTTTTAAGTCGTTTTTAGTTTTTTATTGAAGGGTTTCGTATTTTGGGTCCGTAAGGGTTTTCCCAACTGTAACATTAAACCATAATTTCTAAATCTTGAACTTTTAAGCCCAAACCATAAACACAAAACCCTAACCCTATATCCTACACCTAATCCATCTCGAGACACCATAAATACTAACCATAAAGACTAACAATAAACCGTAACCAAATATCCTAAAGCCTAAAAATTAAACACTAAACTGTAATGACTAATCCCTAATCACTAAACCCCAAATCCTAACAATGGAAAGATTGACAACGTGAATATTTTGGCTCGTTAGGATCGTTCAAACACTCTGATATCCGCTTTCAAGATTTTTGAATTTCCTAGGAGGGGTTTTACTAACTTTCGCACACTTTCTCGTAATGGAGCACATAATATATGCTTTTTGAGTACGTTGGGTCTTCTGGAACCAACAGTTAGCTTCGCCATATTAAATCATCTGTTTTATGTTTTGAGAATTGTTTAATTGACTTTTAGGTCGTTTTTAGTTTTTTAATGTAGGGTTTTGTATTTTGGGTCTGTTAGGGTTTTCCACACCCGTAACATTGAACCCTAATTTCTAATCCCTAATCACTAAACCCCAAACCCTAACAATAGAAAGGTTAATAGCGTTAACACCAATGGTAATTTTAGAGATAGAGACTTGATCTTCATATTTTTTGTCACATTTGAAGTAACATATCTATATTTAATTTTGTCAAAGTCATAAAGAAATATTATCAATAAAAAATATATATGCTAATTTTTCGTAACCCATATAAATTAACTAATATAAAATAAACAATATATATTTTTAATTACTACTAAACCAAAAAATTATATTTTATTAATATTATATTTTAATTTCATGACAACAAATATTTTTTTAAGTGTTCATATTATAATTATTAGAAATAAAACTATATATCAAATTAATCTTTATTTTTTATAATAAAAAATCAAGTTAATCTTTTATTAATATGAAATAATTTTCATTCTCATTATGTATTTAAGTTTTGTTTTAATAATAATTATATTATAAAAGTATAATATTAATATTTAATTCATAAAATTTGAATATCATAAAATAATACAAAACAATCAAATACTATAAAGTAATTTTTAATTTCCTTTATTTTTATGATAACATTTATAATTTTTCAATACCGTTTTTCAATATCTGTTTTTTATTTTACTAGTCCTAATAAAAATATATTACTATTTAAATAAAAATTTATTAATATTAAACTAATTTTATTAAAACAAAGTATGAATAATCAACATAATTTATATAATTATCAGTATATTTTATATAGAGACCAAAATTTAAAGCTACACCATTAATGTTGACATTGATATAAAGACCTAATAATTACAATGAGGCTTTAAATTGAGTCTCTAAATATAAATTTGAAGACCTAAAATAGAGACTCCATTGGTCATGCTCTAACTGGTTTTAAGATTTTTGAATTTCCTGGAAGGGTTTTTGCTAACTTTCGCATACTTTATCAAAATGGGGGCACATAACATATGTTTTTTGGGTACGTAGAACCTTCCCGGGCAAACAGATAGCTTCGCCATCTAATATCATCTGTTTTTCGTTTTGAGAGTTACTTCATTGACTTTTAGGTCGTTTTTAGTTTTTTATTGTAGGGTTTCGTATTTTGGGTCCGTTAGGGTTTTCCCAAACGTAACATTGAACCCTAATTTTTAAATATTTAACTTCAAAGCCTAAAACATAAACACAAAACCCTAACACTATACCCTACACCTAATCCATCTCCAGACACCATAAATACTAACAATAAACTCTAACAATAAACCGTAACCATAAACCCTAAACCCTAAACACTTAACCCTAAACCCTTAACACTAAACACTAAACCCTAATGACTAACCGATAATCAGTAAACCCCAAACCCTAACAATTGAAAGGGTGATAACGTGAAGATTTTGGCTCGTTTGGATTGTTCATACACTGATAACCGTTTTCAAGATTTTTCCTGGGAGGGGTTTTGCTAACTTTCGAATACTTTCTCAGAATAGGGCACAAAACATATGTTTTTTGATTACGTTGGGACTTCCGGGACCAACAGACCGCTTCGCCATCTAAAATCATCTGTTGTACGTTTTGAGAGTTATTTAGTTGACTTTTAGGTCGTTTTTAGTTTTTTATTGTAGGGTTTTGTATTTTGGGTCAGTTAGGGTTTTCCCAACCGTAACATTGAACCCTAATTTCTAAATATTTAAATTCAAAGCACAAACCATAAACACAAAACCCTAACACTATACCCTACACCTAATCCATCTCCAGACACCATAAATACTAACCATAAAGACTAACAATAAACCGTAACCAAAAACCCTAAAGCTTAAAAATTAAACACTAAACTGTAATGACTAATCCCTAATCACTAAACCCCAAATCCTAACAATGGAAAGGTTGACAACGTGCATATTTTGGCTCGTTAGGATCGTTCAAACACTCTGATATCCGCTTTCAAGATTTTTGAATTTCCTAGGAGGGATTTTACTAACTTTCGCACACTTTCTCGTAATGGAGCACATAATATATGCTTTTTGAGTACGTTGGGTCTTCTGGAACCAATAGTTAGCTTCGCCATATTAAATCATCTGTTTTATGTTTTGAGAATTATTTAATTGACTTTTAGGTCATTTTTAGTTTTTTAATGTAGAGTTTTGTATTTTGGGTCTGTTAGGGTTTTCAACACCCGTAACATTGAACCCTAATTTCTAAATCTTTAACTTTAAAGCCAATACTGTAAACACAAAACCCTAACCATATACCCTACACCTAATCCATCTCCAGACACCACAAATACTAACTATAAACACTAACAATTAACTGTAACCAGAAACCCTAAACCCCAAACACTTAACCGTAAACCCTAAACACTAAACACTAAACACTAATGATTAATCCCTAATCACTAAACCCCAAACCCTAACAATGGAAAGGGTAATAACGTTGACACCAATGGTAATTTTAGAGATAGAGACTTGATCTTCATATTTTTTGTCACATTTGAAGAAACATATCTATATTTAACTTTGTCAAAGTCATAAAGAAATATTATCAATAAAAAATATATATGCTAATTTTTCGTAACCCATATAAATTAACTAATATAAAATAAATAATATATATTTTTAATTACTACTAAACCAAAAAATTAAATTTTATTAATATTATATTTTAATTTCATGATAACAAATATTTTTTTAAGTGTTCATATTATAATTATTAGAAATAAAACTATATATCAAATTAATCTTTATTTTTTATAATAAAAAATCAAGTTAATCTTTTATTAATATAAAATAATTTTCATTCTCATTATGTATTTAAGTTTTGTTTTAACAATAATTATATTATAAAAGTATAATATTAATATTTAATTCAAAAAATTTGAATATCATAAAATAATACAAAACAATTAAATACTATAAAGTAATTTTTAATTTCCTTTATTTTTATAATAACATTTATAATTTTTCAATACCGTTTTTCAATATCTGTTTTTTATTTTTATAGTCCTAATAAAAATATATTACTATTTAAATAAAAATTTATTAATATTAAACTAATTTTATTAAAACAAAGTATGAATAATCAACATAATTTATATAATTATCAGTATATTTTATATAGAGACCAAAATTTAAAGCTACACCATTATTGTTGACATTGATATAAAGACCTAATAATTACAATGAGGCTTTAAATTGAGTCTCTAAATATAAATTTGAAGACCTAAAATAGAGACTCCATTGGTCATGTTCTAACTGGTTTTAAGATTTTTGAATTTCCTGGAAGGGTTTTTGCTAACTTTCACATACTTTATCAAAATGGGGGCACATAACATATGTTTTTTGGGTACGTAAAACCTTCCCGGGCAAACAGATAGCTTCGCCATCTAATATCATCTGTTTTTCATTTTGAGAGTTACTTAATTGACTTTTAGGTCGTTTTTAGTTTTTTATTGTAGGGTTTCGTATTTTGGGTCCGTTAGAGTTTTCCCAAACGTAACATTGAACCGTAATTTTTAAATATTTAACTTCAAAGCCTAAAACATAAACACAAAACCCTAACACTATACCCTACACCTAATCCATCTCCAGACACCATAAATACTAACCATAAACTCTAACAATAAACCGTAACCATAAACCCTAAACCCTAAACACTTAACCCTAAACCCTTAACACTAAACACTAAACCCTAATGACTACTCGATAATCAGTAAACCCCAAACCCTAACAATGGAAAGGTTGATAACGTGAAGATTTTGGCTCGTTTGGATTGTTCATACACTGATAACCGTTTTCAAGATTTTTGAATTTCCTGGGAGGGGTTTTGCTAACTTTCGAATACTTTCTCAGAATAGGGCACATAACATATGTTTTATGATTACGTCGGGACTTCCGGGACCAACAGACCGCTTCTCCATCTAAAATTATCTGTTGTACGTTTTGAGAGTTATTTAGTTGACTTTTAGGTCGTTTTTAGTTTTTTATTTTAGGGTTTTGTATTTTGGGTCAGTTAGGGGTTTCCCAACCGTAACATTGAACCCTATTTTCTAAATATTTAACTTCAAAGCACAAACCATAAACACAAAACCCTAACACTATACCCTACACCTAATCCATCTCCAGACACCATAAATACCTACCATAAACTCTAACAATAAACCGTAGCCAGAAACCCTAAACCCTAAACACTTAGCCCTAAACCCTTAACACTAAACCCTCATGACTAATCGCTAATCACTAAACCCCAAACCCTACCTATGAAAAGGTTGATAACGTTAAGATTTTGGCTCGTTTGGGTCGTTCAAACACCTTGATAACCATTTCAAGTATTTTGAATTTCTAGAGAGGGTTTTTGCTAATTTTCGCATACTTTCTCAAAATGGGGAACATAACATATGTTTTTTATAACGTTGGGCCTTCCAGAGCCCAATAGATCGCTTCGCCATCTGAAATCATCTGTTGTACGTTTTGAGAGTTATTCAATTTACTTTTAGCTCATTTTTAGTTTTTTATCGTAGGGTCTCGTATTTTGGGTCCATTTGGGTTTTCCCAAACGTAACATTGAACCATAATTTTTAAATATTTAACTTCAAAGCCAAATCCATAAACACAAAACCCTAACACTATACCCTACACCTAATCCATCTCCAGACACCATAAATACTAACCATAAACTCTAACAATAAACCGTAACCAGAAACCCTAAACCCTAAACCCTTAACACTAAACACTAAACCCTAATGACTAATCGTTAATCACTAAACCCCAAACCCTAACAATGGAAAGGTTGATAACGTGACGATTTTGGCTCGTTTGAATTGTTCATACACTTACAACCGTTTTCAAGATTTTGAATTTTCCGAGAGGGTTTTTGTTAACTTTCGAATACTTTCTCAGAATAGGGCACATAACATATGTTTTTTGATTACGTTGGGACTTGCGGGACCAACATATCGCTTCTCAATCTAAAATCATCTGTTTCACGTTTTGAGAGTTATTTAATTGACATTTAGGTCGTTTTTTGTTTTTTATTGCAGGGTTTCGTATTTTGGGTCCGTTAGGGATTTCCAAACCGTAACATTGAACCATAATTTCTAAATATTTTACTTCAAATCCCAAACCATAAACACAAAACCTTAAAACTATACCCTACACCTAATCCATCTCAAGACACCATACTAACCATAAACACTAACAATAAACCGTAAACAGAAACCCTAAACCCTAAACTGTTAACCCTAAACCCTAAATGCTAAACACTAAACCCTAATGAATAATCACTAATCACTAAACCGCAAACCTTAACAAAGAAAAGGTTGATAACGTGAAGATTTTGGCTCGTTTGGGTCGTTCACACACTCTGATAACTATTTTCTAAGTATTTTTAATTACCCGAGAGGGTTTTTGCTAACTTCTGCATACTTTCTCAAAATGGGGAACATAATATATGTTTTTTGGTTACGTTGGGCCTTCCAGGACCAACAGTTCGCTTCGACATCTAAAATCATCTGTTGTACGTTTTGAGTGTATTAATTGACTTTTAAGTCGTTTTTAGTTTTTTACTGTAGGGTTTCGTATTTTGGGTCCGTTAGGGTTTTCCCAAACGTAACATTGAACCCTAATTTCTAAATCTTAACTTTTAAGCCCAAACCATAAACACAAAATCCTAACCCTATACCCTACACCCAATCCATTTCCAGAAACCATAAATACTAACCATAAACCGTATCCAGAAACCCTAAACCCTAAACACTTAACCCTAAACAGTAAACACTAAACCCTAATGACTAATCCCTAATCAAAAAACCCCAAACCCTAACAATGAAAAGGTTGATAACGTGAAGATTTTTGCTCGATTGGATCGTTCAAACTCTCTGATAACCGTTTTCAAGTATATTGAATTTCACAAGAGGGTTTTTGCTAATTTTCACATACTTTCTCAAAATGGGGAATATAACATATGTTTTTTGATTACGTTGGGCCTTCCGGGACCAACAGATCGCTCCGCCATCTAAATCATCTGTTGTACGTTTTGAGATATATGTAATTGGCTTTTAGGTCATTTTTAGTTTTTTATTGTAGGGTTTCGTATTTTGGGTCTGTTAGGGTTTTCCCAACCGTAACATACACCATAAATACTAACCATAAACTCTAATAATAAACCGTAACCCGAAACCCTAAACCCTAAACACTTAACCCTAAACCCTTAACACTACACACTAAACCCCACTTCACAGTTCACACTTCACACTTCACACTTCACCCTAAAACACACCTACTACACCTAAAACACACATTGCTCCTTCTTCTCTCTCTTTCTCTCTCTAGGGTTTGAAGCTTTAGTCAAAGTTTGACTAAGATTTGACTCCCGTTGACCAAAGTTGACCCCCCACCATTGCCGATGACTCTCCGATACTATGGTTGGAGTTTGACCGGAGATTGACTGGAGATTTGACCTCAGTTGACCGGAGTTGAAATTTTCTTCATATCCTAATTTTTTAATTTTCTTTGGTTTTAATTTCGTTGGTTAATTTGTTTAATTGGAGATTGGAAATTAAATCAAGGATTGAGTAAGTGGAAAGCTGAGTTGGATTACGGTTGTGTAAAGGTAAGGAAGGTGAGTGAGTGACGCGCTTGTATATTGGGTGTAAAGGGTTTAACGCGTGAGAAGGTTTGCTTTTCCGAATTGTTGGGAAAGATAAATTGGAAAGTAGATATTTGATTGAGTTAATTATTACGTAATAACAACAACTAATTGGAATAGATATTGATTGAGTAATTATTACGCAATTACAACATTACTTTCCGTGTTCAAAACAGCAATTAATTCTGTGCAAAATCAACACAGATTTTCGTGCTTTTATTATCCGATTTGGGCTCGTTTTTTGCGGATTTCTTGCTGAATTCTTCACCAAATTAAGTGATTCTTTTTTTTGTTGAGTTTCTATTTGCAAGCTCGATCCAATTGCGTCGAGGAAGAAGTCTGGTAACAAGGGAAAAAAGGGTAATTCAGATGAAAAGGAGACTGGAGTGAAGCTTATGACTATCCAAGGCGAATATGTGCCTGCAACTCCCGTGTTACAAGTGAGCAACAACTTTTCTACTGCTAAACGTGTTAATTTGATGAATAATAGTGCAGATGAGTGTGAGGAACATGAATCCAGTAGGAAAGATAGTGTTTCAAAGAGTGGAGATAAACTGTTTGATGAAATTCCCAAGAGAGGAACAGAAACTGAGTAAGAGAATTTAATGGTTAGAACCTTACCTTGCTCTAGTGAAAGCACCAAGACTATTCAAGCTAGTGACTGTACAATAGATGAGGTTGATGATCCTATTTCCCTCGAGAAAATAGGCTTGAATGTGAGTGAATCCGAGGTGGAAATAATAGAGGAAATTAATGGAAAGCAAGGTAAGTGGAATGAATTGTTCAAGAAGAGTGATCGAGAATTGAAATTGAAACACTTTGCTCCTAGTAAAGAAGAAGATGAACTCATGGTTAAACCTCCTAGGAATGTAGTGAAGAGTGGAATTGAGGGATGGGGAAACTGTCTTGTTGGACAATTCTTTGGAGAAGCTCCTGAATATTATATGGTTAGAAGTATGGTTAATGCTCAATGGAGAAATTGTGGTCCTGTGGAGATAAAATCTACTGATATGGATGTATTTCTTTTCAAGTTTCAAGGTGAGAAATAATTTAACAATATATTAGAGAAAGTTTGGCATGTTAATGGTAGAATTATGATCTTGAGAAAGTGGGAACCTAACATGAAAATTGATAAGCTTGATTTAACTAAGGTTCCACTTTGGGTTAAATTGAGAAAGGTCCCATTCTATTTGTGGACTAATGATGGTTTAAGATACATTAGTGCTTTGGGCATCCCACTTCATATGGACCCTATAACTAAATCAAGGAATAGGCTAAGCTTTTCTAGAGTGTGTGTGGAAGTTGATATGACAAAAGAGCTTGTAAAAAGGGTGAAGATTGATCTCGAAGAGGATGGAATTCATGTGGTGGAAGCTTATTATGAGTGGTTACCTCCAAGATGTTCTAATTGCAAGGCTTTGGGGCATAGGGAGATAAATTGTAGTCATGGCAGGAAAGAACCTATAAAGGAGGGACCAAGAACCTATAATCAACCAAAACCAACCCAAGCTAACCACTAACCTAAACCAAACCAAGCTAATAACCAACTAAACCAAAACAAAGTTTAGAAGAGGGTTGAAGAATGGAGGGTAGTGCAAAAAAAGCAAATAGAGAAGAAGGATGATGAAATTCAGATTCCTAGCACCAAAAACATAGCTACAACTCCACCTCAAAATGTGGGAAGTGGTAGGGTAAAGGGGGAAAAACCCTAGTACACCTAGTGATTCTAATATTTTTGAAGGGGAGTTAAGTAATTCCTTTTGTGCTTTAAACATGGCAAATGAAACCCTTGAAGAGGCTCAAAACGAGGAATAGGGGAGTCTTGAAGATGATTTATTTATGTTTTTGAGTGGGGATTGATGAGGTTTCAATCTTTTATTGTAAGTGTTTTTATGTTTGTGTTGTATGGTTATGTAGAGTGGTGTGTTGTAATTTGATTTTCATAGGCTTTACATACATAGTAATTGTTGTATAGGGTTACTTCCTAGCCATGCTTGATGTTTGGGTCAAAAGCAAGCATGGATTGATTTGTACTATTTTATTTTGATATAAAATGGTCCGATAAAAAAACACTAAACCCTAATGACTAATCCCTAATTAATAAACCCCAAACCCTAACAATGAAAA
Source organism: Nemophila menziesii (assembly GCA_029959085.1). Taxonomy (NCBI): domain Eukaryota; kingdom Viridiplantae; phylum Streptophyta; class Magnoliopsida; order Boraginales; family Hydrophyllaceae; genus Nemophila; species Nemophila menziesii. Next base: position 11,131,883 of record JARWIR010000027.1, read on the forward strand.
GGATGATAACATGAAGTTTTTGGCTCGTTTGGGTTGTTAAAACACTCTGATAACCGTTTTCAAGTATTTTGAATTTCTCGAGAGGGTTTTTGCTAACTTTTGCATACTTTCTCAAAATGGGGAATATAGCATATGTTTTTTTATTACGTTGGGCCTTCCAGGACCAACAAATCGCTTTGCCATCTAAAATCATCTGTTGTACGTTTTTAGAGTTATTTAATTGACATTTAGGTCGTTTTTAGTTTTTATTGTAAGGTTTCGTATTTTGGGTCCGTTTGGGTTTTCCCAACCATAACATTGAACCCTAATTTCTAAATAATTAACTTCAAAGCACAAACCATAAACACAAAACCCTAACACTATACCCTACACCTAATCCATCTCTCGACACCATAAATACTAACCATAAACTCTAACAATAAACAGTAACCAGAAACCCTAAACCCTAAACCCTTAACATTAAACACTAAACCCTAATGACTACTCCCTAATCAATAAACCCTAACAATAAAAAGGTTGATAACGTGATGATTTTGGCTCGCTTGTCTCGTTCAAACACTCTGATAACCGTTTTCAAGTATTTTGAATTTCCCGAGAGGGTTCTTGCTAACTTTCACATACTTTCTCAAAATGGGGAACATAACATATGTTTTTTTAATTATGTTGGGTCTTCCAGGGCCCAACAGATCGCTTCGCCATCTAAAATCATCTATTGTACGTTTTAGAGTTATTTAATTGACTTGTAGGTCGTTTTCCCAACCGTAACATTGAACCCTAATTTCTAAATATTTAACTTCAAGGCCCAAACCATAAATACAAAACCCTAAGACAATACCCTACACCTAATCCTTCTCCAGACACCATAAATACTAACGATAAACTCTAATAATAAATCGTAACCAGAAACCCTTAACACTAAACACTCAACCCTAATGACTAATCCTTAATCAATAAACCCCAAACCCTAACAATGAAAAGGTTGATAACATGAAGATTTCGGCTTGTTCGGGTCATTCAAAAACTCTGATAACCGTTTTAAAGTATTTCGAATTTCCCGAGAGGGTTTTTGCTAACTTTCACATACTTTCTCAAAATGAGAAACATAACATATGTTTTTTAATTACGTTGGACCTTCCGAGACCAACAGATCGCTTCGCCATCTATAATTATCTGTTGTACGTTTTGAGAGTTATCTAATTGACTTTTAGGTCGTTTTTAATTTTTTATTGTAGGGTTTCGTATTTTGAGTCCGTTAGGGTTTTCCAACCTTAACATTGAACCCTAATTTCTAAATATTTAACTTAAAATCCCAAACCATAAACACTATACCGTACACCTAATCCATCTCCGGACACCATAAATACTAACCATAAACTCTAACAATAAACCATAACCAGAAACCTTATACCCTATACCCTAAACACTTAACCCTAAACCCTTAGCACTAAAAACTAAACCCTAATGACTAATCCCTAATCAATAAACCCCAAACCCTAACAATGAAAAGGTTGGTAACGTGAAGATTTTGGCTCGTTTGGGTCGTTCAAACACTCTGATAATCGTTTTCAAGTAATTTGAATTTTCCGAGAGAGTCTTTACTAACATTCGCATACTTTCTCAAAATGGGGAACATAACATAAGTTTTTTTATTACGTTGGGCCTTCCGGGACCAACAGATCGCTTCGCCATCTAAAATAATCTGTTATACGTTTTGAGAGTTATTTAATTGACTTTTAGGCCGTTTTTAGTTTTTTATTGTAAGGTTTCGTATTTTGGGTCCTTTAGGATTTTTCCACCATTAAATTGGACCCTAATTTCTAAATATTTAACTTCAAAGCCCAAATCATAAAAAAAAACCTAATACTATACCCTACACCTAGTCCATCTCCAGAATCCATAAATACTAACCATAAACTCTAACAATAAACTGTAACCAGAAACCCTAAACCCTAAACATTAAACCCTAATGACTAGTCGCTAACCACTAAACCACAAACCTTAACAATGGATAACTCATACACTCTGATAACCGTTTTCAATATTTTTGAATTTCCAGTGAGTGTTTTTGCTAACTTTCTAATACTTTCTCAGAATAGGGCACATAATATACGTTTTTTCAGTACGTTGGAACTTTCGGGACAAACAGATTGCTTCGCCATCTAAAATCATCTGTTGTACGTTTTGAGAGTTATTTAATTGACTTTTAGGTCGTTTTTAGTTTTTTATTGTAGGGTTTCGTATTTCGGGTCCGTTAGGGTTTTTCCAACCGTAACATTGAACCCTAATTTCTAAATATTTAACTTCAAAGCCCAACCCATATACACAAACCCAAACACTATACCCTACACCTAATCCATCTCCAGACACTATAAATACTAACCATAAACTCTGATAATAAACCGTATCAAGATACCCTAAACCCTAAACCCTAAACACTTAAGCCTAAACCATTAACACTAAACCCTAATGAATAATCCCTAATCAATAAACCCTAATCCGTAACAATGAAAAGGTTGATAACGTGAAGATTTTGGCTCGTTTGGATCGTTCAAACACTCTGATAACAGTTTTCAAGTGTTTTGAATTTCCCGAGAGGGTTTTTGCTAAATTTCGCATACTTTCTTGAAATGGGGAACATAACATATGTTTTTTAATTACGTTGGGCCTTCCGGGACCAACATATCGCTTCACTGTCTAAAATCACCTGTTGTACATTTTGAGAGTTATTTAATTGACTTTTATGTCATTTTTAGTTTTATATTGTAGGGTTTCGTATTTTGGGTCGATTAGGGTTTTCCCACCCGTAACATTGAACCCTAATTTCTTAATATTTAACTTCAAGGCCCAAATCACAAACACAAATCCCTAAAACTATATCCTACACCTAATCCATATCTAGACACCATATATACTAACCTTAAACTCTAACAATAAATCGTAACCATAAACCCTTAACCCTAAACCCTAAACACTTAATTCTAAACACTCTGATAACCGTTTTCAAGTATTTTGAATTTCCCGAGAGGGTGCTAACTTTCGCATACTTTCTCAAAATGGGGAACATAACGTATGTTTTTTTATTACATTGGGCCTTCCGGGACCAACAAATCGCTTCGCCATCTGAAATCATATGTTGTATACTTTGAGAGTTATTTGATTGACTTTTAGGTCGTTTTTAGTTTTTTTACTGTAGGGTTTTGTATTTTGGTTCCGTTAGGGTTTTCCCAAACATGACATTGAACCCTAATTTTTAAATCTTTAACTTTTAAACCTAAACGATAACACAAAACCCTAACCCTATACCCTACACCTAATCAATCTCTAGACGCCATAAATACTAATAATAAACACTAATAATAAACCGTAATCAGAAACCCTTAACCCTAAACACTTAACCCTAAACCCCAAACACTAAACACTAAACCCTAATGACTAATCACTAATCACTAATCACTAAACTCAAACCTTAACAATGGAAAGGTTGATAACATGAAGATTTTGGCTCGTCTGGATTGTTCATACACTCTGATAACCGTTTTCAAGATTTTTAAATTTCCCGGAATGGATTTTGCTAACTTTCGAAAACTTTCTCACAATAGGGCACATAATGTATGTGTTTTGAGTACTTGGGACTTCCGTGACCAACAGATCGCTTTGCCATCTAAAATCATCTGTTGTACGTTTTGAGAGTTATTTAGTTGACTTTTAGGTTGTTTTTAGTTATTATTATAGGGCTTCGTATTTTGGGGTTTGTTAGGGGTTTCCCAACCGTAACATTGAACCTAATTTCTAAATATTCAACTTCAAATCACAAACCATAAACCCAAAACTCTAACACTATATCCTACACCTAATACATCTCCAGACACCATAAATACTAAACCATAAACTCTAACAATAAACCGTAACCAGAAACCCTAAACCCTAAACACTTAACCCTAAACCCTTAACACTAAACACTAAACCCTAATGACTAATCCCTAATATTTAACCCCAAACCCAAACAATGGAAAGGTTGATAACGTGTAATTTTTACTCGTTTGGAACGCTCAAACACTCTGATAACCGTTTTCAAGCATTTTGAATTTCCTCGGAGGGTTTTTGCTAACTTTTTGCATACTTTCTCAGAATGGGGAACATAATATATCTTTTTTGATTGGCCTTCCAGGACCAACAGATCGCTTCGCCATTAAAAATCATCTATTTTATGTTTTGAGAGTTATTTAATTGACTTTTAGGTCGTTTTAAGTTTTTTTATTATACGGTTCCGTATTTTGGGGTCCATTAGGGGTTTCCCAAGCGTAACATTGAACCCTAATTTCTAAATATTCAACTTCATAGCCCAAAACATAAACCCAAAACCCTAACACTATATCCTACACCTAATACATCTCCAGACACCATAAGTACTAACCATAAATACTTATACTTTCAAGCTATTAAACATACTCTACATTTAATTCCCATGTATCAAAAATTATAATTTCTACCTAAAAACAGAAAATTCTTAATTTTCTTTGGTTTTAATTTCATTGGTTTAATTTGATTTGGAGTTTGGAAATTAATTCAAGGCTGAGTAGGACTGGTTTGTCGGCTGTGTGAAGGTGAGGAAGGGTGAGTGAACAGAGCGCGCTTTGTATATTGGGTGTGGGTTTGACGCGGAGATAGATTTTTTAAATTCCGATTTAATTGGAAAAGGTGTTTGGAAAGTTGCGTTGATTAAGAAATCATTAGGTAATAACGGCGTATCAGCATTAAATTCTGTGCTAGAATCAACAAACAAATCCATGCAAAATCATCTCTGTATTTTGTGCTTTTATTTCCGATTTAAATTCGATTTTTCTGGGTTTCTTGCTGATTTCTTCACCGTTTTAAGTAATTCTTTTTTTGCTGAGCTTCTTTTTTCAAGACGGATCCAATGGCGCCGAGGAAGAAAGTTGGTAATAAATAGAACAAGGGTAGTGCTGAAACAAAAGAGGTCGGAGCGAAAATAATGCGATAAATGGTAATTATGTACCTGCAACTCCCGTGATTCAAGTTAGCAATAACTTTTGTGCTACAAAACGTATTAATTTGATGAACAAAAGTGATGAGGAGTGTGTGGAGTATGATTCTAGTATGAAGGATAGTTATTCAAAGAGTGTGGCAACCTGTTTGATGAAAGTTCCAAGAGAGGAACAGAAACTGTACAAGCTGATTTATCCTTACTTAGCTCTAGTGAAAGCATCCAAGCTACTCAAATCGTTGATTGTACACTGGTTGAGGGGATGAACGGCCAAGATGGGGCCCTAATTGAGGGTGAGGCTCCTAATTCCCTCGAGAATAGCTTGAATGTGAGTCACAAGGAGGATTACTCCACTTTAGGTGCAGGAATTGGGAGAAATTCTCCACCTAGTGAAAGTACGCTCTTGGGAGTAGCATAAGGTCAAAGTGTGGAGGATGAGGATGAATCTGAGGTAGAAATTATTGAGGAAAATAGTGGGAAGAAAGGTAAATGGGCAGAATTATGCAAGAAGAGTGATCAAGAGTTAAAGCTAAAATACTTTGCTCCAAGTCAAGTAGAAGATGAGCTCATGGTAAAACCACCTAGAGATATAGTGAAGAATGGTATTGAGGAGTGGGATAATTTCTTAGTTGGACAATTCTTTGGAGAAGCTCCTGAATATCACATGGTTAGAAGCATAATTAATGCTCAATGGAGAAATTGTGGTAAAGTGGAGATCAAGTCTACTGATATGGAAGTGTTTCTATTCAAATTCCTAGGTGAGCAAGAATGTAACAACATACTAGAGCAAGTTTGGCATGTTAATGGTAGGATTATGATATTGAGAAAGTGGGAACTTAACATGAAATTTGATAAGCTTGATTTGACTAAGGTTCCATAATGGGTGAAATTGAGAAAGGTACCATTACAATTGTGGACTAATGATGGGTTAAGCTATATATGTAGTGATTTGGGTATCCCAATCCAAATGGACCCTATTACAAAGACAAAAAATAGGCTAAGCTTTGCTAGAGTGCGTGTGGAAGTTGATATGACAAAGGATCTTGTTAAAAGGGTGAAGGTTGATCTTGAGGAGGATGGAATTCATGTGGTGGAGGCTTACTATGAGTGGTTACCTCCAAGATGTTATAATTGCAAGGCTTTGGGGCATAAGGAGATTAATTGTGGAAGGAAAGCACCTAAAAGGAGAGACCTAAACCAAACCAAACCTATACCTATCCTAAACCAAACCAAGTTAGCCACCAACCTAAACCAAACCAAGCTAATCACCAACCAAACCAAAACAAAGTTCAAAAGAGGGTTGAAGAATGGAGGGTAGTGCAAAGAAAGCAAAAGGAGAAGAAGGATGATGAAGTTCAGATTCCTAACACCAAAAACACAACTACACCTCCACCTCATTATGTGGGAAGTAGTAGTGCAAAGGGGAAAGAAATAACCCCTAGTACACCTAGAGAAAGTGCTTACAATTCTAATATTTTGTAGGGGAGTTAAGTAACTCCTTTTGTGCTTTAAATATGGCTAATGAAAACCTTGAAGAGGCTTTGAATAGGTTTGTGGGAAGTACCCATTGTGAAGGAGAACCTCCTGATTTAAATGATAATTAGCTCTTGGAATGTAAGAGGTTTGAATCTAAGCCTCAAACAAAAAGAAGTTATTCATGTTATACAAGTTATACAAGATAAAAAAGTTGATCTAGTTTGTTTATTGGAGACTAAAATGACTCTACAAAGCTACAATAAGTTTCACAATACTTATTCAACTAGCCAAGCCATCTTCCTTGAGGTACATGATATATATAATAAGAAAACATTTAATTGTGTGATGGTATATGCAGAAAATGATGAAGATAAAAGGGTGCTTCTTTGGGAAACACTTAGTGAGTGGATGGTTATTAATGGGGACTCTCCTTGTATTTGGTGTGGAGACTATAATGAGATTACTAAAGTTGATGAAAGAATGGGATGTACTAGCCTTCATAAGAGCTCTCATGAATTTGTGGAGTGTATTAATGATAATGGGATGGTTGAACATCCTAGCCAAGGGTGTTACTACAATTGGACTAATAGAAGAATGGATGGGTTTATATCTAGTAAAATTGACAAATTTTTTATAAATGATGCTTGGTTCACTTGTTTCAAGTCTCAATTGATGATTGAAGCTCTTGGAATTTCAGATCACTCTAATCTTATCCTTAAAATTCAGGGGAGTTCAAATACTAGCCTTCATCTTTTAAATTCTTTAATGTTTGGATTGATCATGATGAGTTTCTGCCTTTGATCGAAAGGTGTGGAAATATGAAGTTAAAGGGAGTATGATGTATAAAGTGGTGAATAAATTGAAGGAAGTAAAGAAAGTTTTGAAGATCTTCAATAGAAAATATTTTCATCACTCTACTAAATAAAAAATGGAGCTTAAAGAGGAGCTTGAAAGGGTAAAAATAAATCTTATGAATGGTGATCAATCTATGCTCATCATTGAGAAGGATCTAAGGGATAAACTTATGCATCTTCTTAATATTCAAGAGGAGATCTTAAAGCAAAAATCTGGAATTATTTGGGCTCAAAGGGTGATTGTAGCACTACCCTTTATCATAAGAGCATTAAGGCAAGAATCACTCAAAACCGAGTTGCCTCTATTGTGACTGAAAATGGTGATATTGTTGTTGAAGATGAGGCTATTCATGATGAATTTATCAAGTACTACACTAGTTCAATTGGTACTAAGGATGTTTATGAAGAAAGTGTTAGCTCTAGTTGTTTAAACAAGGTTGTTGATAAAGCTATTACTAAGGAAGAAGCAAAAGAAATGGTGAAAGACATTACTAGTAAGGAGATTAAAGAAGCTATTTTCTCTATTGATATCTCAAAGGCTCCTGGCCCAGATGGTTTAAATAGTGCTTTCTTCAAAGCTACTTGGAATATTATTGGGGAGGATGTTTGTAATGCTATAAAAGAAACTTTCAAGAATAGACAAATCTTGAAGCAAAGTAATGCTACTAATCTTGTTCTTATTTCCAAGGTTAAAACCCCACTGCAGTAAAGAGTTTTAGGCCCATTGCTTGTTGTAATATCCTTTATAAAGCTATAAATAAAATCATTGCTAATAGGATGAAGAAAAGCCTTGAGGAGCTTATATCTAAAAATCAAGCTGCTTTTGTGGGAGGAGATCATATATTGGTTGCTCAAAGTGTGGTGGCAGGTTATGATAGAAAGGACTTGAGTCCAAGGTGTACTTTAAATATTGATCTTCAAAAGGCTTTTGATACAATTAATTGGAGGTACCTTATTAAACTACTTCAAATTATGGGATTTAATAAAAAGTTTATATCTTGGATCAAGATGTGTATTTCAACACCTATGTTCTCTTTGTGCATTAATGGAAGTGTGTGTGGTTATTTCAAAGGAGAAAGAGTATTAAGACAAGGTGATCCTTTATCTCCTTATCTATTTGTTGTATGTATGCAAGGTTTCTCTTCTATTCTTGAGAAAGAGGCACATAATAAAGCTTTTACTTATCACCCTAATTGTGCTCGAATGGATTTGAACCATCTTATATTTGTTGATGATTGTTTAGTTTTCTTTAATGGTGATAAAGACTCGGCTAAGAGACTTAAACAAGGCCTTGATCTCTTCTCTAGACTTTCTGGCCTTAAAATAAGTCTTGAAAAGAGTGAGCTATATATGGGAGGTTGTAACAAAGATCTTCATGATGATTTGAGTAGTATTCTCAATGTTAAGAATGGTAAACTTCCTGTTAGATATCTTTGGGTTCCTTTAACTATAAAAGGCCTAATAGTTTAATGTGTGCTACCCTTATTAATAATATTGTTGGAAGTGTTGAAGGGTGGATGCATAGATTTCTTACATTTGCAGGAAGGCTTCATTTAATCAAGAGTGTTTTGCAAAGTAAAGCTAGATATTGGTGTAATGTAATGATCCTTCCAATGGGAGTTATTCATGAGATAGAATCACTCTTGAGTAGGTTTCTTTGGAAGGGTAATACTAATGATTTTCATGGTGCTAAAGTGGCTTGGAAAGAGTTATGTCAAAGTAAAGAAAAGGGAGGACTAGGCATACCTAATCTTCTCCAAATGAATCAAGTTGCTATTCTTAAAGCTTTTTGGAGAATGTATGGTTATAAAGATAATATTTGGTCTCAATGGGTCTACTCAAATTGGCTAAGGAATAAGAGTATATTGAGCATTACATATGATAGTAAACTTCCTTGGATATGGAGAGCTATGCTTAATGTGAGGTACCTTGCTTTTAAATATATTATACATGATGTTGGAAATGGAGAGAGAACCTATATGTTAAATGATAGATGGATAAAAGGAAAGTGTGTTGGTGATATTTGTGAACAAAAGGATGCTATTTCTTTGGGTAATTACAGTATTAACAAAAAGGTGATGGATTATTATGTGGGGAAGAGGTGGAGATTTCCACCTAGGCTTAATAAGGTGTATGAGGTGGTAAAAGATATGGTGTTTAATGAAGATAATGACAATATAAGATAGGGTGATAAAGGCTTTAGGACCTCGGATGTTATGTATGACCTAAGGGGTCCAAATGAGAAAACAAAATGGTATAGTGTGGTGTGGCATAAATGGAGTATGCCAAAGCACAAGTTTTGTGCTTGGTTAATTTTTAAGGATAGATTAAGCACTAAAGATAGGCTTAGCAAGTGGGTAATGGAAGTGGACAATATGTGCTACCTTTGCTTTGAAGAACATGAATCTACGGATCACTTATTTATGAATTGCAAATTCACTACTTTGGCTTGGAAGGAGATTTGTGCTATTCATAATTGGCACAACTCGGGTACTAATTTGAAGAAAGAATTGAATTTATGCACAACTTAGCTCTAGTGAAAGCATCCAAGCTACTCAAATCATTGATTGTACAATGGTTGAGGGGATGAACGACCAAGATGGGGCCCTAATTGAGGGTGAGGCTCCTAATCTTCTCGAGAATAGCTTGAGTGTGAGTCACAAAGAGGATTACTCCACTTAGGTGCAGGAATTGGGATAATTTCTCCACCTAGTGAAAGTACCCTCTTAGGAGTAGCACAAGGTCTAAGTGTGGAGGATGAGGATGAATCTGAGGTAGAAGTTATTGAAGAAAACAGTGGGAAGCAAGGTAAATGGAGAGAATATTCAAGAAAAGTGATCAAGAGTTGAAGCTAAAATACTTTTGCTCCTAGTCATGTAGAAGATGAGCTCATGGTTAAATCACCTAGAGATATAGTGAAGAGTGGAATTGAGGAGTGGGATAATTGCTTAGTTAGACAATTCTTTGGAGAAGCTCCTGAATATCACATGGTTAGAAGCATGGTTAATGCTCGGTGAAGAAATTGTGGTTAAGTTGAATAAAGTCTACTGATATGGAAGTGTTTCTATTCAAATTCAAAGGTGAGCAAGAATGTAACAACATAGTAGAGCAAGTTTGGCATGTTAATGGTAGAATTATGATTTTGAGAAAGTGGGAACCTAAATTGAAATTTGATAAATCTTGATTTGACTAAGGTTCCACTATGGGTTAAATGGAGAAAGGTAACATTACAATTGTGGACTAATGATGGGTTAAGCTACATTAGTAGTGCTTTGGGTATTCCACTCCAAATGGACCCTATTACTAAGACAAAAAAATAGGCTAAGCTTTGTTAGAGTATGTGTTGAAGTTGATATGACAAAGGAGCTTGATAAAAGGGTGAAGGTTGATCTTGAAGAGGATGGGATTCATGTGGTGGAGGCTTATTATGAGTGGTTACCTCCCAGATGTTCTAATTGCAAGGATTTGGGGCATAAGGAGATTAATTATAGTCAAGGCAGTAAAGAACCTATCAAGGAGAGACCAAAACAAAACCAAACCTATAACCAACCTAAACCAAACCAAGTAAACCACCAACCTAAACCAAACCAAGCTAATCACCAACCAGACCAATACAAAGTTCAAAAGAGGGTTGAAGAATGGAGTGTAGTGCAAAGAAAGCAAAAGGAGAAGAAGGATGATGAAGTTCAGATTCCTAACACCAAAAACACAACTACACCTCCACCTCATTATGTGGGAAGTAGTAGTGCAAAGGGGAAAGAAATAACCCCTAGTACACCTAGAGAAAGTGCTTACAATTCTAATATTTTGTAGGGGAGTTAAGTAACTCCTTTTGTGCTTTAAATATGGCTAATGAAAACCTTGAAGAGGCTTTGAATAGGTTTGTGGGAAGTACCCATTGTGAAGGAGAACCTCCTGATTTAAATGATAATTAGCTCTTGGAATGTAAGAGGTTTGAATCTAAGCCTCAAACAAAAAGAAGTTATTCATGTTATACAAGATAAAAAAGTTGATCTAGTTTGTTTATTGGAGACTAAAATGACTCTACAAAGCTACAATAAGTTTCACAATACTTATTCAACTAGCCAAGCCATCTTCCTTGAGGTACATGATATATATAATAAGAAAACATTTAATTGTGTGATGGTATATGCAGAAAATGATGAAGATAAAAGGGTGCTTCTTTGGGAAACACTTAGTGAGTGGATGGTTATTAATGGGGACTCTCCTTGTATTCGGTGTGGAGACTATAATGAAATTACTAAAGTTGATGAAAGAATGGGATGTACTAGCCTTCATAAGAGCTCTCATGAATTTGTGGAGTGTATTAATGATAATGGGATGGTTGAACATCGTAGCCAAGGGTGTTACTACACTTGGACTAATAGAAGAATGGATGGGTTTATATCTACTAAAATTGACAAATTTTTTACAAATGATGCTTGGTTCACTTATTTCAAGTCTCATTTGATGATTGAAGCTCCTGGAATTTCAGATCACTCTAATCTTATCCTTAAAATTCAGGGGAGTTCAAATACTAAACCTTCATCTTTTAAATTCTTTAATGTTTGGATTGATCATGATGAGTTTCTGCCTTTATTTGAAAAGGTGTGGAAATAATGGGGAATATGAGGGAATATGATGTACATAAGTGGTGAAAATTGAAGGAGGTAAAGAAAGCTTTGAAGATCTTCAATAGAAAATATTTTCATTACTCTACTAAAGAAATAATGGAGCTTAAAGAGGAGCTTGAAAAGGTACAAATAAAGCTTATGAATGGTGATCAATCTATGCTCATAATTGAGAAGGAGCTAAGGGATAAACTTATGAATCTTCTTAATATTCAAGAGGAGATCTTAAAACAAAAATCTGGAATTTCTTGGGCTCAAAAAGGTGATTGTAGTACTGCCCTTTATCATAAAAGTATTAAGGCTAGAATCACCCAAAACCGAGTTGCCCAATTGTGAATGAGAATGGTGATATTATTGTTGAAGAGGAGGCTATTCATGATGAATTTATCAAGTACTACACTAATCTAATTGGTACTAAGGATGTTTATGAAGAAAATGTTAGCTCTAAATGCTTAAAGAAGCTTGTTAATAAAGCTATTACAAATGAAGAAGCTAAAGATATGGTGAAAGACATTACTAGTAAGGAGATTAAAGAAGCTATTTTTTCTATAGATATATCAAAGGCTCCTGGTCCAGATGGTTTTAATAGTGCTTTCTTCAAAGCTACTTGGAATATTATTGGGGAGGATGTATGTAATGCTATAAAGGAAACTTTCAAGAATAGACAAATCTTGAAGCAAATTAATGCTACTAATATTGTTCTTATTCCCAAGGTTAAAAACCCCACTTCAGTAAAGAGCTTTAGGCCCATTGCTTGTTGTAATATCCTTTACAAAGCTATATCTAAAATCATTGCTAATAGGATGAAGAAAAGCCTTGAGGAGATTATATCTAAAAATCAAGCTGCTTTTGTGGGAGGAAGAAGTATTTCTGATAATATATTGGTAGCTTAAAGTGTGGTGGCAGATAATGATAGAAAGAATTTGAGTCCAAGGTGTATTTTAAATATTGATCTTTAAAAGGCTTTTGATACAATTAATTGGAGGTACCTTATTCAACTGCTTCAAATTATGGGATTTAATAAAAAGTTTATATCTTGGATCAAGATGTGTATTTCAACACCTATGTTCTATTTGTGCATTAATGGTAATGTGTGTGGTTATTTCAAAGGAGAAAGAGGATTAAGACAAGGTGATACTTTATCTCCTTATCTATTTGTTGTATGTATGCAAGGTTTCTCTTCTATTCTTGAGAAAGTGGCACATAATGAAGCTTTTACTTATCACCCTAATTATGCTAGAATGGACTTGAACCATCTTATATTTGCTGATGATTGCTTAGTTTTCTTTAATGGTGATAAGGACTCGGCCAAGAGACTAAAACATGGCCTTGATCTATTATCTAGACTTTATGGCCTTAAAATAAGTCCTGAAAAGAGTGAGCTATATATGGGAGCTTGTAACAAATACCTTCATGATGATTTGAGTAGTATTCTCAATGTTAAGAAAGGTAAACTTCCTATTAGATATATTGGGGCTCCTTTAACTACAAAAGGCCCTAAGAGTTTAATGTGTGCTACCCTTATTAAAAATAAAGTGTTGAAGGGTGGATGCATAGATTTCTTACATTTGTAGGAAGTCTTCATTTAATCAAGAGTGTTTTGCAAAGTAAAGCTAGATATTGGTGTAATGTAATGATTCTTCCAATGGGAGTTATTCATGAGATAGAATCACTCTTGAGTAGATTTCTTTGGAAGGGTAATACCAATGATTTTCATGGAGCTAAAGTGGCTTGAAAAGAGTTGTGTCAAAGTAAAGAAAATGGAGGAATGGGTATACCTAAACTCCTCCAAATAAATCAAGTTGCTATTCTTAAAGCTTTTTGGAGAATGTATGGGTACAAAGATAATATTTGGTCTCAATGGGTCTACTCAAATTGACTAAGGAATAAGAGTATATGGAGCATTACATATGATAGTAAACTATGTTAGACATGGAGAGATATGCTTAATGGGAGGTACCTTGCTTTTAAATATATTATACATGATGTTGGAAATGGAGAAAGAACCTATATGCTAAATGATAGATGGATAAAGGGGAAATGTGTTGGTGATATTTGTGAACAAAAAGATGTTATTTCTCTAGGTAATTACAATATTAACAAAAAGGTGATGGATTATTTTATTGGGAAAAGGTGGAGATTTCCACCTAGGCTCAATAAAATGTATGAGGTGGTAAAGGATATGGTGCTTAAAGAAGAACATGACACTATAAGATGGGGGAGATAAAGGCTTTAAGGCCTCGGATGTTATGTATGACCTAAGGGGTCCTAATGAGAAAACAAAATGGTATAGTGTAGTGTGGCATAAATGGAGTATACCAAAGCACAAATTTTGTGATTGGTTAATTTGTAAGGATAGGTTAAGCACTAAAGATAGGCTTATCAAGTGGGGAATGGAAGTGGATAAGTTGTGCTACCTTTGCTTTGAAGAACATGAATCTAGAGATCACCTATTTGTGAATTTCAAATTTACTACTTTGGCTTGGAAGGAGATTTGTGCTCTTCACAATTGGCATAACTCGGGTAATACTTGGGAGGAAAGACTTGATTTTATGCTTAAGTTTGATGGTAACACCTTAAAAGATACCATATCAAACATTACTTTTCTTAGCTTTCTTTATTGTATTTGGGATGTGAGGAATAAAAAGGAGTTTAAGAAGATGCATCCTAAGTATGAGGATATTGTGTAAATAGTTGTGAAAGATGTTCAATATACACTTTGGAATAGAAAGTTATTTAAGAGGAGTGTTGAGAATATGAGATTGATGGCAAGATGGAAGCTTCATGGAGTACTCAAGGGAGGAGAGCAAGAAGAACAAGGAAGCTAGCTTGGAGCTTGGACCTAGTAATATATTTTAGCAATTGTTGTATAGGGTTTAATTTCCTAGAAATGGTTGTATAGGGTGCTCTTTACTTTGATTTATTTTCTAGCAATGGTTGTATAGGTGTTTTGCAAGTTGATAGGTTTATTTTCCTAGTAAATGTTGTATAGGGTTTGTTTTCCTAGCCATGCTTGTTTTTTAGTCAAAAAAAAAGTAGGGGTTTGATTTGTACTTGTCATTTTGTGGATATAAAATGGTAGGTTTGATAAAAAAAAAGACTTAACCCTAATCCCTAAACACTAAACCCTAATGACTAATCGCTAATCACTAAACCCCAAACCCTAACAATGAGAAGGTTGATACCGTGAAGATTTTGGCTTGTTTGGATTGTTCATACACTCTGATAACCGTTTTCAAGATTTTTAAATTTCCCAGGAGGGTTTTTACTAACTTTCTAATACCTTCTCACAATAGGGCACATAATATATATTTTTTGAGTACGTTGGAACTTCCCTGACCAACAGATCGCGTTGCCATCTAAAATCATCTGTTGAACGTTTTGAGAGTTATTATTTGACTTTTAGGTCGTTTTTAGTTTTTTATCGTAGGGTTTCGTATTTTGGGTCTGTTAGGGTTTCCCCAACAGTAACATTGAACCCTAATTTCTAAATATTTAACTTCAAAGCCCAAACCATAAACCCAAATCCCTAACACTATACCCTACACCTAATACATCTCCAGACACCATAAATACTAACCATAAACTCTAACAATAAACCGTAATCAAAAACCCTACACCCTATACCCTAAACTCTTAACCCTAAACCCTTAACACTAAACCCTAAACCCTAATGACTAATCCCTAATCAATAAACCCTAAACCCGGGACCAACAGATCGCTTCGACATCTAAAATCATCTGTTGTATGCTTTGAGAGTTATTTAATTGACTTTTATGTCGTTTATAGTTTTTTTACAGTAAGGTTTCGTATTTTGGGTCTGTTAGGGTTTTCCGAAACATAAGATTGAACCCTAAATTTAAAATGTTTAACTTTTAAACCCAAACCATAACACAAAACCCTAACCCTATATCCTACACCTAATCCATCTCCAGACGCCATAAATACTAACGATAAACACTAATAATGAGAGGTAAAGGTTCGAATCCCGCAGGTGGAAGAAAGTTATTAATGTTTGGAAAGTTTCCATGGTTCGAAACCCTCCCCAGAACATGGGGCAACCTAGTTCTGACTTGCCTGGAGGTATGGTTGGGGAGGCTGTCATATCTCCCGTGGGACTAGTCGGGTTGATGTCTCCTCATTTGTGATAGATTTATATTAGGATGAGACATCATTTTTAGTGATTTAGAAGTCATTATAGTCGATTTTCTTGAATAATGCTACACTTTCCTATTTTGAGTCTTGATTTAGTAAAATAATATTTTTAGAGCATATTGGGTTTAATTATTTATTTAGTGTGAAGCTTTAAAGATAATTATGGAGATTAATTAGATTCCAAGTCAAAGACTACAAGATATGGAAATAGATAGACATGGTAATTGGAGATAAGGAAACAAAAGCTAAAAACATGGAAAAGGAAAAGCTGCCTTAATCCTGAATTTCTACACCTTCGACCACAAATCAGCTTATATCTCAAGAACAGTGAGGAATTTGGAGAAACGGTCAAGAGAAAAGTTGAAGAGCTTTCCGAGACGATCAATTTGGTATATTCATACGCGTCAAACGGATGAATATCGAAGCTGTTAGAGCCAAAAGAAGATCGGACCTGATTTCATGTTTTTAGGGTTACGAATTTGAGTTGGGCTTGGAGTCCACCACTTACTTCTCCTTCAAGAAAACGAATTAGGGCTTCCAAGATACCTATAAATACACCCTCTTATCATTGTAAACATGTCCTTGCTCAGTTCTAAACTTTAGCTTAAATTATAAACAATAGCTTAGTCCTTTACATTAATATTCATCCTTAGAATCAAGCTATTCATTCAAGAAGCAAGCTGACCTGTAGAGGAAGACAAGAAGAAGAAGATTGGAGACTGACAAACTCCTCTTCTACATCTCACCTTCTCTATATTTAGAGTAATTAGCTATAGATCTATTCTCAACCATATTTCTAAGCTTTTATTCTATAAGTTTTACTTTTAATTGTTGGATTATTATTTGGTCTTTAATTCATAAATACTATTTGTTATTTTAATTGATTGAGCTTGGCGTATATAGTTATTATGTGTTTTGACTTATTGTTACATCCATAGATTTGGCCAATCTTAGGATTATTCTTAGTTATTGACAACACCAATAATCGTCTAGTTTTGATCCCTTGCTTAACTAGATAGCCATTAAGGTTTGATTTAATCACCAATCATTACTTAGGAATCCCTAGTAGTGGAGAGGTTGCTCCTAAGCCTAGAAAAGGCTAGGTAGAATTTAGAATCCTGGTTAATATATAATGCTTAATCTGTGACAGGTTAGAATAACGATTTAGTAATAGACTCATATTAGTAATCCTAATCTATATGACTTACATTCACATTTAGTTATTTGTTTTAATTATTTAATTGCGTAGATTGTTATTTCATCTTTTTATATTTTTATTTAAAACATCTAAATTCATCTACGCTTGTTAAATATAAGTAGATCTACGGATACAATCCCTGCGAACGAACTTGACTTATCATTAAAACTTGCAAACGATCTGTGATACTTGCAGTGAGTTCCGTGGTTCTCAAGGGTGTGTGACTCTTTATTTATCTATTATTTTATCACACCTTTGCCCCCACCAAGTTTTTGGCGCCGCTGCCGGGGATTTATCTTTAAGTTAAATCTATTTTGTGTTTATTTAGTGTAGAAGTTTTTATTTGTTTTCAGTTTTACGCTTTCTTTTTGTTTTAGTCTTTCTCAGGATTTTAGATGGATAATCAACGGTTAGAGCTAGGTTTACCTAGTAAATTTCAAGTTCAACGCATTGGGATTCGCGTCCCAACTATCCAAGTCGTTAGATTCAAGCCTGATCCTGATTTAATTAATCAATTCGCGAGCTATGGGAAATTTAATGGGGATACAAATCAAGATTAGGTCAGATCTGTTCAAAAATTCATGCAATTTTGTGATGCCTACATTAATGAAGGTGTTACGCAAGAACAGATGTATTATTTAATGTTCCAATTTTTCTTGACCGGGAAAGCAAGCGATTGGTTCGATGATCAACCTCCCGAGCTAATAACCGATTGGGACAAGCTTCAAGAAAGATTCCTTGATAAATTTTATCCTACAAGTATGCGAGTGAAGGAACTCTTGGAGCCTACGAATTTCTTACAAGACGCCGGAGAGAGTGTTGGTGAAGCATGGACGAGATTTCAAAAGATGTTGGCAAGATGTCCATTACATGGATACACACCACAATTACAATTATCCATGTTCTATAATGGACTCAATAGAGAGTCAAGGCTGAGAGCAGATAATATGGGTCGTGGAAATTTTGTTTCTATGGATCCAAAAGAAGCAAAAAGTGGTATGGAAACAATCATTGAGAACAACATGAGTTGGCCACAAGGAAAAACTCCTACCACTAACGACGAAGAAGATGCGAGGATTTCAAGCTTGCAAGATCAAATACAATAACTCGCTATAACTGTTAAGGAAAGCATCCCAAAGCCACCTCAACAGTTATACCTACAAGAGCAAGCCTATGAAAATCAAGCTGATCAACCACCGAGCTATACTGTGCATACTGTAAGTCAAGCTCAATCACGTCCTCAAGAAGAGATTACTGAGTTAAAAGAGACTATTAGTCAATTCATCAACTTCTCGAAGGAAAATATGAGCAGACTTGAATCAAAGATCGATGCATCAGTAGTGCAAAACCTGCAACAACAGAACCAAGATCTTAAACAACATAATCAACTTTTAGAGAAGAATGTGATGCAGCTCACTACAATCATAGAACAAATGCAAAGTCAACTCCTACAATTGACCCAAGATACAACTACTAACATGAAGAAGATCCAATACGTAGACGACAAGGTCAAGGCTATTAGTCTTCAAGCTCAAAAGATAAAAGAACACGGTGAGATAATCACCGAAGTACTACCATCTCCCTCAAAAGGGGATGTTCTACCAAACAAGTCAAACATAAAGCGGATGAACTTAGATGAGATAATTGTTGAAGATTGGGTTGAAGAAGTTGAACATGATGAGATTAAGAAGCCTAGAGTGGTTGATGAACCAAGAATTGAGGAGAGAAGTAGAGCAAGAAAAACACCCGTACATTGCCACTATCCCACGGAGCAACATCAGAAGTGTATAGAGGCGTTGAAACAAGTAAAAATTAACGTCCCTTTACTCGAAGCTATGGAAGGAAGGAGAAACTATGATCGATTATTTCTGGAGGCACTCTCTAATAAGAAAAGATTCACAAGAGCCAAATCTGTAGAAATCAACGAAGGGGTATCAGCACGAGTTCAACAAAGATTACCACCGAAGCGTAAAGATCCAGGAAGTTTCAATCTCCCAATCAAAATAGGTGGTATATTTCATGGAAAAGCCAAGTGTGATTTAGGGGCAAGTGTGAATATCATGCCCAAAAGTGTATTCAAGAAGATTGGTATTAGTGAAGCGAAACCGACATCCGTAGTCTTACAACTGGCGGATCAATCTACAGTTAAGCCGTGGGGAGTAATAGAGGATGTACTCGTTCAAGTAGGTAACCTTGTTATTCCAACGGACTTTATTATTCTTGACTACAAAGCAGATAAGAACGTCCCATTCATTCTTGGGCGTCCATTCCTAGCCACCAGCGATACTATAGTGAATGTGAATGAAGGAACCGTGACTCTTAGTATTAAAGATAACGCTGAAACATTCTATGTTTCGGGAAAGAAGAGGAAAAAGAAGTCAAAGGAACTATATCCAATCAGAGCAGTAACAAAGAAGCCAGAACCTGAAAGTCTCCAAGAAACCATAGAGAAAAAGATTGAGTTTGGGGTACGAGACGAGGTGGCATGGAAACCTCCCAACCCCAAACAGAGCAGTTCTTGGAAGGGACCTTATGTTATCACGCAAATTTTCTCAGAAGGAGTGGTCGAAATCAAGGCTATCAAAGGTTGCAAGCTCGAGTTGGTAAGCGTTAATCATCTCACTCACTGCTGGGGAGGCTATAAAAAGAAATAACCGAGGTAACTCGTCTAACTTTGAAAGACGTTAAACAAAAGTGCCCTTTGGGAGACATCCCATAATAATTTTTATGTTTTTATGCTTTTAGTTTTAGTTTAGATTAGTTAATTTTAGTTGATATTGCATATTTGAGGAAGGTATTAGTGTTCTTGATGATTAGGTATTTGAGAAATCGAGTTAGGGAGGCGAACAAAATTTTTCGGACAGAAACTTCGGCAAGTCATATCTTTGCGCTCGGATAACCAAATGACTAATCCCTAATATTTAACCAAACCCAAACAATGGAAAGGTTGATAACATGTAGATTTTTACTCGTTTGGAATGCTCAAACACCCTGATAACCATTTTAAGCATTTTGAATTTCCTGATAGGGTTTTTGCTAACTTTTGCATACTTTCTCAGAATGGGGAACATAACAGATATTTTTTGATTACGTTGGGCCTTCCGGGACCAACTGATTGCTTCGCCATCTAAAATCATCTATTTTATGTTTTGATATTTAATTGACTTTTAGGTCGTTTTAAGTTTTTTATTATAGGGTTTCATATTTTGGGGTCCGTTAGGGGTTTCCCAACCGTAACATTGAACCCTAATTTCTAAATATTCAACTTCATAGCCCAAACCATAAACCCAAAACCCTAACACTATATCCTACACATAATACATCTCCAGACACCATAAATACACTTAACCCTAAACCCTTAACACTAACCACTAAACCCTAATGACTAATCCCTAATCAAAAAAGCCCAAACCCTAACAATGAAAAGGTTGATAACGTGAAGATTTTGGCTCGTTTGGATCGTTCAAACACTCCGATAACCGTTTTCAAGTATTTTGTATTTCCCAAGAGGGATTTTCCTAACTTTCGCATACTTTCGCATACTTTCTAAAAATGGGGAACATCACATATGTTTTTTTTGATTTTGTTGGGCCTTCCGAGACCAACAAATCGCTTCGCCATCTAAAATTTCTGATGTACGTTTTGAGAGTTATTTAATTGACTTTTAGGACGTTTTTAGTTTTTTATTGTAGGGTTTCGTATTTTGGGTCCGTTAAGGTTTTCCCAACCGTAACATTGAATCCTAATTTCTAAATATTTAACTTCAAAGCCCAAACGATAAACACAAAACCCTAACACTATACCCTACACCTAATCCATCTCCAGACACCATGAATACTACAATAAACTCTAACAATAAACCATACGCAGAAACCCTAAACCCTAAATATTTAACCCTAATCCCTTAACACTAAACACTAAACACTAAACCCTAATGACTAATCCTTAATCATTAAACCCCAAACCCTAACAATGAAAAGGTTGATAACGTGAAGATTTTGTCTGGTTAACTAATTTAAAGTACTTTGAATTTCCCGAGAGGATGCTAACTTTTGCATACTTTCTCAAAATGGGGAACGTAACATATTTTTTTTATTACGTTGGGCCTTCCGGGACTAACAGATCGCTTCACATCTGTTGTACGTTGTGAGAGTTATTTTATTGACCTTTAGGTAGTTTTTAGTTTTTTATAGTAGGCTTTCGTATTTTGGGTTCGTTATGGTTATCCAACCTGTAACATTGAACCCTAATTTCTAAATATTTAACTTCAATTCCTAAACCATCAACACAAAACCCTAACACTATACCCTACACCTAATCCATCTCCAGACACCATAAATACTAACCATAAACTTTAAGAATAAATCGTAACCAGAAACCCTAAACACTAAACCATAAACACTTAACCCTAAACCCTTAACACTAAACACTAAACCCTAATGACTAATCCCTAATCAATAAAGCCCAAACCCTAACAATGAAAAGGTTGATAACGTGAAGATTTTGGCTCGTTTGGATCGTTCAAAAACTCTGATAACCGTTTTCAAGTATTTTGTATTTCCCAAGAGGGTTTTTGCTAACTTTCGCATACTTTCTAAAAATGGGGAACATAACATATGTTTTATGATTTTGTTGGGCCTTCCGGGACCAACAGATCGCTTCGCCATCTAAAATTTCTATTGTACGTTTTGAGAGTTATTTAATTGACTTTTAGGTTGTTTTTAGTTTTTTATTGTAGGATTTTGTATTTTGGGTCCGTTAGGGTTTTCCCAAGCGTAACATTGACCCCTAATTTCTAAATATTTTACTTCAAAGCCCAAACCATAAACACAAAACCCTAACACTATACCCTACACCTAATCCATCTCCAGACACCATAAATACTACCATAAACTCTAACAATAAACTGTAAGCAGGATCCCTAAACCCTAAATATCTAACCCTAAACCCTTAACACTAAACCCTAAACCCTAATGACTAATCCCTAATCATCAAACCCCAAACCCTAACAATGAAAAGGTTGATAACGTGAAGATTTTGACTCGTTTGGATCGTTCAAACACTATGATAACCGTTTTCAAGTGCTTTGAATTTCCCGAAAGGGTTTTTGCTAACTTTCGCATACTTTCTCAAAATGGGAAACATAACATATGGTTTTTATTTACGTTGGGCAATTTGAACAAAAAAAATTTACGTTGGGCCTTCCGGGACCAACAGATCGCTTTGCCATCTAAAATCATCTGTTTACGTTTCAAGAGGTTTTTAATTGACTTTTAGGTCATTTTTAGTTTTTTAGTGTAGGGTTTCGTATTTTGGGTCCGTTAGGGTTTTCCCAACCGTAATATTGAACTCTAATTTCTAAAAGTTTAACTTTAAATCCCAAACCATAAACACAAACCCCTATACCCTACACCTAATCCATCTTTAGACATTATAAATACTATCCATAAACACCAACAATAAACCGTAACCCGAAACCCTTAACGCTAAACCCTAAACCCTAAACACTAAACACTAAACCCTAATGACTAATCCCTAATATTTAACCAAACCCAAACAATGGAAAGGTTGATAACATGTAGATTTTTACTCGTTTGGAATGCTCAAACACCCTGATAACCATTTTAAGCATTTTGAATTTCCTGATAGGGTTTTTGCTAACTTTTGCATACTTTCTCAGAATGGGGAACATAACAGATATTTTTTGATTACGTTGGGCCTTCCGGGACCAACTGATTGCTTCGCCATCTAAAATCATCTATTTTATGTTTTGATATTTAATTGACTTATAGGTCGTTTTAAGTTTTTTATTATAGGGTTTCATATTTTGGGGTCCGTTAGGGGTTTCCCAACCGTAACATTGAACCCTAATTTCTAAATATTCAACTTCATAGCCCAAACCATAAACCCAAAACCCTAACACTATATCCTACGCATAATACATCTCCAGACACCATAAATACACTTAACCCTAAACCCTTAACACTAACCACTAAACCCTAATGACTAATCCCTAATAAAAAAAGCCCAAACCCTAACAATGAAAAGGTTGATAACGTGAAGATTTTGGCTCGTTTGGATCGTTCAAACACTCCGATAACCGTTTTCAAGTATTTTGTATTTCCCAAGAGGGATTTTGCTAACTTTCGCATACTTTCGCATACTTTCTAAAAATGGGGAACATCACATATGTTTTTTTTGATTTTGTTGGGCCTTCCGAGACCAACAAATCGCTTCGCCATCTAAAATTTCTGATGTACGTTTTGAGAGTTATTTAATTGACTTTTAGGACGTTTTTAGTTTTTTATTGTAGGGTTTCGTATTTTGGGTCCGTTAAGGTTTTCCCAACCGTAACATTGAATCCTAATTTCTAAATATTTAACTTCAAAGCCCAAACGATAAACACAAAACCCTAACACTATACCCTACACCTAATCCATCTCCAGACACCATAAATACTACAATAAACTCTAACAATAAACCATACGCAGAAACCCTAAACCCTAAATATTTAACTCTAATCCCTTAACACTAAACACTAAACACTAAACCCTAATGACTAATCCTTAATATTAAACCCCAAACCCTAACAATGAAAAGGTTGATAACGTGAAGATTTTGTCTGGTTAACTAATTTAAAGTACTTTGAATTTCCCGAGAGGATGCTAACTTTTGCATACTTTCTCAAAATGGGGAACGTAACATATTTTTTTTATTACGTTGGGCCTTCCGGGACTAACAGATCGCTTCACATCTGTTGTACGTTGTGAGAGTTATTTTATTGACCTTTAGGTAGTTTTTAGTTTTTTATAGTAGGCTTTCGTATTTTGGGTTCGTTATGGTTATCCAACCTGTAACATTGAACCCTAATTTCTAAATATTTAACTTCAATTCCTAAACCATCAACACAAAACCCTAACACTATACCCTACACCTAATCCATCTCCAGACACCATAAATACTAACCATAAACTTTAAGAATAAATCGTAACCAGAAACCCTAAACACTAAACCATAAACACTTAACCCTAAACCCTTAACACTAAACACTAAACCCTAATGACTAATCCCTAATCAATAAAGCCCAAACCCTAACAATGAAAAGGTTGATAACGTGAAGATTTTGGCTCGTTTGGATCGTTCAAAAACTCTGATAACCGTTTTCAAGTATTTTGTATTTCCCAAGAGGGTTTTTGCTAACTTTCGCATACTTTCTAAAAATGGGGAACATAACATATGTTTTATGATTTTGTTGGGCCTTCCGGGACCAACAGATCGCTTCGCCATCTAAAATTTCTATTGTACGTTTTGAGAGTTATTTAATTGACTTTTAGGTTGTTTTTAGTTTTTTATTGTAGGATTTTGTATTTTGGGTCCGTTAGGGTTTTCCCAAGCGTAACATTGACCCCTAATTTCTAAATATTTTACTTCAAAGCCCAAACCATAAACACAAAACCCTAACACTATACCCTACACCTAATCCATCTCCAGACACCATAAATACTACCATAAACTCTAACAATAAACTGTAAGCAGGATCCCTAAACCCTAAATATCTAACCCTAAACCCTTAACACTAAACCCTAAACCCTAATGACTAATCCCTAATCATCAAACCCCAAACCCTAACAATGAAAAGGTTGATAACGTGAAGATTTTGACTCGTTTGGATCGTTCAAACACTATGATAACCGTTTTCAAGTGCTTTGAATTTCCCGAAAGGGTTTTTGCTAACTTTCGCATACTTTCTCAAAATGGGAAACATAACATATGGTTTTTATTTACGTTCGGCAATTTGAACAAAAAAAATTTACGTTGGGCCTTCCGGGACCAACAGATCGCTTTGCCATCTAAAATCATATGTTTACGTTTCAAGAGGTTTTTAATTGACTTTTAGGTAATTTTTAGTTTTTTATTGTAGGGTTTCGTATTTTGGGTCCGTTAGGGTTTTCCCAACCGTAATATTGAACTCTAATTTCTAAAAGTTTAACTTTAAATCCCAAACCATAAACACAAACCCCTATACCCTACACCTAATCCATCTTTAGACATTATAAATACTATCCATAAACACCAACAATAAACCGTAACCAGAAACCCTTAACGCTAAACCCTAAACCCTAAACACTAAACACTAAACCCTAATGACTAATCCCTAATATTTAACCAAACCCAAACAATGGAAAGGTTGATAACATGTAGATTTTTACTCGTTTGGAACGCTCAAACACCCTGATAACCATTTTAAGCATTTTGAATTTCCTGATAGGGTTTTTGCTAACTTTTGCATACTTTCTCAGAATGGGGAACATAACAGATATTTTTTGATTACGTTGGGCCTTCCGGGACCAACTGATTGCTTCGCCATCTAAAATCATCTATTTTATGTTTTGATATTTAATTGACTTTTAGGTCGTTTTAAGTTTTTTATTATAGGGTTTCATATTTTGGGGTCCGTTAGGGGTTTCCCAACCGTAACATTGAACCCTAATTTCTAAATATTCAACTTCATAGCCCAAACCATAAACCCAAAACCCTAACACTATATCCTACACCTAATACATCTCCAGACACCATAAATACACTTAACCCTAAACCCTTAACACTAACCACTAAACCCTAATGACTAATCCCTAATCAAAAAAGCCCAAACCCTAACAATGAAAAGGTTGATAACGTGAAGATTTTGGCTCGTTTGGATCGTTCAAACACTCCGATAACCGTTTTCAAGTATTTTGTATTTGCCAAGAGGGATTTTGCTAACTTTCGCATACTTTCGCATACTTTCTAAAAATGGGGAACATCACATATGTTTTTTTGATTTTGTTGGGCCTTCCGAGACCAACAAATCGCTTCGCCATCTAAAATATCTGATGTACGTTTTGAGAGTTATTTAATTAACTTTTAGGACGTTTTTAGTTTTTTATTGTAGGGTTTCGTATTTTGGGTCCGTTAAGGTTTTCCCAACCGTAACATTGAATCCTAATTTCTAAATATTTAACTTCAAAGCCCAAACGATAAACACAAAACCCTAACACTATACCCTACACCTAATCCATCTCCAGACACCATAAATACTACAATAAACTCTAACAATAAACCATGCGCAGAAACCCTAAACCCTAAATATTTAACCCTAATCCCTTAACACTAAACACTAAACACTAAACCCTAATGACTAATCCTTAATCATTAAACCCCAAACCCTAACAATGAAAAGGTTGATAACGTGAAGATTTTGTTTGGTTAACTAATTTAAAGTATTTTGAATTTCCCGAGAGGATGCTAACTTTTGCATACTTTCTCAAAATGGGGAACGTAACATATTTTTTTTATTACGTTGGGCCTTTCGGGACTAACAGATCGCTTCACATCTGTTGTACGTTGTGAGAGTTATTTTATTGACCTTTAGGTAGTTTTTAGTTTTTTATAGTAGGCTTTCGTATTTTGGGTTCGTTATGGTTATCCAACCTGTAACATTGAACCCTAATTTCTAAATATTTAACTTCAATTCCTAAACCATCAACACAAAACCCTAACACTATACCCTACACCTAATCCATCTCCAGACACCATAAATACTAACCATAAACTTTAAGAATAAATCGTAACCAGAAACCCTAAACACTAAACCATAAACACTTAACCCTAAACCCTTAACACTAAACACTAAAACCTAATGACTAATCCCTAATCAATAAAGCCCAAACCCTAACAATGAAAAGGTTGATAACGTGAAGATTTTGGCTCGTTTGGATCGTTCAAAAACTCTGATAACCGTTTTCAAGTATTTTGTATTTCCCAAGAGGGTTTTTGCTAACTTTCGCATACTTTCTAAAAATGGGGAACATAACATATGTTTTATGATTTTGTTGGGCCTTCCGGGACCAACAGATCGCTTCGCCATCTAAAATTTCTATTGTACGTTTTAAGAGTTATTTAATTGACTTTTAGGTTGTTTTTAGTTTTTTATTGTAGGATTTTGTATTTTGGGTCCGTTAGGGTTTTCCCAAGCGTAACATTGACCCCTAATTTCTAAATATTTTACTTCAAAGCCCAAACCATAAACACAAAACCCTAACACTATACCCTACACCTAATCCATCTCCAGACACCATAAATACTACCATAAACTCTAACAATAAACTGTAAGCAGGATCCCTAAACCCTAAATATCTAACCCTAAACCCTTAACACTAAACCCTAAACCCTAATGACTAATCCCTAATCATCAAACCCCAAACCCTAACAATGAAAAGGTTGATAACGTGAAGATTTTGACTCGTTTGGATCGTTCAAACACTATGATAACCGTTTTCAAGTGCTTTGAATTTCCCGAAAGGGTTTTTGCTAACTTTCGCATACTTTCTCAAAATGGGAAACATAACATATGGTTTTTATTTACGTTGGGCAATTTGAACAAAAAAAATTTACGTTGGGCCTTCCGGGACCAACAGATCGCTTTGCCATCTAAAATCATCTGTTTACGTTTCAAGAGGTTTTTAATTGACTTTTAGGTCATTTTTAGTTTTTTATTGTAGGGTTTCGTATTTTGGGTCCGTTAGGGTTTTCCCAACCGTAATATTGAACTCTAATTTCTAAAAGTTTAACTTTAAATCCCAAACCATAAACACAAACCCCTATACCCTACACCTAATCCATCTTTAGACATTATAAATACTATCCATAAACACCAACAATAAACCGTAACCAGAAACCCTTAACGCTAAACCCTAAACCCTAAACACTAAACACTAAACCCTAATGACTAATCCCTAATATTTAACCAAACCCAAACAATGGAAAGGTTGATAACATGTAGATTTTTACTCGTTTAGAACGCTCAAACACCCTGATAACCATTTTAAGCATTTTGAATTTCCTGATAGGGTTTTTGCTAACTTTTGCATACTTTCTCAGAATGGGGAACATAACAGATATTTTTTGATTACGTTGGGCCTTCCGGGACCAACTGATTGCTTCGCCATCTAAAATCATCTATTTTATGTTTTGATATTTATTTGACTTTTAGGTCGTTTTAAGTTTTTTATTA
This sequence comes from Nemophila menziesii, assembly GCA_029959085.1. NCBI lineage: Eukaryota > Viridiplantae > Streptophyta > Magnoliopsida > Boraginales > Hydrophyllaceae > Nemophila > Nemophila menziesii. The sequence goes on from JARWIR010000027.1 coordinate 11,160,255, forward strand.
TAGGGTTTCATATTTTGTCGTCCGTTAGGGGTTTCCCAACCGTAACATTGAACCCTAATTTCTAAATATTCAACTTAATAGCCTAAACCATAAACCCAAAACCCTAACACTATATCCTACACCTAATACATCTCCAGACACCATAAATACACTTAACCCTAAACCCTTAACACTAACCACTAAACCCTAATGACTAATCCCTAATCAAAAAAGCCCAAACCCTAACAATGAAAAGGTTGATAACGTGAAGATTTTGGCTCGTTTGGATCGTTCAAACACTCCGATAACCGTTTTCAAGTATTTTGTATTTCCCAAGAGGGATTTTGCTAACTTTCGCATACTTTCGCATACTTTCTAAAAATGGGGAACATCACATATGTTTTTTTGATGTTGTTGGGCCTTCCGAGACCAACAAATCGCTTCGCCATCTAAAATATCTGATGTACGTTTTGAGAGTTATTTAATTGACTTTTAGGACGTTTTTAGTTTTTTATCGTAGGGTTTCGTATTTTGGGTCCGTTAAGGTTTTCCCAACCGTAACATTGAATCCTAATTTCTAAATATTTAACTTCAAAGCCCAAACGATAAACACAAAACCCTAACACTATACCCTACACCTAATCCATCTCCAGACACCATAAATACTACAATAAACTCTAACAATAAACCATACGCAGAAACCCTAAACCCTAAATATTTAACTCTAATCCCTTAACACTAAACACTAAACACTAAACCCTAATGACTAATCCTTAATATTAAACCCCAAACCCTAACAATGAAAAGGTTGATAACGTGAAGATTTTGTCTGGTTAACTAATTTAAAGTACTTTGAATTTCCCGAGAGGATGCTAACTTTTGCATACTTTCTCAAACTGGGGAACGTAACATATTTTTTTTATTACGTTGGGCCTTCCGGGACTAACAGATCGCTTCACATCTGTTGTACGTTGTGAGAGTTATTTTATTGACCTTTAGGTAGTTTTTAGTTTTTTATAGTAGGCTTTCGTATTTTGGGTTCGTTATGGTTATCCAACCTGTAACATTGAACCCTAATTTCTAAATATTTAACTTCAATTCCTAAACCATCAACACAAAACCCTAACACTATACCCTACACCTAATCCATCTCCAGACACCATAAATACTAACCATAAACTTTAAGAATAAATCGTAACCAGAAACCCTAAACACTAAACCATAAACACTTAACCCTAAACCCTTAACACTAAACACTAAACCCTAATGACTAATCCCTAATCAATAAAGCCCAAACCCTAACAATGAAAAGGTTGATAACGTGAAGATTTTGGCTCGTTTGGATCGTTCAAAAACTCTGATAACCGTTTTCAAGTATTTTGTATTTCCCAAGAGGGTTTTTGCTAACTTTCGCATACTTTCTAAAAATGGGGAACATAACATATGTTTTATGATTTTGTTGGGCCTTCCGGGACCAACAGATCGCTTCGCCATCTAAAATTTCTATTGTACGTTTTGAGAGTTATTTAATTGACTTTTAGGTTGTTTTTAGTTTTTTATTGTAGGATTTTGTATTTTGGGTCCGTTAGGGTTTTCCCAAGCGTAACATTGACCCCTAATTTCTAAATATTTTACTTCAAAGCCCAAACCATAAACACAAAACCCTAACACTATACCCTACACCTAATCCATCTCCAGACACCATAAATACTACCATAAACTCTAACAATAAACTGTAAGCAGGATCCCTAAACCCTAAATATCTAACCCTAAACCCTTAACACTAAACCCTAAACCCTAATGACTAATCCCTAATCATCAAACCCCAAACCCTAACAATGAAAAGGTTGATAACGTGAAGATTTTGACTCGTTTGGATCGTTCAAACACTATGATAACCGTTTTCAAGTGCTTTGAATTTCCCGAAAGGGTTTTTGCTAACTTTCGCATACTTTCTCAAAATGGGAAACATAACATATGGTTTTTATTTACGTTCGGCAATTTGAACAAAAAAAATTTACGTTGGGCCTTCCGGGACCAACAGATCGCTTTGCCATCTAAAATCATATGTTTACGTTTCAAGAGGTTTTTAATTGACTTTTAGGTAATTTTTAGTTTTTTATTGTAGGGTTTCGTATTTTGGGTCCGTTAGGGTTTTCCCAACCGTAATATTGAACTCTAATTTCTAAAAGTTTAACTTTAAATCCCAAACCATAAACACAAACCCCTATACCCTACACCTAATCCATCTTTAGACATTATAAATACTATCCATAAACACCAACAATAAACCGTAACCAGAAACCCTTAACGCTAAACCCTAAACCCTAAACACTAAACACTAAACCCTAATGACTAATCCCTAATATTTAACCAAACCCAAACAATGGAAAGGTTGATAACATGTAGATTTTTACTCGTTTGGAACGCTCAAACACCCTGATAACCATTTTAAGCATTTTGAATTTCCTGATAGGGTTTTTGCTAACTTTTGCATACTTTCTCAGAATGGGGAACATAACAGATATTTTTTGATTACGTTGGGCCTTCCGGGACCAACTGATTGCTTCGCCATCTAAAATCATCTATTTTATGTTTTGATATTTAATTGACTTTTAGGTCGTTTTAAGTTTTTTATTATAGGGTTTCATATTTTGGGGTCCGTTAGGGGTTTCCCAACCGTAACATTGAACCCTAATTTCTAAATATTCAACTTCATAGCCCAAACCATAAACCCAAAACCCTAACACTATATCCTACACCTAATACATCTCCAGACACCATAAATACACTTAACCCTAAACCCTTAACACTAACCACTAAACCCTAATGACTAATCCCTAATCAAAAAAGCCCAAACCCTAACAATGAAAAGGTTGATAACGTGAAGATTTTGGCTCGTTTGGATCGTTCAAACACTCCGATAACCGTTTTCAAGTATTTTGTATTTCCCAAGAGGGATTTTGCTAACTTTCGCATACTTTCGCATACTTTCTAAAAATGGGGAACATCACATATGTTTTTTTGATTTTGTTGGGCCTTCCGAGACCAACAAATCGCTTCGCCATCTAAAATATCTGATGTACGTTTTGAGAGTTATTTAATTAACTTTTAGGACGTTTTTAGTTTTTTATTGTAGGGTTTCGTATTTTGGGTCCGTTAAGGTTTTCCCAACCGTAACATTGAATCCTAATTTCTAAATATTTAACTTCAAAGCCCAAACGATAAACACAAAACCCTAACACTATACCCTACACCTAATCCATCTCCAGACACCATAAATACTACAATAAACTCTAACAATAAACCATGCGCAGAAACCCTAAACCCTAAATATTTAACCCTAATCCCTTAACACTAAACACTAAACACTAAACCCTAATGACTAATCCTTAATCATTAAACCCCAAACCCTAACAATGAAAAGGTTGATAACGTGAAGATTTTGTTTGGTTAACTAATTTAAAGTATTTTGAATTTCCCGAGAGGATGCTAACTTTTGCATACTTTCTCAAAATGGGGAACGTAACATATTTTTTTTATTACGTTGGGCCTTTCGGGACTAACAGATCGCTTCACATCTGTTGTACGTTGTGAGAGTTATTTTATTGACCTTTAGGTAGTTTTTAGTTTTTTATAGTAGGCTTTCGTATTTTGGGTTCGTTATGGTTATCCAACCTGTAACATTGAACCCTAATTTCTAAATATTTAACTTCAATTCCTAAACCATCAACACAAAACCCTAACACTATACCCTACACCTAATCCATCTCCAGACACCATAAATACTAACCATAAACTTTAAGAATAAATCGTAACCAGAAACCCTAAACACTAAACCATAAACACTTAACCCTAAACCCTTAACACTAAACACTAAAACCTAATGACTAATCCCTAATCAATAAAGCCCAAACCCTAACAATGAAAAGGTTGATAACGTGAAGATTTTGGCTCGTTTGGATCGTTCAAAAACTCTGATAACCGTTTTCAAGTATTTTGTATTTCCCAAGAGGGTTTTTGCTAACTTTCGCATACTTTCTAAAAATGGGGAACATAACATATGTTTTATGATTTTGTTGGGCCTTCCGGGACCAACAGATCGCTTCGCCATCTAAAATTTCTATTGTACGTTTTAAGAGTTATTTAATTGACTTTTAGGTTGTTTTTAGTTTTTTATTGTAGGATTTTGTATTTTGGGTCCGTTAGGGTTTTCCCAAGCGTAACATTGACCCCTAATTTCTAAATATTTTACTTCAAAGCCCAAACCATAAACACAAAACCCTAACACTATACCCTACACCTAATCCATCTCCAGACACCATAAATACTACCATAAACTCTAACAATAAACTGTAAGCAGGATCCCTAAACCCTAAATATCTAACCCTAAACCCTTAACACTAAACCCTAAACCCTAATGACTAATCCCTAATCATCAAACCCCAAACCCTAACAATGAAAAGGTTGATAACGTGAAGATTTTGACTCGTTTGGATCGTTCAAACACTATGATAACCGTTTTCAAGTGCTTTGAATTTCCCGAAAGGGTTTTTGCTAACTTTCGCATACTTTCTCAAAATGGGAAACATAACATATGGTTTTTATTTACGTTGGGCAATTTGAACAAAAAAAATTTACGTTGGGCCTTCCGGGACCAACAGATCGCTTTGCCATCTAAAATCATCTGTTTACGTTTCAAGAGGTTTTTAATTGACTTTTAGGTCATTTTTAGTTTTTTATTGTAGGGTTTCGTATTTTGGGTCCGTTAGGGTTTTCCCAACCGTAATATTGAACTCTAATTTCTAAAAGTTTAACTTTAAATCCCAAACCATAAACACAAACCCCTATACCCTACACCTAATCCATCTTTAGACATTATAAATACTATCCATAAACACCAACAATAAACCGTAACCAGAAACCCTTAACGCTAAACCCTAAACCCTAAACACTAAACACTAAACCCTAATGACTAATCCCTAATATTTAACCAAACCCAAACAATGGAAAGGTTGATAACATGTAGATTTTTACTCGTTTAGAACGCTCAAACACCCTGATAACCATTTTAAGCATTTTGAATTTCCTGATAGGGTTTTTGCTAACTTTTGCATACTTTCTCAGAATGGGGAACATAACAGATATTTTTTGATTACGTTGGGCCTTCCGGGACCAACTGATTGCTTCGCCATCTAAAATCATCTATTTTATGTTTTGATATTTATTTGACTTTTAGGTCGTTTTAAGTTTTTTATTATAGGGTTTCATATTTTGGGGTCCGTTAGGGGTTTCCCAACCGTAACATTGAACCCTAATTTCTAAATATTCAACTTAATAGCCTAAACCATAAACCCAAAACCCTAACACTATATCCTACACCTAATACATCTCCAGACACCATAAATACACTTAACCCTAAACCCTTAACACTAACCACTAAACCCTAATGACTAATCCCTAATCAAAAAAGCCCAAACCCTAACAATGAAAAGGTTGATAACGTGAAGATTTTGGCTCGTTTGGATCGTTCAAACACTCCGATAACCGTTTTCAAGTATTTTGTATTTCCCAAGAGGGATTTTGCTAACTTTCGCATACTTTCGCATACTTTCTAAAAATGGGGAACATCACATATGTTTTTTTGATTTTGTTGGGCCTTCCGAGACCAACAAATCGCTTCGCCATCTAAAATATCTGATGTACGTTTTGAGAGTTATTTAATTGACTTTTAGGACGTTTTTAGTTTTTTATCGTAGGGTTTCGTATTTTGGGTCCGTTAAGGTTTTCCCAACCGTAACATTGAATCCTAATTTCTAAATATTTAACTTCAAAGCCCAAACGATAAACACAAAACCCTAACACTATACCCTACACCTAATCCATCTCCAGACACCATAAATACTACAATAAACTCTAACAATAAACCATACGCAGAAACCCTAAACCCTAAATATTTAACTCTAATCCCTTAACACTAAACACTAAACACTAAACCCTAATGACTAATCCTTAATCATTAAACCCCAAACCCTAACAATGAAAAGGTTGATAACGTGAAGATTTTGTCTGGTTAACTAATTTAAAGTACTTTGAATTTCCCGAGAGGATGCTAACTTTTGCATACTTTCTCAAAATGGGGAACGTAACATATTTTTTTTATTACGTTGGGCCTTCCGGGACTAACAGATCGCTTCACATCTGTTGTACGTTGTGAGAGTTATTTTATTGACCTTTAGGTAGTTTTTAGTTTTTTATAGTAGGCTTTCGTATTTTGGGTTCGTTATGGTTATCCAACCTGTAACATTGAACCCTAATTTCTAAATATTTAACTTCAATTCCTAAACCATTAACACAAAACCCTAACACTATACCCTACACCTAATCCATCTCCAGACACCATAAATACTAACCATAAACTTTAAGAATAAATCGTAACCAGAAATCCTAAACACTAAACCATAAACACTTAACCATAAACCCTTAACACTAAACACTAAACCCTAATGACTAATCCCTAATCAATAAAGCCCAAACCCTAACAATGAAAAGGTTGATAACGTAAAGATTTTGGCTCGTTTGGATCGTTCAAAAACTCTGATAACCGTTTTCAAGTATTTTGTATTTCCCAAGAGGGTTTTTGCTAACTTTCGCATACTTTCTAAAAATGGGGAACATAACATATGTTTTATGATTTTGTTGGGCCTTCCGGGACCAACAGATCGCTTAGCCATCTTAAATTTCTATTGTACGTTTTGAGAGTTATTTAATTGACTTTTAGGTTGTTTTTAGTTTTTTATTGTAGGATTTTGTATTTTGGGTCCGTTAGGGTTTTCCCAAGCGTAACATTGACCCCTAATTTCTAAATATTTTACTTCAAAGTGAGTAGTTTCACTTGGGTAAAGTCCCAAATGATAACATTCCCCACATGAATGAAATTGACTGGTCATAATGCATATGAAAAACAAAATAAGAGAGAAAAAACATGGAAGAATACTACGTCGAGAAAGGTAGCTTTTGGCCTTGAACCTTCTCTAGTAAGGGCTATCGGATTTACTTGCTAACCAGTGAACTTGATGTCTTGAACTGTTCAGCTTTGATGTAAATCAAGTCAATAGAACTTACATAGTACCCTTCCAACCATTATATGGTTCTCACGGTTGTGTCCATTTTTGGCCCTGGACAACTCCTGGATTCATGAGTAATTTTTCAGAAAATCAGCCTTTCAAATTTTCTTAGGAGCGGCCCTCACTCCTTTACTCATATAGGTGGTCTCTTGTCAAGAGTATCATGTTATACCCTATCTTTTAATTTAAGATACAAGAACCATTAAAAGATTTGCTTAACCTCATCTTTGTACAAGAAGCATTGTATTTAGGTTCTAGGAATGGTTTTGGTAGAAATCCCCACAATGCTTAGCACCGAGTTGCTTTTTGCATAATTCGGTTTTCCCTTTGAACTTAGATCATGGGATCTCCAATCTACTAAGTAGGGTTTCCATTATGGCAACTCATTTCAATAGGCTTTAGACCCATTCCCCTAGATAAGTTACGTACTTGCTCTTTTGGTAATCCTTTAGTCAAGGGATCTGCAATGTTATCCTTTGACCTTACATAGTCAATTGTGATAACCCCATTTGAGAGCAGTTGTCTTACGGTATTGTGTCTACGACGTATATGTCTAGACTTACCATTATACATTTCATTTGAGGCTCTACCGATGGCAGCCTGACTATCACAGTGTATGCAGATAGCTGGAACTGGTTTTGGCCAATTAGGAAAATCTTCTAGGAAATTACGCAGCCATTCGGCTTCCTCAGCAGCTTTATCCAAAGCTATAAATTCAGATTCCATGGTGGATCGAGCTATACATGTTTGTTTAGAAGATTTCCACGAGACTGCCGCTCCTCCTAACATAAAGACAAATCCGCTCGTGGATTTTGAGTCGGAGGAATCAGATATCCAGTTAGCATCGCTGTATCCTTCTAATACAGCTGGTTCTCCAGTGTAGTGCAATCCTTCATTTAGAGTGTATCTCAAGTACCGTAGAACTCTTACTATTGCAATCCAGTGATCTCTTCCTGGATTTATTGTAAATCTACTTAACTTACTAACTGCATGTGCAATATCAGGCCTTGTGCAGTTCATTAAGTACATTAGACTTCCAATTATACGAGAATACTCTAACTGATTGATTGTATCGCCAGTATTCTTTGCCAAGTGTAGATTTACGTCAACTGGAGTCTTTGCAATATTAGTATCGCCTTTACTAAACTTATTTAGTATTTTTTCAATGTAATGGGATTGATTTAATACTAACCCCTCAGATTTTCTCATTATCTTAATACCTAAGATAACATCAGCAATGCCTAAGTCTTTCATGTCGAACTTACTTGAGAGCATCTTCTTTGTAGAAGTGATTATGTCATTATTACTCCCAATAATTAACATATCGTCTACATATAAACAAACAATGACATATCCTTTATCAATGCCTTTTACATATACACATTTGTCACGCTCATTTATTTTAAAGCCATTGCCAATCATGACTTTATCAAATTTTTCATGCCATTGTTTGGGTGCTTGCTTTAATCCATATAAGGATTTGATCAGCCTACACACCTTCCTTTCTTTTCCCGGAACTTTATATCCTTCGGGTTGTTCCATATAGATCTCCTCTTTAAGTTCCCCGTTGAGAAAAGCAGTTTTAACATCCATTTGATGAATTTCAAGCTTATAGATCGATGCTATTGCAATAAGCATTCTTATGGATGAAATTCTGGTTACTGGTGAAAAGGTATCAAAATAGTCAAGTCCTTCTTTTTGACTATAACTTTTTACTACCAATCTTGCCTTATACTTCTCGATAGATCCATCAGTTTTCAATTTTCTTTTGAAAATCCATTTACTTCCCAGTGGTTTACTCCCAGGGGGAAGATCTACTAACTCCCACGTATGGTTCTGCATGATAGAATCTATCTCACTTTTAACCGCTTCTTTCCAATAAGGGGCTTCTGGAGTAGACATAGCTTCTTTGAAAGTTCGCGGTTCATCTTCCAATAAAAAGGTAAGGAAGTCAGGACCAAAGGAAGTAGAGGTTCTCATTCTCTTACTTCTTCTCGGTTCATCGTTATCTTGTAATGCTTCTTGGTCCTTCTCTTGATGACCATCTTCTTTGTCAACATGAGTCCTTTTTAAAGAACTTTGTTCTTGTGTAATTTTGCAAGGGAAACTTGTTTCAAAGAAATATGCATTTCTTGATTCAATTACCGTGTTAACACTGATGTCAACATTGTTTGATCGATGCACAAGAAACCGATAGGCTGCACTATTGTTAGCATATCCAATGAATACACAATCTATCGTTTTTGGTCCTATCTTGACCATTTTTGGTGCTGGAACAGCAACCTTTGCTAAGCATCCCCACACTTTTAAGTATTTGAATGAAGGCGGTTTTCCTTTCCAAAGTTCGTAGGGGGTCTTATCTAGTTTCTTGTGGGGTACTTTATTTAAGATATGATTTGCACTAAGCAAAGCTTCTCCCCACAAGTTTTGCGGTGCTCCCGAGTTTATCAAAAGAGCATTTATCATTTCTTTTAATGTACGGTTCTTGCGTTCCGCAACACCGTTTTGTTGAGGCGAATAAGGGGCTGTTGTTTGATGGATTATTCCATGTTCGGCACAATATTCTTCAAAAGGAGAGACATATTCTCCTCCCCTATCTGTTCTGAGATTTTTGATCTTTTTACTTAGTTGATTCTCAACCTCAGTTTTATATTGCTTAAATGCTTCTAAGGCCTCATCCTTACTATGAAGCAAGTAGATATAGCAATATCTTGTGCAATCGTCTATAAAGGTAATGAAGTATTTCTTACCACTTCTAGTTTGCACGAACTTTAAGTCACATATGTCACTGTGAATTAACTCTAAAGGTTCTGATGACCTTTCAACATTTTTAAACGAGTTTCTTGTCAACTTGGACTCTACGCATATCTCACATTTTTCTTGAGATTTAAAGTTAACATTTGGTAACAAACCATCGTTTACAAGTTTAGTTAATGAACCAAAATTAACATGTCCTAATCTATCATGCCATAAATTAGGAGAATCCAACAAGTAAACAGAAGAAATATTCTTATTCATCGCATCATTTGTTACATTTTTAGGAGGTACCACGGTCATTACATTTAGCTTAAACAGACCGTCACATAGGTACCCCTTGCCTACATACATCTCATTTTTCGAAAGTACAAATTTATCAGCTACAAATACAAGCTTAAATCCGGCCTTGTTAAGTAAAGAACCAGAAACCAGATTCTTACGAATATCAGGTACATGTAGCACATTGTTCAAGGTTAACTCCTTTCCAGAGGTCATCTTCAGCACAACTTGCCCCACTCCTTGAACTTTTGAGGTTGACGAATTTCCCATATAAAGAATTTCTTCATTTGGAGACGTCTTGTAGGTCTTGAACATGTTTTTCTCCGAACACACATGCCTTGTTGCTCCGGTGTCAACCAACCACTGTTTTGGGTTTCCAACGAGATTCACCTCAGAAATCATTGCAGCGAGATTCATCTCTTCAACACCATCAGAAAGCTCTGTCATATTTGCTTGACTATTGTTACCTTTCTTCTGGTTACCTTGTGCCTTATTGTTTCGACAATCTTTTGCGCGATGACCATGTTTGCCACAGTTGTGACAATTTCCGTCAAACTTAGCCTTCTTCTTGTTGTCATTAGATTGTCCTTGCCTTTTCCGTTTGTTGTTGTGGTTAGACCTTGGTTGTTCCACAACATTAACCTTGGCTTCAAACGAACGAAAGTTACTTCCTTTCTCGGCTAGTCGGTTGTCTTCTTCAATCCTCAACCGAACGATTAAATCTTCAAGACTGATCTGCTTGCGCTTGTGCTTCAGATAGTTCTTGAAGTCTTTGTACATTGGTGGTAATTTTTCAACCAATGCAGCAACTTGGAAGGATTCCACCAATCTCATTCCTTCAGCATCTAACTCATGTAGTATTAACTGAAACTGCTGCACCTGCGACATCAGAGATTTCGAGTCTACCATTTTAAACTCCAAAAACTTACCAACCACAAACTTTTTAGTACCGGCGTCTTCAGTTTTGTATTTTTTTCTCTAGGGAATCCCAGAGTTTTTTAGCCGAATTCATAGTGCAATACACATTATACAGAGAATTTTCTAGACAATTGAGAATGTAGTTTTTGCACAAAAAGTCTGAATGGTTCCATGCTTCTACGGCATGAACAGTTTGAGCATCGGGATCATCTCCCATTTCTGGAGCATCTTCTTTGAGAAACCTTGCAAGACTCAAAGTAGTCAAATAGAACAACATTTTCTGTTGCCATGTTTTGAAGTTTGCACCACCAAACTTCTCTGGTTTTTCAGCAGGATCCATAGGTGCTGTCATATGCATGTTATGCCTTGAACTACCACCAATTTCATTTTGCTTTTGCATTGTTGCAGTAGCATTTGCATTTTCTGATTCGTTAGACATTCTGTTACTTTCAACAAAACAAAACAGAAGATGAAATTTGATACAGTAGAAGTATAAAATAAAATCGTCTTACAACTGAATATCTAGATTCTTATCTTTCCCAAGAGTTTAGCTCTTGTTAGGCAGATTAAAGTCCCAAGGTTTTAGATCTTGTTGTAGAACTTAGAATTCAGATTCAACAGTTGAAAAAAAAATTCTGAATCAAAACAACTTGTGAAGTAATAAACCTTAAATTGTTATCTCCGGTGATTTATTTTGATCCAGAAAGCAAAAATGGAGGAAAAACAAAAATGCAGAAATGAAAGAAATGAAAATTAACAGAAAACCTGTTACTGATCGAGGCTAGGATTGGATCCTATGTCTTTAAGGTTTATTAGCCACACACTGGTGTCTTTCGTTTTGTAATGGCTTCAACCTCCAGGATACAACGATCAACACTGCAAATATCAGACACTTGAAAATCTGCAGAACTTCGAACTTTAAATGGCGTTTAATCTCTCTCTTTTATGATATTTGTTTGTAAAAAAATATTGAATGATGAAAATGATTTTTGGCCAAGTATTTATAGGTGTAGAAGCACCTGTTTAAAACTGACCTGCAACGTTTCAGACATAGGAGATGACGTTTGAGGAAGAAGACAGGAGATTTTAAGAAATTAGAACGTTAAAGACATAACGTTTTAATTTTACAAAAGATAGTCCAGCCAAGCCCAAGCCCAGGCCCAAAAGCTGGTGCCCCCAAAGGCCCAATCCTTAAGTGCTAAGCTAAGTGACTATTATTTCCTTACTTTTCCAAAACTCTTCATATACCTCACATTTAACACTCAATTTCTCATTCACCTTCCATTTGTTTTACACAAGTGAATACATGAAATTCATTACCAAAGTAAGACAAACAACATTTGTCTTTGTCTTGACCTATAAAGAGGTCCATGACCCACTTAAAAATTGAGCTAAAGTGAGCAGTTTCACTTGGGTAAAGTCCCAAATGATAACAAAAACTAGACAAAGCTTGCTCTAAATTGTTGTTTGCAATATGTAAAGGACTAAAAGAATTAGTAGAAACAATAACCTGATTTTTTAGTAAATCAAGCATATTGTGTACTTTTTTGTTTGTTTCATTCCTTCTCACAGTTCTCCATTCCTGTCCAACTTCAGGATCATTCATATTTTCACTCTCTTTTTCTGTTTTTTCATTCTTTTTTTCGTTTTTTTTTCATTCTTTTTTTCATTCTCTTTTTCAATCACTTTTTATTTTTTTTCCTCTCTATTTTTTCTTTCCATCCTTGTTTACTTTTACATTTCCAACTTGGGTGACCCCTTGCCTTACAAATATTGCACATAGGAGGTACCCATTCATACAAAACTTCCACAATATGTTCTCCATCCTCTTCAAGGTCTAGATTTACCTTATACACCATTTCAGCCTCCACATCAACCTTTACACACACTCTAGCATAGTTAAGCCTGTTTCTTGAGCTAGTTATAAGGTCTAATTGTATAGGTTTACCTAATGCACTTGCAATATAACTCAAACCTTCTTTAGACCATAAGGCTAGTGGCACCTTTTTCAGTTTTACGCAAAAAGGTACCTTGTTAACTTCAAGCTTTTCAAGGATCATTGCTGGACTCCACCTTCTTAGCATCATAGTTCTCCCTCCCACATGCCAAATTTGTTCTAAAATCCTGTCACACACGACCTCACTTTGGAATTGAAATAAGTAAACATTCATATCAGTGGTTTAATGTCTACTTTACCTGCTTGTCTCCATTGAGTCATCACCATACTCCTCAACATATGGAAGGCAGGAGATTCACCAAAGAATTGTCCCACTAGGCAATGCTTCCAATGTTCATTACCTCTTTGGATCACTTCCTTTGGTGGTTTAACCTTTATCTTCCCTTCACTTAATGTAGGAGGATAGTAGTTCAATTTCAAGTCTTCTTTGACAGTTTTTGCAAATAATGCACTCCAGTTGCCCTTATTCTGTTTGATTTCTACTTCACTGTTTCCTTCTTCAATGATTTCTCCCTCTTCTGATTCAATCTCATTTGTTTCCACTAGTTGATTTTTGGCATTACTACAACACTTTTCCACCTCAGTAGGTACCTGTACTTCTACGTTTTCATCTTCTGTTTCAGCAATTTTTACATCACTTGTTGATGAATTGTAAATTACTATTGCCTTCTCCTTATTTTTTTTCTATCTTCTCTATCACTTCAGTAACTTTCACCTCTTCAAGAACAACCTTATTGTGTCTAGTAATAGCTGGACTCTTCGTACTCGAAACACTCGCAATTTTGCTAGCTCCAATGTTTCTAATAGCTGTTCTACCCGTGTTCCAAACACCCGCTCCCTTGCTACTCATCATACTATTATATCTGAATACTCGCAAAAATAAGAAATCCAACGCAAAAGAACAAAGTAAAATGGTCAAGAAATGGCCAAGAAACTTTGAAACTAGTAGAGCAAATATAAGAAAAGCCAAATAAACTGCTCGGAAATAATAAGTGGAATTAATCCCAAGAGATTTCTGCTGCAATTAAAAGTAATGAGTGTACAGTAACCAAACTCGCTGCAATTAATTCCAAAGACCCTGGAACTTTGAATATTTGATTAATTAAATAATACAGCACCGTAAAGCATGAAGCATGAATTGCTAAGACTCAATTGTGTGTTGTACCGCAAGTTCAATTGTTTGTTACAAACTCACGTGCGCACAACAGCTTGGAAGAAAAAAGAAAAAATAAATGGTGGGGCTGACCTACAAAAACTAAAAGAGAGTGAAAAAACTAAAAGGGGAAAAGGATCTAAGCTACCTAGGGGTGACGCAAGCAACTCCTAGGTTCACCGGAGATAGGTAGAAGAGGCGGCGGCTGCTGAAATTTCCGATGACCTAAGGTTTGCTTTCAAGAAAGTAGAGAGAAAAAAAGACATTTTTTAAAATTTTTGAAGTTTCCGGAAGGGTTTTTGCTAACTTTCCAGTATTTTTAATTTCTTTTTTTTTAGCTCGTTAAGATTACTTTTATTCAAACTCATTGAAAATACAAGCTAAAGGAATGTTGACCTTTGACCATAGTAGCCAAGATTAACTCTTCCTATACAACTATTACATGTAAACTAACTTGAAATAAAGTTACTACTTGCTAGTCTACTAAAAACATTACAAAACGAATTACAATCACACTACAACTCTACTTTCTTCTAATTTCACTTTCAAATTCCAATTTTTTATTAGCTTTTTGTTCTCTGTCGAGTTGTGTATTTTTAATTTCCCGGGAGGGTTTTTGCTAAGTTTCGCATACTTTCTCAGAATGGGGAACATAACATATCTTTTTTGATTACATTGGGCCTTCCAGGACCAACAGATCGCATCGCCATCTAAAATCATCTATTTTATGTTTTGAGAGTTATTTAATTGACTTTTAGGTCGTTTTTAGTTTTTTATTGTAGGGTTTCGTATTTTGGTTCCTTTATGGTTTTTCCAACCGTAACATTGAACCCTAATTTCTAAATCTTTAACTTTAAATCCCAAACCATAAACACAAAACCCTAACCCTATACCCTACACCTAATCCATCTCCAAACACCATCAATACTAACCATAAACACTAACAATAAACCATAAACTGAAACCCTAAACCCTAAACACTTAACCCTAACCCGAAACACAAAACTCTAAACCCTTATGACTATTCGCTAATTTCTAAACCCCAAAACCTACCAATGGAAAGGCTTATAACGTGAAGATTTTGGCTCGTTTGGATCGTTCAAACACTCTGATAACCGTTTTCAAGTATTTTGAATTTTTTGGGAGGGTTTTTGCTAACTTTTGAATACTTTCTCATATTTGGGAACATACCATATGTTTTTTAGTTATGTTGAGCCTTCCGGGACCAACAGATCGTTTCTCCATCTAAAATCACCGGTTTTACATTTTGAGAGTTATTTAATTGGCTTTTAGGTCATTTTTAGTTTTTTATTTTGGGGTTTCATATATTGAGTCCGTTAGGGTTTTCCCAGCCGTAATATTGAACCCTAATTTCTAAATCTTTTACTTTAAAGCCCAAACCATAAACACAAAACCCTAACACTATACCCTACACCTAATCCATCTCCATACACCATAAATACTAACCATAAACACTAACAATAAACCGTAACCAGAAACCCTAAACCCTTAACCCTAAACACTTAACCCTAAACACTAAGCACTAAACACTAATGACTAATCCCTAATCACCAAACCCTAAACCCTAACAATGGAAAGGTTGATAATGTGAAGATTTTGGCTCGTTTGGATCGCTCAAACACTCTGAAAACAATTTTCAAGTATTTTGAATTTGCTGGGAGATTTTTTGCTAACTTTCGCATACTTTCTCAGAATGGGGAACAAAACATATTTTTTCCATTACGTTGGGCCTTCCGGGAGCAACAGATCGCTTCTCCATCTAAAATCATCTATTTTATGTTTTGAGAGTTGTTTAATTGACTTTTAGGTCGCTTTTAGTTATTTATTGTAGGGTTTCGTATTATGGGTCTGTTATGGTTTTCCCAACCGTAACATTGAACCCTAATTTCTAAATTTTAACTTTAAAACCCAAACCATAAACACAAAAACCTAACACTATACCCTACACCTAATCCATCTTTATATATTATAAATACTAACCATAAACACCAACAATAAACCGTAACCAGAAACCCTAAACCCTAAACACTTAACCCTAAACTCCAACCACAATACACTAAGCCCTTATGACTAATTGCTAATCACTAAACCCCAAACCCTAACAATGAAAAGGTTGATAACGTGAAGATTTTGGCTCGTTTGGATCGTTCAAACACTCTGATAACTGTTTTCATGTAGTTTGAATTTTTCTAGAAGGATTTTGCTAACTTTCGCATACTTTCTCATAATGTGGAAAATAGCATATGTTTTTTATTACGTTGGCCTTCCGGGACAAACAGATCACTCCGCCATATAGTATCATCTATTTTATGTTTCGAGAGATATTTAATTGACTTTTAGGTCGTTTTTAGTTTTTTATTGTAGGGTTTCTTATTTTAGGTCCGTTAGGGTTTCCCAACCGTAATATTCAACCTAATTTCTAAATCTTTAACTTTAAACCAAAACCCTAACACTATACCCTAAATCTAATCCATCTCCAGGCACCATAAATACTAACCATAAACACTAACAATAAACCGTAACCCTAAACCCTAAACCCTAAACACTAAACACTAAACCCTAATGACTAATCCCTAAGCACTAAACCCCAAACCTTAACAATGGAAAGGTTGATAACATGAAGATTTTGGCTCGTTTGGATCGCGCCTAAGCACTCTGATAATCAATTTCAAGTATTTTGAATTTCCTGCGAGGGATTTTGCTAACTTTTGCATACTTTCTCAGAATGGGGAACATAACATATCTTTTTTGATTATGTTGGGCCTTCCGGGTCCAACAGATCGCTTCGCCATCTAAAATCATCCATTTTATGTTTTGAGAGTTATTTAATTAACAATTAGGTCGTATTTAGTTTTTTATTGTAGGGCATCGTATTTTTTGGGTCTGTTAGGGTTTTTCCAACCGTAACATCGAACCCTAATTTCTAAATTTTTTACTTTAAACCCCAAACCCCAAACCATAAAAACAAAACCCTAACCCTATACGCTACACCTAATCCATATCCAAACACCATCAATACTAACCATAAACACTAACAATAAACCGTAACCAGAAACCGTAAACCCTAAACACTAACAATAAACCGTAACCAGAAACCGTAAACCCTAAACACTAACAATAAACCGTAACCAGAAACCCTAAACCCTAAACACTTGACTCCAAATCGGAAAAACAAAACACTAAGCCCTTATGACTAATCGCTAATCACTAAAACCCAAACCCTAACAATGGAAAGGTTTATAACGTGAAGATTTTGGCTCGTTTGCATCGTTCAAACACTCTGATAACCGTATTAAAGTATTTTGAATTTCCTGGGAGGGTTTTTGCTAACTTTCGCATACTTTCTCGTAATAGGGAACATAGCATATGTTTTTTAGTTACGTTGGGCCTTCCAGGACCAACATGTCGTTTCAACATCTAAAATCATCTGTTTTACATTTTGAGAGTTATTTAGTTGGCATTTAGATCGTTTTTAGTTTGTTACTGTAGGGTTTTATATTTTGGGTCCGTTAGGGTTTTCCCAACCGTAATATTGAACCCTAATTTCTAAACCTTTAACTTTAAAGCTTAAACCATAAACACAAAACCCTAATACTATACCCTACACCTAATCCATCTCCATACACCATAAATACTAACAATAAATCGTAACCATAAACCCTAAACCCTAAACCCTAAACCCTAAACCCTAAACACTTAACACTAAACACTAATGACTAAACCCTAATCACCAAACCCCAAACCCTAACAATGGAAAGGTTGATAACGTGAAGATTTTGGTTAGTTTGGATCGCTCAGACACTCTGGAAACCGTTTTCAAGTATTTTGAATTTCCTGGGAGGGTTTTTGCTAACTTTCGCATACTTTCTCATAATGGGAACATAACATATCTTTTTTGATTAAGTTGGGCCTTCCGGGACCAACAGATCGCTTCGCCATCTAAAATCATCTGTTTTATGTTTTGAGAATTATTTAATTGACTTTTACGTCGTTTTTAGTTTTTTTTATTGTAGGGTTTCGTATTATGGGTCTGTTAGGGTTTCCCAACCGTAACATTGAACCCTAATTTCTAAATTTTAACTTTTAAGCCCAAACCATAAACACAAAACCCTAATCCTATACCCTACACCTAATCCATCTCCATACACCATAAATATTAACCATAAACTTTAACAATAAACCGTAACTAGAAACCTTTACCCCAAAACACTTAACCCTAACACCTAAAACATACATTGATCCTCTTCTCTCTACTTTTTCTCACTAGGGTTTGAAGATTTAGCCAAAGTTTGACTAATCTTTGACTCCTTTTGACTGCCGTTGACCTCCCCATCCATCACCGATGACTTTCCGACCTTATGGATGGAGTTTGCCCGGAGATTGACCAGAGTGTTGACCTCGTTTGACCGGAGTTGGAAAATCTTTCAAATCTGTTTTTTCCATTTTTATTTTGATCTTTTGATTTGCTTTTGGAAATTAATTCAAGTGAGGAAGATAGTGGAAATCTGAGGTGTAAAGGTTGTCGGCTGATCTGTGAAGGAGTTTGGGTGATACGCGCTTGTGTATTGGTGGTGTAGAAGACGAGGTTTGAGATATTAGTGGAGCTGGTTTTACGATGTAGATAAAGGTATTAATTAGGTATTAATTGGGTAATCATTAGCCTATTATTGAATAATCTACATTATGTATCGGAGAAAATCTACATTTAATTCTGTGCAAAAATCAAACTCGATTTTTGCAACTCATCTCGCGACAGAAGAATTTTTTTCGAGATTTTGTGTTCAATTCTTACCCAATTTTTGTGATTCTTTTTTTTTCTGGTTTTCTTTCTTCAATCCGGATTCAATGGCGCCTCGCAAAAAGTCTGGAAATCGAGGAATTAAGGATAGTGCTGAAACAAATGAAACTCAAGTAAAGTATGCGCCGACTAAGGGCAAATATGTTCCTGCACCTCCTGTAATTCAAGTGAGTAACAATTTTTCTGCAACTAAGAGGGGTAATTTGATGAATGAAAGTGTGGAAAAGGGTATTGCTTATGATTCTAGCAGGAAGGATGATGTTCTATATAATGATAGCCATATGTTCGATGAAAGTCCTAAGAGAGGGACAGTGGATGGAACTGAGGAATTGGTGAATGAAACCTTACTTAGCTCCAGTGAAAGCATCAAGGCTACTCAAACTATTGATTATACAATAGTTGAGGGAATGAACAACCAAGATGGGCCCCTATTTGAGGGTGAGGCTCCTAATTCCCTCGAGAGATATAGCTTGGATGTGAGTCACAAAGAGTATTACTCCATTTTTGGTGCAGGACTTGGAGAAACTTCTCTATCAAGTGAAAGTACCCTCTTGGGGGTAGCACAAGGTCAAAATGTGGATAATGTAGATGAGTGTGAGGTATAAATAGTTGAGGAAAAGAACGGGAAGCAGGGTAAGTGGACTGAGTTGTTCAAGAAGAAGGTCGATACAGAATTGAAGCTAAAATACTTTGCTCCTAATCAAGTAGAAGATGAACTCATGGTTAAATCTCCAAGGAATATAGTGAAAAGTGGAATTGAGGGATGTGAAAAGTGGAATTGAGGGATGGGAAAACTGTTTAGTAGGAAATATTTTTGGGGAACCTCTTGAATATCACATGGTTAAAAGCATGGTTAATGCCGATGTAGGAATTGGGGTCCTGTGGAGATCAAGTCAACTGATAGGGATGTTTTTCTATTCAAATTTCAAGGTGAGCAAGAATGTAACAATATATTGGAACAAGTTTGGCATGTTAACGGAAGGATTATGATACCAAGGAAGTGGGAATCTAATTTGAAATTTGAGAAGCTTGATATGACTAAGGTCCCACTTTGGGTTAAATTGAGAAAGGTACCTTTGCAATTGTGGAAAAATGATGGATTGAGCTACATATGTAGTGCTTTAGGTATCCCAATTCAAATGGATCCTATTACTAAATCAAGGAATAGGTTAAGTTTTGCTAGAGCTTGTGTGGAGGTGGATATGACAAAGGAGCTTGTTAAAAGTGTTAAGGTAGATCTTGAAGAGGATGGAATTCATGTGGTGGAAGCTTATTATGAATGGTTACCTCCAAGGTGTTCAAAATGCAAGGCTTTGGGGCATAAGGAGAATAATTGTAGTCAAGGCAGGAAAGAAGCTATAAAGGAGAAACCAAAAACTTCTCACCAAGATAAACCTAACCAAGTTAATCACCAACCAAATCAATACAAAGTTCAAAAGAAAGTTTAAAAATGGAGAGTTGTGCAAAGGAAGCAAAAGGAGAGAAAGGATGATGAAGTTCAGAATCCTAACATTAATGCCACAACTACAACTCCACCTAAAAACATGAGAAGTAGTAGTGCAAAAGGAAAAGAAAAACCCCCTAATACACCTAGAGAAAGTGCTTGTAATTCTAATATCTTTGAGAGTTAAGTAACTCTTTTTGTGCTCTAAACATAGCTAATGAAAATCTTGAAGATGCTTTGAATAGGTTTGTGTGTAGTACCCATAGGGAAGGAAAACCTCATAACCTAAATGATAATTAGTTCTTGGAATATAAGAGGTTTAAATCTAAACCTCAAACAAAAAGAAGTTATTCATGTTATACAAGATAAAAAGGTTGATCTTATTGGTTTATTGGAAACTAAAATGACTCTACAAAGTTACACCAAGTTTCATAATACTTATTTGAGCAATTGGGGTACTATTACTAATCTTGATAAGGATGAAAGGGGAAGAATTTGTATAAAGTGGAATAAGAATGTTTTGGATGTTAGGTGTCTGATTCAACTAGCCAAGCTATCTACCTTGAGGTACATGATATATTTAATAATAAAACATTCAATTGTGTGATGGTATATGCTGATAATGATGAAGATAAAAGGGTTCTTCTTTGGGAAACACTTAGTGAAAGGATGTTTATAAATGGGGCCACTCCTTGTATTTGGTGTCGGGACTATAATGACGTTACTAAAGTTGATGAAAGAATGGGATGTACTAGCCTTCATAAGAGCTCTCATGAATTTGTAGAATGTAGTAATTATAATGGGATGGTGGAACATCCTAGCCAAGGGTGTTATTACACTTGGACTAATAGAAGAATTGATGGTTTTGTATCTAGTAAAATTGATGAGATTTTCATAAATGATACTTGGTTCACTTTTTTTAAGTCTCATTTGATGATTGAAGCTCCTAGAATTTCTGATCACTCCAATCTTATCCTCAAAATTCAGGGGAGTTCAAATACTGAACCTTCATCTTTTAAGGTTTTTAATGTTTGGATTGATCATGATAAGTTTCTGCCTTTGATTGAAAAGGTGTGGAAAGTTGAGGTTAAAGGAATTAAGATGTATAAAGTGGTGAATAAATTGAATGAAGTGAAGAAAGCTCTAAAGATTTTCAATAGACAATATTTCCATCACTCCACACAAGAAATTATGAAGCTTAAGGAGGAGCTTGAGAGGGTTTCAAGTTATGCTTATGAATAGTGATCAATCTATGCTTACCATTGAGAAGGAACTTAGGGACAAGCTTATGCATCTTCTTAATATTCAAGAGAAGGTTTTAAAGCAAAAATCTGGGATTACTTGGCTCAAAAGGAAGATTGTAGTACTGCCCTTTATCATAAAAGCATCAAGGTTAGAATCACTCTAAACCGAGTAGCCTTAATTGTGACTGAAAATTGTGATATTGTTGTTGAAGATGAAGCTATTCATGATGAATTTATCAAGTATTACACTAGTTTAATTGGTACTAAGGATGCTCAAGAAGAAAGTGTTAGCTCTAATTGCTTAAAAAAGCTTGTTGATAAAGCTATTTCTAATGAAGAAGCTAAAGAAATGGTGAAAGAGGTAAGGAGATTAAAGAAGCTATATTTTCTATAGATAACTGAAAGGCTCCTGGTTCAGATGGTTTTAATAGTGAATTCTTCAAAGCTACTTGGAGTATTATTGGGGATGATATATGTAATGCTCTAAAGGAAACTTTCAAGAATAGACAAATCTTGAAGCAAACTAATGCTACAAATCTTGTTCTTATTCCTAAGGTTAAGAATCCCACCTTAGTGAAGAGTTTTAGGCCCATAGCTTGTTGTAACATCCTATACAAAGCTATATCTAAAATCATTGCAAATAGGATGAAACAAAGTCTTGAAGAGCTTATATCTAAAAATCAAGCTGCTTTTGTAGGAGGAAGGAGCATTTCTGATAATATATTGGTGTCTCAAAGTGTGGTGGCAGGTTATGATAGGAAGGATTTGAGTACAAGGTGTACTTTAAACATTGATCTTCAAAAGGCATCCGATACAATTAATTGAACGTACCTTATTCAATTGCTTCACATTATGGGATTCCATGATAAGTTTATCTCTTGGATCAAGATGTGTATTTCTACACCTATTTTCTCTTTATGTATTAACAGGAGTGTGTGTGGTTATTTCAAAGTAAAGGAGGATTAAGGCAAGGTGATCCTTTATCTCCTTATCTATTTGTTGTGTGTATGCAAGGTTTCACTTCTATTCTTGATAAGGTGGCTCAAAATAAAGCTTTTACTTATCACCCTAATTGTGCTAGAATGGGTTTGAACCATCTTATATTTGCTGATGATTGTCTAGTATTCTTTAATAGTGATAAGGATTCTGCCATGAGACTAAAACAAGGCCTTGACCTCTTCTCTAGACTTTCTGGCCTTAAAACCAGTCCTGAAAAGAGTGATTCTTTCAATGGGAGTTATTCATGAGATTGAATCACTCTTGAGTAGATTTATTTGGAAGGGCAATACTAATGATTTTCATGGAGCTAATGTGGCTTGGAATGAACTATGTCAAAGTAAAGAAAATGGGGGATTAGGTATGCCTAATCTTCTCTAAATTAATCAAGTTGCTATTCTTAAAGATTTTTTGGGGATGTATGGTTATAAAGATAATATTTGGTCTCAATGGGTCTATTCAAATTCGCTAAGGAACAAGAGTATATGGAGCATTACTTATGATAGTCAACTTCCTTGGACATGGAGAGCTATGCTAAATGTGAGGTACATTGCTTTTAACTATATTGTACATGATGTTGGAAATGGGGAACGAACCTATATGTTAAATGATAGATGGATAAATGGTAAATGTGTTGGTGATATTTGTAAACAAAACGATGCTATTTATTACAATACCAACAAAAAGGTGATGGATTACTATATTGGGAAGAGGTGGAGATTTCCACCTAAACTCAATAAGGTGTATGAGATGGTAAAGGACATGATGCTAAATGAGGAAGATGACACTATAAAATGGGGAGAAAAAGGGTTTAAAGCCTCGGATGTTATGTATGATTTAAGGGGTCCTAATGAAAAAACAAAATGGTATAGTGTAGTGTGGCATAAATGGAGTATACCTAAGCATAAGTTTTGTTCTTGGTTAATTTGTAAGGATAGGTTGAGTACTAAGGATAGGCTTAGTAAGCGGGGAATGTATGTGGACAAATTATGCTACCTTTGTTTTGAAGAACATGAATCTATAGATCATCTATTTGTGGCTTGTAAGTTTACTAATTTGGCTTGGAAAGAGGTTTGTTCTCTTCATAATTGGCATAACACGGCTTTTAATTGGGAGGAAATGCTTGATTTCATGCTCCAATTTGATGGTAACTCCTTAAAAGATACCTTATCAAACATTACATTTCTTAGCTTTCTTTATTGTATTTGGGATATGAGGAATAAAAAGGAGTTTAAGAAGATTCATTCTAAATATGAAGATATTGTGAAAATTGTTGTGAAAGATGTTCAATACACACTTTGGAATATAAGGTTATTTAAAAGGAGTATTGAGAATATGAGATTGGTGGCAAGATGGAAGCTACATGGAGTACTCAAGAGAGGAGAGCAAGAAGAACAAGGAAGCTAGCTTGGAGCTTGGACATAGTCATAGATTTAGCAATTGTTGTATAGGGTTTAATTTCCTAGCAATGGTTGTATAAGTTTGTTCTTGTTTTATTTATTTCTTTCTAGCAATGGTTGTATAGGTTGTTTGCAAGTTGATAGGTTTAATGTCCTAGTAAATGTTGTATACGGTTTGTTTTTCCTAGCCATGCTTGTTTTTAGTCAAAAACAAGTAGGGGTTTGAGAAAACACTAAAATAAAACAAACCGTATACATTAAACCCCAAACCCTAACAGTGGAAAGGTTTATAAAGTGAAGATTTTGGCTTGTTTAGATCGTTCAAACACTCTGATAACTGTTTTCATGTATTTTGAATTTCCCAGGAGGGTTTCGGCTAAATTTCCCATACCTTCGTAGAATGGGGAACATAACATATATTTTTTTATTACGTTGGGCCTTCCGGGACCAACAAATCGCTTCGCCATCTAAAATCATCTATTTTATGTTTTGGGAGTTAATTAATTAAATTTTAGGTCGTTTACAGTTTTTTATTGTAGGGTTTCGTATTTTGGGTCTGTTAGGGTTTTTCCAACCCTAACATCGAACCTTAATTTCTAAATCTTTAACTTTAAACCCAAAACCATAAACACAAATCTAACCCTATACCCGACACCTAATCCATCTCCAGACACCATAAATACTAACCATAAATACTAACAATAAACCGTAACCATAAACCCTAAACCCATAACACTTACCCCTAAACACTAAACATTAAACACTTATGAGTAATCGCTAATCACTAAACCCTAAACCCTAACATGGAAAGATTTATAATGTGAAGATTTTGGCTCGTTTGGATCGTTCAAACACTCTGATAACCGTTTTCAAATATTTTGAGTTTCCAGTGAGGATGTTTGCTAACTTTCGCATACTTTTTCATAATGGGGAACATAGCATATGTTTTTTACTATATTGGGCCTTCCGGGACCAACAGATTTCTTCGCCGTCTACTATCATCTATTTTATGTTTTGAGAGTTATTTAATTGACTTTTAGGTCGTTTTTAGTTTTTTATTGTAAGGTTGCGTATTATGGGTCTGTTAGGGTTTTCCCAACCGTAACATTGAACCCTAATTTCTAAATTTTACCTTTTAATCCCAAACCATAAACACAAAACCCTATTCCTATACCCTACACCTAATCCATCTCCATACACCATATATATTAACCATAAACACGAACTATAAACCGTAACCAGAAACCCTAAACCCTAAACCCCAAACACTTAACCCTAAATGCTATATAATAAACACTAAACCCTTGTGACTAATCGCTAATCACTAAACCCCAAACCCTAATAATGGAAAGGTTTATAACGTGAAAATTTTGGCTCCTTTAGATCGTTCAAACACTCTGATAACCGTTTTCAAGTATTTTGAATTTCCCGGGAGGGTTTTTGCTAACTTTCGCATACTTTCTCATAATGGGGAACATAGCATATATTTTTTATTACATTGGGCCTTCCGGGACCAACAGATCTCTTCGCCATCTAATATTGTCTATTTTATGTTTTAAGAGTTATTTAATTGACTTTTAGGTCACTTTTAGCTTTTTATTGTATGGTTTCTTATTTTGGGTCTGTTGGGGTTTTCCCAACTGTAACATTGAACCCTAATGTCTAAATCTATAACTTTAAAGCCCAAACCAAAAACACAAAACGCTAACAGAATGGGGATGATGTCTCCTCATTTGTGATAGATTTATATTAGGATGAGACATCATTTTTAGTGATTTAGAAGTCATTATAGTCGATTTTCTTGAGAAATGCTACACTTTCCTATTTTGAGTCTTGATTTAGTAAAATAATATTTTTAGAGCATATTGGGTTTAATTATTTATTTAGTGTGAAGCTTTAAAGATAATTATGGAGATTAATTAGATTCCAAGTCAAAGACTACAAGATATGGAAAGAGATAGACATGGTAATTGGAGATAAGGAAATAAAAGCTAAAAACATGGAAAAGGAAAAGCTGCCTTAATCCTGAATTTCTGCACCTACGACCACAAATCAGCTTATATCTCAAAAACGGTGTGGAATTTGGAGAAACGGTCAAGAGCAAAGTTGAAGAGCTTTCCGAGACGATGAATTTGGTATACTCATACGCGTCAAACGGATGAGTATTGAAGCTGCTAGGACCAAAAGAAAAACGGGCCTGATTTCATGTTTTTAGGGTTACGAATTTGAGTTGGGCTTGGAGTCCACTACTTACTTCTCCTTCAAGAAAACGAATTAGGGCTTCCAAGACACCTATAAATACACCCTTATATCATTGTAAACATGTCCTTGCTCAATTGCAAAGTATAGGCTTAGTCTTTACTTATATTTTCTTAGTTTTAAACAATAGCTTAGTCCTTTAGATAGATATTCATCCTTAGAATCAAGCTATTCATCCAAGAAGCAAGTTGACCTATAGAAGAAGACAAGAAGAAGAAGATTAGAGACTGACAACCCCTCTTCTACATCTCACCTTCTCTATATTTAGAGTAATTAGCTATAGATCTATTCTCAACCATATTTCTAAGCTTTTATTCTGTAAGTTTACTTTTAATTGTTGGATTATTATTTTGTCTTTAATTACTATTTGTTTATTCTAATTGGTTAAGCTTGGCGTATATTGTATTATGTGTTTTGACTTATTCCCCTAGATCTTATCAATCTTAGGATTAATCTTAGTTATTGACAACACCACATAATCGTCTAGTGTAACTAGATAGCCATTAAGGTTTGATTTAATCACCAATCATTACTTAGGAATCCCTAGTAGTGGAGAGGTTGTTCCGACGCCTAAGGAAAGGCTACGGAGAATTTAGAATCCTGGTTAATATATAATGCTTAATGTGACAGGTTAGAATAACAATTGAGTACTAGACCTAGTAATCCTAATCTATTTGACGTACTTTCATATTTAGTTATTTGTTTTGTTTAATTGTTTTATTTATTTATTTGCATTAGATAGTTATTTATCTTTTCATATTTTATCCAAACATCTAAATTCATCTACGCTTGTTAAACATAAATTGATCTAACGGATACAATCCCTGCGAACGAACTTGACTTATCATTAAAACTTGCAAACGATCTGTGATACTTGCAGTGAGTTCCGTGGTTATCAAGGGTGTGTGACTCTTTATTATTATCTTTATTTATCTATTTATTTATCACACCTTTGCCCCCACCAAGTTTTTGGCGCCGCTGCCGGGGATTTATCTTTAAGTTAAATCTATTTTGTGTTTATTTAGTGCAGAAGTTTTTATTTGTTTTCAGTTTTACGCGTTTTCTTTTTAGTCTCTTCTCAGGTTTATTAGGTATGGAGAATTACTACGCACCAAATATGCATGGGGCCCGAAGTCAAAATTTTTATCAAGAAGGTTCGAGCTATCAACTGCAAGCTCCACCACAACCTATGCATAATCCACAAAATGAAGCTGTAAACGAAATGATGGATAAATTATTGATTCTGGTTAAAAGTTTTACGCAGCTCAACAATAAAACATCCAAGGAGCTAGCTGAAAAAGTGGAAGCCCTGGAGACACAAGTCACTCAAGTGACCAATGCTTCTCTAAAATTCCAACAAGAGTTTCCACCGTTAATCCGAAGTATCATAGAAGAACAGGTTCGACTAGCTCTTCCGTCTCATCAAGTCTTTGAAAGTATAAGTTATTTGGAAAATATGGAAGAGCAACATGCGGAAAATATAGATGCTAATACAACCTTAATACGTTCTATGCACCAAAAATATCAAGCAATGGAGCAAAGATTAACGGACCTCACTACGATCAATCAACAGTTACAACAAGAATTACATAAGAAACTGGGTTATAGCAATGTTGGGTTCGAAATTTCAACCGTAGAAGAACCAACCAAGCTTAGCTTAGAAGAAGTAATTGTTACGAAGGAGGTTGAACCAGAATTCAAACATGTGGAAGAAGAAAAAGAAACCAATAAAGAAGAGACAACCGCACAAAAGGTGCAAAAAGAAGAAAGTATGGTGGAACCACCACCTACACATCCGTTACTATCACCACTTCATCTACAAAGAATTACTTATCCTAGTGGTGATACTAAATCTAAAACGTCAAGCCCAGAAGAAATCATTGTTCCTATACTCGACGTCCCATACATGCAAACTGGCCTAGTTAAAATTGATGATGAGGCCACTGAAATCGATAGCGATGTTTGGTTCGATGTTGTTGAAGAGTTCAGCCTTCAAGAAGAGGAGGAAGTGGAATCACCACAAAGTCCACTTAATGAGCTAGAAGAACAAAGCACGATATGCATAGAGGACGTAATCGCATATAAAGAGCCTACACCACCACTAATCTGCAAGGAAGATCTGTCTAAAAAGAGTGAAAGTGTAGAAGTTGAGATTGAGAATAGGGACCGTACTAAAGAAAGCTTGACAACCATTCCAAAGAAACTACCACAAAAGATGCAAGATCTTGGAGCTTTATATCTCCACATTAATATAGGTGGTAATTTCAAGGCCAAAGCGATGTGTGACTTGGGCTCAGGAAGGAATATCATGCCCAAGAGTTTGTTCGAGAAGTTAGGCATGAGAGATACCAAAAGAAAAGATATTGATTTGCTGCTCCTAGATAATTCAACGATAAAGCCATGGGGAGTCATTGAAGACGTGCTTGTTCAAGTAGGTACTTTAACTATACCTACAGATTTTGTTATCCTTGATAGCATTGCAGGTCAACATGTTCCATTGATACTTGGATGCCCATTCTTGGCGACAAGTCACAGCATAATTGATATGCATAGGGGAACCGTGACTTTCCAAGTGGGAAAGGAATCTAAAATATTCCACTTGGTGGATGAAAAGCATGAGGAATCACGTATAGAAGCCCCGACACTCCGAGTTGTGACAAAAGAAATTAAAAAGAAAGTCCACAGTCAACCCGTGAAAAAGAGAATCAAAAGTGAGTTTGGGTTGGTGACATGGTTGCATGGAAAGTCCCCAAACAAGAGAATAGACCACGGGGATTCAAGGATTCGTGGATGGGTCCGTTTGTAGTTACGAGAGTTATTTCGTCAAAACGGATTGAAATACAAGCTAAGAAGGGTCATAAACTTCGGATAGTAGATGAGCATGACCTAACCCGTTATTGGGGAGGTTATGTACGCAAGCCTTAATCGAGGTAACACGTCTAACTTTGAAAGACGTTAAACAAAAGTGTTGTACGGGAGACAACCCGTAGTTTTTTTTAATATTCATGTCTTTTACGTTTTTAATTTATGTTTAATTTAGTTGTTCTTAGTGATATTGCATATTTGAGAAAGGTATTAGTGTTTTTGATGCTTAGGTATTGGAGAAATCAAGTTAGGGAGGCGAACAAAATTTTTCGGACAGAAACTTCGGCAAGTCATATCTTCGCGCTCGGATGTCGGAATCAGGTGATCTTTGAGCCTAAACTGCATAACTTTTCGAGATCTAGCTGTTGGGGAGGTTTTTGCCAAGTGCGGTACACCGGACCTCAGCCGCGGTGCACCGCAGAGGAGAATCCCGTGCCACGGGGTAGAGCCACGTGTTTTATCCAGAAACGAAAAAAAAAAATATAGCTGATGGGTCCGCTATACCGGACCCTATACCGCGCCATGCACCGCACAAACACGTGCCACGGGGTCCTACCACGGGTTTTTTGACGTAGGAGGCGCGGAGCACCCCCGCGGTACACCGGACCCTGGTCCGCAGCTCAAAAACACGTGCCACGGGGTCCTACCACGGGTCCAATCCAGTGAGCAAAAATTTTCACCCATCAGATGCTGCGGTGTACCCCGCGGTCCACCCCCTGGTCCGCAGGGGTAGTCCGCACGAGCCGCCAGAGAGAGAAAAGAAAGGGTTTCAAGCTTACAAAGAGATCTAATGCTTATTATTCCGAATTTATCAAACCTTAAACCTCTTTCTTCTCTCCAGAACTCTCCCAACTCCATTAAAGCTTCAACAAACCTTCACCTAACATCAAAACATTACCAAATCACCATGAATTCGCATCCAAATCCTTCCCCACATCATTACAAAGAAGATTCAAGCACCCAAATCATATCAAAACACTTAGAATCCAAGAATCAAAACCATGAATTTCAAAATCTTTTTCAAAATTCATTAAACCCATATCATCAAAGCTTGATTCAATCATACCCACATGGAAAATTGTCATCCTAACACCTTTCCTAACCAAAATAAAGCTTGTTCCACCTATGATCATGAGTTACAAATTTCAAGAGTGTTTAAAGCTTTGAGTTGGGGGTCAAAAGAGATGATGAAGAGAATAAAGAAATTATCAAGTGTTAAGGGATATGAAGAATCAAAGCAAGGTATTGGGTAAGCTCTAGAAGATTTCAATTAAGATGGATACTAGTTTGGGAATAAATTACGAGGTAAATCGGATCAAGAGAATAGAGGAAAGCTAGCGGTGGTAAATTCAAAGAACAAAAAGGTTAAAACTTTCATAAGGAAGACACCACAACCTCTACAATCGATAGTCCTTTAACCCAAGATGAACAAAAGCTTCTGGGACGCTAGTAGCTGTATTCAAAACATATTCCTGAATGAACAACTGTCACATGAGAGATTATTCAAAGAGCAAAGTTGGAAGAAGATAAACAAGAGATTTCTAGAGTGTGATTGATTGGGATATAAGAAGATGTAAGGGAATGCGAAATTGGTGATACATAGAAATTTATATACATGAAAGCACTGCACCCTATTCCGGGTATTGATCAGGCGAGGTAAATAGCCTCGAAGAGTATGTTTTCTTTCTTCCTTACCTTTTCTTTATGTGCAATATCTGTTAAATTTTAATTTTCTTTTATTTTCGAGTTTTTTCGAGTCGTGGGGACACGACTCATTTTTGAGTTGGGGGTGTGGGGATTCATTGTCTCTCATCTCCATTTTTCTGTTTTTAGGTAAAATTAAAATTTTTGAAGGTTTAGATGTATGTAGAGTGTGTTTAATAGCTTAAAAGCATAAGCTCAGTGAGTTAATGATAGTAAGTAATATGTTTATGAGCTATGTTATTTTGTATGCTTTGAGTATTTGCAGGAAAACACACATTGATAGTAAAGAAAAGATTAGTTAGCAATGCGATAGAAAGTATGTTCGATCTCAGGGAACCTTGAGAAGTGTGTAGGCCGTGAGATCCAAGCTAGTTGACAACCCATTTGATGAAAGTGCTAAAGGTAAGAAAATAACGAAATTACATAGTGTAGAAAGTGATTAAGGCGGTTCTTTCATATCTGAAGCCATTTGAAGCCTTTTTATACCTTCTCACCTTGTTATTTTGATTTTATATGCTATATCCTTCTCAGCCCCTTCTAGCCTTTCTAAAGCCTTTTTATTGAACCACATTATAAGCCAAATCCCTTTAGATTATAGGACTTTTCCATATGACCCGCACTCGAATCGCGATGCATAGACAGTTGTTTTAGAGCTTGAGTTTGGGGTGGAGGGTCCACCATTATGGGAATTTTTATTGGGATGGGATTTTGAGCTTCTTAATTGTGCTCTGTTATTTATATTGATGATGATTCACAGATTTGTATTGTAACCCTTTGCCGGGGTAATAGTGAATGAAAAAGAAGCTACGAGCTAATTTTGCCAACAAGGGCATTAAAAGAAAAAATATATATATATATATATATATATATATATATGAGAAAATTAGTGTGATATCTCAACATAAAAAGAGAGTCATAGCTATAGAAAAGAAATTGATTTGAAAAGAAAAGAAAATATATATATTCGGACCGGCATAGTGGAATTTTTATGTGAACATCTTATGCTTTAATTGGGTTATTGGGGATGCTAAATTGTGCATCAAGAAATCATTGGGTTGAGTGAGAAACGTTTCATGAGAGTAACTCAAGCTCTAGGGCGATTCGTTGATGGCTAGTGAGGAGAGAGCCAAAAGCTCACTCTAAATTATCCAAATATACTTATCATACCGTCCCTAAGCCTACATTACAACCTTAAAGACCTTTTGATTCTTTGCTATGTAATCGAGAAGTGATTGAGCCAATAGAGAGTAGTTAAGTGGAGCTTTGGATACTAGTAAAGGTCGATGAACAATCTATAGCTTCCTTGGGGAACTGAGTAAAGTCCCAATCCTTCTTACATTGCGAAACTAATCTGATCTTGAATTCAAGCCGTGTTTACTGTAGATATGAGAAGTGTACAGGTATGTAGTTTTTAAATATTATTACATGAAATTTTCTGAGTAGTTGCTTCGAGTCTATTCTCCATATTCTTCTATCTTCTGTCTTCTGTGCTTAATTGACCTAGGTGTGTATTTAGAGACTTCCCTTTGTTTTTATCTTTATTGTATCGGGACGATACAACTTTGAGTTGGGGGTCTTGATGTCTCCTCATTTGTGATAGATTTATATTAGGATGAGACATCATTTTTAGAGATTTAGAAGTCATTATAGTCGATTTTCTTGAGAAATGCTACACTTTCCTATTTTGAGTCTTGATTTAGTAAAATAATATTTTTAGAGCATATTGGGTTTAATTATTTATTTAGTGTGAAGCTTTAAAGATAATTATGGAGATTAATTAGATTCCAAGTCAAAGACTACAAGATATGGAAAGACATAGACATGGTAATTGGAGATAAGGAAATAAAAGCTAAAAACATGGAAAAGGAAAAGCTGCCTTAATCCTGAATTTCTGCACCTACGACCACAAATCAGCTTATATCTCAAAAACGGTGTGGAATTTGGAGAAACGGTCAAGAGCAAAGTTGAAGAGCTTTCCGAGACGATGAATTTGGTATACTCATACGCGTCAAACGGATGAGTATTGAAGCTGCTAGGACCAAAAGAAAAACGGGCCTGATTTCATGTTTTTAGGGTTACGAATTTGAGTTGGGCTTGGAGTCCACTACTTACTTCTCCTTCAAGAAAACGAATTAGGGCTTCCAAGACACCTATAAATACACCCTTATATCATTGTAAACATGTCCTTGCTCAATTGCAAAGTATAGGCTTAGTCTTTACTTATATTTTCTTAGTTTTAAACAATAGCTTAGTCCTTTAGATAGATATTCATCCTTAGAATCAAGCTATTCATCCAAGAAGCAAGTTGACCTATAGAAGAAGACAAGAAGAAGAAGATTGGAGACTGACAACCCCTCTTCTACATCTCACCTTCTCTATATTTAGAGTAATTAGTTATAGATCTATTCTCAACCATATTTCTAAGCTTTTATTCTGTAAGTTTACTTTTAATTGTTGGATTATTATTTTGTCTTTAATTACTATTTGTTTATTCTAATTGGTTAAGCTTGGCGTATATTGTATTATGTGTTTTGACTTATTCCCCTAGATCTGATCAATCTTAGGATTAATCTTAGTTATTGACAACACGACATAATCGTCTAGTGTAACTAGATAGCCATTAAGGTTTGATTTAATCACCAATCATTACTTAGGAATCCCTAGTAGTGGAGAGGTTGTTCCGACGCCTAAGGAAAGGCTACGGAGAATTTAGAATCCTGGTTAATATATAATGCTTAATGTGACAGGTTAGAATAACAATTGAGTACTAGACCTAGTAATCCTAATCTATTTGACGTACTTTCATATTTAGTTATTTGTTTTGTTTAATTGTTTTATTTATTTATTTGCATTAGATAGTTATTTATCTTTTCATATTTTATCCAAACATCTAAATTCATCTACGCTTGTTAAACATAAATTGATCTAATGGATACAATCCCTGCGAACGAACTTGACTTATCATTAAAACTTGCAAACGATCTGTGATACTTGCAGTGAGTTCCGTGGTTATCAAGGGTGTGTGACTCTTTATTATTATCTTTATTTATCTATTTATTTATCACACCTTTGCCCCCACCAGGGGATTATAAAACATCTTTTTTGATTATGTTAGGCCTTCCGGGACCAACAGATCTCTTCGCCATCTAAAATCATCTATTTTATGTTTTGAGAGTTAATTAATTGACTTGTAGGTCGTTTTTAGTTTTTTACTGTAGGGTTTCGTATTTTGGGTCAGTTAGGGTTTTTCCAACCATAACATTGAACCCTAATTTCTACATCTTTAACTTTAAACCCAAACCATAAACACAAATCTAACCCTATACCCTACACCTAATCCATCTCCAGACATCATAAATACTAACAATAAACCGTAACCAGAAACCCTAAACACTTAACCCTAAACCCTAAACCTTAAACACTAAACACTAAACACTTATGACTAATCGCTAATCACTAAACCCCAAACCCTAACAATGGAAATATTTATAACGTGAATTTTTTGGCTCGTTTGGATCGTTCAAACACTCTGATAACCGTTTTCAAATATTTTGAATTTTCCGTGAGAATTTTTGTTAACTTTCGCATACTTTTCATGATGGCGAACATAGCATATGTTTTTGATTCTATTGGGCCTTCCGGGACCAACAGATCGCTTCGCCATCTAACATCATCTATTTTATGTTTTGAGAGTTATTTAATTAACAATTAAGTCGTTTTTAGTTTTTTATCGTAGGGCTTCGTATTTTGGGTCAGTTAGGTTTTTTCAACCCGTAACATCGAACCCTAATTTCTAAATCTTTGACTTAAAATCCCAAACCCCAAACCATAAACACAAAACCCTAACCCTATACGCTACACCTAATCCATCTCCAAACACCATAAACACTAACAATAAACCGTGACCAGAAACCCTAAACTCTAAACACTTAACCCTAAATCCGAAACACAAACCACTAAACCCTTTTGACTAATCGCTAATCACTAAACCCCAAACCCTAACAATGGAAAGGATTATAACGTGAAAATCTTGGCTCGTTCAAACACTCTGATAACCGTTTTCGAGTATTTTGAATTTCCCGGGATGATTTTTGCTAACTTTCGCATACTTTCTCATAATAGGGAGCATAGCATATGTTTTTAGTTACGTTAGGCCTTCCGGGACCAACAGATCGTTTCGCCATCTAAAATCATCTATTTTACATTTTGAGAGTTATTTAATTGGCTTTTAGGTTGTTTTTAGTTTGTTATTGTAGGGTTTTATATTTTGGGTCCGTTAGGGTTTCCCCAACCGTAATATTGAACCCCAATTTCTAAATCTTTAACTTGAAAGCCCAAACCATATACACAAAACCCTAACAATATACCCTACACCTAATCAATCTCCATGCACCATACATACTAAAAATAAACCGTAACCAGAAACCCTAAGCCCTAAATCATAAACCCTTAACCCTAAACACTAAACACTAAACACTAATGACTAAACCCTAATCACCAAACCCCAAACCCTATAACAATGGAAAGGTTGATAACGTGAAGATTTTGACTCGTTTAGATCGCTCAAACACTCTGAAAACCGTTTTCAAGTATTTTGAATTTCCTGGGAGGGTTTTTGCTAACTTTCGCATACTTTCTTATAATAGGGAACATAACATATCTTTTTTTTATTACGTAGGACTTTCCGGGACCAACAGATGGCTTCGCCATTTAAAATCATCTATTTTATGTTTTGAGAGTTATCAAATTGACTTTTAGGTCGTTTTTAGTTTTTTTATTGTAGGATTTCGTATTATGGGTCTGTTAGGGTTTTCCCAACCGCAGCAGTGCTCCATACAACATAAATACTAACCATAAACTTTAACAATAAACCGTAACCAGAAACCCTAAACCCTAAACCCTTAAACTTAAACACTAAACACTAAACACTAATGACTAAACCCTAATCACCAAACCCCAAATCCTAACAATGGAAAGGTTGATTACATGAAGATTTTGGCTCGTTTGGATCGCTCTAACACTCTAAAAACAGTTTTCAAGTATTTTGAATTTCCTGGGGGTTTCTGCTAACTTTCGCATACTTTCTCAAATTGGGGAATATAATAAATCTTTTTTGATTATGTTGGGCCTTCCGGGACAAACAGATCGCTTCGCCATCTATATTTTATGTTTTGAGAGTTATTGAAATGACTTTTAGGTTGTTTTTAGTTTTTTATTGTAGGGTTTCGTATTGTGGGTCTACTAGGGTTTTCCCAACCGTAACATTGAAGCCTAATTTCTAAATTTAAACTTTTAAGCCCAAACCATAACCACAAAACCCTAATCCTATACCCTACACCTAATCCTTCTCCATACACAATAAACACTAACCATAATCACTAAAAATAAACCGTAACCAGCAACCCTAAACCCTAAACACTTAACCCTAAACCCTATACACTAAACACTAAACCCTTATGACTAATCGCTAATCACTAAACCCCAAACCCTAACAATGGAAAGGTTTATAACGTGAAGATTTTGGCTCGTTTGGATCTTCAAACACTCTGATAACCGTTTTCAAGAATTTTGAATTTCCCGGGAGGGTTTTTGCTAACTTTCGAAAACTTTTATGTTTCGAGAGTTGTTTAATTGACATTTAGATCGTTTTTAGTTTTTTATTATAGGGTTTAGTATTTTGGTTCTGTTAGGGTTTTCCCAACCGTAACATTGGACCCTAATTTCTAAGTTTTAACTTTAAACCCAAACCATAAATACAAAACCTTAACACTATACCCTACACCTAATCCATCTCCAGACACCATATATACTAACCATAAACACTAACAATAAACCGTAACCCGAAACACTAAATCCTAATTCCTTAAACACTAGACACTAAACCCTAATGACTAAACCCTAATCACCAAACCCCAAACCCTAACAATGGAAAGGTTGATAACGTGAAGATTTTGGCTTATTTGGATCGCTCAAACACTCTAAAAATCGTTTTCAAGTATTTTAAATTTCCTGGAAGCGTTTTTGCTAACTTTGGCATACTTTCTCAAAATGGGAAACATAACATATCATTTTTTATTACGTTGGGCCTTCCGCGACCAACAAATCGCTTCGTCATGTAAAATCATCTATTTTATGTTTTGAGAGTCATTTAATTGACAATTAGGTCGTTTTTAGTTTTTTACCGTAGGGTTTTGTATTTTGGGTCTGTTAGGGTTTTTCCAACCGTAACATCGAACCCTAATTTATAAATCCTTAAATTTAAACCCCAAAACATAAACACAAAACCCTAACCCTATACGCTACACCTTATCCATCGTCAAACACCATCAATACTAACCATAAACACTAACAATAAACCATAACCAGAAACCCTAAACACTTAACCCTAAATCCGAAACACAAAACACTAAACCCTTATGACTAATCGCTAATCACTAAACCCCAAACCCTAACAATGGAAAGGTCTATAACGTGAAGATTTTGGCTCGTTTGGATCGTTCAAACACTCTAGTAACCATTTTCAAGTATTTTGAATTTCCCGGGAGGGTTTTTGCTAATTTTCACATACTTTCTCATAATTGGGAACATGTCATATGTTTTTTAGTTATGTTGGGCCTTCCGGGACCAACAGATCGCTTCGTCATCTAAAATCATTTTTTTACATTTGAGAGTTATTTAATTGGCTTTTAGGTCGTTTTTAGTTTTTTATTGAAGGGTTTTTATATTTTGGGTCCGTTAGAGTTTTCCCAACCGTAATATTGAACCCTAATTTCTAAATCTTTACCTTTAAAGCCCAAACCATAAACACAAAACCCAATCATTATACCCTACACCTAATCCATCTCCATACTCCATAAATACTAACAATAAACCGTAACCGGAAACCCTTAACCCTAAACCTTAAACACTTAACCATAAACACTAAACAATAAACACTAAACACTAATGACTAAACCCACATCACCAAACCCCAAACACTCACAATGGAATGGTTGATAACGTGAAGAGTTTGGCTCGTTTGGATCGCTCAAACACTTTAAAAAAACCGTTTTAAAATATTTTGAATTTCCTGGGAGAGCTTTTGCTAACTTTCGTATACTTTCACAGAAAGGGGAGCATAACATATCTTTTTTTATTACGTTGGGACTTTCGGGACCAACAGATCGCTTCTCCATCTAACATCATCAATTTTATGTGTTTAGAGTTATTTAATTGACTTTTAGGTCATTCTTAGTTTTTTATTGTAGGGTTTCCTATTATGGACCTGTTAGGGTTTTCCCAACCATAACATTAAACCCTAATTTCTAAATTTTAACTTTTAAACCCAAACCATAAACACAAAACTCTAATCCTATACCCTAAACCTAATCCATCTCCATACACCATAAATACTAACCATAAACACTAACAATAATTCGTAACCGGAAACCCTAAACCCTAAACACATAACCTTAAACCCTAAACACTAAACACTAAACCCTTATGACTAATCGCTAATCACTAAACCCCAAACCCTAACAATGGAAAGGTTTATAACGTGAAGATTTTGGCTCGTTTGGATTGTTCAAACAATCTTATGACCGTTTTCAAGTATTTTGAATTTCCCAGGAGGGTTTTTGCTAAGTTTCACATACTTTCTCATAATGGGGAACATAGCATATGTTTATTATTACATTGGGCCTTCCAGGACCAACAAATCTGTTCGCCATCTACTATTATCTATTTTATGTTTTGATAGTTATTTAATTGACTTTTAGGTCGTTTTTAGTTTTTTATTGTAGGGTTTCGTATTTTGGGTCCGTAGGGTTTTCGCAACCGTAACATTGAACCCTAATTTCTAAATCTTTAACACTAAACCCAAACCATTTCCACAAAAACCTAACACTACACCCTACATCTAATCCATCTCGAGACACCATATATACTAACCATAAACACTAACAATAAACTGTAACCAGACCCTAAACACTAAAGACTGAAACCTAATGACTAATTCGTAATCACCAAACCCCGAACCCCAAACCCCAAACCCTAACAATGGAAAGGTTCATAATGTGACGATTTTGGCTCGTTTGGATCGCTCAAACACTCTGAAAACCATTTTTAGTATTTTGAATTTCATAGGAAGGTTTTTGCTAACTTTCGCATACTTTCTCAGAATGGGGAACATAACATATCTTTTTTCTTATTATGTTAGGCCTTCCGGAACCAACAGATAGCTTCGCCATTTAAAATCATCTATTTTATGTTTTGAGAGTTATTTAATTGACTTTTAGGTCGTTTATAGTTTTTTATTGTCAGGT
The DNA here is from genome assembly GCA_029959085.1 of Nemophila menziesii. NCBI lineage: Eukaryota > Viridiplantae > Streptophyta > Magnoliopsida > Boraginales > Hydrophyllaceae > Nemophila > Nemophila menziesii. The sequence continues at coordinate 11,199,459 of JARWIR010000027.1, forward strand.
TTTGTATTTTGGGCCCGTTAGGGTTTTTTCAACCGTAACATTGAACCCTAATTTCTAAATATTTAACTTTAAACCCCAAACCGTATACACAAAACCCTAACCCTATACCCTACACCTAATCTATCTCCATACACCATAAATACTAACCATAAACACTATCAATAAAATATAACCAGAAACCCTAAACCCTAAACACTAAACACTAAACCCTAATGATTGATCCCTAATCACTAAATCCCAAACCATAACAATGGAAAGGTTGATAACGTGAATATTTTGGCTCGTTTGGATCATTCAAACACACTGATAACCGTTTAAAGTATTTTTAATTTCCCAAGAGGGTTTTTGCTAACTTTCGCATACTTTCTCAAAGTGTGGAACATAGCATATGTGTTTTGAACTTTTGATAACGTTGGGCCTTACGGGACCAATGAATCGTTTTGCCATCTAAAATCATCTGTTTTACGTTTCGAAAGTTATATAATTGAGTTTTAGGTAATTTGTTTTACCGTAGGGTTTCGTATTTTGGGTCCGTTAGGGTTTTCCCAACCGTAACATTGAAGCCTAACTTCTAAATCTTTAACTATAAAGCCCAAACCATAAACACAAAACTCTAACACTATAGCCTGCACCTATTCCATCTCCAGAGACCATAAATACTAACAATAAACACTAACAATAAACCGTAACCAAAAACACTAAACCCTAAACCCTAAACACTTAACCCTAAACCCTAAACACTTATGACTGATCGCTAATCACTAAACTCCAAACCCTAACAATGTAAATGTTTATAACATGAAGAGTTTTACTTGTTTGGATTGTTTAAACACTCTAATAACCGTTTTCAAGTATTTTGAATTTCCCGGGAGGTTTTTTGTTAACTTTCGTATACTTTCTTATAATGGGGAACATAGCATATGTTTTCTGATTACATTGGGCCTTCCGGGACCAACAGGTCGCTTCGCCAACTAAAATCTTCTATTTTATGTTTTGAGAGTTATTTAATTGACTTTTAGGTCGTTTTTAGTTTTTTATTGTAGGGTTTCGTATTTTGGGTCTGTTAGGGTTTTCCCAACCGTAACATTGAACCATAATTTCTAAATCTTTAACTTTTAAGCCCTAACCATAAACACAAAACCCAAATCCTATCCCCTACACCTAATCCATCTCCAGACACCATAGATACAAACCATAAACACTAACAATAAACCGTAACCAGAATCCTTAAACCGTAAATAGTTAACCCGAAACCCTAAACACTAAACACTAAACCCTAATGACTAATCGCTAATCACTAAACCCCCAAACCCTAACAATGGAAAGGTTGATAACGTGAAGATTTTGGCTCGTTTGGATTGCTCAAACACTCTGATAGCCGTTTTCAAGTATTTTGAATTTCTTGGGAGGGTTTTTGCTGACTTTCGCATACTTTCTCAGAATGGGGAACATAATATATGTTTTTTGAGTACGTTGGGCCTTCCGGGACTAACTGATCGATTCTCCATCTAAAATCATCTATTTTATGTTTTGAGAGATATTTAATTGACTTTTAAGTGTTTTTAGTTTTTTATTGTAGGGTTTCGTATTTTTTGTCCGTGAGGGTTTTTCCAACCGTAACATTGAACCCTAATTTCTAAATCTTTAACTTTAAAGCCCAAACCATAAACACAAAACCCTAACACTATACGCTACACCTAATCCACCTCCAGACACCATAAATACTAACCATAAACACGAACAATAAATCGTAATGAGAAACCCTAAACACTAAACACTAAACACTAATGACTAATCGCTAATCACTAAACCCCAGACCCTCACAATGGAAAGGTTGATAACATGAAGATTTTGGCTCGTTTAGATTGCTCAAACACAATGATAACCGTTTCAAGTATTTTAAATTTCGCGGGAGGATTTTTGCTAACACTATACGCTACACCTAATCCACCTCCAGCCAACATAAATACTAACCATAAACACGAACAATAAATCATAACGAGAAACCCTAAACCCTAAACACTAAACACTAATGACTAATCGCTAATCACTAAACCCCAGACCCTCACAATGGAAAGGTTGATAACATGAAGATTTTGGCTCGTTTAGATCGCTCAAACACAATCATACGGTTTATTGTTAGGATTTAGTGATTAGCGATTAGTCATTAGGGTTTAGTGTTTAGTGTTTAGGGTTTAGGGTTAACTGTTTACGGTTTAAGGTTTCTGGTTACGGTTTATTGTTAGTGTTTATGGTTGGTATCTATGGTGTCTGGAGATGGATTAGGTGTAGGGGATAGGATTTGGGTTTTGTGTTTATGGTTAGGGCTTAAAAGTTAAAGATTTAGAAATTATGGTTCAATGTTACGGTTGGGAAACACAATGATAACCGTTTTCAAGTATTTTGAATTTCGCGGGAGGATTTTTGCTAGCTTTCGCATACTTTCTCAGAATGGGAACATAATATATGCTTTTTGAGTACGTTGGGCTTTTCGGGACCAACAGATCGGTTCTCCATCTAAAATCATATATTTCATGTTTTGAGAGTTATTTAATTGACTTTTAGGTCGTATTTAGTTTTTTATTGTAGGGTTTCGTATTTTGGGTCCGTTAGGGGTTTTCCAACCGTAACATTGAACCCTAATTCCTAAATCTTCAACTTTAAAGCCCAAACCATAAACAAAAAACCCTAACACTATACCCTACATCTAATCCATCTCCAGACACTATAAATATTAACCATAAACACTAACAATAAACCGTAACGAGAAACCCTAAACCCTAAACCCTAAATTTTCAGACCTGGATCTTGTTATTTTTTTTGCAAATTTTCTGACATGGATCCTCCAGCAAGTGGAGAAGAAGTAAAACCAGAAGATCTCAAACAAGCAAAAGACGGAAAACCATTATACCATTGTGACCTCGTAAATTCCGAATTAATCCACAAAATAGCCCAAGCACTTCTCCCTGGATTAGGTTCTGCTTGTTGAGACAACACAACCGGTGATCTTCTCCGATCAGCCGCTTCAATAGCTGTCTATATCCGGCAAGAAATGGTCGATTATTTAAACCAAAGAAGCAAAAATTTTGTAGCAGAAACAATCATTTTAGAAGGTGGACCCGATACAGAACTCTCTGATCATCCATTCGATATAATCTCCTTCTTTATCGATGATTTCGCAGCTTCAAAACGTAACTTCCTTAGCCGAGTCTCCGGTTGGGTTTTATCCGATCGAAGAGAAGATCAAATCGATGATTTCGTACAAGAAATGGAAATAGACGGGTTTTGCTTAATGGCGAGACAAGAAAACGTCGCACAATCGTTACTTAAATATGTCGATTTGAAAAACGAGTTTCATTGTAACGAACAATTCAAAACTTCATCAGAACTAACAGAACATAAACTAAACTATCCATTAAAAACACTAAATTGTGTAAACGAAGGATGTAATTCGAGATTTAGTGCAGCAAATTTAGATCTTCATGAATCGATTTGTATATTTAAGCTTCTTCCTTGTGAACAAGGGTGTTCCGAGACTTTATTAAGGCATGAAATGGATAGACATTGTATAACTATTTGTCCTATGAAGCTTATGAACTGTCAGTTTTTTACAGTTGGGTATGGATTTACTGTCCCACAATGTAAAATGAATGAGCATTGTTTAGAAAATGTCGAAAATCATTTGGTTTGTGTTCTTCAAGTTTTGTACAAGGATCTGTCGATGATTTGAAGAAACGAAGCGTGCAAATATTAGAGTTATCATCTCACAAACAACTATCATCTTATCGAGAAGCAAGATCCTTAACAAATGTAGTAAAAAAACCTCGACACAAAGCTCGGACCTATAGAATTAACCGAACCTAAACCCAACCCTAGTGAAGAAGAACCGAACCTAAAGTCGAACCCTAGTGAAGTATTAACTGAACCAAACCCCAAATCTATTGAAGAAGAAGCAAAAACACCAAAACCCGACTTTAGTGAAGGAGAAGCAAAACCAAAACCCGACCCGAGTGAAGAAGAAGCAAAACCAAAGACCGATTTTAAGGTATAAGAAGCGAACCCTTAACCCGATCTGGTTCACGAAAAGGAACGTTTAAGTTCGATTTCAAGTTCACCGTCTATAAGTGAAGTGAAACTAGATGAATCGATCGATGTAAAAGAATTAACGCCTTTATCTTCATCGATCATAAACGAAGAGAAATCAGAACCGGAAGTTGAACCGAAAAAAGAAGAATCGGTCGAGAAAAAGGAAAATTCGGCTTCTCTGAAACAAGACACAAGCGATGAAGAAGAGTCGCCGACCATGACTCGGTTGAGTCAACGAGTGAGAAAACAAATGAGTCACCAGTTCATAAAAAAAGGTTTCATCTGCAAATCATGAAGAAGTTGAAGACGAATAGATTTCAGAAATAGCGAGTGTAAAAGAATGACTGAGTTTTAAATCATTTTGATTTAATTTTGAGATGATATATTTTTGTTCTTGGTGGGTCCCCTATGACGAATGTTTCGACATACAAATTATATCACTTTATTAAGATACAAATTATTTTGAGATTTAAGTGTTTGGTTTGAGCTATTTTCGTTGAAAAATGCTTACAGGTTTTTAAAAAAGAAAAAAAAAACCTAAACACCAAACCCTAAGGACTAATCGCTAATCACTAAACCCCAAACCCTAACAATGGAAAGGTTGATAATGTGAAGATTTTGGCTCGTTTGGATCGCTCAAACATTCTGATAACCGTTTTCAAGTAATTTGAATTTCTTCTTTTTTTAGCTCGTTAAAATTACTTTTATTCAAACTCATTGAAAATACAAGCTAAAGGAATGTTAGCCTTCTACCGTAGTAGCCAAGATTAACTCTCCCTACCTACACAACTATTACATGTAGACTAACTTGAAACAAAGTTACTACTTTCTAGTCTACTAAAAAAATATTAAACAAGGAATTACAATCACACTACAACTCTACTTTCTTCTAACTTCACTTTCAAATCCCAATTTTTTATTAGCTTTTTGTTCTCTGTCGTGTTGCGTAGCTTCTCTTTGTGCCATAACCTGTTTTTTACATCATCTTTAATATCTTTGATAATCTTTTCATAGCTGAATTTTCTGCCTTCAAACACACTTTCATTCCTAGCTATCCATAGTCTATATAAATAACTATGAAAGCTAAGTATAATCACCTCATTTTTGAATGTATGGCTTTTTGCTCTTTCTATCATCCAATTCAGTATTTCTATCTATTCTAAGCAATGCACATTACACTCATTCAGTTTACACCACTATTTCCATATAGATTTAGCTAACTCACACTTCAAAAATTGATGTTCTCTACACTCTTTCTCCTTTCCACACAAACCACATAATTCTGAAATATTCATTCCCCATTTTACCAATCTATCACTTGTAGCTAATCTATTTAGGCAAATCAACCAAGTTATAATTCTAAGCTTAGGAGTTACCTTCTTGTGCCACACTAGATCAGCCCATTCTACACTAGGGTTTTTATCTTCAATATCCATCATTGTGAGCTGAGAGTTGAAGCCTGTTTTATCTCCATTTTTCCAGCAAATTTTGTCCCTTCCTGTACTCAAAATCACCTCATTTAATTGTCCCCTTATCTCTCCATAACCTGCTGGGATTCTCCACCTACCATTACCCTTGTAAGATGCAACTTTTTTGCTCAAATTCCTCTCCCTAATCTGATTTGGGAAGAGTTCATTGATACTCAAATTATTTAACCGTCAATCTTCAGCAAAATAGGTTCCATTACCATCCTTCACATGATGAACTATGAATTTGTAAGCTAAATTTCTGACTTTTAACATACATCTCCGTACCCAAGGCATATGAGGATTATATTTTATCCCCCAAATACATTTACCTCTACTCCAATTAGCTCTTACCCATTGGGACCACACATTGTCTTCCATTCCGTACATTCTCCAAAAAGACTTTAGAATACAAGTTTGATTGATAATTTTCAAACTAGGTATACCAAGTCCTCCCTCTTCTTTAGGCCTACACACTTTATTCCAAGCAACTTTAGCTCCATTAGGTGAATCTGAAATACCTTTTCAAAGAAATCTTGACATTTTACTCTCTATTATGTGAACAACTTTGGCTGGCAAAAACATACTATTACACCAATATCTCACTTTGCTTTGGAGAACACTCTTCATAAGGTGAGCTCTCCCAGCATATGTAAGATGTTTATGCATCCATCCCTCCATTGAACTACATATTTTGTCCACCAAAACTTCACAATCACCTGCCTTTGGTTTACTTGGAGTAAGAGGTGTCCCCAAGTATCTCATAGGCAGTTTCCCTTCTTTCACATTCAAGATCTCACAAATGTCTTTCTTAATCTGATTTGTCAATCCTAGGCAATATATTTCACTCTTTTCTGGACTCAGTTGAAGACCAGAAAGTCTAGAAAAAATACATAACCCCTTTTTAAGTCTCCTGGCCGAGTTAATATCTCCTCCAAAAAATAGAAAACAATCATCAGCAAATATTAGGTGGTTAAGCTTTAATCTTTCACATTGAGGGTGAAAAACAAAGCTCTTTTGATTTGCTAATTGCTTCATGATTGCTGAAAAAGCTTCCATACATATGACAAATAGGTATGGAGAAATAAGATCTCCTTGCCTCAGTCCTCTACCTCCCTTGAAATAACCTGTTACTTCACCATTAATACACAAAGAATATGATGGAGTAGTTATACACATTTCCACCCAATCCACAAACACATCCTTGAAACCCAAAGCTAACAACATATTCTTCACAAACGTCCATTTAACTGTGTCATAAGCTTTCTGTACCTCTCTTTTGTCATAACCATCCACTACACTTTGTGCCACTAGTACATTGTCTGAAATATATCTTCCTCCCACAAATGCAGCTTGATTTGATGATATAATAGTTGATAGGCACTTTTTCATTCTATTAGCCAAAAGTTTTGAAATTCCTTTGTATAATATATTATAACAAGCAATAGGCCTAAACTGTTTTAATGTTCTTGGTACTTTAACTTTAGGAATTAACACAAGATTGGTTGAATTTACTTGTCTTAATAGCCTTTTGTTCTTCAACACATATTTGATTGCAACACACACGTCATCTCCTACAATGTCCCAAGCTGCCTTATAAAAAGCACTAGTGAATCCATCAGGCCCAGGAGCTTTATTATCATCAATTGAAAATATAGCTTCTTTTATCTCCTTGTTTTGTACTTCCTCTATCATATTCATAGCTTCTCTTCCATCGATCTCTTTGTTGAGTAGTCTTTTCAAACCCTCCACTGAAATTTCTTCCACTGGATCCTTTTGTTCTCCTAATAATTTTTTGTAATACTCAACAAAACCTTCCTTTCTCTTCTCTTCATTTTCTGATATAACTCCATCCTCCATCATAAGTGATGAAACTCGGTTTCTAACTGATTTTGCTTTAATATATTGATGATAAAATCTAGATCCCACATCACTCTCTTTATCCCATTGAATTCTGGATTTCTGTTTTAAAAATTCTTGCTCGTTCTCCAAGATGTTTCTGAATTGTTCCATGACCTCTTTTTCCTTTTCTAGTTGACATAAATCGCCATTCAAGCTTTTGGATTGTAGTTCATCCAATTCTTTCTTCACTTTCTCTCTCTCTCTTGATTTGTATATCCAAAGAACTTTCGGCTAAATATCTTTAGCTCCTTCTTGACTTCTTTAAGCTTTGACACCACTTGATACATAGTCGATCCTTCCACATAAACACTCCAAGCCTTCATTACAGTTGGTTTGAATTCTTTGTGAGCAATCCATATATTATAGAATTTGAAGGTAGTAGGTCCTCGTTTGTATCCTCCTTGGATGTTTATAAGTAGAGGAGAGTGATCTGAAATACCTGGAGAATCAACCACCACACTAGAAACAAAGTTAGAAAACCAAGATGTGTTTGCAAACACTCTATCAATCCTGCTAGAAGTTAATCCAACACTTTGTTTATTACTCCAAGTGTGTATACATCCTGAACTTTGATGTTCCATAATCTCCACATTATTTATACATTCTTCAAAAGCATAAGCACAAGCTGGTAATACATCACACCCCAATCTATCCTCACAAGCTAAAATATCATTGAAATCCCCACTAAATACCCATGGAACATTTCCCACTACAATCTTCCATCCCCTAAGTGTTTCCCAAAGTCCTAACCTCATATTATCATCATTTTCAGCATATACAAAAGACACAAAAAACATACTATCTACCCCAACCTCTTTTACTTCACACAAAATTGCTTGTGAATTCATACTCACACACTTGACACTAACTCTATTTTGATCCCACCTAACACAAATTCTACCCCTCTCACCTTTCTCATGATTGGTAATAGAATCCCAACTCACTAAACGATACTCACAAAACCTATTAAAACTAACTCTACGCATTTTTGTTTCCAATAAACCCACTAAACTAATTTTTTTGTTTCTTATATAACTTTCAACTTCTTTTTGTTTATAGGCCTTATTTAGGACTCTCACATTCCAAGAGCTTATCAACATCTATCAGGAGGATCATTCATATGGTCCTCTGAATTGGAGCCCATGTAACTAGACAAAGCTTGCTCTAAATTGTTTTTTGCAATATGTAAAGGAGTAAATGGATTAGTAGATACAATAACCTGATTTTTTGGTGAATCGAGCTTATTGTGTACTTGCTTGTTAGTTCCATTCCTTGTCACAATTCTCCATTCCTTTCCAACTTCAGAATCATTCAAATTTTTACTCTCTTTTTATGTATTTTTATTTTCTTTTTCATTCTTTTTTCCGTTTTTTTCATATTCTTTTTCATTCTTTTTCTCAAACACTCTTTCTGTTTTTTCCTCTCTATTTTTTTCTATCCATACTTGCTTACTTTTGCATCCCCAACCCGAGTGACCCCTTGCCTTACAAATATTGCACAAAGGAGGTACCCATTCATACAAAACTTCCACAATATGTTCTCCATCCTTTTCAAGGTCTAGATTTACCTTATACACCATTTCAGCCTCCACGTCAACCTCTACACACACTCTAGCATAGTTAAGCCTGTTTCTTGAGCTAGTTATTGGATCTAATTGTATAGGTTTTCCCAATGCACTTGCAATATAGCTCAAACCTTCTTTAGACCATAAAGATAGTGGTACCTTTTTCAGTTTTACCCAAAGAGGTACCTTGTTCACTTCAAGCTTTTCAAGGATCATTCCTGGATTCCACCTTCTTAACATCATAGTTCTACCTCCCACATGCCAAATTTGCTCTAAAATCTTATCACACACGGCCTCACTTTGGAATTGGAAAAGTAAACATTCATGTCAGTTGTTTTAATATCTACTTTACCTGCTTGTCTCCATTGAGTCATCGCCATACTCCTCACCATATGGAAGGCAGGAAATTCCCCAAAAAATTGTCCCACAAGGCAATTCTTCCAAAGCTCATTCCCTCGTTGAATCACTTCCTTTGGTGGTTTTACCGTTATCTTCCCTTCACTCAATGTAGGAGGATAATAGTTCAATTTCAAGTCTTCTTTGACTGTTTTTGCAAATAATTCACTCCAATTGCCCTTATTCTCTTTGATTTCTACTTCATTGTGTACTTCTTCAATGATTTCACCCTCTTATGATTCAATCTCCTTTGTTTCCACTATTTTATTTTCTGCAACACTACAATAATTATCCAATTCAGCAGGTACTTATTCTTCTATGTTTTCGATTTCGGATTCTGGAGTTTTTTCGTTACTTGAACCTGCCTCATACATAACAATTGCTTTCTCCTTATTATTCTCCACCTTCTCTTTCACTCCAACAATTTGCACATCTTCCATAACAACTTTACTGTTTCCATATGTGAAACATAATATATGCTTTTTGAGTACGTTGGGCCTTCCGGGACAACAGATCGGTTCTCCAACTAAAATCATCTATTTTATGTTTTGAGAGTTATTTAATTCATTATTAGTCGTTTTTAGTTTTTTATTGTAAGGTTTCGTATTTTGGGTACGTTAGGGTTTTTCCAACCGTAACATTGAACCGTAATTTCTAAATCTTTAACTTTAAAGCCCAAACCATAAACACAAAACCCTAACACTATACCCCACACCTAATCCATCTCCAGACACCATAAATACTAACCCTAAACACTAACAATAAACCGTAATGAGAAATCCTAAACCCTAAACCCTAAACACTAAACACTAAACCCAAAGGACTAATCCCTAATGACTAAACCCCAAACCCTAACAATGGAAAGGTTGATAACGTGAACATTTTGGCTCGTTTGGATCGCTCAAACACTCAGATAACCGTTTTCAAGTATTTTGAATTTCCTGGGTGGGTTTGTGCTAACTTTCGCATACTTTCTCAGAATGGGGTACATAATATATGCTATTTGAGTACGTTGGGCCTTCCGGGACCAACCGATCGGTTCACCATCTACAATCGTCTATTTTATGTCTTGAGAGTTATTTAATTGACTTTTAGGTCATTTTTCTGAAGAAACCATAAATACTAACAATAAAAACTAACAATAAACCGTAACCAAAAACCCTAAACCCTAAACACTTAACACTAAACCCTAAACACTGAATACTAAACCCTAATGACTAATCGCTAATCACTAAACCCAAACCCTACCAATGCAAAGGTTTATAACCTGAATATTTTGGCTCGTATGTATCGTTCAAACACTCTGATAACCGTTTTCAAGTATTTTGAAATTCCCGGGAGGGTTTTTGCTAACTTTTGCATAATTTCTCAAAATTTGGAACATAATATATTTTTTTGAGTACGTTGGGACTTCCGGGTCCAACAGATCGCTTTGCCATCTAAAATAATCTGTCTTTATGTTTAGAGAGTTGTTTAATTGACTTTTAGGTCTTTTTTAGTTTTTTATTGTAGGGTTTCGTATTTTGGGTCCATCAGGGTTTTCCCAACCATAATATTGAACCCTAATTTCTGAATTTTTAACTTTAAAGCCCAAACCATAAACACAAAACCCTAACCCTATACCCTACACCTAATCCATCTCCAAACACCATAAATACTAACAATAAACACTAACAATAAAACGTAACCAGAAACCCTAAACCCTAAACCCTAAACACTAAACCCTAATTACTAATCGCTAATCACTAAACCCCAAACCCTAACAATGGAAAGGTTGATAACAAGAAGATTTTGGCGCGTTTGGATCGTTCAAAAACTCTGATAACCGTTTTCAAGATTTTTAAATTTCCCGGGAGGGTTTTTGCTAACTTTCGCATACTTTCTCAAAATTGAGCACATAATATATGTTTTTTGAGTACGTTGGGCCTTCCAGGACCAACTGATGGCTTCGCCATCTAAAATCATCTATTTTACATTTTGAGAGTTATTTAAATGACTTTTAGGTCGTTTTTAGTTTGTTATTGTTGGGTTTCGTATCTTGGGTCGGTTAGGGATTTTCCAACCGTAATATTGAACCCTAATTTCTAAATCTTTAACTTCAAACCCTAAACCACAAACATAAAACCCTAACCCTATACCTTACACCCAATCCATCTCCAAACACCATAAACTCTAACAATAAACCGTAACCAGAAACATTAAACCCTAAACACTTAACCTTAACCCTAAACACTAAACTCTAAACCATAATGTCTTATCCCTAATCACCAAACCATTAACCCTAACAATGGAAAGGTTAATAACGTGAAGATTTTGGCTTGTTTGGATTTCTCAATCACTCTGATAAACGTATTCAAGTATCTTGAAATTCTCGGGAGGGTTTTTGCTAACTTTCACATACTTTCTTAGAATGGGGAATATAACATATGATTTTTGATTAAGTTGAGACTTCCGGGACCAACAGATCGCTTGTCCATCTAAAATCATCTATTTTATGCTTTAAGAGTTATTTGATTGACTTTTACGCTGTTTTTAGTTTTTTATTGTAGGGTATTGTATTTTGGGTCCGTTAGGGTTTCCCCACTTCAGTAAAGAGCTTTAGGTCCATTGCTTGTTGTAATATCCTTTACAAAGCTATATCTAAAATCATTGCTAATAGGATGAAGAAAAGCCTTGAGGAGCTTATATCTAAAAATCAAGCTGCTTTAGTGGGAGGAAGAAGTATTTCTGATAATATATAAGTTGCTCAAAGTGTGGTGGCAGGTTATGATAGAAAGGATTTCAGTCCAAGGTGTACTTTAAATATTGATCTTCAAAAGGCTTTTGATACAATTAATTGGAGGTACCTTATTCAACTACTTCAAATTATGGGATTTAATAAAAAGTTTATATCTTGGATCAAGATGTGTATTTCAAAACCTATGTTCTCTTTGTGCATTAATGGAAATGTGTGTGGTTATTTCAAAGGAGAAATAGGATTATGACAAGGTGATCCTTTATCTCCTTGTCTATTTGTTGTATGTATGCAACGTTTCTCTTCTATTCTTGAGAAATTGGCACGTAATAAAGCTTTTACTTATCACCCTAATTGTGCTAGAATGGACTTGAACCATCTTATATTTGCTGATGATTGCTTAGTTTTCTTTAATGGTGATAAGGACTCGGCCAAGAGACTAAAACAAGGCCTTGATCTATTCTCTAGACTTTCTGGCCTTAAAATAAGTCTTGAAAAGAGTGAGCAATCTATATATGGGAGGTTGTAACAAAGACCTTCATGATAATTTGAGTAGTATTTTCAATGTTAAGAAGGGTAAACTTCCTGTTAGATATCTTGGGGCTCCTTTAACTATAAAAGGCCCTAATAATTTAATGTGTGCTACCCTTATTAAAAATATTTTTCAAAGTGTTGAAGGGTGGATGCATAGATTTCTTATATTTGCAGGAAGGCTTCATTTAATCAAGAGTGTTTTGCAAAGTAAATCTAGATATCGGTGTAATGTAATGTTCTTCCAATGGGAGTTATTCATGAGATAGAATCACTCATGAGTAGATTTCTTTGGAAGGGTAATACCAATGATTTTCATGGAGCTAAAGTGTATTGGAAAGAGTTATGTCAAAGTAAAGAAAATGGAGGACTAGGTATACCTAATCTCCTCCAAATAAATCAAGTTGCTATTCTTAAAGCTTTTTGGAGAATCTATGGGTACAAAGATAATATTTGGTCTCAATGGGTCTACTCAAGTTGGCTAAGGAATAAGAGTATATGGAGCATTACATATGATAGTAAACTACCTTGGACGTGGAGAGCTATGCTTAATGTGAGGTACCTTGCTTTTAAATATATTATACATGATGTTGGAAATGGAGAGAGAACCTATATGTTAAATGATAGATGGATAATTGGAAATGTGTTGGTGATATTTGTGAACAAAAAGATGCTATTTCTCTAGGTAATTACAATATTAACAAAAAGGTGATGGATTATTTTATTGTGAAAAGGTGGAGATTTCCACCTAGGCTCAATAAGGTGTATGAGATGGTCAAGGATATGGTGCTTAATGAAGAATATGACACTATAAGATGGGGAGATAAATGCTTTAAGGCCTCGGATGTTATGTATGCCCTAAGGGGTCCTAATGAGAAAACAAAATGGTATAGTATGGTGTGGCATAAATGGAGTATACCAAAGCACAATTTTTGTGCTTGGTTAATTTGTAGGGATATATTAAGCACTAAAGATAGGCTTAGCAAGTGGGGAATGGAAGTGGATAAGTTGTGCTACCTTTGCTCTGAAGAACGTGAATCTAGGGATCACCTATTTGTGAATTTCAAATTTACTACTTTGGCTTGGAAGGTTATTTGTGCTCTTCACAATTGGCACAACTCGGGTAATACTTGGGAGGAAAGACTTGATTTTATGCTTAAGTTTGATGGTAACACCTTAAAAGATACCAAATCAAACATTACTTTTCTTAGCTTTCTTTATTGTATTTGGGATGTGAGGAATAAAAAGGAGTTTAAGAAGATGCATCCTAAATATGAGGATATTGTGAAAATAGTTGTGAAAGATGTTCAATATACACTTTGGAATAGAAAGTTATTTAAGAGGAGTGTTGAGAATATGAGATTGGTGGCTAGATGGAAGCTACATGGAGTACTCAAGGGAGGAGAGCAAGAATAACAAGTAAACTAGCTTGGAGCTTGGACCTAGTAATAGATTTTAGCAATTGTTGTATAGGATTTAATTTCCTAGCAAAGGTTGTATAGGGTGCTCCTTACTTTGATTAATTTTCTAGCAATGGTTGTATTGGTTATTTTGCAAGTTGATAGGTTTATTTTCCGAGTAAATGTTGTATAGGGTTTGTTTTTCCTAGCCATACTTGTTTTTGAGTCAAAAACAAGTAGGGGTTTGATTTGTACTTGTCATTTTGTGGATGTAAAATGGTAGGTTTGATAAAAAAAACTGTAAACCCAATGAATCCAAACACTAACAATTGAAAGGTTGACAACGTGAAGATTTTGGCTCGTTTGGATCGTTCAAACACTCTGATAACCGTTTTCAAGCACTTTGAATTTCCCGGGAGGGTTTTTACTAACTCTTGCATTCTTTCTCAGAATGGGGAACATGACATATCTTTCGGGTTTACGTGTGTCCTTCCGGGACCAACAGATCGCTTCGCCATCTAAAATCATCTATTTTATTTTTTGAGAGTTATTTAATTGACATTTAGGTCGTTTTTAGTTTTTTATTGTAGGGTTTCGATTTTAGGTCCGTTAGGGTTTTTCCAACCGTAATATTGAACCCTAATTTCTGAATCATTAACTTTAAACCCCAAACCATAAACATAAAACCCTAAACCTATACCCTACACCCAATCCATCTCCAAACACCATAAACACTAACAATAAACCGTAACCAGAAACATTAAACCCTAAACACTTAACCTTAACCATAAACACTAAACTCTAAACCCTAATGACTAATCCCTAATCACCAAACCCCAAACCTTGACAATGGAAAGGTTAATAACGTGAAGATTTTGGCTCGTTTGGATCACTCAATCACTCTGATAAACGTTTTCAAGTATTTTGAATTTCTCGGGAGTGTTTTTGCTAACTTTTCACATAACATACGTTTTTTGATTAAGTTGGGACTTCCGGGACCAACAGATCGCTTCGCCATCTAAAATTATCTATCTTATGCTTTAAAAGTTATTTAATTGACTTTTAGGCTGTTTTTAGTTTTTTATTGTTGGGTTTTGTATTTTGGGTCCGTTAGAGTTTCCCCAACTGTAAAATTGAATCCTAATTTCTAAATCTTTAACTTTAAACCCCAAACCATAAACAAAAAAAAACCTAACACTATACCCTACACCTAATCCATCTCCAGACACCATAAATACTAACCATAAACACTAACAATAAACCGTAACCAGAAACAATAAACCGTAAACACTTAACACTAAACGCTAAACCTTAATGACTCCAAATCCTAACAATTGAAAGGTTGACAACGTGAAGATTTTGGCTCGTGTGGATCGTTCAAACACTCTGATAACCGTTTTCAAGCACTTTGAATTTCCCGGGAGGGTTTTTGCTAACTTTCGCATACTTTGTCAAAATGGGAACAAAACATATGTTTTTTGATTACGTTGGGTCTTCTGGGACCAACCGATCGCTTCGATATCTAAAATATTTGTTTTACGTTTTGAGAGTTATTTAATTGACGTTTAGGTCATTTTTTATTTTTTACTGTAGGGTTTGGTATTTTGGGTCCAATAGGGTTTTCCCAACCGTAACATTGAAACCTAATTTCTAAATCTTTAACTTTTAAGCCCAAACCATAAACACATAACCCTAACCCTATACCCTACACCTAATCCATCTCCAGAACCATGAATACTAACCATAAACACTAACAATAACCGTAACCAGAAACCTTAAACCCTGAACACTTAATCCTAACCCATTAAATCTAAAGACTAAACCCGAATGACTAATCCCTAATCACTAAAACCCAAAACCTAAGAATGTGAAGGTTGACAATGTGATGATTTTGGCTCGTTTGGATCATTCAAACACTTTGAAAATGTTTTCAAGATTTTTGAATTTTTTTTTTTGCTCGTTAAGATTACTTTTATTCAAACTCATTGAAAATACAAGCTAAAGGACTGTTGACCTTTGACCATAGTAGCCAAGATTAACTCTTCCTATACAACTATTACATGTAAACTAACTTGAAATAAAGTTACTACTGGCTAGTCTACTAAAAACATTAAAAAACGAATTACAATCACACTACAACTCTACTTTCTTCTAATCACTTTCAAATTCCAATTTTTGATTAGCTTTTTGTTCTCTGTCCAGTTGTGTAGCTTCTCTTTGTGCCATAACCTGTTTTTTACATCATCTTTAATATCTTTGATTACCTTTTCATAGCTGAATTTTCTGCCTTCATTCCTAGCTATCCATATTCTATATAAATAACTATGAAAGCTAAGTATAATCACCTCATTTCTGAATGTATGGCTCTTTGCTCTTTCTATCATCCACTTCAGCATTTCTGTCCATTCTAAGCAATGCACGTTTTCAAGATTTTTGAATTTCACGGGAGGGTTTTGGCTGACATTCACATACTTTCTCAGAATGAGGCACATGATAAATGTTTTTTGAGTAGATGGGCCTTCCGGGTCCAACATATAGCTTTTTCATCTGAAAGCATCTGTTTTACGTTTCAAGAGTTATTTAATTGACTTTTAGCTCATTTTTAGTTTTTTATTGTAGGGTTTCGTATTTTGGGAACGTTAGGGTTTTTCCAACCGTAACATTGAACCCTAATTTCTAAATCTTTAACTTTAAATCCCAAACCATAAACACAAAACCCTAACACTATACCCTACACCTAATCCATCTTTAGACACCATAAATACTAACCATAAACACTAACAATAAACTGTAACCATAAACAATAAACCATAAACCCTAAACAGTTAACCCTAAACCCTAAACACTAAACCCTAATGACTTATCACTCTTCACTAAACCCCACACCCTAACGACGGAACAGTTGATAATGTGAACATTTTGGCTCGTTTGGATCTCTCAAACACTTTGATAACCGTTTTCGAGCATTTTGAATTTCCTGGGAGGATTTTTCCTAACTTTCGCATACTTTCTCGGATTGTGGAACATAACATATCTTTTTTTATTACGTTGGGCCTTCCGGGACCAACAGATCGCTTTGCCATCTAAAATCATCTATTTTACGTTTTGAGAGTTATTTAATTGAGTTATAGGTCGTTTTTTGTTTTTTATTGTAAGGTTTCTTATTTTGGGCCCGTTAGGATTTTTCCAACCGTAACATTGAACCCTAATTTTTAAATCTTTAACTTTAAACCCCAAAACATAAACATAAAACCCTAAACCTATACTTTACACCTAATCCATCTCCAGACACAATAAATACTAACCATAAACCCTAACAATAAACTGTAACCATAAACCTTAAACAAACACTTAACCCTATACCCTAAACACTAAGCACCAAACCCTAATGACTAATCCCTAATAACTAACCCCAAACCATACCCGACTAGTCCCCGGGGAGATATGACTGCCTCCCCAAACATACCTCCAGGCAATTCAGAACTAGGTTGCCCACATTCTGGGGAGGATTTCGAACCTTGGAAACTTTCCAAACTTTTTTAATAACTTTCGTCCGCTTGCGAGATTCGATATCTTTCTGCCGCCTGCGGGATTCGAACCATGTACCTCTCAATTGAGAGAACTTTTTTCCAAACTTTAATAACTTTCTGCCGCCTGCGGGATTCGAACCTTGTACCTCTCACTTGAGAGAACCTTTCCAAACTCTAATAACTTTCTGCCGCCTGCGGGATTCGAACCCTATACCTCTCACTTGAGAGACAGAGCCCTGGCCAGCTAAGCTAGCTCACCTGGTTGGGTTAAGTGTTTAGTGTTTAGGGTTTCTGGTTACAGTTTATTGTTAGTGTTTATGGTTAGTATTTATGGTGTCTAAAGATGGATTAGGTGTAGGGTATAGTGTTAGTGTTTTGTGTTTATGGTTTGGGATTTAAAGTTAAATCAAGGTTCAATGTTACGGTTGGAAAAACCCTAACAGACCCAAAACACGAAACCCTACAGTAAATAACTAAAAACGACCTAAAAGTCAATTAAATAACTCTCAAAACATAAAATAGATGATTTTAGATGGAAAAGCTATATGTTGGACTTGGAAGGCCCAACCTACTCAAAAAACATATATCATGTGCCTCATTCTAAGGAAGTATGTGAAAGTTAGCAAAAACCCTCCCGTGAAATTCAAAAATCTTGAAAACGTTTTCAAAGTGTTTGAATGATCCAAACTAGCAAAAATCATCACATTATCAACCTTTACGTTCTTAGGTTTTGGGGTTTAGTGATTAGGGATTAGTCATTCGGGGGTTTAGTCTTTAGAGTTAAGGGTTTAGGGTTAAGTGTTCAGGGTTTAAGGTTTCTGGTTACGGTTTATTGTTAATGTTTATGGTTAGTATTTATGGTTCTGGAGATGGATTAGGTGTAGGGTATAGGGTTAGGGTTTTGTGTTTATGGTTTGGGCTTAAAAGATAAAGATTTAGAAATTAGGGTTCAATGTTACAGTTGGGAAAACCCTAACAGACCCAAAATACCAAACCCTACAGTAAAAAATAAAAAATGACCTAAAAGTCAATTAAATAACTCTCAAAACGTAAAATAGATGATTTTAGATGGCGAAACGATCTGTTGGTCCCGGAAGGCCCAACGTAATAAAAAAAGATAAGTTATCTTCCCCATTATGATAAAGTATGCGAAAGTTAGCAAATTCCCTCCTGGGAAATTCAAAATACTTTATAACAGTTATTAGACTGTTTGAACGTTCCAAATTAGCCAAAATCTTCACGTTATAAACCTTTCCATTATTAGGGTTTGGGGTTAGTTATTATAGATTACTCATTGTGGTTTAGTGCTTAGTGTTTAGGGTATAGGGTTAAGTGTTTAGGGTTTAGGGTTTCTGGTTATAGTTTATTGTTAGGGTTCATGGTTAGTATTTATGGTGTCTGGAGATGGATTAGGTGTAAAGTATAGGTTTAGGGTTTTGTGTTTATGTTTTGGGGTTTAAAGTTAAAGATTTAAAAATTAGGGTTCAATGTTACGGTTGGAAAAACCCTAACGGGCCCAAAATACGAAACCATACAATAAAAAACAAAAAACGACCTATAAGTCAATTAAATAACTCTTAAAACATAAAATAGATTATTTTAGATGGCAAAGCGATCTGTTGGTCCCAGAAGGCCCGACGTAATAAAAAAAGATATGTTATGTTCCCCAATATGAGATCGTATGCGAAAGTTAGCAAAAATCCTCCTAGGAAATTCAAAATGCTTGAAAACGGTTATCAAAGTGTTTGAGAGATCCAAACGAGCCAAAATCTTCACATTATCAACTATTCTGTCGTGAGGGTTTGGGGTTTAGTGAAGAGGGATAAAATATTAGGGTTTAGTGTTTAGGGTTTAGGGTTAAGTGTTTAGGGTTTAGGGTTTCTGGTTACAGTTTATTGTTAGTGTTTATGGTTAGTGTTTATGATGTCTAAAGATGGATTAGGTGTAAGGTATAGTGTTAGGGTTTTGTGTTTATGGTTTGGGCTTTAAAGTTAAAGATTTTGAAATTAGGGTTCAATGTTACGGTTGGGAAAACCCTAACAGACGCAAAATACGAAACCCTACAATAAAAAACTAAAAATGAGCTAGTCAATTGAATAACTCTTGAAACGTAAAACAGATGCTTTCAGATGGCGAAGCGGTCTGTTGGTCCCGGAAAGCCCAGCGTAATCAAAAAAACATATGTTATGTTCTCCATTTTGAGAAAGTATGCGAAAGTTAGCAAAAGCCCTCTCGGGAAATTCAAAATACCTAAATACGGTTACCAGAGTGTTTGAACGATCCAAATAAGCCAAAATCGTCACGTTATCAACCTTTTCGTAGTTAGGGTTTGGGATTTATTTTAAGGGATTATTCATTAGGGTTTAATGGTTAGTGTTAAGGGTTTAGGGTTAAGTGTTTAGGGTTTAGGGTTTAGGGTTTCTGGTTAGTGTTTATTTTTAGTGTTTATGGTTAGTATTTTGGTGTATGGAGATGGATTAGGTGTAGGGTATAGTGTTAGGGTTTTGTGTTTATGGTTTGGGATTTGGGGTTTAAAGTTAAAGATTTATAAATTAGGATTCAATGTTACGGTTGGAAAAATCCTAACATACCCAAAATATGAAACCCTACAATAAAAAACTAAAAACGACCAAAAAGTCAATTAAATAACTCACAAAACATAAAACATATGATTTTAGATGGCAAAGCGATCTGTTGGTCCCGGAAGACCCAACGTAATCAAAAAAACATATGTTATGTTCCCCATTCTAAGAAAGTATGTGAAAGTTAGCAAAAACCCTCCCAGGAAATTCAAAATAATTGAAAACATTTATCAGAGTGTTTGATTTATCCAAACGAGCCAAAATTTTCACGTTATCAACCTTTCCATTGTTAGGGTTTGGGGTTTGGTAATTAGGGATTGGACATTAGGGTTTTGTGTTTAATGTTTAGGGTTAAGGTTAAGTGTTCAGGGTTTAGGGTTTAGTGTTTCTGGTTACAGTTTATTGTTAGTATTTATGGTTCTGGAGATGGATTAGGTGTAGGGTATAGTGTTAGGGTTTTGTGTTTACTGTTTGGGCTTTAAATTTAATGATTTAAAAATTAGGGTTCAATATTACGGTTGGGAAAAGCCTAACGTACCTTAAATATGAAACCCTACAGTAAAAAAATAAAAACGACCTGGAAGCTAATTAAATAACTTTCAAACATAAAACAAATTATTTTAGATGGCGATGTGATGTGTTGGTTTCGGAAGGCCCAACATAATCAAAAAACATATGCTATGTTGGTGGTCCTTTGTGTGTTCTAAAAATAAATGCAAATGCTAATCGAACCACAACCGCAAGTGTACGGTTGTTCCAAGTAGTATGTATGATAATACAGATTCGTTCCAAGGACGGATGGTTGATCACAATGTTTAGCAAGTAGTGATTGATGCACTTATGAAAATAAAAGATTATAAAATATTTGTTTGGTTTTGTTGATTAAAGCTAATGAATGAAAGACAAATAATTAAATGCAAGTAGAAGCTAAGACGCAAGTAAAATAAGTGAAAACGCAATATGAGATGTAGTACTTGAGAACGCAAGGATCCTCCTAATCTTACTTCCTAACTTATGTTGTTTAAGGGCTAAATCGGTCAATTACAATGGTCGGAATTCTAAATTCCTTATACCCCCGTCAGGGTGGACTATAAGGCAATCCTAGAGTGTCACTAGTCCCGTCAGGGTAAATATGATCCACCGTTGGATGATTAAGTGTTTTACCTCATTGGCCCTAGAATTAGCTAAGTTCGTCGGAATCAATAGCTTTTATCCTAGATTGAATAATTAATTCTATACCTAAACCCTCCGTCAGGATGATCCACACGCCACTTATGTGGAATAGCTTAGATACTAATACCTAATCTTAGTTCGCGACTCTAAAATCAGTAAATAATCACAAATTATCGAAAAGAGTAAATGAACTCAATCTAATTTAATTTAGCATAAACCCAAATTCAACATTCGTTATTTCATAAAATTAAGATTCACCCATTGTTTGTTCCCAAGCACTATTAAAAGCTTAGCTCATATTAAAATTAAAAACTAAATTAAAAGAAATGGAATTCATATTGTTTACAGAATTAAAATATAAAAAGAACCTAATTTCCGGAATTGGAATGACTACGAACGGAGCTATAGACCCACTCCAGCTCTTGTAGCTTCTTCTTCTTCCTTCTGTTGCTTCTCTCTGGTGTTTTAATCTTGTGGAATGTGAATTCTGTGAAAAATAGAAGTC
The DNA here is from genome assembly GCA_029959085.1 of Nemophila menziesii. Lineage (NCBI taxonomy): Eukaryota > Viridiplantae > Streptophyta > Magnoliopsida > Boraginales > Hydrophyllaceae > Nemophila > Nemophila menziesii. The sequence continues at coordinate 11,221,328 of JARWIR010000027.1, forward strand.
CAGACCTCCTTTTATAAGCATAAATTCGTTCTAGGGCTTGGACCAGAAAATAGAATATTAATTAAATGTCCAAGCCCACTTTCTAAGCCCAAAATCCCGTAACTGCTGATACACCTTCACTAAAACGGCTTTTCCCGATGCGTTATGACTCCGATTGACCTCATTCCAGTTGCTAAAGTTCCGTAACTCGATAAGGAATGTTTTCTCTTCAAAGGTCAGCGGCTAAATCATCGCTTAAGCACCTCGAAATCAGCACTCTATGGCCTAGAAAATGGATTTTCAGCTCTAAAAATAATATCTTCGGGATTTATCTTCAAGTCTTGACTCTAATTCACGATCTTTGACTTTCTCCTCGGATTCCTCTCCTAGCTAACATCTAAAACCTGTAAACTTTACACTAAAAATACCAATATTACGCGCAAAAGCTTAATAAACTAAAGTACTAGAATTAAAAGAGGAAAATCATAATATTGCATATTTGGTCCAAAAGTCTATCAAATTAATTAAATAAACACCAAAAATGATGTCTCCCAAGGGTCGAAAATAAGAACAATTAGGGAGACATCAAGACCCCCAACTCAAACCTTTGTCGTCCCGACAAAGTAAAACAAAACAAAGGGGTAGAAATAAGCGTATAAACAAGTAGAAGCTAGCAAATAGACCCTAAAGCAATTCTCAAAATGAATCTCATATAGCAAACTCTAGAAACTAATATACACATACACTAATCATGCAACATCAAACCTAAATAATCTCAATCATAAAATTAAAGTCGCAATGCTTGAAGGTTACACTTGTACTCATCTCTGTATGATGGCTATAGGGTGGTCATTAATCCTAACTCGCTTTGAACGCTCCACTTAGTGTATTCCCTATCAACAGAATTATAAATTCACTATGCACTTAGGAATCACGAGGTCTTTACGGTTATAATATTGGCTTAAGGGCGGGTGTGGATGTATATTTGGTAAATTTGAAGTGAGCTTTTGGCTCTCTCCTCACTTACCATCAACAGTGTCCTCGAGCTTGAGTTAACGCTCAAAAAGATGTTCTCACTCACCCATATACGCAATAATTTAGCGTCCCATGTCTACCCACTATAAATAAGATGATTTTCAGAAAATTCCACTTAGCCGGATGTTTTATTCATTCAAATTTTTTCTTTTTCTTTTTTTTTTGTATAGGAGCAAACCGGGTTCCCGGTTTTGACGAATCCGGGTTCCCGGTTCCTACTGTATGGATTTTTTCATTTTTTCATTTTTTCTTTCTTTTTCACTTTTTTTCTTCTTCCCGGCAAAGGGTTACAATTATAAATCATCTGCAATTGTGCTACAATACAAAGCACATCAATTCCAACCCAATAAATTCCCCATAAGTGGACCCACCACCCCAAACTCAAGCTCGAGACATGTCTCAGGATTGTGATTCAAGTGCGGGTCATATAGTCATGCCTAATAATCTAAGGGATAATGGCTTATATCGTGGCTACAAAGAAAAGGCTAAAGGCTCAAAGTGGGCTAAGACGGATAATAATTAATAAAGGGATAGAAGGCTAAAAGGCACAAATGGCTAACAAAGAACTGCCCCTATCATTTTCCTAAGTACATAGCTTGTCTTTAGTTCATATCTAGGTGGGTTCTCTACTAATTAAGATTTCACGTTCTACACACCAAACATATTCTTTGAGTACAAGCTTACTTCATTTGCATTGTTCATTAATTTTTCCTATCAATTACCTATGTTTGCATGCAATTGTAAGTGCGTTTTATATCAATCCCTAAAGTCCACTATTTACTATCATAGATTTATCAAAAGCATGCTTAAAGGGATATTTAAAAATTTCTACAGTCAAACGCAACTCCGAAAATTCTTTTATTGAAAGCAAATAAAGCAAATAACACATAAAAATTGGGATGAGGCAACGAACCCCACCCCAAACTCAAAAATGAGTCGTGTCCCCACGACTCGAAAAGACTCAATAAAGCATTTAAACTAATCTACACTAAGAGGAAAGTTTAGAAAACGTATCTTAACCAGCGCGAGGCTGGTTATCGGTGTTGCGTTCTGGACCTTTATCTCGCGTAACAGCATCATAAATCGCGTTTTGAAGTGTATTTACGCCTAGGATTAAATTTCGAAGCAGGTCCAATTCTTTTGTAACGTTTCCCAAGGTAGCAATCATCCTTTCCTGATTCTCTTCTAACACCTGAATCTTCGCCTCCAACTCAGGTACAGTTTTCACTCTCTTTGATTGAGGAGTTCTCGGACTTCTTGTAGTTCGCGTTGCTTCTTCATGGATGTTCTTGATTGTGCTCAAAGCTATACTCACACCAACTGAAACAATGTCAATATCTGCGTCCTTACGCGGAATCTTTACGTCTAGACACAACTGAGTAATAGTACAAGGAAACTTCAGATTTTGTTGTTTCATAGGTGATTTTGCGAACTCCATGATTGTATCGTAAATGATCTTAGCAACATCAAATGGTTTCTCCTCCAAAATACACTTAATAACAAATATGTGCTCTTTCTTCAACTCGGAAGTGTGTTTAATACCAAAGAAAGTGGGTATTACGAAACGAGACCAAACCTTAGCACGAGGTGTCAAACTACTGCTGTAAAACTGTCCAGGATACCTATCACCTTCAGGAATTGGGCTAGTCCCATTAACAAGCACGGTCCCCCAAAGGGATTCAAAATCAAAAGAAGGGTCATTAAGAATTTCTTGGAAGGGGCATGTTCCAGAAAAGTTGGGTAGTTTCAATGATTTCCGAATACGTTCAATAGAGAAAGGAACTACCTTTTTGCAGATATCAATGGCATCATGGGAGGTAGCTAAACCTTCGTAAAATTCTCGCACAAAAGTAGGAATAAACTCAAGCTTCCTTTCTTGTAACTCTTTCCAACCAAACTTAGCACATGTCACAACATATTCCTTGTAATGACTACTCATAATACCCTTAGGAAAATTCGTCTCCTCACCAAATTTCAAAAATTCAATTCTTTCACGAACCTGAGTATTCCAACGAGTGTAAACCCTCTTAGGTTTGTGGGCCCACATCTTCATACACGGAGGTTTTTGAACGGGTGCTTCCGGAATCTCTTGTTCAGTTTCCTTCTCAATGTTCTTCGTAGTTTCCTCTTCTGGTTCCTTCTCACTTTCAATCTCATCAATTAATCTTCTCTTTTGACCAGTGATTCCTTTTCTGTTAGAATCAAGCTTAACTTCGTCAATTTTTCGTTTAGGACGCGAATCAGGAATTTCAATAGCTTGATCTTGTGAACCACCAATGGTGGTCTTTCTTCTAGGAGCAGTTCTTCGAAAATCGCCGGTTCTGTTAGTCATCTCTTTTCACCCCAAACTCAAAACTTCAAATAATTTTGATGTTTTGAGGTTTAAGAATTTAAGAACTAGGTGAAATATGAGATGGGTCTTGGTTAATTTGTATGGGAGAAGAAAGAATTGGGTTTAATTTAAGGAATTGGGTGAAGAAGAATCTTGGGAAAAACTAAGGATTTGATGTTATTTTGGAGAGGAGGTGAGTTGATCTTATGTTTTTGTGGTGAAAGAGGGTAGGATTTGATGATATATAGTGTTTTGGTAGATGAATTTCGGAGGTGGGGAGGCTATTGGTGCGTTTTAGGTAAAAACTTGCAGAAGAGGCTAAGAAAACTAGGTTAAAATACCCAAAACCGCCTCTCACAGCTTTCAAACCGGGTCCCCGGTTTTGGCAAACCGGGTTCCCGGTTCCTCGTCGCTGTGACGGCGCGGAAAAATCAATTGTGGACTTTTTTTTTTTTTTTTCAAAACGCATCAAAACGCTGGACCCCAAGACGCGGGGTCAGGGATTTTTGGTTCTGTGGAATGCGGGTTCCCGGATTTTCTCGATGGCGCGAGTCAAAACGCGCCAAAACGCAGCACCTCAAAACGCTGGACCAGAGAAATTTGAAGACAACAGCTCCGAAACCGGGTACCCGGTTCTGCCAAATGCGGGTACCCGGATTTGTGTCGATGGCGCGAATCAAAACACACGAAAACGCAAGCCACCAAGACGCTGGGTCAGGGATTTTCAGAAATCACAGCACCAAAACCGGGTACCCGGTTTGCCAAATGCGGGTTCCCGGTTCCGACGCTGTGACATTACCCCAAAACGCCAAGTGTTGCGTTAAAATGGTTGGTACCAGCTCCAAAACCGGGTTCCCGGTTTTGCGAAACCGGGTTCCCGGTTTCTCCTGGACATCCAACCTCTTTTTCTTCTGTTTTCGCCAAATCGACCCCAAACTCAAGTCCTTTTTACCCCTGAAATCATCAAAAACAACTACCCTTCCTCATTTCTTAATGAAAACAATAAAATTACGAAAATCAAACTAATCTAAATTGCAAAAATGTAAAAACTCAGCTAATATACAAGTAATTGGCTTTTGTTTAACGTCGTTAAGCTCGACTGGTTACCTCACGCTTCTAAGGAGTCTCGAGGAGATACATGACCTCCCCGGGATGTGGATCTTCCGAGCGATTGGTATCTTCACCTCCATGGTATATCTTTAATCTGTGACCGTTAACCATAAAGGTACGGTTCTCTAATGGATGTTCTATTTCTATCGCCCCATGAGGTGTAACTTTGGTCACTATGTATGGACCTGACCACTTAGATCTTAACTTACCCGGATAATTGCTGAACTTTGAGTTATACTTTAATACTCTTTGCCCCACTTCAAAGTTCTTTGGACGAATCCGATTGTCATGCCATTTCTTTGTGTTTTCTTTGTAAAGTTTGGCATTTTCATAAGCATGCAGACGGAATTCATCGAGTTCATTAAGCTTCATCATACGATTCTTTCCGGCTAAGATATGATCTAAGTTTAACTGCACAATTGCCCAATAGGCACCCATTTCAAGCTCTAAAGGTAAGTGACAAGCCTTACCATACACCATACGATAGGGAGATGCACCAACTGGAGTCTTAAACGCAGTACGATAGGCCCACAACGCATCATCTAACTTTATTGACCAATCTTTTCTTGTAGGACCAACGGTTTTCTCTAGGATTGACTTGACTTCGCGGTTCGATACTTCAGCTTGACCATTGGATTGTGGATGATACGCAGTAGATACACGGTGCCTAACTCCATATTTCTCTAGAACAGTCTTCAGATATTTATTAACGAAATGAGATCCTCCATCGCTAATAATCACTCTAGGTGTGCCATGTCTAGTGAAAATATGTGATTTCAAGAACTTGATCACCACTCGTGAATCATTAGTAGGTAAAGCCACCGCTTCTACCCACTTAGATACATAATCAACTGCTAATAAGATGTAGAAGTTACCATTTGAAGGAATGAAAGGACCCATAAAGTCTATGCCCCACACATCGAATATCTCAACCTCTAACACATTATTACGCGGCATCTCATCCCTCTTAGATATGTTTCCGGTAAACTGGCATCTCGTACATTTTTTAACATATTCATGACAATCTTTTATAAGAGAAGGCCAGTAAAAACCTGATTGAAATACCTTTGCAGCAGTTCTATCTCCTTTGAAATGTCCTCCATATAATGAATCATGGCATCCAGCTATAATGGCTTGAGTCTCTTCCCTTGCTACACATCTTCGTATCATTTGGTCAGCACAAACTTTATAGAGGAACGGATCCTCCCAAAAGAACTGTCTAGCACGATGAGCTAACCTCTTTCTTTCTTGATAAGTAGAACCTTCAGGAAAAACACCACTCACCACTAAATTTGCAATATCTGCGTACCACGGAGCCTCATAATCTCGGACAACGAATAAACTCTCATCAGGAAACTCTTCTCTAACTGCTTCAGTACCACTATTCATCTCTGAACCCTCTAAACACGATAGATGATCTGCAACCTGATTCTCACAACCCTTTCTATCTTTGATCTCTAAATCGAATTCTTGAAGCAATAACACCCATCTGATTAACCTTGGTTTCGCATCTTTCTTCTCCATAAGAAATCTGATCGCGGAATGATCTGTATAAACAATAACTTTCGCTCCAAGAAGATAAGAGCGAAATTTATCAAACGAATATACAACTGCTAGCAACTCTTTTTCTGTAACTGTGTAATTAATCTGAGCACCACTAAAAGTTTTACTAGCATAGTAAATCGAATGAAAAACCTTCTCTTTCCTCTGTCCTAATACAGCTCCCATACACAAATCACTCGCATCACACATAACTTCAAACGGTAAATTCCAATCTGGAGGTAACACTATAGGAGCAGAAATAAGGTTTTCTTTGATTGCTTTGAAGGCCGCTAAACAAGCTTCATCAAAAAGGAATTTGCAATCCTTTTCGAGTAAGTTGCATAACGGTTTAGCAATCTTAGAAAAGTCCTTAATAAAACGCCTATAAAAGCCAGCATGGCCAAGAAAACTCCTTACCCCTTTAACAGAAACAGGAGGGGGAAGAGTTTTAATTACCTCTATCTTTGCTCTATCAACTTCTAATCCAGCACTCGAAACTTTGTGACCTAGAACAATACCTTCACGAACCATGAAATGACACTTCTCCCAGTTGAGCACCAAATCTGATTCCTTGCATCTCACTAACACTTTCTCCAAGTTATCTAAACATATATCAAAATCATCACCAAACACGGAGAAATCATCCATAAACACTTCAAGGAAATTATCTATCATATCCCAGAAGATGGCCATCATGCATCTCTGAAAAGTAGCGGGAGCATTACACAACCCAAATGGCATTCTGCGATATGCAAAAGTACCAAAAGGGCATGTAAAGGTAGTCTTATGTTGATCTTCTGGAGCCACGTAGATCTGATTGTACCTGGAGTAACCATCCAAGAAACAATAGTACTCTCTTCCGGCTAATTTGTCTAACATCTGATCAATGAAGGGCAAAGGGAAATGATCTTTTCTGGTGGCCTTGTTCAGCTTTCTGTAATCCATGCAAACTCTCCAACCTACTACCGTTCTTGAAGGAATCGCCTCATTTTTATCGTTAAGAATTGTTGTCATTCCTCCTTTCTTTGGTACACACTGAACCGGACTCACCCATTCACTACTCGAAATGGGATAAATAATCCCCGCATCTAAAAGCTTGATCACCTCTTTCTTCACCACATCCTTCATCACGGGCATCAATCTCCTTTGACCTTCAACTGAGCGTGCGTTAACATCTTCAAGTATGATTTTGTGTTGACAATAGAATGGACTAATGCCTTTGATATCAGCGATTGTCCAACCTATTGCTTCTTTGTTGGCTCTCAACACACGCAACAGTTTATCTTCTTGAGGACATGTTAAATTAGCTGAAACAATAACAGGTAGAGTTTCATTAGTACCCAAATAAGCATACCTCAAGTGTGATGGCAATGGTTTTTCTTCCAACTCCGGAGGAGATTCAATTGAAGGCTTCTTTTTAGGAATAATCTCCCCCGGTTCTCTCACAGGTTCATAGGCAAGACGCCTATATTTTGGATTTTCAGAATTGAGAGCTGCTACTGTTTCGGTAAGCTCCTCCATCATCTCAGGTGAATCTAATGTCAAAGCAGCCTGCAAGATATCATCAAAATTTAAGCAATTAAATACCTCTTGCGATGCTTGCTCTACTACATCCATTCTGAAGCAATCCTCCTGAGAATCTGGGAATTTCATAGCTCGAAATACATTGAATTTCACTTCCTCATCTTGTATCCTCATTGTCAATTCGCCATTTTCTACATCGATCAATGTTCTCCCTGTAGCTAGGAACGGTCTACCCAAAATAATGGGGACATTTCTATCTGCATTGTATTCAAGAATTACGAAATCAACAGGAAATATAAGTGTACCTGCCTTAACAAGAACATCCTCAATGCGGCCTTCAGGATGAGCAAGAGACCTGTCCGCCATTTGCAAGACCATAGAGGTAGGTCTTGCATTTCCAATTTTAAGCTTATCAAAGACTGACTTGGGCATCAAGTTGATGCTTGCCCCCAAGTCACATAACGCCTTTCCTTTCCATTCTTCTCCAATTGAAATCGGAATCGTGAAACTCCCCGGATCAACAAACTGTTAGCCTCACCTTGTTTTTATTCCCGTTTTAATATTCGACAAATCATCATTTCAACTAAAATTCATTTTGGTATCACTTAAGATGTTTTCCAAAACCCCTCACTAGATTAGTTGTGTTCTTACCTTTGTACTTAACTTAATATTCAAAAGAACAGCTCTGCGGTACACCGGAGGAATCACGCGGTACACCGCAGAGTCACGGACCAGAAGCGCGGTGCACAGGATAGCCCGTCAGTATGCTCATAAAATTGCACGGTTCACCGGACCTAGGCGCGGTACACCGGACCAAGGCACGGACCAGGGTTGCGGTACATAGGAGAGTCCGACCAGTAAGCTCGAAGTTAAGACAAACAGCTCCGCGGTGCACCGGACCATATCCGCGGTACACCGCACAAGAGGGTTTTCTGCACTATTACAAGAGGACAAAGCTTATATCCGTTGGAGATAAAATAGATCCGTTAGAGAGAAGCCTTATGACCGTTGGACCATATTTTCAGCTATAAAATGGAGTTCATTCAAGACACAACTTAAGCCTTCCATCTACCAATCTTAAGAGCAATTAATTCTATCATTCAAGGAGGTTTCAAAGGAGCATTCAAGTCATATTTATTGTGAAGCTAATTAGTTATTATCTACTCATTTTAGGAGTTTAGTTACAAAGCTTTTATAAGCACCCCTAAACACTTTTCCCTTTCCTCTTAGTTCTTGTAATAGATTAAGAGAGTAGTGTGAGCATAGGTTTATGCTTGGTTCCTTGTGTTGGTGATAACACAAGTGTATTTCCTTCAAAGGGTTTTTGAAGTGGTTGTAAGGGTTTGTATCTCACCCGGTTAAGAGTTACGAAGATTAGTTGAGAATCTTGCAAATCCTAAGGAGGCTTCCTTAGGTAGTGGATGTAGGGAAAACGAACCACTATACATCGTTGTGTATCGTATTCTATCTCTACACTCTTTATATTTCCGCACTCTATATGCTTGATAAAATGCCTACTTGAATAGTTTGATAATATTGTCTATTAGGATTATCTAGTTTTATACTATTTAGTTTGCTAATACAATAGGATTCAAATTAGCTTTTAATTTTATTTACTTGAAATAAAATTAGCCGATTAATTTCTATTGTCCTATTCAACCCCCCTTCTAGGACGCATATAGTATATCAATTGGTATCAGAGCCGAGCTCTATTGTACTTAATCGTTTCTAGAGTTAATACGATATGGATTCTAATCAACCGGAAGGTTCATGTTCTACTAGACCTCCGCTTTTTGTAGGAAAAGACTACTTTGGGTGGAAAAAGAAAATGGAGATTCACGTCAAAGGAATTGATTACTTTTTATGGCTTGCCATCAAGAAGGGTCCTTATATTCCTTATGTTACGGGTAGTACTACGGAGGTGAAAAGTGAAGATGATTACAATGATCAAGACATAGCTAAACTCACCAAAAACAACAAAGCTATGAACATCCTCATTAATGGATTAAGTGTCACGGAATACGCTAGAGTTAGTGAATGCAATTCCGCTCATGAAATGTGGCAACTCTTGGAGCTATCATATCAAGGAACGGAAGATATCAAAGAAACTAAGATTGGTCTCTTTATCACTAAGTATGAGCTATTTCGTATGGAGCCCGATGAAGCCTTAAATGCCATGCATCAAAGATTTTCTAACATTGTCAACACCTTGAAAACTCTTGGTCAAGAGTACACCAACAAAGAACAATGCCGAAAAATCTTATTTGCTCTTCCAAGGAAATACAAATCTAAAATCAACTCTATAAGAGATACTAAAGATCTTTCAAAAATGACGGTTCATGAACTCATTTGCAACCTCATGACGGAAGAGCTTGTGCTTGAAGAAGAAAAGATAAGAGATGATGAGGAGAAGAAGATTAAGAAATCTATTGCTTTCCATGCCATGAGTTCCAAGTTGAAAGAACGAAAAGAAAGGAAGGAAAGTGAAGAAGATAACTCACATGAAGAAGAAACTAGTGAAGATGAAGGAGTGGCTATGTTAGCAAGAGATATGAAAAAATTCATGAGATACAAACGCTTTGCTAAGAAAGGAAGTTCTTCCTCAACCTACAAGAAGAATGATAGAGCTATCAAACAAGATGAACCCACTTGCTATCATTGCAAGAAAGTTGGTCACATCAAAACCTATTGTCCTCTTCTTCAAAAGGAGAAACCTAAGAGAGCAATGCATGCTAATATCACTTGGGATACTCAAAATTCGGATGAAGATGAAAGTGATAACGAAAAAGTCAATCTTGTTGCTTTTATGGGAGTACTTGAAAATGATGAAGATGCTTCTTCGGATGATGATACCGGCTCAACTCACTTTGCCTTTATGGCAAATCATGAAGAGGTAACTCCTAAATCTAAACTCTCTTTAACTAATGATGATGCTAGTGAACAAGATATTCATGAGGCATTTGATTCTCTTTACAATGATTTTTTAAATTCTATTGAAACAAACAAGGTTTTAACAAAAGATTTAGAATTTGAGAAAAATAGAACTAAAGAGGTTTTGAAAGCTTTGGAAGATTGTCAAAATCTTTGTGATGAATGTATAGATGATAATGAAAAACTTCATCTTATTGAGAAAAATCTTTTGGAAGAAAAAGCTTTGTTAGAGAAAACGATTGTTGATCAAAATGCCATTATTTTAAAATTTACTAGTGGGCAAGAAAACTTGGATTTAATTTTAGGTTCTCAAAGAATGGCTTGTGAAAAAAGTGGTGTTGGATATGATCCATTCACTCACCAAAAACCTTTGAAAAATGTCTTTGTAAAATCAAAAATTTCAAAGGAAATTCCATCTTCTTCAAAATCTTCTATCACTTGCACCTATTGTGAAAAACTTGGTCATGATGCATCTCATTGTTACTATCGTAAATTATTGGATTTGGGATCTCTTGTGCCAATTTGGAAAAGGCCTATATGGGTCTTAAAAAGAAAATCCACTAACCCTCATGGACCCAAACCTAATTGGGTACCTAAAGCTTAATTTATTTTTGATTGTAGGGATTGAGCATCAAGAAGCAAAATATATGGCTCCTTGATAGTGGATGCTCAAGACACATGACCGGGAATCCATCATTATTTACTCGTTTATATAAAACAAAAGGTGATAGAGTTACTTTTGCCGACAACACTAAGAAACGCGTTTTGGGTAAAGGTAACATTGGTAACATGAATTCTTTACTCATCTCTAATGTGTTACTTGTTGAGGGTCTCTCTTTTAACTTGCTTAGTATTAGTCAACTTTGTGATGTTGGTTTTAGTATTAAATTTGAAGCATCTAGATGTGTTGTTTTTAAAAATGATGAGTTAGATACCATGTTTATTGCAAAAAGATCGGATAATGTTTTTGTTGTTGATCTTGAAAGTCTTATGTCTAAACATATTAAATGCTTATCCGTGGTAAATGATAGTTGGCTTTGGCATAGACGTTTAGGGCATGCTAGCATGGATTTGATTTCAAAATTATCTAGAAAAAATCTTGTTGTTGGTTTGCCTATTCATAAATTTGATAAAGATAAATTATGTGATGCATGTCAACTTGGTAAACAACATCGTTCATCTTTTAAATCCATAAATAAGGTCATCACCGTTAGGCCACTTCAATTATTGCATATGGATCTTTTTGGTCCCGTTGATGTCACTAGTCTAGGGGGCTCTAGATATGTCTTTGTTGTTGTTGATGATTTCACTAGATATACATGGGTGATGTTCCTTGCTTTAAAAAGTGATGCCTTCAATGAATTTGCAAAACTTTGTAGAAAGGTGCAAAATGAAAAAGGCTACTCTATTACATGCATTCGTAGTGATAATGGTAGTGAATATGTGAATTCTCCTTTTGTGCATTTTTGTGATGAATTTGGGATTGAGCATAATTTTTCGGCCCCTAGAACTCCCCAACAAAATGGGGTAGTGGAAAGGAAAAACCGAACTCTACAAGAAATGGCTAGAACAATGCTAAAAGAACATAGCTTGCCTACATACTTTTGGGGTGAAGCCGTTCACACGGCTTGTTATGTGTTAAATAGAGTTCTTATTAGACCCATTATTAAGAAAACCCCTTATGAGCTTTGGAATGGTAGACCACCAACTATTGCTTATTTTCGTGTCTTTGGGTGCAAATGTTTTATCCTAAACACTAGGGACTATTTGGGAAAATTTGATGCTAAATCGGATGAAGGCATTTTTCTTGGTTATTCCACTAAAGGAAAAGCCTATCGCATCTTCAACAAACGTACTCGTACTATTGAGGAATCTATGCATGTTGACTTTGATGAGACTAATCCGTTTTGTATCAAGAAAGTGGTAGATGTTGATGAAGATTCTCCACTAGATCAACCCTTAGAATCTCCTACTCAAGAAATAAAATCTCATGATGAACCTCCTAAGGAAAATGGTCAAATCTCAAATGAAGCTAGTACGGATTTACCAAAGTGTTGGAAACATATCAAAGATCACCCAAGTGAATTAATTCTAGGTGATCCAAAAGAAGGTGTTACCACTCGCTCCCGTATTATTGCTCTATGTGCTCATCAAGCGTTCTTATCTCAAATTGAGCCCAAGAATATTAAAGAAGCTTTATTAGATGATCATTGGATTAATGCTATGCATGAGGAATTAAATCAATTTGAGCGTAGTAAAGTTTGGACATTAATGGAGAAACCTATTGGCCCTACTATCATTGGCACTAAGTGGATATTTCGCAACAAGCTAGATGACACCGGTATAATCACTAGAAATAAAGCAAGGTTAGTTGCTCAAGGATACAATCAAGAAGAAGGTATTGATTTCGATGAAACTTTTGCTCCCGTAGCTAGACTTGAATCTATTCGTATGCTACTTGCTTTTGCTTGTTATATGAATTTTAAACTTTACCAAATGGATGTCAAAAGTGCTTTTTTAAATGGTTTTATAGACGAGGAAGTTTTTGATAAACAACCTCCGGGCTTTGAGGATCCAAAATTTCCAAATCATGTTTTTAAACTTTCAAAGGCTTTATATGGTTTAAAACAAGCACCTCGTGCTTGGTATGAACGATTAAGCAAATTTTTATTAGATGATGGTTTTAAAAGAGGAAAAATTGACTCCACTTTATTTATAAAAAGGTCTTCAAAAGATATCCTTCTTGTTCAAATTTATGTGGATGATATTATATTTGGTGCTACTAATGAAAATCTTTGTGAGAATTTTTCTAAAAGCATGCATAAGGAATTTGAGATGAGCATGATGGGAGAATTAAATTACTTTCTTGGACTTCAAATCAAGCAAATGAAAGATGGTATCTTTGTCAATCAAGCCAAATACACAAAAGAATTGATCAAAAAATTTGGACTTGAAGATGCAAAGGAAATTGGAACTCCAATGAGCACATCCACAAAATTAGACAAAGATGAAGATGGTAAGGATGTTGATGAGAAACTATATCGAGGTATGATTGGTAGCTTACTTTATTTAACCGCTTCTAGACCCGATATTATGTTCCCCGTGTGTCTTTATGCTAGATTTCAATCTTCTCCTAAAGAAACCCATCTTAGTGCCGTTAAGCGTATTTTTAGGTATTTGAAAGGAACCCTTAGTCTAGGACTTTGGTACCCAAGATTTACCTCTTTTGAGCTAATAGGTTATTCGGATGCCGATTATGCCGGTTGTAGACTTGATAGGAAGAGTACTAGTGGTAGTTGCCAATTCTTAGGTCAATCCCTTGTTTCTTGGTCTAGTAGAAAACAAAATAGTGTTGCTTTATCCACGGCCGAAGCCGAATATGTTGCGGCCGGAAATTGTGTGACTCAAATTCTTTGGATGAAACAAACCTTACTAGATTTTGGCCTAGAATATGATCGTGTTCCCATTCGTTGTGATAACACTAGTGCTATCAATCTTACCAAAAATCCTATTCAACACTCTAGAATGAAACACATAGAAATCCGTCATCATTTTATCCGTGATCACACTCAAAAAGGGGATATTGTACTTGAATTTGTCACCTCCGAAAATCAACTAGCCGATATCTTTACTAAACCCCTACCCCAAGATCTTTTTGAGAAAATTCGTTGTGAGATTGGCATGCAAATTCTCTAACCTTCGTATCTTGCCATTTTTTGTTTAGTGCTTTTTGTGTATATTCTCTTGTTGCTAATATTTTCTTGATTTTATAGGTTCTTTGAAGCTTCTAATTGTTATCCATTTATTCCTTTGGTCCTTGTTTTTTACTCAAAATGTGTTTTTGACCCCTTAAAATTTTCAAAATCGTATCATTTGTTCTTTTTGTTGTTGACAAAGGGGGAGAAATTTTAGTTAAACTTTTTCAAATGCATTTTGTGAGGGGGAGTTTTTATAAAAACTCTAGTGATTAGGTTGAGGGGGAGTTTTTGATCAAAACTTAATCTTAGGCATCTTCAAAAGTTTATGATTTGTCAAACATCAAAAAGGGGGAGATTGTTAGCCTCACCTTGTTTTTATTCCCGTTTTAATATTCGACAAATCATCATTTCAACTAAAATTCATTTTGGTATCACTTAAGATGTTTTCCAAAACCCCTCACTAGATTAGTTGTGTTCTTACCTTTGTACTTAACTTAATATTCAAAAGAACAGCTCCGCGGTACACCGGAGGAATCACGCGGTACACCGCAGAGTCACGGACCAGAAGCGCGGTGCACAGGATAGCCCGTCAGTATGCTCATAAAATTGCACGGTACACCGGACCTAGGCGCGGTACACCGGACCAAGGCACGGACCAGGGTTGCGGTACATAGGAGAGTCCGACCAGTAAGCTCGAAGTTAAGACAAACAGCTCCGCGGTGCACCGGACCATATCCGCGGTACACCGCACAAGAGGGTTTTCTGCACTATTACAAGAGGACAAAGCTTATATCCGTTGGAGATAAAATAGATCCGTTAGAGAGAAGCCTTATGACCGTTGGACCATATTTTCAGCTATAAAATGGAGTTCATTCAAGACACAACTTAAGCCTTCCATCTACCAATCTTAAGAGCAATTAATTCTATCATTCAAGGAGGTTTCAAAGGAGCATTCAAGTCATATTTATTGTGAAGCTAATTAGTTATTATCTACTCATTTTAGGAGTTTAGTTACAAAGCTTTTATAAGCACCCCTAAACACTTTTCCCTTTCCTCTTAGTTCTTGTAATAGATTAAGAGAGTAGTGTGAGCATAGGTTTATGCTTGGTTCCTTGTGTTGGTGATAACACAAGTGTATTTCCTTCAAAGGGTTTTTGAAGTGGTTGTAAGGGTTTGTATCTCACCCGGTTAAGAGTTACGAAGATTAGTTGAGAATCTTGCAAATCCTAAGGAGGCTTCCTTAGGTAGTGGATGTAGGGAAACCGAACCACTATACATCGTTGTGTATCGTATTCTATCTCTACACTCTTTATATTTCCGCACTCTATATGCTTGATAAAATGCCTACTTGAATAGTTTGATAATATTGTCTATTAGGATTATCTAGTTTTATACTATTTAGTTTGCTAATACAATAGGATTCAAATTAGCTTTTAATTTTATTTACTTGAAATAAAATTAGCCGATTAATTTCTATTGTCCTATTCAACCCCCCTTCTAGGACGCATATAGTATATCACAAACTTTGGAGGTAATTTACTCTGGCAAATCGCACTACACTCTTCCGGAAGGCCAATCATCTCATTATCACAATAAGGCCTTTTGTTAGTGAGGGCCCTCTTCAAAAACTTCGTATACTTAGGAATATCTCGAATCGCCTCAAGTAACGGAATATTAATACTCAGACCCTTCACTCTATTAAAGAACTTCTGAAAATCAACCATATCACCTTTTTTCTGAACTCGCGATGGAAACGGTGGTTGAGGGCGATTGCTTACAATTTCATCTTTCTTTTTCAGAACTTCTCTTGGTCTTTCGATTTCTTCAACCTCACTATCTTTCTCATTCTCTTTCTCTTTCTCACCCACTTCCTTTTCTTTTCTTGGAACTTCTTTCTCTTTCATAACGGGAAAAGGAGGTGGAGGAAGGTTCTTACCACTTCTTAATGTAACAGCCTTGCAATCTTCACGTTGTGTTGGATTTTCCATATCGCTAGGAAGTTGCCCTTGTGGACGCTGATTCAGCTGTTTATTAATTTGACTTAGCTGATTCTGGAAAATCTTCATATTCGCTTCAGCTGCGTTCTGACGTTCCAAAGCTTGTGTTTGAAGAGCAATCAAATTTTCAACGGTTTTCTGAAGGGTAACTACTCCTTCTTGTGGATGGGCAGGTAGAGCTTTCTGGTTTAAATTCTCATCGTAGGTATTCTTAGGAGCTTGTCTTTGTACATAATTGTTTTGATTCTGTCCTCCTTGATGATTGTTGTGTAGTCTTGGATTATAGTTGTTGCCTTGAGGACGCGGCTGATACGCGTAAGTAGGATTGGCTGCCCCATTGGGATTTGAGTATTGAAACCCAGGATGGTTTCTGTTAGGCTGATATTCACTACCACTTGAATTGAAATTACCTCTATTGGACATAAAATTCACTGATTCTTGGTTATTCGGACAACTTTCCTCATCATGATCATCTACCTTACAAATTGAACACATATAAACCTCTTGTGCAGCATGCACGGCTACCTTCTTACTCGAAAATCCTTCTTTCACAGCTAGAGTAAGCTGCTTCAATTGTTGCTCTATGGTATTCTGGATCTTATTCTCAAACGTAGCAAATTTCTCTTCCATGTCAACATTATTTACTCCCTTGACTGGTGTTCTTACTGAGCTCCACCCAACTTCATTCTTGACTGTTCTCTCTAAAATAATTTTGGCATGAGCGGGTTGAACTTGAAGAAAACCTGCACCACATAGCGTATCCAACTTCTCTCTCGAAGTTCCATCAAGGCCTCTATAAAAGATCTTTAACTGTTGTTGTTCTGAAAAGCCATGATTAGGAACTTTACGCAAACACATCTGAAATCTTGTCCAACTCCTACCCACAGTTTCCTCATATTCTTGACGGAAATGCGTCAATTCTAATTCAGCATCTAACCTCATGTTACTTGGGTAATACCTGTCAAAGAAAGCAATTTCTAATTGGTCCCAATTAGTAATCTTCGTAGGATCTTGCGTATCGTGCCATTCACTTGCTCCATCAATGACAAAGAATTTAAAAGCAGCAAAATACATCTGTTCTCTTGAAACCCCTTGTGTGATATAAGAATCACATATCTGCTTAAATTTCTGTACCGCTCTAAGAGGATCTTCCGATGGTCTTCCGCGAAAATTTCCAAAGTTTTGGAACTGAGCTAGCATACCCGAATCTGGACGGAATCTCGGAACATTAATATC
Organism: Nemophila menziesii; assembly: GCA_029959085.1. Taxonomy (NCBI): domain Eukaryota; kingdom Viridiplantae; phylum Streptophyta; class Magnoliopsida; order Boraginales; family Hydrophyllaceae; genus Nemophila; species Nemophila menziesii. The sequence goes on from JARWIR010000027.1 coordinate 11,238,712, forward strand.
TGGAGCACCTACTCCTATAGCTGGAGCGCGGAATGGAACTTCTGGAGGGCCATTAGTGAACCACGGATCATGATTCATCACTATCTGGACTGGAGGATTAGGATTCGCTGGTGGAACTGGAGGAATAACACCTGGAGCCAAAGGTTGGCCATTTGCGCCTAGTTGATTATCTTGAAGATTGATCTCTTCCATTCTGTTACTTAACTCTTCTACCTCTAAAGCTTCTCGTTCTCTTCTTCTCTTGTTAGCAAGTCTGATCAACGATTCTGGATTACTAAGGACCGGAGGTGCTGGCTCTAGATCCTTGAATAGCCTTCTTCGCATACACCAAACCTAAAAACCTGAAAAAGCTAACAAACAAAAAGCGTAAAACTGATAAAAATAAAATAAATGCACTTATCACTAAAGGATAAACACCGTGGTCACACGCTACCGTCCCTGGCAGCGGCGCCAAAAACTTGGTGGTCCTTTGTGTGTTCTAAAAATAAATGCAAATGCTAATCGAACCACAACCGCAAGTGTACGGTTGTCCCAAGTAGTATGTATGATAATACAGATTCGTTCCAAGGACGGATGGTTGATCACAATGTTTAGCAAGTAGTGATTGATGCACTTATGAAAATAAAAGATTATAAAATATTTGTTTGGTTTTGTTGATTAAAGCTATTGAATGAAAGACAAATAATTAAATGCAAGTAGAAGCTAAGACGCAAGTAAAATAAGTGAAAACGCAATATGAGATGTAGTACTTGAGAACGCAAGGATCCTCCTAATCTTACTTCCTAACTTATGTTGTTTAAGGGCTAAATCGGTCAATTACAATGGTCGGGATTCTAAATTCCTTATACCCCCGTCAGGGTGGACTATAAGGCAATCCTAAAGTGTCACTAGTCCCGTCAGGGTAAATATGATCCACCGTTGGATGATTAAGTGTTTTACCTCATTGGCCCTAGAATTAGCTAAGTTCGTCAGAATCAATAGCTTTTATCCTAGATTGAATAATTAATTCTATACCTAAACCCTCCGTCAGGATGATCCACACGCCACTTATGTGGAATAGCTTAGATACTAATACCTAATCTTAGTTCGCGACTCTAAAATCAGTAAATAATCACAAATTATCGAAAAGAGTAAATAAACTCAATCTAATTTAATTTAGCATAAACCCAAATTCAACATTCGTTATTTCATAAAATTAAGATTCACCCATTGTTTGTTCCCAAGCACTATTAAAAGCTTAGCTCATATTAAAATTAAAAACTAAATTAAAAAAAATGGAATTCATATTGTTTACAGAATTAAAATATAAAAAGAACCTAATTTCCGGAATTGGAATGACTACGAACGGAGCTATAGACCCACTCCAGCTCTTGTAGCTTCTTCTTCTTCCTTCTGTTGCTTCTCTCTGGTGTTTTAATCTTGTGGAATGTGAATTCTGTGAAAAATAGAAGTCCAGACCTCCTTTTATAAGCATAAATTCGTTCTAGGGCTTGGACCAGAAAATAGAATATTAATTAAATGTCCAAGCCCACTTTCTAAGCCCAAAATCCCGTAACTGCTGATACACCTTCACTAAAACGGCTTTTCCCGATGCGTTATGACTCCGATTGACCTCATTCCAGTTGCTAAAGTTCCGTAACTCGATAAGGAATGTTTTCTCTTCAAAGGTCAGCGGCTAAATCATCGCTTAAGCACCTCGAAATCAGCACTCTATGGCCTGGAAAATGGATTTTCAGCTCTAAAAATAATATCTTCGGGATTTATCTTCAAGTCTTGACTCTAATTCACGATCTTTGACTTTCTCCTCGGATTCCTCTCCTAGCTAACATCTAAAACCTGTAAACTTTACACTAAAAATACCAATATTACGCGCAAAAGCTTAATAAACTAAAAATGCTAGAATTAAAAGAGGAAAATCATAATATTGCATATTTGGTCCAAAAGTCTATCAAATTAATTAAATAAACACCAAAAATGATGTCTCCCAAGGGTCGAAAATAAGAACAATTAGGGAGACATCATATGTTCCCCATTATGAGAGAGTATGCGAAAGTTAGCAAAAACCCTCCCGGGAAATTCAAAATACTTGAAAACAGTTATTAGATTGTTTGAACGTTCCAAACGAGCCAAAAACTTCACGTTATAAACCTTTCCACTGTTAGGGTTTGGGGTTAGTTATTAGGGATTAGTCATTAGGGTTTAGTGCTAGGTGTTTAGGGTATAGGGTTAAGTGTTTAGGGTTTAGGGTTTATGGTTACAGTTTATTGTTAGGGTTTATGGTTAGTATTTATGGTGTCTGGAGATGGATTAGGTGTAAAGTATAGGTTTAGGGTTTTGTGTTTATGTTTTGGGGTTTAAAGTTAAAGATTTAAACATTAGGGTTGAATGTTACGGTGGAAAAACCCTTACGGGCCCAAAATACGAAACCTTACAATAAAAAACAAAAAAGGACCTATAAGTCAATTAAATAACTCTCAAAACATAAAATAGATGATTTTAGATGGCAAAGCAATCTGTTGGTCCCGGAAGGCCCAACGTAATAAAAAAAGATATGTAATGTTCCCCAATCTGAGAAAGTAGGCGAAAGTTAGAAAAAATCCTCCCGGGAAATTCAAAATGCTTGAAAACGGTTATCAAAGTATTTATCAGATCCAAACGAGCCAAAATCTTCACATTATCAACTGTTCCGTAGTTAGGGTTTGGGGTTTAGTGAAGAGGGATAAGTCATTAGGGCTTAGTGTTTAGGGTTTAGGGTTAAGTGTTTAGGGTTTAGGGTTTCTGGTTACAGTTTATTGTTAGTGTTTATGGCTAGAATTTATAGTGTCTAAAGATGGATTAGGTGTAGGGTATAGTGTTAGGGTTTTGTGTTTATGGTTTGGGCTTTAAAGTTAAAGATTTTGAAATTAGGGTTCAATTTTTTTTTTTGATGACGAGGGTTCCCGGGCTTACACCCGACTAGTCCCCTGGGAGATATGACTGCCTCCCCAACCATACCTCCAGGCAATAAGAACTAGGTTGCCCATATTCTGAGGAGGGTTTCGGACCTTGGAAACTTTCCAAACATTATAACTTTCTTCCACCTGCGGGATTCGAACACTGTACCTCTCACTTGAGAGACAGAGCCCTGGCTAGATGAGCTAGCTCACCAGGTTAGGGTTCAATGTTACGGTTGGGAAAACCCTAACGAACGCAAAATACGACACCCTACGATAAAAAAACTAAAAATGAGCTAAAAGACAATTAAATAACTCTTGAAACGTAAAACAGATGCTTTCAGATGGCGAAGCGATCTGTTGGTCCTGGAAAGCCAAGCGTAATAAAAAAACATATGTTATGTTCCCCATTTTGAGAAAGTATGCGAAAGTTAGCAAAAACCCTCTCGGGAAATTCAAAGTACCTAAATACGGTTACCAGAGTGTTTGAAGGATTCACCGAGCCAAAATCGTCACGTTATCAACCTTTTCATAGTTAGGGTTTGGGATTTATTGATTAGGGATTAGTCATTAGGGTTTAGTGGTTAGTGTTAAAGGTTTAGGGTTAAGTGTTTAGGGTTTAGGGTTTCTTGTTACAGTTTATTTTTAGTGTTTATGGTTAGTATTTATGGTGTATGGAGATGGATTAGGTGTAGGGTATAGTGTTAGGGTTTTGTGTTTATGGTTTGGGGTTTATAGTTTAAGATTTAGAAATTAGGATTCTATGTTACGGTTGGAAAAATCCTAACAGAACCAAAATACGAAACCCTACAGTAAAAAACTAAAAACAACTAAAAAGTCCATTAAATAACTCTGAAAACATAAAACATATATTTTAGATGGCAAAGCGATCTGTTGGTCTCGGAAGACCCAACGTAATAAAAAAAGATATGTTATGTTCCCCACTCTGAAAAAGTATGCAAAAATTTGCAAATGGGTGCTGAGAAATTCAAAATAATTGATAACGGTTGTCTAAGAGTTTGAGCGATCCAAACGAACCAAAATCTTTATTTTATCAATGTTTTCGTTGTTAGGGTTTGGGGTTTGGGGTTTGGTAATTAGGGATTAGTCATTAGGGTTTAGTGTTTAGTGTTTAGTGTTTAAGGTTTAGGGTTAAGTGGGTTTAGGGTTTAGTGTTTCTGGTTATGGTTTATTGTTAGTGTTTTTTGGTTAGTACTTATGGTCTCTGGAGATGGATTAGGTGTAGGGTATAGTGTTAGGATTTTGTGTTTATGGTTTGGGATTCAAAGTTAAAGATTTAGAAATTAGGGTCCAATGTTACGGTTGGAAAAACCCTAACGGACCCAAAATACGAAACCCTGCAATAAAAAACTAAAAACGACCTAAAAGTCAATTAAAAAACTCTCAAAACATAATATAGATGATTTTAGATGGAAAATCTATGTTGGACCCGGAAGGCCCAACCTACTCAAAAAACATATATCATGTGCCTTATTCTGAGAAAGTATGTGAAAGTTAGCAAAAACCCTCCCGTGAAAATCAAAAATCTTAAAAACGTTTTCAAAGTGCTTGAATGATCCAAACTAGCCGAAATCATCACACCGTAAACCTTTATATTCTTAGGTTTTGGGGTTTAGTGATTAGGGATTAGTCATTCGGTGATTTAGTCTTTAGAGTTAAGGGTTTAGGGTTAAGTGTTCAGGGTTTAATGTTTCTGGTTACGGTTTATTTGTTCGTGTTTTGGTTAGTATCTATGGTTCTGGAGATGGATTAGGTGTAGGGTATAGGGTTTGGGTTTTGTTTTTATGGTTTGGGCTTAAAGTTAAAGATTTAGAAATTAGGGTTCAATGTTACGGCTGGGAAAACCCTAACGGACCCAAAACACCAAACCCTACAATAAAAAATAAAAAATGACATAAAAGTCAATTAAATAACTCTCCAAACGTAAAACAAATGATTTAGACATCGAAGCAATCTGTTGGTCCCAGAAGACCCAACGTAATAAAAAAAAACATATGTTTTGTTCCCATTTTGACAAAGTATGCGAAAGTTAGCAAAAACTCTCCCGGGAAATTCAAAGTGCTTGAAAACGGTTATCAGAGTGTTTGAAAGATCCAAACGAGCCAAAATCTTCACGTTGTCAACCTTTCAATTGTTAGGGTGGAGTCATTAGGGTTTAGCGTTTAGTGTTAAGTGTTTAACATTTAGGGTTTATTGTTTCTGGTTACGGTTTATTGTTAGTGTTTATGGTAAGTATTTATGGTGTCTGGAGATGGATTAGGTGTAGGGTATAGTGTTAGGGTTTTTTGTTTATGGTTTCGGGTTTAAAGTGAAAGATTTAGAAATTAGGGTTCAATTTTACAGTCGGGGAAACCCTAACGGACCCAAAATACAAAACCCTACAATAAAAAACTAAAAACATCCTAAAAGTAAATTAAATAACTCTTAAAGCATAAAATATATGATTTTAGATGGCGAAGCGATCTGTTGGTCCCGGAAGTCCCAACTTAATGAAAAAACATATGTTATGTTCCCCATTCTAAGAAAGTATGTGAAAGTTAGCAAAAACCCTCCCGAGAAATTCAAAATACTTGAAAACGTTTATCAAAGTGATTGAGCGATTCAAACGAGCCAAAATCTTCACGTTAGTAACCTTTCCTATTGTTAGGGTTTGGGGTTTGGTGATTAGGGATTAGTCATTAGGGTTTAGTGTTTCATGTTTAGGGCTAAGGTTAAGTGTTCAGGGTTTAGGGTTTAGTGTTTCTGGTTACAGTTTATTGTTAGTGTTTATGGTGTCTGGAGATGGATTTGGTGTAGGGTATAGTGTTAGGGTTTTATGTTTATGGTTTGGGCTTTAAAGTTAATGATTTAGAAATTAGGGTTCAATAGTACGGTTGGGTTTAACGTACCCTAAATATGAAACCCCTACAATAAAAAACTAAAAACGACCTAGAAACCAATTAAATAACTTTCAAAATATAAAACAAATGATTTTAGATGGCGAAGCGATCTGTTGGTCCTAGAAGGCCCAACATATTCAAAAAACAAACGCTATGTTCCCCATTATGATAAAGTATGCGAAATTTAGCAAAAACCCTCCCGGGAAATTAAAATACTTGAAAACAGTTATCAGACTGTTTGAACGTTCCAAACGAGCCAAAAACTTCCGTTTTAAAACTTTCCACTGTTAGCGTTTGGGGTTAGTTATTAGGGATTAGTCATTAGGGTTTAGTGCTTAGTGTTTAGGGTATAGGGTTAAGTGTTTAGGGTTTAGGGTTTCTGGTTATAGTTTATTGTTAGGGTTTATGGTGTCTGGAGATGGATTAGGTGTAAAGTATATGTTTAGGGATTTGTGTTTATGTCATGGGGTTTAAAGTTGAAGATTTAAAAATTGGGGTTCAATGTTACGGTGGAAAAACCCTAACGGGCCCAAAATACGAAACCTTACAATAAAAAACAAAAACGACCTATAAGTCAATTAAATAACTCTTAAAACATAAAATAGATGATTTTAGATGGCAAAGCGATTTGTTGGTCCCGGAAGGCCCAACGTAATAAAAAAAGATATGTTATGTTCCCCAATCTGAGAAAGTAAGCGAAAGCTAGCAAAAATCCTCCCAGGAAATTCAAATTCTTGAAAACGGTTAGCAAAGTGTTTGAGAGATCCAAACGAGCCAAAATCTTCACATTATCAACTGTTCCGTCGTTAGGGTTTGGGGTTTAGTGAAGATGGATAAGTCATTAGGGTTTAGTGTTTAGGGTTTAGGGTTAAGTGTTTAGGGTTTAGGGTTTAGGGTTTCTGGTTACAGTTTATTGTTAGTGTTTATGGTTAGTATTTATGGTGTCTAAAGATGGAGTAGGTGTAGGGTACAGTGTTAGGGTTTTGTGTTTATGGTTTGGGCTTTAAAGTTAAAGATTTTGAAATTAGGGTTCAATGTTACGGTTGGGAAAACCCTAACGAACGCAAAATACGAAACCCTACGATAAAAAACTGAAAATGAGCTAAAAGTCAATTAAATAACTCTTGAAACATAAAACAGATGCTTTCAGATGGCGAAGCGATCTGTTGGTCCCGGAAAGCCAAGCGTAATAAAAAAACATATGTTATGTTCCCCATTTTTAGAAAGTATGCGAAAGTTAGCAAAAACCCTCTCGGGAAATTCAAAATACCTAAATACGGTTACACGAGTGTTTGAACGATCCAACGAGCCAAAATCGTCACGTTATCAACCTTTTCATAGTTAGGGTTTGGGATATATTGATTAGGGATTAGTCATTAGGGTTTAGTGGTTAGTGTTAAAGGTTTAGGGTTAACTGTTTAGGGTTTAGGGTTTCTTGTTACGGTTTATTTTTAGTGCTTATGGTTTGTATTTATTGTGTATGGAGATGGATTAGGTGTAGGGTATAGTGTTAGGGTTTTGTGTTTATGGTTTGGGGTTTAAAGTTAAAGATTTAGAAATTAGGATTCAATGTTACGGTTGGAAAATTCCTAACAGACCCAAAATACGAAACCCTACAGTAAAAACTAAAAACGACTAAATAGTCCATTAAATAACTCTGAAAAAATGAAACATATGATTTTAGATGGCAAAGCGATATGTTGGTCCCGGAAGACCCAACATAATCAAAAAAGATATGTTATGTTCCCCACTCTGAAAAAGTATGCGAAAATTAGCAAATACCCTCCCGGGAAATTCAAAATAATTGATAACGGTTTTCAGAGTGTTTGAGCGATCCAAACGAGCCAAAATATTTATTTTATCAATGTTTCCGTTGTAAGGGTTTGGGGTTTGGTAATTAGGGATTAGTCATTAGGGTTTAGTGTTTTAGGTTTAGGGTTAAGTGGGTTTAGGGTTAAGTGTTTCTGGTTACGGTTTATTGTTAGTGTTTTTGGTTAGTTTATATGGTGCCTTGAGATGGATTAGGTGTAGGGTATAGTGTTAGGGTTTTGTGTTTATGGTTTGGGATTTAAAGTTAAAGATTTAGAAACTAGGGTTCAATGTTACGGTTGGAAAAACCCTAACGGACCCAAAATACGAAACCCTACAATAAAAAACTAAAAACGTCCTAAAAGTCAATTAAATAACTCTCAAAATATAAAATAGATGATTTTAGATGGAAAAGCTATATGTTGGACCCGGAAGGCCCAACCTACTCAAAAAACATATATCATGTGCCTCATTCTGAGAAAGTATGTAAAAGTTAGCAAAAACCCTCCCGTAAAAATCAAAAATCTTAAAAACGTTTTCAAAGTGTTTGAATGATCCAAACTAGCCAAAATCATCACATTGTCAACCTTTACATTCTTAGGTTTCGTGGTTTAGTGATTAGGGATTAGTCATTCGGGGGTTTAGTCTTTAGAGTTAAGGGTTTGGGGTTAAGTGTTCAGGGTTTAAGGTTTCTGGTTACGGTTTATTGTTAGTGTTTATGGTTAGTATTTATGGTTCTGGAGATGGATTAGGTGTATGGTATAGGGTTAGGTTTTTGTTTTTATAGTTTGGGCTTAAAAGTTAAAGATTTTGAAATTAGGGTTCAATGTTACGGTTGGGAAAATCCTAACGGACCCAAAACACCAAACCCTACAATAAAAAATAAAAAATGACATAAAAGTCAATTAAACAACTCTCAAAACGTAAAACAAATGATTTGGACATCGAAGCAATCTGTTGGTCCCAGAAGACCCAACGTAATAAAAAAAACATATGTTTTGTTCCCATTTTGACAAAGTATGCAAAGATAGCAAAAAGCCTCCCGGGAAATTCAAAGTGCTTGAAAACAGTTATCAGAGTGTTTGAAAGATCCAAACAAGCCAAAATGTTCACGTTGTCAACCTTTCAATTGTTAGGGTTTGGATTCATTAGGGTTTAGCGTTTAGTGTTAAGTGCTTAGCGTTTAGGGTTTATTGTTTCTGGTTACGGTTTATTGTTAGTATTTATGGTATCTGGAGATGGATTAGGTGTAGGGTATAGTGTTAGGGTTTTTTTTGTTTATGGTTTGGGGTTTAAACTTAAAGATTTAGAAATTAGGGTTCAATTTTACAGTTGGGAAAACCCTAACGGACCCAAAATACAAAACCCTACAATATAAAACTAAAAGTCAATTAAATAACTCTTAAAGCATAAAATAGATGATTTTAGATGGCCCAACTTAATAAAAAACATATGTTATGTTTCCCATTCTAAGAAAGTATGTGAAAGTTAGCAAAAACCCTCCCGAGAAATTTAAAATACTTGAAAACGTTTATCAAAGTGATTGAGCGATCCAAACGAGCCAAAATTTTCACGTTATTAACCTTTCCATTGTTAGGGTTTGGGGTTTGGTGATTAGGGATTAGTCATTAGGGTTTAGTGTTTAATGTTTAGGGTTAAGGTTAAGTGTTCAGGGTTTAGGGTTTAGTGTTTCTGGTTACAGTTTATTGTTAGTGTTTATGGTGTCTGGAGATGGATTTGGTGTAGGGTTTAATGTTAGGGTTTTGTGTTTATGGTTTGGGCTTTAAAGTTAATGATTTAGAAATTAGGGTTCAATATTACGGTTGGGAAAACCCTAATTTCAAAATCCCGGGGGACTAGTCGGGTGTAAGCCCGGGAACCCTCGTCATCAAAAAAAAAAATTTAACCCTAATTTCAAAATCTTTAACTTTAAAGCCCAAACCATAAACACAAAACCCTAACACTATACCCTACACCTAATCCATCTTTAGACACTATAAATTCTTGCCATAAACACTAACAATAAACTGTAACCAGAAACCCTAAACCCTAAACACTTAACCCTAAACCCTAAACACTAAACCCTAATGACTTTTCCCTCTACACTAAACCCCAAACCCTAACGACGGAACAATTGATAATGTGAAGATTTTGGCTCGTTTGGATCTCTCAAACACTTTGATAACCGTTTTTCAAGCATTTTGAATTTCCTGGGAGGATTTTTGCTAACTTTCGCATACTTTCTCAGATTGGGGAACATAACATATCTTTACGTTGGGCCTTCCGGGACCGACAGATCGCTTTGCCATCTAAAATCATCTATTTTATGTTTTGAGAGTTATTTAATTGACTTAGAGGTGGTTTTTTGTTTTTTACTGTAGGGTCTCGTATTTTGGGCCCGTTAGGGTTTTTCTAACCGTAACATTGAACCCTGATTTTTAAATCTTTAACTTAGTACCCTAGAATATAAACACAAAACCCTAAACCTATACTTTACTCCTAATCTTTCCAGACACCATAAATACTAACCATAAACCCTAACAATAAACTGTAACCAGAAACCCTAAACCATAAATACTTAACCCTATACCCTAAACACTAAGCATTAAACCCTAATGACTAATCCCTAAGCACTAACCCCAAACCCTAACCATAGAAAGGTATAACGTGAAGATTTTGGCGCGTTTGGAAAGTTCAAATAGTGTGATAACTATTTTCAAGTATTTTGAATTTCCCGGCAGGGTTTTTGCTAACTTTCGCATACTTTCTCATAATGGTGGACATAGCATATGTTTTTTTGATTATGTTGGGCCTTCCAGGACCAACAGATCGCTTTGCCATCTAAATTCGTTTGTTTTATGTTTTGAAAGTTATTTAATTGGCTTCTAGGTCGTTTTCAGTTTTTTACTGTAGGGTTTCATATTTAGGATACGTTAGGGTTTCCCCAACCGTAATATTGAACCATAATTTCTATATCTTTAACTTTAAAGCCCAAAATAAAGACAAAACCTTAACACTATACCCTACACCAAATCCATCTACGGACACCATAATCACTAACAATAAACTGTAACCAGAAACACTAAACCCTAAAACTTGAACACTTAACCTTAACCCTAAACATTAAACACTAAACCCTAATGACTAATCCCTAATAACCAAAACCCAAACGACGGAAAGGTTGATAACGTAAAGAATTTGGTTGGTTTTGATAGCTCAAACACTCTGATTACCGTTTTCAATTATTTTGAATTTCCCGGGAGGGTATTTTCTAATTTTCGCATACTTTCTTAGAATGGGGAACATAACATATCTTTTTTTATTACGTTAGGCCTTCCGGGACCAACAGATCGCTTTTCCTTTTAAAATCACATGTTTTATGTTTTGAGAGTTGTTTAACGGACTTTTTGGTCGTTTTTAGTTTTTTATTGTTGGGTTGCATATATTGGGTCTATTAGGGTTTTCCCAACCGTAATATTGAACCCTAATTTCTTAATCTTTAACTTTAAAGCCCAAACCACAAACACAAAACCCTAGCACTATACCCTACACCTAATCCATCTCCATACACCATAAATACTAACCATAAACACTAAAAAATAAACCGTAACCAGAAACCCTAAACCTTTAACACTAACCACTAAACCCTAATGACAAATCCCTAACCAATAAATCCCAAACCCTAACTATGAAAAGGTTGATAACGTGACGATTTTAGCTCGTTTGGATCGTTCAAACACTCTGGTAACCGTATTTAGGTAATTTGAATTTCCTGAGAGGGTTTTTACTAACTTTCGCATACTTTCTCAAAATGGGGAACATACCATATGTTTTTAATTATTACGCTGGGCTTTCCCGGACCAACAGATCGCTTCCCCATCTGAAAGCATCTGTTTTACGTTTCAAGAGTTATTTAATTGACTTTTAGCTCATTTTTAGTTTTTTATTGTAGGGTTTCATATTTGTCGTCCGTTAGGGTTTTCCCAACCATAACATTGAACCCTAATTTCAAAATCTTTAATTTTGAAGCCCAAACCATAAACACAAAACCCTAACGCTTTAACCTGCACCTAATCCATCTTTAGACACCTTAAATACTAACCATATACACTAACAATAAAGTATAACCAGAAACCCTAAACCCTAATCACTTAACCCAAAACCCTAATGACTTATCCCTCTATACTAAACCGCAAACCCTAACGACAGAACAATTGATAATGTGAAATTTTTGGCTCGTTTGGATCTCTCAAACACTTTGATAACCGTTTTTCAAGCATTTTGAATTTCCTGGGAGGATTTTTGCTAACTTTCGCATACTTTCTCAGATTGGGGAACATAACATATCTTTACGTTGGGCCTTCCGGGACCGACATATCGCTTTGCCATCTAAAATCATCTATTTTATGTTTTGAGAGTTATTTAATTGACTTATAGGTGGTTTTTGTTTTTTATTGTAGGGTCTCGAATTTTGGGCCCGTTAGTGTTTTTTTAACCGTAACATTGAACCCTAATTTTTAAATCTTTAACTTAAAACCCTAGAATATAAACACAAAACCCTAAACCTATACTTTACACCTAATCCATCTCCAGACACCATAAATACTAACCATAAACCCTAACAATAAACTGTAACCAGAAACCCTAAACCATAAATACTTAACCCTATACCCTAAACACTAAGCACTAAACCCTAATGACTAATCCCTAAGCACTAACCCCAAACCCTAACAATGGAAAGGTTTATAACGTGAAGATTTTGGCTCGTTTAGAAAGTTCAAATAGTCTGATAACTGTTTTCAAGTATTTTGAATTTCCAGGGAGGGTTTTTGCTAACTTTCGCATACTTTCTCATAATGGTGGAACATAGCATATGTTTTTTTGATTATGTTGGGCCTTCCGGGACCAACAGATCGCTTCGCCATCTAAAATCATTTGTTTTATGTTTTGAAAGTTATTTAATTGGCTTCTAGGTCGTTTTCAGATTTTTACTGTAGGGTTTCATATTTAGGGTACGTTAGGGTTTCCCCAACCGTAATATTGAACACTAATTTCTAAATCTTTAACTTTAAAGTCCAAACCATAAACACAAAACCCTAACACTATACCCTACACCAAATCCATCTCCAGACACCATAACCACTAACAATAAACTATAACCAGAAACACTAAACCCTAAACCTTGAACACTTAACCTTAACCCTAAACATTAAACACTAAACCCTAATGACTAATCCCTAATAACCAAAACCCAAACAACGGAAAGGTTGATAACGTAAATAATTTGGTTGGTTTTGATAGCTCAAACACTCTGATAACCGTTTTCAATTATTTTGAATACCCCAGGAGGGTATTTGCTAATTTTCGCATACTTTCTTAGAATGGGGAAACATATCTTTTTTTATTACGTTAGGCCTTCCGCGACCAACAGATCGCTTTTCCATCTAAAATCACATGTTTTATGTTTTGAGAGTTGTTTAATGGACTTTTTGGTCATTTTTAGTTTTTTATTGTTGGGTTTCATATATTGGGTCTGTTAGGGTTTTCCCAACCGTAATATTGAACCCTAATTTCTAAATCTTTAACTTTAAAGCCCAAACCACAAACACAAAACCCTAACACTATACCCTACACCTAATCCATCTCCATACACCATAAATACTAACCATAAACACTAAAAATAAACCGTAACCAGAAACCCTAAACCCTAAACCCTTAACACTAACCACTAAACTCTAATGACAAATCCCTAATAATTAAATTCAAACCCTAACTATGAAAAGGTTGATAACGTGACAATTTTGGCTCGTTTGGATCGTTCAAACACTTTGGTAACCGTATTTAGGTATTTTGAATTTCATGAGAGGCTTTTTGCTAACTTTCACATACTTTCTCAAAATGGGGAACATAACATATATTTTTTTATTACGCTGGGCTTTCCGGGACCAACAGATCGCTTCCCCATCTGAAAGCATCTGTTTTACGTTTCAAGAGTTATTTAATTGACTTTTAGCTCATTTTTAGTTTTTTATTGTAGGGTTTCGTATTTGTCGTCCGTTAGGGTTTTCCCAACCATAACATTGAACCCTAATTTCAAAATCTTTAACTTTAAAGCCCAAACCATAAACACAAAACCCTAACACTTTAAACTACACCTAATCCATCTTTAGACACCTTAAATACCAACCATAAACACTAACAATAAACTATAACCAGACACCCTAAACCCTAAACATTTAACCATAAGCCCTAAACACTAAACCCTAATGACTTATCCCTCTACACTAAACCGCAAACCCTAACGACGGAACAATTTATAATGTGATGATTTTGGCTCGTTTGGATCTCTCAAACACTTTGATAACCGTTTTTCAAGCATTTTGAATTTCCTGGGAGGATTTTTGTTAACTTTCGCATACTTTCTCAGATCGGGGAACATAACATATCTTTACGTTGGGCCTTCCAGGACCGACAAATCGCTTTGCCATCTTAAATAATCTATTTTATGTTTTGAAAGTTATTTAATTGACTTATAGGTCGTTTTTTTGTTTTTATTGTAGGGTCTCGTATTTTGGGCCCGTTAGGTTTTTCTAACCGTAACATTGAACCCTGATTTTTAAATCTTTAACTTTAAACCCTAGAATATAAACACAAAACCCTAAACCTATACTTTACACCTAATCCATCTCCAGACACCATAAATACTAACCATAAACCCTAACAATAAACTGTAACCAGAAACCCTAAACCATAAACACTTAACCCTATACCCTAAAAACTAAGCACTAAACCCTAATGACTAATCCCTAAGCACTAACCCAACACCCTAACAATGGAAAGGTTTATAACGTGTTGGCTCGTTTGGAAAGTTCAAACAGTCTGATAACCGTTTTCAAGTATTTTGAATTTCCCGGGAGGGTTTTTGCTAACTTTCTCATACTTTCTCATAATGGGGGAACATAGCATACGTTTTTTTATTATGTTGGGACTTCCGGGGCCAAAAGATCGCTTCGCCATCTAAAATCATTTGTTCTATGTTTTGAAAGTTATTTAATTGGCTTCTAGGTCGTTTTCAGTTTTTTATTGTAGGGTTTCATATTTAGGGTACGTTAGGGTTTTCCCAACCGTAATATTGAACTCTAATTTCTAAATCTTTAACTTTAAAGCCCAAACCATAAACACAAAACCCTAACTCTATACCCTACACCTAATCCATCTTCAAACACCATAAACGCTAACAATAAAATGTAACCAGAAACACTAAACCCTAAACCCTGAACACTTAACCTTAACCCTAAACATTAAACACTAAACCCTAATGACTAATCCCTAATCACCAAACCCCAAACCCTAACAATGGAAAGGTTGATAACGTGAAGAATTTGGCTCGTTTGGATCGCTCGAACACTCTCATAAAATGTTTTAATTGTTGGGTTTGGTATTTTGGGTCCGTTAGGGTTTTCCCAACCGTAATATTGAACCCTTATTATCGCTTTGCCATCTAAAATCATCTATTTTATGTTTTGAGAGTTATTTAATTGACTTATAGGTCGTTTTTTATTTTTTATTTTAGGGTTTCGTATTTTGGGCCGTTAGGGGTTTTCCAACCGGAGCATTGAACCCTAATTTGTAAATCTTTAACTTTAAACCCCAAAATAAAACACAAAACCCTAAACCTATACTTTACACCTAATTAATCTCCAGATACCATAAATATTAAACATAAACCCTAACAATAAACCGTAACCAGAAACCCTAGACCCTAAACACTTAACCCTTTACCCTAAACACTAAGCACTAAACCCTAATGACTAATCCCTAATAACTAACCCCAAACCCTAACAATGGAAAGGTTTATAACGTGAAGATTTTGTCGCGTTTGGAACGTTCAAACAGTTTGATAACTGTTTTCAAGTATTTTGAATTTCCCAAGAGGGTTTTTGCTTACTTTTGCATACTTTCTCATAATGGGGAACATAGCATATGTTTTTTGATTACGTTGGGCCTTCCGGGACCAACAGATCGCTTCGCCATCTAAAATCATTTGTTTTATGTTTTGAAAGTTATTTAATTAGCTTCTAGGTCGTTTTTAGTTTTTTATTTTAGGGTTTCCCAACTGTAATATTGAACCCTAATTTCTAAATCTTTAAATTTAAAGCCCAAATCATAAACACAAATCCCGAACACTATACCCTACACCAAATCCATCTCCAGACACAATAAACACTAATAGTAAACACTAATAATAAACTGTAACCAGAAACACTAAACCCAAAACCCTGAACACTTATCCTTAACCCTAAACATTAAACACTAAACCCTAATGACTAATCCCTAATCACCAAACCCCAAACCCTAACAAATGGAAAGGAACACCTCCCAAACACACACAGTTCACCTAAAACACATATTTATCCTCCTTCTCTCTTCTTTCTCTCACTAGGGTTTGAAGTTTGATCAAAGTTTGACCTTACTTTGACTCTTTTTGACTTCCATTGACCCCACCCACCCATCACCGATGACTCTCCGACCATATGAATGGAGTTTGACCGGAGACTGACTGGCGGCGTTGACTAAGTTTCGCTGGAGTTGGAGTTTTCTTCATAATTGTTTTTATTTTTGGTTTTGATTTGGAAATTAATTCATTTGATCTTCACCCGGAATTTAATTCATCTTATCTGGAGAGAGAGTTAGTGGAAGCTGAGGTGGAAAGAGGATTTGTCGGCTCGAATTTATTGTAGTGAAGGTCGTGGAGTTTACGCGCAGCTGTATTGGGCGGTAGGTTTACACACGCTTGTGGTTTATTACGGGTTTGTTATTGAGTTTAACGAAGTGGATAAATTGCATTATTGGGTAATAATTGCGTATCAACAATTAATTCTATGCCAAGAATCAACTAATATTTCCGTGCAACAAAATCCTTTTGTTTTACAGCTTGCATCAGCGATGGTAGCTCGTAATTCTGAGTTTTTTTGCTGAATTCTAAACCGTTTTCAATGATTTTTTTTTGTTGAGTTTCTTTTTGCAAGCTGGATTCAATGGCGCCGAGGAAGAAAGTTGGTAATAAGGAGAACAAGGGCAGTGCTGAAATAAAAGAGGTTGGAGTGAAAATAATGCCGATAAAAGGTAAATATGTACCTGCAACTCCCGTGATTCAAGTTAGCAATAACTTTTCTGCTGTAAAACGTATTAATTTGATGAACAAAAGTGCTGAGGAGTGTGTGGAGTATGATTCTGAAAGTCCTAGAGGGGGGGTGAATAGGATTACTAATAAGATTAATGCCTAATTAAAAATCTTTTGGACAATTATAAGTTTAAGAGAAAAACTTCTAAGTCAACTAAATATATCAAACACTTATAGGATCATGCAAAGGATAAGTTAGAGGTTCGATATATAAGTTTAACAAGTAAATCGACAATCTAATCTCTTACTACTCTAGAAGACAATATGTTAGATAAACTAGATAATCAATATCACAATATTCATACTAGCATATTATCAAACATATAAAGTGCGGAAAGTAAATAGAGTAGGGATAGAAAGATACACACGATTTATAGTGTTTCGGTTTCCCTACATCCACTACCTAAGGAAGCCTCCTTAGGATTTCAAGCTTTTCACTAAGCTCCCGTGTCTCTCTTAACCGGGTCGAGAACACAATAACCCTTACAACCTCTTCGATAACACGAAGGACAAACACTTGTGTAATCACAACACAAGGACACCAAGTATACTCCCTATACTTGAATTCTCTCTTAATCTATCTATTACAAGACCTAGACTTAAGAGGATGGATACAAAGTGTTTAAGGGGTGAAACTACTTTGCTAGATAATCTCCTAAAGAGTAGATATAATTATAAGCATGTAAACTCCTCTTGAGTAGATAAAACTTTGTGGCTTATTTAATTAACTCCTTGGATGAGTTGGATAGGACTAATAAGCTCACTAAGATTGATTTTGACAATGTATAGCTCTTGACACCTTCTTGAATGATAACAATTAAGCCCCTTAATGTTTGTAATTAGTTGGTGTAGTTGTAGCCTTCAAAGAGCTTCAATTTATAGCTGAAAATAGCTTCCAACGGTCATAAGGCTTGGGTCCAACGGATCTATTAATTTCCCAACAGATATATTTCTTATGACTTAACTTTGTGCAGAAAAACCTTCCTTGCGGTGTACCGCAAGTATCGTGCGGTGTACCGCACCTCAACGGTTAGATTTTCTATCTCTCTGACGGGCTAGCCATGCACCGTGCCCTGGTCCGCATTCTTGGTCCGGTGTACCGCACCATAGGTCCGGTGTACCGCACCAAACATCTTTGATAGAATTGACCTATGCTTTGATGCTCGGATCAATAAATCTTCTTCACGAAAGTTGTAGATAACATCATTCTTATAAACATTGCAGTTGATCATTAAGGCTATATCTCAAAGTATATAAAGATATGAATAAAAGCATATGTAAGAGATATAATAAGAATGATATGAAAAGTGTTTTTGATGAATAATAGTGCAAGTTAGGATGTATATAACAAGAGTAATTAGCACACTAATCATAAGAGGATTTGTCATATTAAAACAACCTATTAAGGGAGGCTATATGCCAACAATCTCCCCCTTTTTGATGATGACAAATCCTTCACTAAAACACCTTAGGAATGATATGAAAGTTTAAGCACTAATGAAATTAAGCTCCCCCTCACAATGAGCATATAAGATTTGAGATGCATTTGTGAGATTTAAAAGTGCAATTTTTGAAAGTTTTAGTGCACATATTTATCCCCCTTTGTCTTCATCAAAAAGACGGGGTAATAAAAACAACTAAAGATAGAAGAGCTAAAACTCAAGTGAATAGATTTTAAACAACGATGTTAAGGGTGTGCAAGAGTTTAGGAATTAAAACAATTTTAGAAAGAGATGCACAAAGATAGATAATTGTAAAGCAAGAGCTAAGAGATAGAGACATTTTACCAACTCCTTGATCGAAATTTTTTCATTTCATATGCATTCTAATGACACAAACGATTAGTTGCAATATATGAGATAAATGATTAGTCTAAGCATTTGAGTTTTTAAATATGATTAAACAAAAACTCCCCCTTACATAATGCATAGAGTTTGTTTCAATTTTGTAAAAGTTTGATCTACAATTTCTCCCTAATAAGAATATTTGAAATCATTTTGAAGAAATTTAGGGGTAAAATGTATTTTTTGAAAAGTATAGGTGACAAAAAAAATTATTTTTCAAAAAATTTTAGGGACCTAAATGCAATTTTCAACCATTTTACGAACTAAGACAAATAGAACAAACTATAGGGACTAAAGAGCAATATAGAATAAGATCAAGGATTATAGATGCAATAGTACCTATATCATCAAAGAAAAAGTTAGCAACACATTTAAATAATATCCCAAGCATAAAATTTAGCATCTAACATTTAAGATAAAAACAAAACATACTTAACCAATTATCCAAGTTAAACACAAAGCATCCTAAACCATTATCCAAATAAAACCAAGTAGCAATAATATCCTAAATGTCCAAAACACGGACCCAAAAACAATTAAAGCATAAACACCAATAAGGATAAAATGAAGATTTAAAAACACCCAACCACGACCAATTAACGATTTTCACGGGGAGAGCGGCTTCTAGAACGGTGGCGAGAATGAGACACATCATCTTTAATGCACGAGATCATTTTTCACGCAAGTCAACTCACTAGCAAGAATTCCCAATTTCTCTTCTAACACCCCAAATTTCCTTTCTAATTTCTCTTCCAAAGCCTCGAATTTTCTACCCATATAATCCATAAAACGAGTTATTGTGCTTTCAAAACGAGATGGATTAGGAGGATCCTCATGAATGAGTTGGCTTTGAGTAGGCGCATTAGGGATAGGATTTTGTTGGGGCGGGTTATCCAATAGTTCAAGTGTGTTAAGATCCGGACCGAAAGTTCCTTCTTTTGCTTGTAAGATACGATTACGATTTGAAGCATCCGAAATACGATTAACATGTGAATGCGAAACATAGGTGTTATTATAGATAGCAAATTTCATTCTCTTAATCGTGCTATAATCAAAACACCAAGCCTTATCTATTGGTCTCACATTTGTTCCTCCTAAGGAAATTCCACTTGCATCAAAGGTTTTAGTTAGAAAAATACCGTATGGGACTTTATCCCTCGATGCTCTAGCATGGTTCATCCATTTGAACATTATCGCAATAATGTTAATCGGTTGTTTAGCAAAGATCAAAAATAGGAGATAAGCTTCGTAAGGAATTAATTTAGCATCATGTTTATCCTTTGGAATCACGGCCGAAGTAAGAAATTTGTGAGCCACTATGAACTCCGGATCAAAGTTACGTAAATTCCAATTTCCATCACGAATAAGCATTCTTCCATTAACGAATTCAATAACCTCGTTTTGAGCTACCACATCAAGACTAGAACCATCCCAACCACTAGACCAAAAGCCACTAAACCCATCCGAAGGAATATTATATCGAGCACACAAAACATTTAACTTTAATCGTAAAGGAGTACCCGAAACTATTGATTTTATCGAATTATTAGCACAATCATATTCAAAATTATAGTAAAATTCTTCAATCAACCTACTAGCTAATTGACTACCCGAAAATTGAAAGATATTTTCACAACCTTGGAAGGAAAGGAGTTCAAAAAGAGAATTATCACCCGAGGGAAAAGCTGAAGCACTTATGGTTCTGCCCGGGAGAGGATCGAATGGCCGGAGTGGAGGTGGTGTTGGTGACCTCGCCGGAGATGGTGCACGGCGGCGGCTAGAGGAAGCTCCGGTGGTGGCTTTCTTCCTTGGAGCAGATTTCTTTTCTCTCATGGTGAAAATAGGTGGGTAATGAAGGAGAGAGAGAGATAGGAGTGATTTGGTGGAGAAATTATACCTTTAGGTGGTGGAAGAGTGGTGGTTAGGTCGCCGGAAATCGCAGCAGCGGAGGAGGAGCGGGTAGGGTTTTGTTAAAAGAGGGGAATGGAGTCAAAATGAAGACTAACGGGTTTAAAACACGATTAAAAACCTAACTCGCGGTGTACCGCGGAAACCATGCGGTGTACCGCACTGCAGAAATAAGCTGGGCGAAAAAATTAAGGAAAAATGAACAAGGCTGAAACCCTGGATCGCGGTGTACCGCGGAGTGGTCCGGTGCACCGCAAAAACGTTCGACTTAGACACTAAGAAGGAATTTTTTGGTTCTTTTAAAAACACCCGAAACACATTCGAAACTTCCCCAAAAGATTCGGAATGGTCTAAAACTTATAAGAAAATTTTTGTTTTGAAAAGAAACAACAAGGAAAAACCGAAAACACATAAAACAGTTTATTTCACAAATACCCCTATATTTTCTAAAAGTACAAAAAGACCCAATGTAAAAACAAAGCAATATTTAAGCATGAAAAGGTCAAGATACACAAGATACTAGCACATAGAGGATAAAGCACATAAACACATAATAACACATAAAAATAAAAAGGAAGAAAGGAAAGAATTCACCGTATTTTCCTTTTACGAGGTTTGAGCATCTTTTTGCATATAATTCCATTTTCTTGACGCTCAACACCTTCAATGAATATTACTATGGTATCTGAGGTGGAATGGATCTGGAAATGTTGTTAGCATTTGTCACGATCCATATTGGCTTTTCCCACGAGGGTATCAAAGATCCGCTTTCAAGTTGTTCGTGGTAATGGCACGTAGAAGCATGATGACCGGGTTTACCACAATAATTGCAATAACTTCTTTTTCGAATAGAACTATCATGAGAGGGTTTTGAACACGAATTTTCCTCATTCTTTTCAATATCCAAATTATCACTCAAATACAATTTTTCTTTAAAAAGACCATTTGGATCAAAAGGAGTGACATTTGAAAAGGGATGATTTTCTAAAGTTTTAAGAGCGAGGGAAAAAGCTTCATCCAATTTTTAAAACCTTCTATATTTTTCTTCATAGGATGTTGACTTTTATTTGAAGAAAAAATGTTTTCAAAACAAGGGATTTTAGTATTACCTAGAATATCATCTAAAGTGATACAACATTTACAACAATTCTTTTGCTCAACTTAAGCCTTTTTTAACATAAGGTTATTCAAATGGATTTGAGAATCAAGAATTTTGAGAAGGGATGAAATTTGCCTAATATCATCATAATTATAAGGAAGAGATAAAGAGTTAGGATAGATGGCTACCTCATGGTTTGGTTTAGGATTGTCATGAGATTCATCATGGATTAAGATTTCTTTTTCTTCATCATTTTCGACAATTCCATATAGAAACTCCAAACGATCCCAAAGCTCTTTTGCGGATTTACAATCTAACATTTGTGAGAAAATTTCTTCGGAAATTCCACAAATTAGAGTGTACATCGGTTTTGCATTTTGAGTGAGCTTAGCCTTATCCTCAACGGCGAGTTCATCATAATCTTTTTCTTCTTGATTTAGCTTAAGAACTCCCGCTTCATTTAACTCCTCTTTATATGGAACGAATGGACCTTCCATAACGATTCTCCAATGATCGGGATCTTCGGCTTTAATAAATTCCTCCATTTTTGTTCTCCAAGCGAAATAGTAAGTTCCTACAAAAAATGGAGGTCGGGTAGAAGACGACTCTTCCAAAAGATTAAATTCCATATCGTTTACTCTACTAACGATTAAGCTATTCACG
Source organism: Nemophila menziesii (assembly GCA_029959085.1). NCBI lineage: Eukaryota > Viridiplantae > Streptophyta > Magnoliopsida > Boraginales > Hydrophyllaceae > Nemophila > Nemophila menziesii. The sequence goes on from JARWIR010000027.1 coordinate 11,261,052, forward strand.
TAGAGTTAGGCTCTGATACCAATTGAAAGTCCTAGAGGGGGGGTGAATAGGATTACTAATAAGATTAATGCCTAATTAAAAATCTTTTGGACAATTATAAGTTTAAGAGAAAAACTTCTAAGTCAACTAAATATATCAAACACTTATAGGATCATGCAAATGATAAGTTAGAGGTTCGATATATAACTTTAACAAGTAAATCGACAATCTAATCTCTTACTACTCTAGAAGACAATATGTTAGATAAACTAGATAATCAATATCACAATATTCATACTAGCATATTATCAAACATATAAAGTGCGGAAAGTAAATAGAGTAGGGATAGAAAGATACACACGATTTATAGTGGTTCGGTTTCCCTACATCCACTACCTAAGGAAGCCTCCTTAGGATTTCAAGCTTTTCACTAGCTCCCGTGTCTCTCTTAACCGGGTCGAGAACACAATAACCCTTACAACCTCTTCGATAACACGAAGGACAAACACTTGTGTAATCACAACACAAGGACACCAAGTATACTCCCTATACTTGAATTCTCTCTTAATCTATCTATTACAAGACCTAGACTTAAGAGGATGGATACAAAGTGTTTAAGGGGTGAAACTACTTTGCTAGATAATCTCCTAAAGAGTAGATATAATTATAAGCATGTAAACTCCTCTTGAGTAGATAAAACTTTGTGGCTTATTTAATTAACTCCTTGGATGAGTTGGATAGGACTAATAAGCTCACTAAGATTGATTTTGACAATGTATAGCTCTTGACACCTTCTTGAATGATAACAATTAAGCCCCTTAATGTTTGTAATTAGTTGGTGTAGTTGTAGCCTTCCAAGAGCTTCAATTTATAGCTGAAAATAGCTTCCAACGGTCATAAGGCTTGGGTCCAACGGATCTATTAATTTCCCAACGGATATATTTCTTATGACTTAACTTTGTGCAGAAAAACCTTCCTTGCGGTGTACCGCAAGTATCGTGCGGTGTACCGCACCTCAACGGTTAGATTTTCTATCTCTCTGACGGGCTAGCCATGCACCGTGCCCTGGTCCGCATTCTTGGTCTGGTGTACCGTGCCATAGGTCCGGTGTACCGCACCAAACATCTTTGATAGAATTGACCTATGCTTTGATGCTCGGATCAATAAATCTTCTTCACGAAAGTTGTAGATAACATCATTCTTATAAACATTGCAGTTGATCATTAAGGCTATATCTCAAAGTATATAAAGATATGAATAAAAGCATATGTAAGAGATATAATAAGAATGATATGAAAAGTGTTTTTGATGAATAATAGTGCAAGTTAGGATGTATATAACAAGAGTAATTAGCACACTAATCATAAGAGGATTTGTCATATTAAAACAACCTATTAAGGGAGGCTATATGCCAACAGATTCTAGTATGAAGGATAGTGATTCAAGGAGTGTGGACAACCTGTTCGATGAAAGTTCCAAGAGAGGAACAGAAACTGAAGTAGCTGATTTAACCTTACTTAGCTCCAGTGAAAGCATCCAAGCTACTCAAATCATTGATTGTACAATGGTTGAGGGGATGAACGGCCAAGATGGGGCCCTAATTGAGGGTGAGGCTCCTAATTCCCTCGAGAATAGCTTGAATGTGAGTAACAAGGAGGATCCTTTATCTCCTTATCTATTTGTTGTATGTATGCAAGGTTTCTCTTCAATTCTTGAGAAAGTGGCACACAATGAAGCTTTTACTTATCACCCTAATTGTGCAAGAATGGACTTGAACCATCTTATATTTGCTGATGATTGCTTAGTTTTCTTTAATGGTGATAAGGACTCGGCCAAGAGACTAAAACAAAGCCTTGATCTATTCTATAGACTTTCTGGCCTTAAAATAAGTCCTGAAAAGAGTGAGCTATATATGGGAGGCTGTAACAAAGACCTTCATGATGATTTGAGTAGTATTCTCAATGTTAAGAAGGGTAAACTTCCTGTTAGATATCTTGGGGTCCTTTAACTACAAAAGGCTCTAATAGTTTAATGTGTGCTACCCTTATTAAAAATATTGTTGGAAGTGTTGAAGGGTGGATGCATAGATTTATTACATTTGCAAAAAGGCTTCATTTAATCAAGAGTGTTTTGCAAAGTAAAGCTAGATATTGGTGTAATGTAATGATTCTTCCAATGGAAGTTATTCATGAGTTAGAATCACTCTTGAGTAGATTTATTTGGAAGAGTAATACCAATGAATTTCATGGAGCTAAAGTGGCTTGGAAAGAGTTATGTCAAAGTAAAGAAAATGGAGGACTAGGTATACCTAATCTCCTCCAAATAGATCAAGTTGCTATTCTTAAAGCTTTTTGGAGAATGTATGGTTACAAAGATAATTTTTTGTCTCAATGGGTCTACTCAAATTGGCTAAGGTATAAGAGTATATGGAGCATTACATATGATAGTAAACTACCTTGGACATGGAGAGATATGCTTAATGTGAGGTACCTTGCTTTTAAATATATTATACATGATGCTGGAAATAGAGAAAGAACCTATATGTTAAATGATAGATGGATAAAGGGGAAATGTGTTGGTGATATTTGTGAACAAAAAGATGCTATTTCTCTAGGTAATTACAATATTAACAAAAAGGTGATGTATTATTTTATTGGGAAAAGGTGGAGATTTCCACCTAGACTCAATAAGGTGTATGAGGTGGTAAAGGATATGGTGCTTAATGAAGAACATGACACTATAAGATGGGGAGATGAAGGCTTTAAGGCCTCGGATGTTATGTATGACCCAAGGGGTCCCAATGAGAAAACAAAATGGTATAGTGTGGTGTGGCATAAATGGAGTATACCAAAGCACAAGTTTTGTGCTTGGTTAATTTGTAAGGATAGATTAAGCACTAAAGATAGGTTTAGCAAGTGGGGAATGGAAGTGGATAATTTGTGCTACCTTTGCTTTGAAGAACATGAATCTAGAGATAATCTATTTGTGAATTTCAAATTTACTACTTTGGCTTGGAAGGAGATTTGTGCTCTTCACAATTGGCACAACTCGGGTAATACTTGGGAGGAAAGACTTGGTTTTATGCTTAAGTTTGATGGTAACACCTTAAAAGATACCATATCAAACATTACTTGTCTTAGCTTTCTTTATTGTATTTGGGATGAGAGAAATAAAGGAGGCTAAGAAGATGCATCCTAAGTATAAGGATATTGTGAAAATAGTTGTGAAAGATGTTCAATATGCACTTTGGAATAGAAAGTTATTTAAGAGGAGTGTTGAGAATATGAGATTGGTGGCAATATGGAAGCTACATGGAGTACTCAAGGGAGGAGAGCAACAAGAACAAGGAAGCTAGCTTGGAGCTTGGACCTAGTAATAGATTTTAGCAATTGTTGTATAGGGTTTAATTTACTAGCAATGGTTGTATAGGGTGCTCTTTACTTTGATTTATTTTCTAGCAATGGTTGTATAGGTGTTTTGCAAGTTTATAGGTTTATTTTTTATTTTCCTAGTAAATGTTGTATAAGGTTTGTTTTTCCTAGCCATTCTTGTTTTTTAGTCAAAAACAAGTAGGGGTTTGTTTTGTACTTGTCATTTTATGGATATAAAATGTTAGGTTTGATAAAAAAAACAATGGATAGGTTGATAACGTGAACATTTTTGCTCGTTTGGATCGCTCAAACACTCTGATAAATGTTTTCAAGTATTTTGAATTTCTCGAGAGGGTTTTTACTATCTTTCGCATACTTTCTCAGAATGGGGAATATAACATATCTTATTTGATTACGTTGGGCCTTCCGGGACCAACAGATCGTTTCGCAGTCTAAAATCATCTTTTTTATGTTTTGCGAGTTATTTAAATGACTTTTAGGTCGTTATTAGTTTTTTACTGTAGGGTTTCGTATTTTGGGTTCGTTAGGGTTTTTCCAACTGTAACATTGAACCGTAATTTCTAAATCTTTAACTTTAAACCCAAACCATAACCACAAAACCCTATCCCTATACCCTACACCTATTCCATCTCCAGACACCATAAATGCTAACCATAAACCCTAACAATAAACTGTAACCAGAAACCCTAAACCCTAAACCCTAACAATAAACCGTAACCAGAAACCCTAAACCCTAAACACTTAACCCTATACCCTAAAAACTAAACACTAAACCCTTATGACTAATCGCTAATCACTAGTCCCCAAACCCTAACAATGGAAAGGTTTATAACATGTAGATTTTGGCTCGTTTGTATCGTTCAAACATTCTGATAACCGCTTTCAATATTTTTGAATTTCCCGGAAGAGTTTTTGCTAAATTTCGTACACTTTCTCAGAATGGGGCACATAATATATGTTCATTGAGTGCGTTGGGACTTCCGGGACCAACAGATAGTTTCGCCATCTTAAATCATCTATTTTACGTTTTGAGAGTTATTTGATTGACTTTTAGGTCATTTGTAGTTTTTTACTGTAGGGTTTCGTATTTTGGGTCCGCTAGGGTTTTCCCAACCGTAACATTGAACCCTAATTTCTAAATCTTTAACTTTTAAGTCCAAACTATAAACACAAAATCCTAACATTATATCTTACATCTAATCCATCTCCAGACAGCATAAATACTAACCATAAACAATAACAATAAACCGTAACCGGAAACACTAAACCCTAAACCCTAAACACTTAACACAAACCCTAAACACTAAACACCATACCCTGATAACTAATTCCTAATCACCTAACCACAAACCCTAACAATGGAAAGGTTTATAACGTAAAGATTTTGGCTCGTTTGGAAAGTTCAAACACTCTGATAACCGTTTTTAAGTATTTTGAATTTCCCGGAACGGTTTTTGCTAACTTTCGCATACTTTATCATAATGGGGAACATAAGTTATCTTTTTTTATTACGTTGGGCCTTCCGGGACCAACAGATCGCTTCACCATCTATAATCATCTGTTTTACGTTTTGAGAGTTATTTAATTTGTTTTTAGGTCGGTTTTAGTTTTTTATTGTTGGGTTTCCTATTTTGGGTCTGTTAGGGTTTTCCCCACCGTAATATTGAACCCTAATTTCTAAATCTTTAACATTAAAGCCCAAACCATAAACACAAAACCCTAACACTATACCCTACAACTGATCCATCTCCAGACACCATAAATACTAACCATAAACACTAATAATAAACCGTAACCAGAAAAACTAAACCCTAAACCCTAATAAACACTAATGACTAATCCCTAATCACTAAACCCCAAATCCTAACAATGGAAAGATGATAGCGTGATGATTTTGGCTTTTTCGCTCAAACACTCTTATAACCGTTTATAAGTATTTTTATTTTTTTGGGAGGGCTTTTGCTACCTTCCGCATACTTTCTCAGAATAAGGAACATAAAATATCTTTTATGATTACGTTGGGCCTTCCAGGACCACCAGATTGCTTCGCCATCTAAAATCATCTATCTTATGTTTTAAGAGTTATTTAATTGACTTTTAGGTTGTTTTTTGTTTTTTATTGTAGGGTTTCTTATTTTGGGCCCGATAGGGTTTTTCCAACCGTAACATTGAACCCTAATTTCTAAATCTTTAACTATAAACCCCAAAACATAAACACAAAACCCTAGACCTATACTCTACACCTAATCCATCTCCAGACACCATAAATACAAACCATAAACCCTAACAATAAACCGTAACCATAAACCCTAACAATAAACCGTAACCATAAACCCTAAACACTTAACCCTATACCCTAAACGCTAAACACTAAACCCTTATGACTAATCGCTAATCACTAATCCCCAAACCCTAACAATGAAAAGGTTTATAACGTAAAGATTTTGGATCGTTTGGATAATTCAAACACTCTAATAACCATTTTCAAGTATTTTGAATTTCTCGGGAGGGTTTTTGCTAACTTTTGCATACTTTCTCAAAATGGGGAACATAACATATGTTTTTTTGATTATGCTGGGCTTTCCGTGACCAACAGACTGCTTCTCCATCTGAAAGCATCTGTTTAACGTTTCAAGAGTTATTCAATTGACTTTTAGCTCATTTTTAGTTTTTTATTGTAGGGTTTCGTATTTTGCGTCCGTTAGGGTTTTCCCAACCGCAACATTGAACCCTAATTTTAAAATCTTTAACTTTAAAGCCCAAACCATAAACATAAAGCCCTAACAATATACCCTACACCTAATCCATCTTTAGACACCATAAATACTAACCATAAACACTAACAATACACTGTAACCAGAAACCCTAAACCCTAAACACTTAACCCTAAACCCTAAACACGAAACCCTAATGATTTATCCCTCTTCACTAAACCCCAAACCCTAACAACGGAACAGTTGATAATGTGAAGATTTTGGCTCGTTTGGATCTCTCAAACACTTTGATAACCGTTTTAAAGCATTTTGAATTTCCCGTGAGGATTTTTGCTAACTTTTGCATACTTTCTCGGATTGGGGAACATAACATATCTTTTTTGATTATGTTGGGCCTTTCGGGACCAACAGATCTCTTTGCCATCTAAAATCATCTATTTTATGTTTCGAGAGTTATTTAATTGACTTATAAGTCGTTTTTTGTTTTTTATTGTAGGGTTTCGTATTTTGGGCCCGTTAGGGTTTTTCCAACCATAACATTGAACCCTAATTTTAAATCTTTAACTTTAAACCCCAAAACAGAAACACAAAACCCTAAACCTATACTTTACACCTAATCCATCTCCAGACACCATAAATACTAACCATAAACCCTAACAATAAACTGTAACCAGAAACCCTAAACACTTAACCCTATACCCTAAACACTAAGAAATAAACCCTAATGACTAATCCCTAATGACTAATCCCTAATAACTAACCCCAAACCCTAACAATGGAAAGGTTTATAACGTGAAGATTTTGGCTCGTTTGGAACGTTCAAACAGTCTAATGACTGTTTTCAAGTATTTTGAATTTCCCGGGAGGGATTTTGCTAACTTTCGTGTACTTTATCATAATGGGGAACATAACTTATCTTTTTTTATTACGTTGGGCCTTCCGGGACCTTTAGATCGCTTCGCCATTTAAAATCATATGTTTTACGTTTTGAGAGTTATTTAATTGACTTTTAGGTCATTTTTTATTGTAGGGTTTGGTATTTTGGGCCCGTTAGGGTTTTCCCAACCGTAATATTTAACCATAATTTCTAAATCTTTAACTTTAAAGCCAAAACCATACACACAAAACCCCAACCCTATACGCTACACCTAATCCATCTCCAGAACCATAAATACTAACAATAAACTGTAACCAGAAACACTAAACCCTAAACCCTAACACTTAACCTAAACCCTAAACATTAAACACTATACCCTAGTGACTAATCCCTAATCACCAAACCCCAAACCCTAACAATGGAAAGGTTGATAACGTGAAGATTTTGGCTCGTTTGGATTGCTCAAACACTCTGATAAAATGTTTTCAAGTATTTTTAATTTCTCGGGAGGGTTTTTGCTAACTTTCGCATACTTTCTCAGAATGGGGAATATAACATATCCTTTTTTCTTACGTTGGGCCTTCCGGGACCAACAGATCGCTTCGCCGTCTAAAATCAATTATTTTATGTTTTAGGAGTTATCTAATTGGGCTTTAGGTCGTTGTAGTTTTTTGTTGTTGGGTTTCATATTTTGGGTCCGTTAGAGTTTTCCCAACCATAATATTGAACCCTAATTTCTAAATCTTTAACTTTAAAGCCCAAACCACAAACACAAAACCCTAACACTATACCCTACACCTAATCCATCTCCATACACCATAAATACTAACCATAAACACTAAAAATAAACACTAAAAATAAACCGTAACCAGAAACCCTAAACCCTAAACCCTAAACCCTTAACATGACTAATCCCTAATCAATAAATCCCAAACCCTAACAATGAAAAGGCTGATAACGTGACGATTTTGGCTCGTTTGGATCGATCAAACACTCTGGTAACCGTTTTTAGGTATTTTGAATTTCTTGAGAAGGTTTTTGCTAACTTTCGCATACTTTCTCAAAATGGGGAACATAACATATGTTTTTTTGTATTACGCTGGGCTTTCCGGGACCAACAGATCGCTTAGCCATCTGAAAGCATCTGTTTTACGTTTCAAGAGTTATTTAATTGACTTTTAGCTTATTTTTAGTTTTTTAATGTAGGGTTTCGTATTTTGCGTCCGTTAGGGTTTTCCCCACCATAACATTGAACCCTAATTTCAGAATCTTTAACTTTAAAGCCCAAACCATAAACATAAAACTCTAACACTATACCCTACACCTAATCCATCTTTAGACACCATAAATACTAATTATAAACACTAACAATAAACTGTAACCAGAAACCCTAAACCCTAAACACTTAATCCTAAACCCTAAACACTAAACCCTAATGACTTATCCCTCAACACTAAACCCCAAACCCTAACGACGGAACAGTTGATAATGTGAAGATTTTGGCTCGTTTGGATCTCTCAAACACTTTGATAACCGTTTTTCAAGCATTTTGAATTTCCTGGGAGGATTTTTGCTAACTTTCGCATACTTTCTCAGATTGGGGAACATAACATATCTTTACGTTGGGCCTTCCGGGACTGACAAATCGCTTTGCCATCTAAAATTATCTATTTTATGTTTTGAGAGTTATTTAATTGACTTATAGGTCATTTTTTGTTTATTATTCTAAGGGTCTCATATTTTGGGACCGTTAGGGTTTTTCCAACTGTAACATTGAACCCTAATTTTTAAATCTTTAACTTTAAACCCTGAAATATAAACACAAAACCCTAAACCTATACTTTACACCTAATCCATCTCCAGGCACCATAAATACTAACCATAAACCCTAACAATAAACAGTAACCAGAAACCCTAAATAGTAAACACTTAACCCTATACCCTAAACACTAAGCACTAAACCCTAATGACTAATCCCTAATCACTAACCCCAAACCCTAACAATGGAAAGGTTTATAACGTGAAGATTTTGGCTCGTTTGGAACGTTCAAACTGTCTGATAACTGTTTTTCAAGTATTTTGAATTTCCCGGGAGGGTTTTTGCTAACTTTCGCATACTTTCTCATAATGGGGGAACATAGCATATGTTTTTTTGATTATGTTGGGCCTTCCGGGACCAACAGAACGCTTCGCTATCTAAAATCTTTTGTTTTATGTTTTGAAAGTTATTTAATTGGCTTCTAGGTCGTTATCAGTTTTTTATTGTAGGGTTTCATATTTAGGGTACGTTAGGGTTTTCCCAACCGTAATATTGAACTCTAATTTCTAAATCTTTAACTTTAAATCCCAAACCATAAAAACAAAACCCTAACACTATACCCTACACCAAATCCATCTCCAGACATCATAAACACTAACAATTAAGTGTAACCAGAAAGCCTAAACCCTAACAATGGAAAGGTTGATAACGTGAAGATTTTGGCTCGTTTGGATCGCTCAAACAGTCTGATAAAATGTTTTCAAGTAATTTGAATTTCTCGGGAGGGTTTTTGCTAACTTTCGCATACTTTCTCATAATGGGGAATATAACATATCCTTTTTTATTACGTTGGGCCTTCCGGGACCAACAGATCGCTTCGCCATCTAAAATCATCTATTTTATGTTTTGGGAGTTATTTAATTGGGTTTTAGGTTGTTTGTAGTTTTTTATTGTTAGGTTTCATATTTTGGGACCGTTAGGGTTTTCCCAACCTTAATATTGAACCCTAATTTCTAAATCTTTATTTTTAAAGCCCAAACCACAAACACAAAACCCTAACACTATACCCTACACCTAATCCATCTCCATACACCATAAAAACTAACCATTAACACTAAAAATAAACCGTAACCAAATACCCTAAACCGTAAACCCTAAACCCTAAACACTTAACCCTAAACCCTTAACACTAACCACTAAACCCTAATGACTAACCAGTTGGGTTAGCTGAACTGGCCAGAGCCTTGCTATTTCTTCAGCACTTAAAGGGGAGGTCCATGGTTCGAATCTCCTCCCTAACGGGTGTAAAGTAAAAGGTACAAGGCTCGAACCCCTCCCTGAACATGGGCAACCTAGTTCTGATTTACCATGAGAATATATATGGGGAGGCATGTATTTCTCCGTGGGATTAGTCAGGTGCGCGCAAGCTAGTCCGGAACCCATGTAACCAAAAAAAAAACCCTAATGACTAATCCCTAATTAATAAATCCCAAACCCTAACAATGAAACGGTTGATAACGTGACGATTTTGGCTCGTTTGGATCGTTCAAACACTCTGGTAACCATTTTTAGGTATTTCTAATTTCCTGAGAGGGTTTTTGCTAACTTTCGCATAATTTCTCAAAATGGCGAACATAACATATGTTTTTTTATTACGCTGGGTTTTCCGGGACCAACAGATCGCTTTGCCATCTGAAAGCATCTGTTTTACGTTTCAAGAGTTTTTTAATTGACTTTTAGTCATTTTTAGTTTTTTATTGCAGGTTTTCGTATTTTGCGTCCGTTAGGGTTTTCCCAAAACCATAACATTGAACCCTAATTTCAAAATCTTTAACTTTAAAGCCCAAACCATAAACACAAAACCCTAACACTATACCCTACACCTAATCCATCTTTAGACACCATAAACACTAACAGTAAACTGTAACCAGAAACCCTAAACCCAAAACACTTAACACTAAACCCTAAACACTAAACCCTAATTTCTTATCCCTCTACACTAAACCCCAAACCCTAATGACGGAACAGTTGATAATGTGAATATTTTGGCTCGTTTGGATCTCTCAAACACTTTGATAACCGTTTTTCAAGCATTTTGAATTTCCTGGGAGGATTTTTGCTAACTTTCGCATACTTTCGCATCTTTACGTTGGGCCTTCCGGGACCGACGGATCGCTTTGCCATCTAAAATTATCTATATTATGTATTGAGAGTTATTAAATTGACTTATAGGTTGTTTTTTGTTTATTATTGTAAGGGTCTCGTATTTTGGGCCCGTTAGGGTTTTTCTAACCATAACATTGAAGCCAAATTTTTAAATCTTTAACTTTAAACCCTAAAATATAAACACAAAACCCTAAACCTATACTTTACACCTAATCCATCTCCAGACACCATACATACTAACCATAAACCCTAACAATAAACAGTAACCAGAAATCCTAAACAATAAACTGTTAACCCTATACCCTAAACACTAAGCACTAAACCCTAATGACTAATCCCTAATCACTAACCCCAAACCCTGACAATGGAAAGGTTTATAACGTGATGATTTTGGCTCGTTTGGAACGTTCAAACAGTCTGATAACTGTTTTCAAGTATTTTGAATTTCCCGGGTGGGTTTTTGCTGACTTTCGCTTACTTTCTCATAATGGGGGAACATAGCATATGTTTTTTTGATTATGTTGGGCCTTCCGGGACAAACAGATCGCTTCGCCATCTAAAATTATTTGTTTTATGTTTTAAAAGTTATTTAATTGGCTTCTAGGTCGTTTTTAGTTTTTTATAGTAGGGTTTCATATTTAGGGTGCGTTAGGGTTTTACCAACCGTAATATTGAACTCTAATTTCTAAATCTTTAACTTTAAAGCCCAAACCATAAACACAAAACCCTAACACTATACCCTACACCAAATCCATCTCCAAACACCATAAACACTAACAATAAACTGTAACCAGAAACACTAAACCCTAAACCCTGAACACTTAACCTTAACCCTAAACATTAAACACTAAACCCTAATGACTAATCCCTAATCACAAAACCCCAAACCCTAACAATGGAAAGGTTGATAACGTGAAGATTTTGGCTCGTTTGGATCGCTCAAACACTCTGATAAAATGTTTTCAAGTACTTTGAATTTCTCAGGAGGGTTTTTGCTAACTTTCGCATACTTTCTCAGAATGGGAAATATAACATATCTTTTTTTATTACGTTGGGCCTTCCGGGACCAAGAGATCGCTTCGCCATCTAAAATCATCTATTTTATGTTTTGGGAGTTCTTTAATTGGGTTTTAGGTCGTTTGTAGTTTTTTATTGTTGGGTTTCATATTTTGGGTCCGTTAGGGTTTTCCCAACCGTAATGTTGAACCCTAATTTCTAAATCTTTAGCTTTAAAGCCCAAACCACAAACACAAAACCCTTACACCTAATCCATCTCCAGACACCATAAATACTAACCAAAAACACTAACAATAAACCGTAACCAGAAACACTAATCCCTAAACCCTAAACGTTAAAATGCTAAATACTAAACCCTACCCAAACACACACACTACACCTAAAACACACATTTATTTTCCTTCTCTCTTCTTTCTCTCACTAGGGTTTGAAGATTTGGTCAAAGTTTGACCTTACTTTGACTCCTTTTGACTTTCATTGACCCCCCCACCCATCACCAATGAATCTCCGACCATATGGATGGAGTTTGACCGGAGACTGACTGGCGGCGTTGACTTAGTTTGACCGGAGTCTTCATTTTTTGTTATCTTTTTTAGTTGGTTTTGATTTGGAAATGAATTCATTGTGATTCAACCGGAAATTAAATCGGGAGAGAGAGTAAGTGGGAAGCTGAGGTGGAAAGTGAAGTTGTCGGCTCATATCTGTTGTAGTGGAGGGCGTGAGGGAACGCGGCGCTGTATTGGGGAGTAAGGTTGCACGCGTTGGGTTTTGTTGGCTGTTCTGAGTGTTTGAATTAAACGAAGTGGATAAGGAGTTATTCAGTAATAATTACGTAATAACAAGGAAATCTGCATTAAATTCCTAGAGCAAAGCAACATTTATTTCCGTGCTAAAATCAATTCCGATTTCTGTGCTTTCTTGTACGATTGAAGCCCGTTTTTTCGAGTGTTTTTGCTGATTTCTTCACCATTTCCAGTGATTCTTTTTTTGCTGAGCTTCTTTTTTCAAGTTTGGTTCAATGGCGCCGAGAAAGAGATCTGGTAACAAGGAGTTCAAGGGTAATGCTGAAACAAAGGAGGTTGGAGCGAAAATTATGCCTATCAAAGGTAAATACGTACCTGCAACTCCCGTGCTTCAAGTTAGCAACAACTTTTCTGCTGCAAAATGAATAAATCTGATGAACAAAAGTGCTGAGGAGTGTGTGGAGTATGATTCTAGTATGAAGGATAGTGATTCAAGGAGTGTGGACAACCTGTTCGATGAAAGTTCCAAGAGAGGAACATAATTTGAAGTAGCTGATTTAACCTTACTTAGCTCCAGTGAAAGCATCCAAGCCACTCAAATCATTGATTGTATAATGGTTGAGTGGATGAACGACCAAGATGGGACCCTAGGTGAGTGTGAGGCTCCTAATTCCCTCGAGAATAGCTTGAATGTGAGTCACAAGGAGGATTACTCCACTTTAGGTGCAGGAATGGGAGGAATTTCTCCACCTAGTGAAAGTACCCTCTTGGGAGTAGCACAAGGTCAAAGTGTGGAGGATGAGGATGAATATGAGGTAGAAATTATTGAGGAAAACAGTGGGAAGCAAGATAAGTGGACAGAATTATTAAAGAAGAGTGATCAAGAGTTGAAGCTAAAATACTTTGCTCCTAGTCAAGTAGAAGATGAACTCATGGTTAAACCACCCAGAGATATAGTGAAGAGTGGAATTGAGGAGTGGGATAAATTGCTTAGTTGGACAATTCTTTGGAGAAGCTCCTGAATATCACATGGTTAGAAGCATGGTTAATGCTCAATGGAGAAATTGTGGTAAAATGGAGATCAAGTCTACTGATATGGAAGTGTTTCTATTCAAATTACAAGGTGAGAAAGAATGTAACAACATATTAGAGCAAGTTTGGCATGTTAATGGTAGGATTATGATATTGAGAAAGTGGGAACCTAACATGAAGTTTGATAAGCTTGATTTGACTAAGGTTCCACTATGGGTTAAGTTGAGAAAGGTACCATTACAATTGTGGACTAATGATGGGCTAAGCTATATATGTAGTGCTTTGGGTATCTTAATCCAAATGGACCCTATTACTAAGACAAAAAATAGGCTAAGCTTTGCTAGAGTGTGTGTGGAAGTTGATATGACAAAGGAGCTTGTTAAAAGGGTGAAGGTTGATCTTGAGGAGGATAGGATTCATGTGGTGGAGGCTTACTATGAGTGGTAACCTCCAAGATGTTCTAATTGCAAGTCTTTGGGGGCATAAGGAGATTAATTGTAGTCAAGGAAGGAAAGAACCTAGAACTAAACCAAACCAAGTTAATCACCAGCCTAAACCAAACCAAGCTAATCACCAACCAAACCAATACAAAGTTCAAAAGAGGGTTGAAGAATGGAGGGTAGTTCAAAGAAAGCAAAAGGAGAAGAAGGACGATGAAGTTCAGATTCCTTACACCAAAAACACAACTACAACTTCATCTCAAAATGTGGGAAGTAGTAGCGCAAAGGGGAAAGAAAAAACCCCTAGTACACCTAGAGAAAGTGCTTATAATTCTAATATTTTTGAAGGGGAGTTAAGTAACTCCTTTTGTGCTTTGAATATGTCTAATGAAAACCTTGAAGAGGCTTTGAATAGGTTTGTGGGAAGTACCCATAGGGAAGGAGAACCTCCTGATTTAAATGACAATTAGCTCTTGGAATGTAAGAGGTTTGAATCTAAGCCTTAAACAAAAAGAAGTTATTGATGTTATACAAGATAAAAAAAAGTTGATCTAGCTGGTTTATTGGAGACTAAAATGACTCTACAAAGCTACAATAAGTTTCACAATACTTATTTGAGTAATTGGGGTACCATAACTAATCATGATAAGGATGATAGGGGAAGAATATGTATTAAGTGGAATAAGAATGTTTTGGATGTAAAGTGCCTTGATTCAACTAGCCAAGCCATCTTCCTTGCGGTACATGACATATATAATAAGAAAACATTTAATTGTGTGATGGTTTATGCAGATAATGATGAGGATAAAAGGGTTATTCTTTGGGAAACACTTTGTGAATGGATGGTTAATAATGGGGATTCTCCATGTATTTGGTGTGGGGATTATAATGAAATTACTAAAGTTGAGGAAAGAATGGGTTGTACTAGCCTTTCATAAGAGCTCTCATGAATTTGTGGAATGTATTAATGATAATGGGATGGTGGAACATCCTAGCCAAGGGTGTTACTACACTGGGACTAATAGAAGAATGGATGGGTTTGTATCTAGTAAAATTGATAAAGTCTTCATAAATGATGCTTGGTTCACTTCTTTCAAGTCTCATTTGATGATAGAAGCTCCTGGAATTTCAGATCACTCTAATCTTATTCTTAAAATTCAAGGGAGTTCAAACACTAAACCTTCAACTTTTAAATTTTTTAATGTTTGGATTGAACATGATGAATTTCTGCCTTTGATTGAAAAGGCGTGGAAAGTTGAGGTCAAAGAAAGTATGATGTATAAAGTGGGGAATAAATTGAAGGAAGTAAAGAAAGCTCTCAAGATTTTTAATAGGAAATACTTTCATCACTCAACACAGGAAATAATGAAGCTTAAAGAGGAGCTTGAGAAGGTACAAATTATGCTTATGAATGGTGATTAATCTATGCTTGCCATTGAGAAGGAGCTTAGGGACAAACTTATGCATCTTCTTAATATTCAAGAGGAGATTTTAAAGCAAAAATATGGGATTACTTGGACTCAAAAGGGTGATTGTAGCACTACCCTTTATTATAAATGCATCAAGGCTAGAAAGAATCACTCAAAACTGAGTTGCCTCTATTGTGACTGAAAATGGTGATATTGTTGTTGAAGATGAGGCTATTCATGATGAATTTATCAAGTACTACACTAGTTTAATTGGTACTAAGGATGTTTATGAAGAAAGTGTTAGCTCTAGTTGTTTAAATAAGCTTGTTGATAAAGCTATTACTAATGAAGAAGCAAAATAAGTGGTGAAAGACATTACTAGTAAGGAGACTAAAGAAGCTATTTTCTCTATTGATATCTCAAAAGCTCCTGGTCCAGATGGTTTTAATAGTGCTTTCTTCAAACTACTTGGAATATTATTGGGGAGGATGTTTGTAATGCTATAAAGGAAACTTTTAAGAATAGACAAATCTTGAAGCAAATTAATGCTACTAATCTTGTAGCTTTGAATAATCTGAATTCTAATCAAGTTTGTAATTTGGTTAATCATTTGGATATTAATAGTAAAACAGGATGGACCCCACCCCTAGTTGGAAATTTAAAAATTAATTGTGATGCATCTTTTAACTTATTAACTAATGAAGCTGCCTTTGCTTGCATTGTTAGGGATTCAGATGATAAAATGGTTGATGGAGTAGCCCAGAAAATGGTGGCCAATTCTGTAATAGAAGCTGAAGCAAGAGGGATGATTGGAGCTTGTGATCTTGCTGCTAAATTTCCTCCTGGTGTGGTAGAAATAGAGAATGACTGCAGTAATTTAGTTAATCAAACCTTGTTAGGCAGAAAAATCTTTTGTAATATTAAGGTTTTGGTTAGATGTATTATTAGATGCAAATTTTTTTATATACTTAAAATTTCTTTTGTTAAGAGGTCCAAAAACTCTAGTGCTAATTGGGGTTCTAAACAAAATTTTAAGGGTTCATTGTTTAGTCTTTGGAACTTAGTACCTCCTCCCCAATTAGCTAGGCTTCTTCTTTCTGATTTCCATCCTCTAGGGATTGGCTAACTGTTGTAATTGTGATGTTTGGACTCATTTTTAATATATGTATTTTTCAACCAAAAAAAACCCCCCACTTCAGTAAAGAGTTTTAGGCCCATTGCTTGTTGTAATATCCTTTACAAAACTATATCTAAAATCATTGCTAATAGGATGAAGAAAAGCCTTGAGGAGCTTATATCTAAAAATCAAGCTGCTTTTGTGGGAGGAAGAAGTATTTTTGATAATATATTGGTTGCTCAAAGTGTGGCGGCAGGTTATGATGGAAAGGACTTGAGTCCAAGGTGTACTTTAACTATTGATCTTCAAAAGGCTTTTGATACAATTAATTGGAGGTACCTTATTCAACTACTTCAAATTATGGGATTTAATAAAAAGTTTATATCTTAGATCAAGATGTGTATTTCAACCCCCATGTTCTCTTTGTGCATTAATGGAAGTGTGTGTGGTTATTTCAAAGGAGAAAGAGGATTAAAACAAGGTGATCCTATGATGTCCCATAAAAATAGTTTAAATTTAAATGCGTTAATTAGATAAAATATCTATTTAATATACATAATTATTTATAATTATTCAAAAGCTTTAAATTATTAAAATAGAAAAGAAAAGAAAAAGAAAATTGGAATTAATAAACAATTTTATCACGCTTCCTATCCTATTTTACATTCATATTAAGGAGTAATATAACTTTTTATCTTTTCATTTTCCATCGCAGGCCTCTATCTCATTTTCTGTATTTCAATTACTTTTACACTTATAAAAATTTGACTAGTTCCCCTCCTTTTAACCTGACCAAGGTAAACCTTCCAAATAGCTTTAAATCATATTAGTCATCAATGTTAAATGGACACACGTTATCCCTTTAACTTCCTCTTGCTTATTTTTGGACACTAATCAATCCTTATTTCTTCTATATATGCGTACATAAAATGGTCATAGAATACTACCACAGAAAAATACAGATATACTAAAAATAGTTAGTTACTGATTAAAGGTTGTCCGATTTAAAATATATATAAAATATCAATTAAGAGATTATACAAATTTAGCGGGATTCATTTGGGGACGGGGAATTTTATCAATCCTAGTTAGGAGGCCGACCACTGATCTAATCATATAATTAGGTGAGGGATTTAAATAATGTTTAATATGTTTATCTTTAACCCTATTTTAAATCATCTAGTAATATATTTAATTCGGTAATTTTGGACTCTATGTGTTATTATTTATCTGTATTATATTGTCTCGTTATTATTGAATTGATTTTATTATTTCGTTATAATATGATTAATTGTTTATCTGGGATAGCACGACCTACTTTGCCGTCTATCCAATAATTTTTAATTGCTATCGTTGTTGAATCGACCTACTTAGTCGTTTCATATTTGATATTTGATATATCTATCGATCGATTGTTCGACATGATACAATCGTGTGGCACTGGGCAGATGCGGGCTTGCCAGGGTTAACACGACTATCATGATCTATTCCCACCTGGCGCATGTGACGGAGAGTTCCTTGGCCAGTGGTTGTAGGTTCGATTTACCCGGGGTATTACCAGTGGGAGTGATAAGGGATCGTGAGTTGCGGCGGGAGTCATAAGGGCAAGACCACAGTATTCTTTGCAACGTGTATAATACTTGCTAGTGTATATGACTTGCTGGGTAGTATGGGCTGCCTAGTTTGATATATACACTTATCTAATTTATTTATTTATCGTTTTATGAATGTTCCATTTATATATTCGACTTATACCAGTTCAATGACAACGTTTTAAATATAATTACTGCCCATAGGTTAAAGTCTACATATGACCATTATTTACTTTCTCACTGAGCTAGTAGAAGCTCACCCCTCTTTCCCCCACCCTTTCAGGTGCTAGATAACTTAAGGATTTGGGTAGTGGTCAGTAGCCTAGGAGCAAGTTGAAGAAGAAGAATATATTTTTGTATTTAACTTATAATTATTTATTTTAAATTATGTAATGTAATTAATAGTCAATTATTGTAATAAATTATACATTTATTTATTTTAAATTCAATAGAATAGTCGCGTTTTTCGGGGCGTGACAAATCCTTTATCTCCTTATCTATTTGTTGTATGTATGCAAGATTTCTCTTCTATTCTTGAGAAAGTGGCACATAATAAAGCTTTTACTTATCACCCTAATTGTGCTAGAATGGATTTGAACCATCTTATATTTGCTGATGATTGTTTAGTTTTCTTTAATGGTGATAAGAACTCGGCTAAGAGACTTAAACATGGCCTTGATCTCTTCTCTAGAGCCTTAAAATAAGTCCTGAAAAGAGTGAGCTATATATGGGAGGTTGTAACAAATATCTTCATGATGATTTGAGTAGTGTTCTCAATGTTAAGAAGGGTAAACTTCCTGTTAGATATCTTGGGGCTCCTTTAACTACAAAAGACCCTAATAGTTTAATGTGTGCTACCCTTATTAATAATATAGTTGGAAGTGTTGATGGGTGGATGCATAGATTTCTTACATTTGCAGGAAGGTTTCATTTAATCAAGAGTGTTTTGCAAAGTAAAGCTAGATATTGGTGTAATGTAATGATCCTTCCAATGGGCGTTATTCATGAGATAGAATCACTCTTGAGTAGGTTTCTTTGGAAGGGTAATACAATTATTTTCGTGGTGCTAAAGTGGCTTTGAAAGAGTTATGTCAAAGTAAAGAAAATGGAGGACTAGGAGGCATACCTAATCTTCTCCAAATAAATCAAGTTGTTATTCTTAAAGCTTTTTGGAGAATGTATGGTTATAAAGATAATATTTGTTCTCAGTGGGTCTACTCAAATTGGCTAAGGAATAAGAGTATATGGAGCATTACATATGATAGTAAACTTCCTTGGACATGGAGAGCTATGCTTAATGTGAGGTACCTTGCTTCTAAATATATTATATATGATGTTTGGAAATAGAGAGAGAACCTATATGTTAAATGATAGATGGATAAAAGGAAAGTGTGTTGGTGATATTTGTGAACAAAAGGATGTTATTCCTTTGGGTAATTACAATATTAACAAAAAGGTGATGGATTATTACATTGGGAAGAGGTGGATATTTCCACCTAGGCTCAATAAGGTGTATGAGGTGGTAAAGGATATGGTGCTTGATGATGAAAATGACACTATAAGATGGGGAGATAAAGGCTTTAGGACCTCGGATGTTATGTATGACCTAAGGGGTCCTAATGAGAAAACAAAATGGTATTTTGTGGTATGGCATAAATGGAGTATACCAAAGCACAAATTTTGTGCTTGGTTAATTTGTAAAGATAGATTAAGCACTAAAGATAGGCTTAGCAAGTGGGGAATGGAAGTAGACAAGTTGTGCTACCTTTGCTTTGAAGAACATGAATCTAGAGATCACCTATTTGTGAATTGCAAATTTACTAATTTGGCTTGGAAGGAGATTTGTGCTCTTCATAATTGGCACAACTCGGGTAATACTTGGGAGGAAAGACTTGATTTTATTCTTAAGTTTGATGGTAACACCTTTAAAGATACCATATCAAACATTACTTTTCTTATCTTTCTTTATTGTATTTGGGATATGGGGAATAAAAAGGAGTTTAAGAAGATACATCCTAAATATGAGGATATTGTGAAAATAGTTGTGAAGGATGATGTTCAATACACACTTTGGAATAGGAAATTATTTAAAAGGAGTGTTGAGAATATGAGATTGGTGGCAAGATGGAAGCTACATGGAGTACTCAAGGGAGGAGAGCAAGAAGAACAAGGAAGATAACTTGGAGCTTGGACCTAGTAATAGATTTTAGCAATTGTTGTATAGGGTTTAATTTCCTAGCAATGGTTGTATATGGTGCTCTTTATTTTGATTTTTTTTCTAGCAATGGTTGTATAGATTGTTTGCAAGTTGATAGGTTAACTTTCCTAGTAAATGTTGTATACGGTTTGTTTTTCCTAGCCATGCTTGTTTCTAAGTCAAAAACAAGTAGGGGTTGATTTGTACTTGTCATTTTGTGGATATAAAATGGTAGGTTTGATAAAAAAAAAACCTAAATACTTAACCCTAAACCTTAAACACTAAACACTAAACCCTAATGACTTATCCCTAATCACCAAACCCCAAACCCTAACAACGAAAAGGTTGACAACGTAATTATTTTGGTTCGTTTGGATCGCTTAAACACTTTGATAACCGTTTTCAAGTATTTTGATTATCCCGGAGGGAGGGGGTTTGCTCACTTTCGCATACGTTCTTAGAATGGGGAACAAACATATCTTTTTTTATTATGTTGGGCCTTCCGGGACCAACAGACCGCTTTGCCATCTAAAATCATCTGTTTTATGTTTTGAGAGTTATTTAATGGACTTTTTGGTTGTTTTTAGTTTTTTATTGTAGGGTTTCGTATTTTGGGTCTGTTAGGATTTTTCCAACTGTAACATTGAATCCTAATTTCTAAATCTTTAACTTTAAACCTCAAACCATAAACACAAACCCCTAACACTATACCCTACACTTAATCCATCTCCATACACCATAAATACTAACCATAAACTCTAAAAATCAACCGTAACCAGAAACCCTAAACCCTAAACACTCAACCTTAAACCCTTAACATAAACCACTAAACCCTAATGACTAATCCCTAATAAATAAACCCCAAACCCTAACTATGAAAAGGTTGATAACGTGATGATTTTGGCTCGTTTGGATTGTTCAAACACTCTGGTAACCATTTTCAAGTATTTTGAATTTCCCGAGAGGGTTTTTTCTAACTTTCACAAAATGGGGAACATAACATATGTTTTTTTGATTACGCTTCTTTCCGGGACCAACAGATCGCTTCGCCATCTGAAATCATCTATTTTATGTTTCAAGAGTTATTTAATTAACTTTTAGATCGTTTTTAGTTTTTTATTGTAGGGTTCCGTATTTTGGGTCCGTTAGGGTTTTCCGAACAGTAACATTCAAACCTAATTTATAAATCTTTAACTTTAAATCCCAAACCATAAACAAAAAATCCTAACACTATACCCTACACCTATTCCATCTTTAGACACCATAAATACTAACTATAAACACTATCAATAAACCGTAACCAGGAACCCTAAACACTTAACCCTAAACACTAATGACTTATCCCTCTTCACTTAACCCCAAAACCCTAAAGATGGAATAGTTGATAATGTGAATATTTTGGCTCGTTTGGATTGCTAAAACACTCTGATAACCGTTTTCAAGCATTTTGAATTTCCTGGGACGGTTTTTACTAACTTTCGCATACTTTCTCAGAATGGGGAACATAACATATCTTTTTTTATTACGTTGGGCTTTCCGGGACCAACAGATCGCTTTGCCATCTAAAATCATCTATTTTATGTTTTGAGAGTTATTTAATTGACTTTTAGGTCGTTTTCTGTTTTTTATTGTAGAGTTTCGTATATTGGGCCCGTTAGAGTTTTTCCAACCGTAACATTGAACCCTAATTTCTAAATCTTTAACTTTAAACCCCAAAACATAAACACAAAACCCTAAACCTATACTCTACACCCAATCCATCCCCAGACACCATAAATACTAACCATAAACACTATCAATAAACCGTAACCAGAAACCCTAAACACTTAACCCTAAACACTATTGAAAGTCCTAGAGGGGGGGGGGGGTGAATAGGATTACTAATAAGATTAATGCCTAAAAAAATCTTTTGGACAATTATAAGTTTAAGAAAGAAACTTCTAAGTTAACTAATATATCAAACACTTATGGGATCATGCAAAGGAGAGGTTCGATATATAAGTTTAACAAGTAAAACGAGTTTCTATTTCCTTACTACTCTAGATGGCAATAGGTTGATTAACTAGATAAACATTATTACGATATTTATACTAGCAAGTAATCAAACATATAAAGTGCGGAAAGTAAATAGAGTAGGGATAGAAAGTACACAACGATGTATAGTGGTTCGGTTTCCCTACATCCACTACCTAAGGAAGCCTCCTTAGGATTTCAAGCTTTTCACTAAGCTCCCGTGTCTCTCTTAACCGGGTCGAGAACACAATAACCCTTACAACCTCTTCGATAACACGAAGGACAAACTCTTCGAAACCACGAAGGAAACTCTTGTGTAATCACAACACAAGGACACCAAGTATACTCCCTATACTTGAATTCTCTCTTAATCTATCTATTACAAGAACTAGACTTAAGAGGATAGATACAAAGTGTTTAAGGGGTGAAACTACTTTGCTATATAATCTCCTAAAGAGTAGATATAACTATAAGCATGTAAACTCCTCTTGAGTAGATAATAACTTTGAAGCTTATTGGTTTAAGCTCTTGATCAAGCTTGGATGATTAACTTTGATAGCTTGAGACCTCTAATTTTGTAGGAGAATGATATGTATAATAGTTGAAGTGTGAGAGGTAAGTTTCTCCTTCAAAGAGGTCATATTTATAGCACAAGAAAGTCCCCAACGGATATAAAGTTGGTGGTAAACTTTGTTCCAAACCGGGTTCCCGGTTTCCCAAATGCGGGTACCCAGTTTCAATTGCAACGGCTATATAACGGCTATAAAGAGTTGATGTTGACTTGAACTTCACCAAACCGGGTTCCCCGTTTTCCCAAATGCGGGTACCCGGTTCTTACTGACTTGGAATATTTGATATTTTGATTCGTTGCTCGGATTGAAAAGTTATCTTCACGAGAGTTGTAGTAAACATCATTTTAAGAAACTTTGTTGTTGATCATGAAAGCTAATTCTCAATGTACACATAAGATAAGGTTAGAAGTAATGGTATGAAAATTAGCTACTAAGGATATGATAATAAAGCTTTGATCTAAATGATGTCAATTGTGCTTTTTGATGAATTAGGGTGCAAGATAATAAAGTAAAATTAGCACATTAAACAATAGAGGATTTGTCACATTAAAACACCTAATCGATGGGGGCAATATGCCAACAATCTCCCCCTTTTTGATGATGACAAATCAATCACTAAAACACATATGGAGTCTAACTCCCCTCACAAAAAGCATTAAGTCAAAGTGTATTTTTATGAAAAAGATATGCATTAGTGAGTTTTGTAAAGTGAAAATTTTGAAAGTTTTAGTGCACATAATTCTCCCCCTTTGTCTTCATCAAAAAAGACGGGATAAATGTATAATCCATAACTAAGGAAGAAGAACTAAAACTCAAGTGAATAGATTTTAAACAATGATTCTAAGAATGTGCAAGAGTTTAGGGATTAAAACAATTTTAGAAAGAGATGCACAAAGATAGATAATTGTAAAGCAAGAGCTAAGGATAGAGACATTTTACCAACTCCTTGATCGATAGATTTTCATTTCATATGCTTTCTAATGACACAAACGATTAGTTGCAAGATATGAGATAAATGATTAGCCAAAGCATTTGAGTTTTTAAATATGATTTAACAAAAAAACTCCCCCTTACATAATGCATAGAGTTTGTTTCAATTTTGTAAAAGTTTGATCTACAATTTCTCCCTAAAAAATATTTGAAATCATTTTTGAGAAATTTAGGGGTAAAATGTAATTCTTTTAAAAGTATAGGTGACAAAAATCATTTTTCAAAAAGTTTTAGGGACTAAAAAGCAATTTTGAAAAACTTTTAGGGACCTAAGTGCAATTTACAACCATTTTAAGAACAAGACTAATTTGAACAAACTATAGGGACTATAAAGCAATATAGAATAAGATCAAGGATAAGAGAGCAATAGTACCTATATCATCAAGGAAAATGTTAGCAATATCAACACAATTATATAACATCCGAAGCATAATATCCAAAATAAAATCATAGCATACTAAACCAAATATCCAATGTAAACACATAGCATACGAAACCAATTAACCAAAATAAACCAAGTAGCAATAACATCCTAAATGTCCAAAACACGGACCCAAAAGCAATTAAAGCATAAACATAGCAAATAGTCTAAAACAAGTAGGATAAAAAAAAACAAAAAAAAAACACCCAAACAAGAATCGATTTAACGATTATCCCGAGGAGAGTGGCTCCTAGACCTTCCTCCACCTCCAACATCATCACGAAGACATGAAACTTCATTCTTCAACCCTTCAATTCGATTATTCATGTTTTCAAACCAACCTTTAATTTCCGCAAAACCCTCTTTAAAAACATTTAGCAATGTAGATTCAACTCTATCAAGATCATCTTTAGTAGCAACATTTGAAGAAGAACCAATGGAAGATTTAGAACGGGAAGTATGATAAGACGGAGGAGGATTAATAGGCATAACCTCACGGGAAGGAATGTTAAGAGACTCAATAGTGGGACCCGAGGAAGTGATATTTAGCCCAACATTTTTCAAGATAGTTTTTCGAAGATTTTCGGGAAGATGATAAAAAATATGCTTATCAATGTATTCTCCATTGTAAATGAAGATTTTCATAGTTTTCAAAAAAGGAATATCAAACCTCCAAATTGGTTCAAAATCACGAGGGTCAAGAGAGGGAGATATTTTCTTAACATTGACCAAGAGATAACTAAGAGCAATACCATATAGTAAAGTAGAGTTAGAATGAGCACGATAATCCAAGTTACGAATGAAAATTGTGCAAAAATTGATAGGCCTTTTTGAATAAAGATGAAATAAAAGGATTGCTTCATAGGGAGCAATTGTTCCATCCTTCCTATCTTTTCCTAAAAGACAAAACAAGATAATTTTGTGTGCCAAACGAATATCCGGAGAAAATAAACTCGATAACCAAGGTTGAGTATAGGTTTAATCATTTTCGATGACATAAAAGCTTCAACCTCGTTTTTCAAAGGAATATCAATCATTTCTTTACTTCTATTCCAACCCGAAACAATAAAATTCTCATATCTACTATTTTGAAGTTTAAAAGCTTTTTCAATGGTTTTTGGAGTAATGGAAAGGTTTTTGTTTGACACAATTGATTTTAAAGAGCAAGAATCACAATCTAGAGGATGGATGTTTTTGTAAAAATCATTAACTAAGGATTCATAAGACTTATTTTCTAAAGATAGGAAAAAATCTAATCCTTGGAATTGAAATAAATGGAAAAGATTAGAATTTGAGCCATTTACCAAAGAGATGGAAGCACTAAGTGAAGGAGATGAAATTGATCTTCCCCAAAGGATCTTGATGTTTTTCCTCACCATTCTTTGTTTTGTGGGTTCTTCTTCAAGCTCTAAATCATCTTCTTCATCTTCATAAAATGAATCTATCTCAAAATCTTCATCTTCTTCATCAATGATTCTTTTGTTTTTGGAAGCCCTTGAAGCTCTAGAAGCTTTGGAAGAGGAAGAAACCATGTGAGCTTTGCCTTTTGAAGCCATGGCCAAGGAGATGATGAAGGTTTAATGGAGGAGTTAGGGTTTTGATTTAAGGGTTTTCGTTTTTGAGAGAGAGATAGGGGAAAACGATTTTGAGAAGTGAAAGAATAAGAGAGAGACCAAGGGTTTTGACCAAAACGGGTTGTACACAGATCCGGAACCGGGTTCCCGCATTTACCAAAACCGGGTACCCGGTTTCCTTTCGTAGGCCTCGACAAATGAGGGTATGAATGGAAAAATGTTATTTTGCAAATTTACCCGAAACCAAAACGAAAGCTCCCCAATAGATTAGACATGTTATAAAACTTCCAAAATAATTTTTGTTATGAAAAATTATGAAAAGGAAATCACGAAAATAGAGAAAACAGTTTATTGCACAAAGACCCCTATATTTTCTTAAAAGTACAAAAAGACCCAATGTAAAAAACTAAGCAATTTAAAGCACGAAAAGGTCAAGACTTGCAAGATATAGCACATAGAGGATAAAACATATAAACACATAATAAAAACACAATCTAAAAAAGAAAAGAAGGAAGGAGTTCACCGGATTTTTCTTTTACGAGATTTGAGCGTCTTTTTGTATATCATTTCAATTTCTTGACGCTCAACACCTACAATAAAATATTACTATGGTATCCAAGGTGAAATGGATCCGGGAACACGATTAGTACTTTTCACGATCCATGTCGGTTTTTCCCACGAGGGTATCAAGGACCCGTATTCAAGTTGTTTGTGGTAATGACACGAAGAAACATGGTGGCCGGGTTTACCACAATAATTACAAGTACTTCTTTTACGAATAGAAATATCACGAGAAGGTTTTGAACACGAATTTTTCTCATTATTTTGTAAAATCAAATTTTCACTCAAAAAAAGTTTTTCTTTAAAAAGATCATTTTCATCAAATGGAGTGACATTTAAATAGGGATGATTTTCTAAAGTTTTAAGAGCAAGAGAAAATGCTTCATCCACTTTTTTAAAACCTTCTATATTTTTCTTCATAGGATGTTGACTTTTGTTGGAAGGGAAAATATTTTCGAAACAAGGGTTTTTAGTATTTCCCAAAATATCATCTAAAGTGATACAACAATTAAAACAATTCTTTTGCTCAACTTTAGCCTTTTTCAACAAAAGGTTATTCAAATGGATTTGAGAATCAAGAATTTTTAAAAGGGATGAAATATGCCTAATATCATCATAATAATATGGAGGAGACAAAGAGTTAGGATAGATGGTTACCTCATGGTTTGGTTTAGGATTGTCATGAGATTCATCATGGATTAAGATTTCTTTTTCTTCATCATTCTCGATAATTCCATATAGAAACTCCAAACTATCCCAAAGCTCTTTTGCGGAATTACAATCTAACATTTGTGAGAAAATCTCTTCGGATATTCCACAAATTAGAGTGTACATCGGTTTTGCATTTTGAGTGAGCTTAGCATTATCCTCATCGGTGAGTTCATCATAATCTATTTCTTCTTGATTTAACTTAAGAACTCCCGCTTCATTTAACTCCTCTTTATATGGAACGAATGGATCTTCCATAACGATTCTCCATTGATCGGGATCTTCGACTTTGATAAATTTCTCCATTTTTGTTCTCCAAGCAAAATAGTAAGTTCCTACAAAAAGTGGAGGTCGGGTAGAAGACGACTCTTCCAAAAGATTAAATTCCATATCGTTTACTCTACTAACGATTAAGCTATTCACGTAGAGTTAGGCTCTGATACCAATTGAAAGTCCTAGAGGGGGGGTGAATAGGATTACTAATAAGATTAATGCCTAAAAAATCTTTTGGACAATTATAAGTTTAAGAAAGAAACTTCTAAGTTAACTAATATATCAAACACTTATGGGATCATGCAAAGGAGAGGTTCGATATATAAGTTTAACAAGTAAAACGAGTTTCTATTTTCTTACTACTCTAGATGGCAATAGGTTGATTAACTAGATAAACATTATTACGATATTTATACTAGCAAGTAATCAAACATATAAAGTGCGGAAAGTAAATAGAGTAGGGATAGAAAGTACACAACGATGTATAGTGGTTCGGTTTCCCTACATCCACTACCTAAGGAAGCCTCCTTAGGATTTCAAGCTTTTCACTAAGCTCCCATGTCTCTCTTAACCGGGTCGAGAACACAATCACCCTTACAACCTCTTCGATAACACGAAGGACAAACTCTTCGAAACCACGAAGGAAACTCTTGTGTAATCACAACACAAGGACACCAAGTATACTCCCTATACTTGAATTCTCTCTTAATCTATCTATTACAAGAACTAGACTTAAGAGGATAGATACAAAGTGTTGAAGGGGTGAAACTACTTTGCTAGATAATCTCCTAAAGAGTAGATATAACTATAAGCATGTAAACTCCTCTTGAGTAGATAATAACTTTGAAGCTTATTGGTTTAAGCTCTTGATCAAGCTTGGATGATTAACTTTGATAGCTTGAGACCTCTAATTTTGTAGGAGAATGATATGTATAATAGTTGAAGTGTGAGAGGTAAGTTTCTCCTTCAAAGAGGTCATATTTATAGCACAAGAAAGTCCCCAACGGATATAAAGTTGGTGGTAAACTTTGTTCCAAACCGGGTTCCCGGTTTCCCAAATGCGGGTACCCGGTTTCAATTGCAACGGCTATATAACGGCTATAAAGAGTTGATGTTGACTTGAGCTTCACCAAACCGGGTTCCCGGTTTTCCCAAATGCGGGTACCCGGTTCTTACTGACTTGGAATATTTGATATTTTGATTCGTTGCTCGGATGGAATAGTTATCTTCACGAGAGTTGTAGTAAACATCATTTTAAGAAACTTTGTTGTTGATCATGAAAGCTAATTCTCAATGTACACATAAGATAAGGTTAGAAGTAATGGTATGAAAATTAGCTACTAAGGATATGATAATAAAGCTTTGATCTAAATGATGTCAATTGTGCTTTTTGATGAATTAGGGTGCAAGATAATAAAGTAAAATTAGCACATTAAACAATAGAGGACTTGTCACATTAAAACACCTAATCGATGGGGGCAATATGCCAACAACTAATGACTTATCCCTCTTCACTTAACCCCAAAACCCTAAAGATGGAATAGTTGATAATGTGAATATTTTGGCTCGTTTGGATTGCTAAAACACTCTGATAACCGTTTTCAAGCATTTTGAATTTCCTGGGAGGGTTTTTACTAACTTTCGCATACTTTCTCAGAATGGGGAACATAACATATCTTTTTTTATTACGTTGGGCTTTCCGGGACCAACAGATCGCTTTGCCATCTAAAATCATCTATTTTATGTTTTGAGAGTTATTTAATTGACTTTTTTAGGTCGTTTTCTGTTTTTTATTGTAGAGTTTCGTATATTGGGCCCGTTAGAGTTTTTCCAACCGTAACATTGAACCCTAATTTCTAAATCTTTAACTTTAAACCCCAAAACATAAACACAAAACCCTAAACCTATACTCTACAACCAATCCATCCCCAGACACCATAAATACTAACCATAAACCATAACAATAAACCGTAACAAGAAACCCTAAACCCTAAACACTTAATCCTATACCCTAAACACTAAACCCTTATGACTAATCGCTAATCACTAAACCCCAAACCCTAACAAGTGAATGGTTTATAACGTGAAAATTTTGGCTCGTTTGGATCGTTCGAACACTCGGATAACCGTGTTTAGGTATTTTGAATTTCCAGGGAAGGTTTTTGCTAACTTTAGCAAACTTTCTCATAATGGGGAAGATAGCATATGCTTTTTGATTATGTTGGGCCTTCCGGGACCAGCAGATCGCTTCGCCATCTAAAATCATCTGTTTTACGTTTTGAGAGTTATTTAATTGGCTTCTAGGTCGTTTTTAGTTTTATATTGTAGGGTTTCATATCTTGGGTCCGTTAGGGCTTTCCCAACCGTAATATTGAACCCTAATTTCTAAATCTTTAACTTTAAAGTCCAAACCATAAACACAAACTCCTAACTCTATACCTTACACCTAATCCATCTCCAGACACCATAAACACTAACAATAAGCTGTAACCAGAAACACTAAATCCTAAACCCTAAACACTTAACCTTAACCCTAAACTCTAAACACTAAACCCTAATGTCTAATCCCTAATCACCAAACCCCAAAACCTAACAATGGAAAGGTTGATAACATGAAGATTTTGGCTCATTTGGATCGCTCAAATACACTGACAAACGTTTTTAAGTATTTTGAATTTCTCGGGAGGATTTTTTCTAACTTTCGCATACTTTCTTTGAATGGGGAACATAACATATCTTTTTTTATTACGTTAGGCCTTTCGGGACCAACAGATTGCTTCGCCATCTAAAATCATCTATTTTATGTTTTGAGAGTTGTGTAATTGACTTTTAGGTCGTTTGTAGTATTTTACTGTAAAGTTTCGTATTTTGGGTCCGATAGGATTTTTCCAACCGTAACACTGAACCCTAATTTCTAAATTTTTAACTTTAAACCCCAAACCATAAACAAAAAACCCTAACACTATACCCTACACCTAATCCATCTCCAGACACCATAAATACTAACAATAAATCGTAACCAGAAACACTAAACCCTAAACCCTAATGACTAGTCCCTAATCACTAAACCCTAACAATGGAAAGGTTGATAACGTGAAGATATTGGCTCGTTTGTATCACTCAAACACTTTGATAACCGTTATCAAGTATTTTTAATTTCCCAGGAGGGTTTTTACTAACTTTCGCATACTTTCCCAGAATGGGGAATATAACATATCTTATTTAATTACGTTGGGCCTTCCGGGACCAACATATCGCTTTGCCAACTAAAATCATCTATTTTATGTTTTGAGAGTTATTTAACTAACTTTTAGGTCATTTTTTGTTTTTTATTGTTGGGTTTCGTATTTTGGGTCCGTTAGGGTTTTTCCAACCTTAATATTAAACCCTTATTTCTAAATATTTAACTTAAACCCCAAACCATAAACAAAAAAACCCTAACACTATACCCTACACGTAATCCATCTCCACATAAACCGTAACCAGAAACACTAAACCCTAAACCCTAAACACTTAATCCTAAACCCTAATGATTAGTCCCTAATGACTAAACCCCAAAACCTAACAATGAAAAGGTTGATAACGTGAAGATTTTAGCTCGTTTGGATCGCTCAAACATTCTGATAACCGTTTTCAAGTATTTTTAATTTCCCGGGAAGGTTTTTTCTAAGTTTCGCATAATTTCTCAAAATGGGGAATATAACATATCTTATTTGATTACGTTGGGCCTTCCGAGACCAACAGACCGCTTCGCCAACTAAAATCATCTATTTTATGTTTTGAGAGTTATTTAACTGACATTTAGGTCGTTTTTAGTTTTTTACTGTAGGGTTTTCGTATTTTGGGCCTGTTACGGTTTTTCCAACCGTAACATTGAATCTAATTTCTAAATCTTTAACTTTAAACCTCAAACCATAAACACAAAACCCTAACCTTATACCCTACACCTACTCCATCTCCCTACACCATAAATACTAACCTTAAACATAACGATAATCCGTAACCAAAAATCCTAAACCCTAAACCGTAAACACTAAACACTAAACTCTAATGACTAATCGAACTAAAACCCAAACCCTAACAATGGAAAGGTTGATAACGTGGATATTTTGGCTCGTTTGGATTGTTCAAACACTCTGATAACCATTTTCAAAATTTTTGAATTTCCCGGGAGGGTTTTTGCTAACTTTCGCATACTTTCTCAGAATGGGGCACATAATATATGTTTATTGAGTACGTTGGGACTTCCGGGACCAATAGATCGCTTCGCCATCTATGATCATCTGTTTTACGTTTTGAGAGTTATTTAAGTATCTTTTAGGTCATTTTGGGTTTTTTATTGTAGGGTTTCGTATTTTGGGTCCGTTAGGATTTTCCCAACCGTAACGTTGAACCCTAATTTCAAATTCTTTAACTTTTAAGCCCAAACCATAAACACAAAACCCTAACATTTTACCCTACACCTAATCCATCTCCAGACACCATAAATAATAACCATAAAAACTAACAATCAACCGTAACCAGAAACACTGAACCCTAAACCCTGAACCCTAATGACTAATCCCTAATCCTTAAATCCCAAACCTTAACAATGGATAAGTTGATAACATGAAGATTTTGGCTCGTTTGGATCGCTCAAATACTCTGATAACCTTTTTCAAGTATTTTTAATTTCTCAGGAGGGTTTTTGCTAACTTTCGCATACAGAGATTAGGGATTAGTCATTAGGGTTTCTTTTATCAAACAAACCATTTTATTTCATCACAAATGATAAGTACAAATCAATCCCCTACTTGTTTTTTAACTCAAAAAACAAGCATGGCTAGAAAAAGCAACCATATACAACAATTACTAGGAAAGTAAACCTATCAACTAGTAAAACAAACAACAACAAACAACTAGTCATTAGGGTTTAGTGTTTAGGGTTTAGGGTTTGTGGTTACAGTTAATTGTTAGTGTTTATAATTAGTATTTATGGTGTCTGGAGATGGATTAGGTGTAGGGTATAGGGTTAGGGTTTTTTTGTTTATGGTTTGGGATTAAAAGTTAAAGATTTAGAAATTAGGGTTCAATGGTACGGTTGGGAAAAGCCTAACGGGCCCAAAATATGAAACCCTACATTAAAAAACTAAAAACGGCCTAAAAGTCAATTAAATAACTCTTAAAACGTAAACCAGATAATTTTAGATGGAAAGCCTATCTTTTGGTCCCGGAAGGCCCAACGTACTCAAAAACCATATATTATGTGCACCATTCAGAGAAAGTATGCGAAAGTTAGCAAAAACCCTCCCTGGAACTTCAAAAACCATATAGAAATGCTGAATTTGATGATAGAAAGAGCAAAGAGCCATACATTTAAAAATGGTGATTATACTTAGCTTTCATAGTTACTTATATAGACTATGGATAGCTAGGAATGAAAGTGTGTTTGAAGGCAGAAAATTCAGCTATGAGAAGGTTATCAAAGATATTAAAGATGATGTAAAAAACAGGTTATGGCACAAAGAGAAGCTACGCAACACGACAGAGAACATAAAGCTAATACAAAATTGGGATTTGAATGTGATGTTAGAAGAAAGTAGAGTTGTAGTGTGATTGTAATTCCTTGTTTAATGTTTTTTTAGTAGACCAGAAAGTAGTAACTTTATTTCAAGTTTGTCTACATGTAATAGTTGTATAGAGAGAGTTAATCTCGGCTTCTACGGTAGAAGGTTAACATTCCTTTAGCTTGTATGTCAATGAGTTTGAATAAAAGTAATTTTAACGAGCTAAAAAAAAAAAGAAATTCAAAAATCTTGAAAACGGTTATTAGAGTGTATGAACGATCCAAACGAGCAAAAATCTTCACATTATCAACCTTTACATTGTTAGGGTTTGGGATTTAGTGATTAGCGATTAGTTATTAGGGTATACTGTTTAGTATTTAGGGTTCAAGGTTTAGGGTTAACTGTTTAGGGTTTAGGGTTTCTGGTTACGGTTTATTCTTAGTGTTTATCGTTAGTATTTATGGTGTCTGGAGATGGATTAGGTGTAAGGTATAGGGTTAGGTTTGGAGTTTATGGATTGGGCTTTAAAGATAAAGATTTCGAAATTAGGGTTCAATGTTATGGTTAGGAAAACCCTAACGGACCCAAAATACGAAATCCTACAATAAAAATCAAAAAACGACCTAAAAGACAATTAAATAACTCTCAAAACACAAAACAGATGATTTTAGATGGCGAAGCGATCTGTTTGTTCCGGAAGGCCCAACGTAATCAAAAAACATAGTTTATGTTCCCCATTCTGAGAAAGTATGCGAAATTTAGCAAAAACCCCCGGGAAATTCAAAATACTTGAAAAAGGTTATCAGAATGTTTTAACGATCCAATCGAGCCAAAATCCTCACGTTATCAACGGTTCCATTGTTAGGGTTTGGGGTTTATTGATTAGCAATTAGTCATTAGGGTTTAGTGTTTAGTGTTTAGGGTTTAGGGTTAAGTGTTTAGGGTTTAGGGTTTAGGGTTTCTGGTTACGGTTTATTGTTAGTGTTTATAATTAGTATTTAAGATGTCTGGAGATGGATTAGGTGTTGGGTATAGGGTTAGGGTTCTGTGTTTATGGTTTGGGCTTAAAAGTTCAAGATTTAGAAATTAGGGTTCAATGTTACGGTTGGGAAAACCCTAAAGGACCCAAAATACGAAACCCTACAATAAAAAACTAAAAACGACCTTAAATTCAATTAAATAACTCTCAAAATGTAAAATAGATGATTTTAGATTGCGAAGCTCTGTATTGTTCCCGGAAGGCCCAATGTACTCAAGAAACATATATTATCTGCCCCATTCTGAGAAAGTATGCGAAACTTAGCAAAAACCCTCCAAGGAAATTCAAAATTCTTGAAAACGGCTATCAAAGTGTTTGAACGATCCAAACGAGCCAAAATCTTCACGTTATCAACCTTTCCATTGTTAGGGTTTAGCGTTTAGGGTTTAGGGTTAAGTGTTTAGGGTTTAGGGTTTTCTGGTTAGGTTTATTGTTAGTGTTTATAATTAGTATTTATGGTGTCTGGATATGGATTAGGTGTAGGGTTAGGGTTTTGTGTTTATGGTGTGGGATTAAAAGTTAATGATTTAAAAATTAGGGTTTAATGTTACGCATGGGAAAACCTTAACGGAACCAAAATACAGAACTCTACATTAAAAAACTAAAAACAACCTGTAAGTCAATTAAACAACTCTCATAAACGTAAAACGTATGATTTTAGATGTAGAAGCTATCAGTTGGTCCCGGAAGGCCTAACCTACTCAAAAAGCATATGTTATGTGCCCCATTCAGAGAAAGTATGCGAAAGTTAGCAAAAACCCTCCCGTGAAATTAAAAATCTTGAAAACAGTTATAAGATTGTTTAAACGATCAAAATGAGCCAAAATCTTCACTTTGTCAACCTTTCCACTGTTAGGGTTTGGGGTTTAGTGAATATAGATTAGTCATTAGGGTTTAGTGTTTAGGGTTTAGGGCTAGGGGGTTAAGTGTTTAGGGTTTGGTTACGGTTTATTGTTAAGGTTTATGGTTAGTATTTATGGTGTCTAGAGATGGATTAGGTGTAGGGTATAGGGTTAGGGTTTTGTGTTTATGGTTTGGGCTTAAAACTTAAAGATTTAAAAATTAGGGTTCCATGTTACAGCTGGTAAAACCCTAACGAACCAATATATGAAACCCTACAAAAAAAAACTAAAAATGTCCTAAAAGTCAATAAATTACTCTCAAAACGTTTAACAAATGATTTTAGATGGAGAAGCGATCTGTTGGTTCCGGAAGGCCCAACATACTCAAAAAACATATATTATGTGCCCCATTCTGAGAAAGTATGTGAATGTTAGCATAAACCCTCCTGGGAAATTCAAAAATCTTGAAAACGGTTATTAGAGTGTATGAACGATCCAAACGAGCAAAAATCTTTACATTATCAACCTTTACATTGTTAGGGTTTGGGGTTTAGTGATTAGCGAATTGTTATTAGGGTTTAGTGTTTAGTATTTAGGGTTTAAGGTTTAAGGTTAAGTGTTTAGGGTTTCTAGTTACGGTTTATTCTTAGTGTTTATCGTTAGTATTTATGGTGTCTGGAGATGGATTAGGTGTAGGGTACAGGGTTAGGTTTGGAGTTTATGGATTGGGCTTTAAAGATAAAGATTAAGAAATTAGGGTTCAATGTTACGGTTAGGAAAACCC
Organism: Nemophila menziesii; assembly: GCA_029959085.1. Classification (NCBI taxonomy): domain Eukaryota; kingdom Viridiplantae; phylum Streptophyta; class Magnoliopsida; order Boraginales; family Hydrophyllaceae; genus Nemophila; species Nemophila menziesii. Next base: position 11,296,809 of record JARWIR010000027.1, read on the forward strand.
TAACGGACCCAAAATACGAAATCCTATAATAAAAATCTAAAAACGACCTAAAAGACAATTAAATAAATCTCAAAATATAAAACAGATGATTTTAGATGGCGAAGCGATCTGTTTGTCCCGGAAGTCCCAACGTAATCAAAAAATATATTTTATGTTCCCCATTCTGAGAAAGTATGCGAAATTTAGCAATAACCCCCCAGGAAATTCAAAATACTTGAAAATGGTTATCAGAGGGTTTGAACGATCCAAACGAGCCAAAATCCTCATGTTATCAACCTTTCCATTGTTAGGGTTTGGGGTTTAGTGATTCGCAATTAGTCATTAGGGTTTAGTGTTTAGGGTTTAGGGTTAAGTGTTTAGGTTTAGGGATCTGATTACGGTTTATTTTTAGTGTTTATAATTAGTATTTATGGTGTCTAGAGATGGATTAGGTGTAGGGTATAGGGTTAGGGTTTTGTGTTTATGGTTTGGGCTTAAAAGTTCAAAATATGGAAATTAGGGTTCAATGTTACGGTTGGGAAAACCCTAAAGTACCCAAAATACGAAACCCTACTATAAAAAACTAAAACGGCCTAAAATTCAATCAAATTACTCTCAAAATGTAAAAAAGATGATTTTAGATGGCGAAGCTCTCTATTGTTCCCGGAAGGCCCAACGTACTCAATTAACATATATTATGTTCCCCATTCTGAGAAAGTATACGAAAGTTAGTAAAAATCCTCCCAGGAAATTAAAAAATCTTGAAAGCGGTTATCAGAGTGTTTGAACGATCCAAACGAGCAAAAATCTTCACATTATCAACCTTTACATTGTTAGGGTTTGGGGTTTAGTGATTAGCGATTAGTCATTAGGGTTTAGGGTTTAGTGTTTAGTGTTTAGGGTTTAGGGTTAAGTGTTTAGGGTTTAAGGTTTCTGGTTACGGTTTATTGTTAGTGTTTATGGTGTCTGGAGAGGGATTAGGTGTAGGGTATAGGGTTCGGGTTTTGTGTTTATAGTTTGGGTTTAAAAGTTAAAGATTTAGAAATTAGGGTTTCATGTTACAGTTGGGAAAACCCTAACGGACACAAAAAAGGAAACCCTACAATAAAAAACTAAAAAGGACATAAAAGTCATTTAAATAACTCTCAGAACATAAAACAAATAATTTTAGATGGTGAAGCTATCAGTAGGTCCCAGATCGGCGAATGTACTCGAAAAGCATATATTATGTGCCTCATTTTTAGAAAGTATGCGAAAGTGAGAAAAAACGCTCCCGAGAAATTCAAAAATCTTGAACTCGGTTATCAGAGTGGTTGAACGATCTAGACGAGCCAAAATCTTCACGTTGTCATCCTTTCCATTGTCAGCATTTGAGGTTTAGTGATTAGCGTTTATTCATCAGGATTTAGTGTTTAGTGTTTAGGGTTTATGGTTTCTGGTTATGGTTTATTGTTAGTGTTTATGGTTAGTATTTATGGTGTCTAGAGATGGATTAGGTGTAGGGTATAAGGTTAGGGTTTTGTATATATGGTTTAGGCTCAAAAGTTTAAGATTAGAAATTAGGGTTCAATATTTCTGTTGGGAAAACCCTAAAGGATTCAATATACGAAACCCTACAGTAAAAAACTAAAACCGTCCTAAAAGTCAATTGTATAACTCTCAAAACGTAAAAAAGATGATTTTAGATGGCGAAGCCATCAGTTGAACCCGGAAGGCCCAACGTACTCAAAAAGCATATATTATGTGCCTCATTCTGAGAAAGTATGCGAAAGTTAGCAAAAATACTCTCAGGGATTTTCAAAATCGTGAAACGGTTATCGAGTGTTTGACCAATCGAAGTAAGCCAAAATCTTTACGTTGTCAACGTTTACGTTGTTAGGATTTGGGGTTTAGTGATTAGGGATTAGTCATTAAGGTTTAGTATTTAATGTTTAGGGTTTAGGGTTAAGTGTTTATGGTTTAAGGTTTCTGGTTACAGTTTATTGTTAGTGTTAATGATTAGTATTTATGGTGTCTGGAGATAGATTAGGTGTAGGGTATAGGGTTAGGGTTTTTTGTTTATTGATTGGGCTTAAAATTTAAAGATTTAGAAATTAGCGTTCAATGTTACGGTTGGGAAAACCCTAACGGACACAAAATACGAAACACTACAATAAAAAAACTAAAAAAAAAGTCAATTAAATAACTCTCAAAACGTAAAAAATATGTTTTTAGATGGCGAAGCTATCTGTTGGTCCCGGAAGGCCCAACGTACTCAAAAAAACATATATTATGTTCCCCATTCTAAGAAAGTATGCAAAAGTTAGCAAAAACCCTCCTCGGAAATTCAAAAATCTTGAAAACGGTTATCAGAGTGTTTAAACGATCCAAACGAGCAAAAATCTTCACGTTGTCAACCTTTATTGTTAGGGTTTGGATTTAATGATTAGGGATTAGTCACTACGATTTAGTGTTTAGGGTTTCGGCCTTGCGTGTTAAGTGTTTAGGGTTTAGGGTTTAGGGTTTCTGGTTACGGTTTATTGTTAGTGTTTATGGTTAGTATTTATGGTGTTTAGTGATGGATTAGGTGTTGGGTACAGGGTTAGGATTTTTTGTTTATTGTTTGGGCTTAAAAGTTAAAGATTTAGAAATTAGGGTTCAATGTTACAGTTGGGAAACCCTAACAGGCCTAAAATACGAAACCCTACAATAAAAAACTAAAAACGTCCTAAAAGTCGATTAAATAACTCTCAAAACGTAAAATAGATGATTTTAGATGGAGAAGCTATATGTAGGTCTTGGAAGGCCTAACGTACTCAAAAAGCATATATTATGTTCCCCTTATGTCTCCCTTTTTGTTCTAATTTTATACCCTTAAGAGACATCTTTTTAGGTGAATAATTGACATATCTGATAGACTTTTATGATTAATTCGTTATATTTTAATTTCTCTCCTTGAAATTTATTATATTTAATTTTTAAAGCTTTTGCACGTTAAATGGTTTGTTAGTTCAAAGTTTGTAGGTCCATGGATGCTAAGGAGCACCAATACAAGGAAAGGAATCAAGAATTAAAGTCTTGGATCGAGTGGAGAAGTCAAAGGCGAGAAAAGATATCCCGAAGAGTTGACTAGGAAAGCTACAAATCTGGATGGTTGATAGTAATTGCTGATTTTGAGCTACTTAGACGTGGATTCAACCTTTGGGTCGGGAAATAGAGATTATACCTTATAGAGTTAGGAATATTTAGCAACTGGAATGGGTCAATTTTGAGTTGATTTGAGAAAGTTACAGCCGTTTTCTACCAGTTGTACATCAGTTACGAGATTTATAATACAAAATTGGACTTGGGCTTTTTAATATTTCATTATTTTTCTTAAGTAATAGCCCAAGTCCGATTTGCTCACTATAAATAAGCCTTTGGACTTCTATTTTACACACAACTCAATTTACACAAGTCAGAAACGCTACAGAGAAAGTCAGAAGCAAAACGAGAGAAGAAACTGAAGCTGGAGAAGGAATTCTTCCAACAACAGTAAATTCAACCCTTTAATTAGGTTCTTTATTTCTATTTTGTAATTGACTATGAGTTCGTTTAATTTAATTTCTGTAGTTTTTAATTAGATTATGAGCTAAATACTTTAAGTACTTGAGAATCTCTTTAATGGGTTGAGCCTCAGTTTATTGATTAATGTTATGAATTTGGGATTGAAAGATTTAATTTGAATTGGGTAATTTAGTATTGACTATTATCTTGAATTTATTTACTGTCTTTGAAGTCATGAATCAAAAATAGGAATTAGTAATTAAGCTATTCATTATAGTGGTGTAATGATCACCTTGACGGGGGGTTAAATTACAGACCTAGGTAATAGCCGTGAGATATAAGTCATTAACCCTGACGGGCTTGATTAATCTTGTAGCTAATTGGGTAGAATACATGAACATTCAAAGGTTGCTTATAATCACCCTGACGGGGTTTGTAATACCCTAGGATAGCTCCTAAGTCCACCTTGAATGGGGTTAGAAGAAACTAGAATCCCGACTAATACCAAATCCCGATTCAACCCTTAAACGAAAGCATTGATTTAATATATTAGGGTGAAACCCTTGCGAGACTCAAGTGCCCCTCCCATTCTTGCGTCTACGCATATTTATTTACTTGCCTCTCATTTATTTGCATTAGTTAAATTCGTATTTTACATTATTTGCACTTAGTCCTTTAACAAAAAACCCAACAAATATTTATCCATTTACTATTCTTGTCACATAACAATTGTCCTCACTTATTTCATAACATCTTAAGTCATATCCATTCTGTCCCTGAGATCGAAATCCCGTTTATCGGATATTACTTGGACGACCCGTACACTTGCGGTACGTGTCTTTCCTTTTTAGGGGTGTTATTTTATAACACACCAAGAGACACCAGCCCCATTCTAAAAAAGTATGCAAAAGTTAGCAAAAAGCCTCCCAGGAAATTCAAAAATCTTGAAAATGGTTATCAGAGTGTTTGAACGATTCAAACGAGCCAAAATCTTCACGTTGTCAACCTTTACATTGTTAGGGTTTCCGGTTTAGTGATTAGGGATTAGTCATTAGGGTTTAGTGTTTACGGTTTAGCGTTAAGTGTTTAAGGTATAGGGTTTCTGGTTACGGTTTATTGTTAGTGTTTATGGTTAGTATTTATGGTGTCTGGAGATGGATTAGGTGTAGGGTATAGGGTAAGGGTTTTGTGTTTATGTTTTGAGCTTAAAATTTATATATTTAAAAATTAGGATTCAATGTTACGACTAAGAAAACCCTAACAGACCCAAAATATGAAACACTATAATAAAAAACTAAAAAATGACCCAGAAGTCTACTAACTAACTCTCAAAACGTAAAACAGATGATTTTAGATGGCGAAGTTAAATGTTGTTCCCGGAAGGCCCAACGTACACAAAAAACATATATTATGTGCCCCATTCATATAAAGTATGCGAAAGTTAGCAAAAACCATCCCGGGAAATTAAAAAATCTTGAAAACGGTTACCAGAGTGTTTGAATGATCCAAACGAGCCAAAATCTTCACGTTGTCAACTTTTCCATTGTTAGGGTTTGGGGTTTAGTGATTAGCGATTAGTCATTAGGCTTTAGTGTTTAGTGTTTAGGGTTAAGTGTTTAGGTTTGGGGTTTATGGTTACGGTTTATTGTTAGTTTTTATGGTTAGTATTTATGGTGTCTAGATATGGATTAGGTGTAGGGTATAAGGTTAGGGTTTTCTGTTTATGGTTTGGGTTTAAAAGTTAAAGATTTAGAAAATAGGGTTCAGTGTTACGGTTGAGAAAACCCTAAGGGAATTAAAATACGAAACCCTGCGATAAAAAACTAAAAACAATTTTAAAGTTAATTAAATAACTCTCAAAACGTAAAACATATGATTTTATATCGTGAAGCTATCTGTTGGTCCAGGAAGGCCCAACGTACTCAAAAAGCATATATTATGTGCCCCATTCTGAGAAAGTATGCGAAAGTTAGCAAAAACCCTCTCGGGAAATACAAAAATCTTGAAAACGGTCATTAGAGTGTGTTTGAACGATCCAAACGGGCCAAAATCTTCACGTATTCAACATTTCCATTGTTAGGATTTGGGGTTTAGTGATTGGCAATTAGTCATTAGGGTTTAGTGTTTAGTGTTTAGGGTTTAGGGTTAAGTGTTCAAGGTTTAAGGTTTCCGTTTACGGTTTATTGTTAGTGTTTATGGTTATATTTCCCATTCAGAGAAATTATGCAAAAGTTAGCAAAAACCCTCCCGGGAAATTCAAAAATCTTGAAAACGGTTATCAGAGTGTTTGAACGATACAAATGAGCCAAAATCTTCCCGTTGTCAACCTTTCCTTTGTTAGGGTTTAGGGTTTACTGATTTGGGATTAGTCATTAGGGTTTAGTGTTTAGTGTTTAGGGTTTAGGGTTAAGTGTTTAGGGTTTAGGGTTTAGGGTTTAGGGTTTAGGGTTTAGGGTTTAGGGTTTAGGGTTTAGGGTTTAGGGTTAGGGTTTAGGGTTTAGGGTTTAGGGTTAGGGCTTTGTGTTTATGTTTTGGGCTTTAAAATTAAAGATTTAGAAATTAGGGTTCAATGTTATGGTTAGGAAAACCCTAACGGACCCAAAATACGAAGCCCTACAATAAAAAACTAAAAACGACCTAAAAGTCAATTAAACAACTCTCAAAACGTAAAACGGATGGTTTTAGATGGCAAAGCGATCTGTTGGTCCCAGAAGCCCAACGTAATAAAAAACATATATTATGTGCCCCATTCTAAGAAAGCATGCAAAAGTTAGCAAAAGCTCTCTCGGGAGATTTAAAATACTTGAACACTGTTATTAGAGTGTTTGAACGATCCAAATGAGCCAAAATATTCATGTTATCAACCTTTCCATTGTTAGGGTTTGTGGTTTATTGATGACTAGGGATTAGTCATTAGGGTTTAGTGTTTAGGGGTTTAGGGTTTCTTGTTACGGTATGGTGTTTGGAGATGGATTAGGTGTAGGGTATAGAGTTAGGGTTTTATGCTTATGGTTTGGGGTTTAAAGTTAAACATTTAGAAATTAGGGTTCAATGTTACGGTTGGAAACCCCTAACGAACCCAAAATACGTAACCCTAGAATAAAAAACTAAAAACGACCTAAAAGTCAATTAAATAACTCTCAAAACGTAAAACAGATGATTTTAGATGGCGAAGCTACCTGTTTGTCCCAGAAGGTCCAACATAATCAAAAAGCATATGTTATGTTCCCTATTCTGAGAAAGTATGCGAAAGTTAGCAAAAACCCTCCCGAGAAATTCAAAAATCTTGAAAACGGTTATCGGAGTGTTTGAACGATTCAAATGAGCCAAAATCTTCACATTGGCAACCTTTCCTTTGTTAGGGTTTGGGGTTTACTGATTAGGGATTATTCATTAGTGTTTAGTGTTTAGGGTTTAGGGTTTAGGGTTAAGTGTTTATGATTAGTATTTATGGTGTCTGGAGATGGATTAGCTGTAGGGTATAGTGTTAGGGTTTTGTATTTATGGTTTGGGCTCAAAAGTTTAAGATTTGGAAATTAAGGTTCAATGTTACGGTTGGGAAAAGCGTAACGGACCCAAAATACTAAACCGTACAATAAAAAACTAAAAATGACCTAAAAGTCAATTAAGTAACTCTCAAAACGTAAAACAAATTATTTTAGATGGCGAAGTCTGTTTGTCTAGGAAGGCCTAACGTACTCAAAAGACATATATTATGTGCCCCATTCTGAGAAATTATGCGAAAGTCAGCAAAAACCTTCCCGGGAAATTCAAAGATCTTGAGTGTTTGAACGATCCAAATGAGCCAAAATATTCACGTTGTCAATCTTTTCTTTGTTAGGGTTTGGGGTTTACTAATTAGGGATTATTTATTATGGTTTAGTGTTCTTTTTTATCAAACCTACCATTTTATATCCACGAAATGATAAGTACAAATCAAACCCCTACTTGTTTTTGACTAAAAAACAAGCATGGATAGGAAAAACAAACCCTATACAACATTTACTAGGAAAGTAAACCTATCAACTTGCAAACAACCTATACAACCGTTGCTAGAAAGAAATAAATCAAAACAAGAACAACTTATACAACCATTGCTAGGAAATTAAACCCTATACAACAATTGCTAAATCTATTACTAGGTCAAAGCTCCAACCTAGCTTCCTTGTTCTTCTTGCTCTCCTCCCTTGAGTACTCTGTGTAGCTTCCATCTTGCCACCAATCATATTCTCAACACTCCTTTTAAATAACCTTCTATTCCAAAGTGTGTATTGAACATTTTTCACAACTATTTTCACAATATCTTCATATTTAGGATGCATCTTTTAAATATCTTCATATTTTGGATGCATCTTTTAAATAACCTTCTATTCCAAAGTGTGCTAAGAAATGTAATGTTTGATAAGGTATCTTTTAAGGAGTTACCATCAAATTGAAGCATGAAATCAAGCCTTTCCTCCCAAGTAATACCCGTGTTATGCCAATTATGAAGAGCACAAACCTCATTCCAAGCCAAATTAGTAAACTTACAAGCCACAAATAGATGATCTCTAGATTCATGTTCTTCAAAACAAAGGTAGCATAATTTGTCCACTTCCATTCCCCACTTACTAAGCCTGTCCTTAGTGCTCAACCTATCCTTACAAATTAACCAAGCACAAAACTTATGCTTAGGTATACTCCATTTATGCGACACCACACTATACCATTTTGTTTTTTCATTAGGACCCCTTAGATCATACATGACATCCGAGGCTTTAAACCCCTTATCTCCCCATCTTATAGTGTCCTCTTCCTCATTAAGCATCATATCCTTTACCATCTCATACACCTTATTGAGCTTAGGTGGAAATCTCCACCTCTTCCCAACATAATAATCCATCACATTTTATTGATATTGTAATTACCTAAATAAATAGCATCTTTTTGCTCACAAATATCACCAACACAGTTACCCTTTATCCACCTATCATTTAACATATAGGTTCTTTTCCCATTTCCAACATCATGTACAATATAGTTAAAAGCAATGTACCTCACATTAAGCATAGCTCTCCATGTCCAAGGAAGTTTACTATCATAAGTAATGCTCCATATACTCCTGTTCCTTAGACCAAATATTATCTTTATACCCATACATCCTCTAAAAATCTTTAAGAATAGCAACTTGATTAATTTGGAGAAGATTAGGTATGCCTAATCCCCCATTTTCTTTACTTTGACATAGTTCTTTCCAAGCCACTTTAGCTCCATGAAAATCATTAGTATTACCCTTCCAAAGAAATCTACTCAAGAGTGATTCAATCTCATGAATAACTCCGATTGGAAGAATCATTACATTACACCAATATCTAGCTTTACTTTGCAAAACACTCTTAATTAAATGAACCCTTTCTGCAAAGGTAAGAAATCTATGCATCCAACCTTCTACACTCCCAACTATATTATTTATAAGGGTAGCACACATTAAACAATTAGGACCCTTTGTAGTTAAAGGAGCTCCAAGATATCTAACAGGAAGTTTACCCTTTTTAACATTGAGAATACAACTCAAATCATCATGAAGGTCCTTGTTACACCCTCCTATATATAGCTCACTCTTTTCAGGACTGATTTTAAGGCCATATTGTCTAGAGAAGAGGTCAAGGCCTTGTTTTTGTCTCATGGCAGAATCCTTATCACCATTAAAGAATACTAGACAATCATCAGCAAATATAAGATGGTTCAAACCCATTCTAGCACAATTAGGGTGATAAGTAAAAGTTTTATTATGAGCCACTTTATCAAGAATGGAAGTGAAACCTTGCATACATACAACAAATAGATAAGGAGATAAAGGATCACCTTGCCTTAATCCTCTTTCTCCTTTGAAATAACCACACACACTCCCATTAATACATAAAGAGAACATAGGTGTAGAGATACACACCTTGATCCAAGAGATAAACTTATTATGAAATCCCATAATGTGAAGTAATTGAAAAATGTACCTCCAATTAATTGTATCAACTGCCTTTTGAAGATCAATGTTTAAAGTACACGTTGCACTCAAATACTTTCTATCATAACCTGCCACCACACTTTGAGCAACCAATATATTATCAGAAATGCTCCTTCCTCCGACAAAAGCAGCTTGATTTTTTGATATAAGCTCTTCAAGACTTTGTTTCATCCAATTTGCAATGATTTTAGATATAGCTTTGTATAGGATGTTACAACAAGCTATGGGCCTGAAACTCTTCACTGAAGTGGGATTCTTAACCTTAGGAATAAGAACAAAATTTGTAGCATTAATTTGCTTCAAGATTTATCTATTCTTGAAAGTTTCCTTAATAGCATTACATATATCCTCCTCAATAATACTCCAAGAAGCTTTAAAGAATGCACTATTAAAACCATCTGGACCAGGATCCTTTGAGTTATATATAGAAAAAATAGCTTCTTTAATCTCCTTCCTAGTAATGTCTTTCACCATTTCTTTAGCTTCTACATTAGTAATTGCTTTATCAACAAGCTTCTTTAAGCAGCTAGAGCTAACACTTTCTTCATGAGCATCCTTAGTACCAATTAAACTAGTGTAATACTTGATAAATTCATCATGGATAGCTTCATCTTCAACAACAATATCACCATTTTCAGTCACAATTGAGGCAACTCGGTTTTGAGTGATTCTAGCCTTGATGCTTTTATGATAAAGGGTAGTACTACAATCACCCTTTTGAGCCCAAGTAATCCCAGAGTTTTGCTTTAAAACCTCCTCTTAAATATTAAGAAGATGCATAAGCTTGTCCCTAAGTTCATTCTCAATGGTAAGCATAGTTTGATCACCATTCATAAGCATAACTTGAACCTTCTCTAGCTCCTCCGTAAGCTTCATAATTTCTTGTGTGGAGTGATGGAAATATTGTCTATTGAAAATCTTTAGAGCTTTCTTTACTTCCTTCAATTTATTCACCACTTAATACATCATACTCCCTTTAACCTCAACTTTCCACACCTTTTCAATCAAAGGCAGAAACTTATCATGATCAATCCAAATATTAAAAACCTTAAAAGATGAAGGTTTAGTATTTGAACTCCCCTGTATTTTGAGGATAAGATTGGAGTGATCTGAAATTCCAGGAGCTTCAAACATCAAATGAGACTTTAAACAAGTGAACCAAGCATCATTTATGAAAATCTTATCTATTTTACTATACACAAAACCATCAATTCTTCTATTAGTCCAAGTGTAGTAACACCCTTGGCTAGGATGTTCCACCATCCCATTATCATTAATACATTCCACGAATTCATGAGAGCTCTTATGAAGGCTAGTACATCCCATTCTTTCTTCAACTTTAGTAATTTCATTATAGTCCCCACACCAAATACAAGGAGAGGCCCCATTTATAACCATCCATTCACTAAGTGTTTCCCAAAGAAGTACCCTTTTATCTTCATCATTATCAGCATATACCATCACACAATTGAATGTTTTCTTGTTAAATATATCATGTACCTCATGGAAAATAGTTTGGCCAGTTGAATCAAGACACCTAACATCCAAAACATTCTTATTCCACTTTATACATATTCTCCCCCTTTCATCCTTATCATGATTAGTAATAGTACCCCAATTGCTCAAATAAGTATTATGAAACTTGTTGTAACTTTGTAGAGTCATTTTAGTTTCAATAAACCAATAAGATCAACCTTTTTATCTTGTATAACATGAATAACTTCTTTTTGTTTGAGTTTTAGATTCAAACCTCTTACATTCCAAGAGCTAATTATCATTTAGGTCAGGAGGTTTTCCTTCCCTATGGGTACTTCCCGTAAACCTATTCAAAGCCTCTTCAAGGTTTTCATTAGCCATGTTTAAAGCACAAAAGGAGTTACTTAACTCCCCTTCAAAGATATTAGAATTACAAGCACTTTCTCTAGGTGTACTAGGGGTTTTTTCTTTCCCCTTTGCACTACTACTTCCCACATTTTTAGGTGGAGTTGTAGTTGTGTCATTAATGCTAGGATTCTCCACTTCATCATCCTTTCTGTCCTTTTACTTCCTTTGCACAACTCTCCATTCTTCAAACTTCTTTTGAACTTTGTATTGATTTGGTTGGTGATTAACTTGGTTAGGTTTAGGTTGGTGGTTAACTTAGTGAGGTTTAGGTTGGTGATAAGTTCTTGGTCTCTCCTTTATAGTTTCTTTCCTGCCTTGACTACAATTAATCTCCTTATGCCCCAAAGCCTTGCAATTTGAAAACCTTGGAGGTAACCATTCATAATAAGCTTCCACCACATGAATTCCATCCTCTTCAAGATCTACCTTAACCCTTTTAACAAGCTCCTTTGTCATATCCACTTACACACAAACTCTAGCAAAACTTAGCCTATTCCTTGATTTAGTAATAGGATCCATTGAATTGGGACACCCAAAGCACTACATATGTAGCTCAATCCATCATTAGTCCACAATTGCAAAGGTACCTTTCTCAATTTAACCCATAGTGGGACCTTAGTCATATCAAGCTTCTCAAACTTCATATTAGATTCCCACTTCCTTAGTATCATAATCCTTCCATTAACATGCCAAACTTGTTCCAATATATTATTACATTCTTGCTCACCTTGAAATTTGAATAGAAAAACATCCATATCAGTTGACTTGATCTCCACGGGACCACAATTTCTCCATTGAGCATTAACCATACTTCTAACCATGTAATATTCAGGAGCTTCCCCAAAAAATTGTCCAACTAAACAGTTTTCCCATCCCTTAGTTCCACTCTTCACTATATTCCTTGGAGGTTTAACCATGAGTTCATCTTCTACTTGACTAGGTGCAAAGTATTTTAGCTTTAATTCTTGATCACTCTTCTTGAAAAAATCAGTCCACTTACCTTGCTTCCCGCTGTTTTCCTCAATTATTTTCACCCCAGATTCATCTACATCGTCCCCATTCTGACCTTGTGCTACTCCCAAGAGGGTACTTTCACTTGGTAGAGAAGTTTCTCCAACTTCGGCACCAAAAGTGGAGTGATCCTCTTTGTGACTCACATCCAAGCTATTCTCGAGGGAATTAGGAGCCTCACCCTCAAATAGGGGCCCATATTGGCCGTTCATTCCCTCAACTATTGTACAATCAATAGTTTGAGTAGCCTTGATGCTTCCACTGGAGCTAAGTAAGGTTTCATCCATTAATTCCTGTGTTCCATCCACTGTTCCTCTCTTAGGACTTTCATCGAGCATATTACTTTCATTATATAGAACACCATCCTTCCTGCTAGAATCATGAACACTACCCTTTCCCACACTCTCATTCATCAAATTACCCCTCTTAGTAGCAGAAAAGTTGTTACTCACTTGAATTACAGGAGTTGCAGGAACATACTTACCCTTAATCGGGCAAACTTCACTTGGATTTCATTAGCTTCAACACTATCCTTTTTTCCTCGATTTCCAGAGTTTTTGCAAGGCGCCATTAGATCCGGAATGAAGAATGAAGAATAGCAAAAAAAGAATCACGAAAATTGGTTAAGAATTGAGCTCAAAAAATTCAAATAACTCCTTCTGTCGCGAGAGAGATTCAAAAGAATCGAGTATGATTTTTGCACGAAATTAATTGCAGATTTGGTGATAGATTTGATGCTGATTCTTTCCAATAATATTGCAATTATTGCCCAATTATATTCGTTATCCGCTTTATCCACTTCGTATAAACCAAATACACTAAACCAACAGACTCGTCTTCCTCACCTCCAATGTTTTAGCACGTAACCTACATGTAACCTCCACTACTCCACAATCTTACTCGACAGACTTTACAGCTCGGATTTCCACTTATAATCTCACCTGAATTAATTTCCACGACAAATCTAAAAATACAAAACAAAATGGAAAGATTAGATTTGAAGATTTTCAACTCTGGTCAAAAGGAGGTCAACACTCCGGTCAATCTCCGGTCAAACTCCAGCCATAAGGTCGTAAAGTCATCGGTGATGGGTGGGGAGGTCAACGACAGTCAAGAGAAGTTAAATATTAGTCAAACTTTGGCTAAATCTTCAAACCCTATTGAGATAAAGTAGAGAGAAGGAGGAGCAATGTGTGTTTAGGTGGGGATAAGTGTTTAGGGTTTTAGGGTTTAGTGTTTAGTGGTTATGGTATATTGTTAGTGTTTATGGTTAGTATTTATGGTGTCTGGAGATGGATTAGGTGTAGGGTATAGGGTTAGGGTTTCTTGTTTATTGTTTGGGCTTAAAAGTTAAAGATTTAGAAATTAAAGTTCAATGTTATGGCTGTAAGAACCCAAACGAACCCAAAATACGAAACCCTATAATAAAAAACAAAAAACGACATAAAAGTCAATTGAATTACTCTCAAAACGTAAAACAGATAATTTTAGATGGTGAAGCCATATGTTGGTCCCGGAAGACCCAGCGTTATCAAAAATCATATGTTATGTTCCCCATTCTGAGAAAGTATGCGAAAGTTAGCAAAAGCACTCCCGGTAAATATCTTGAAAACAGTTATCAGAGTGTTTCAACGATCAAAATGAGCCAACATCTTCACGTCGTCAACCTTTCCTTTGTTAGGGTTAGGGGTTTACTGATTAGGGATTAGTCATTAAGGACAAGATTTACTAAAGTTAGCCAACATCTTCACGTCGTCAACATCTATGTATCCAACTTTCCAAACTACCAATAATATTGTTAATAAGAGTAGCACGCATTAAGCTATTAGGCCCTTTTGTAGTTAAAGGAGCACCAAGATATCTAACATGAAGTTTACCGCTTTTAACATTGAGAATACAACTCAATTCCCCATGAAGGTCTTTGTTACAGCCTCCTATGTAAAGCTCACTTTTTTCAGGACTTATTTTGAGGCCATAAAGTCTAGAGAATAGATCAAGACCTTGTTTTAGTCTCATGGCAGAAACTTTATCTCCATTGAAGAATACTAAGCAATTATCAGCAAAGATAATGTGATTCAATCCCATTCTAACACAATTAGGGCGATAGGTAAAAGCATTATTTTGAGCTACTTTATCAAGAATGGCAGTAAATCCTTGCATACATATAACAAATACATAAGGAGATAGAGGATCACCTTGCCTTAAGCCCCTTCCCCTTTTGAAGAAACCACATACACTTCCATTAATACACAAAGAGAGCATAGGTGTAGAGATGCACATATTAATCCAAGATATAAACTTATCATGAAATCCCATTATATGAAGCAATTTAATAAGATACCTCCAATTGATTGTGTCAAAAGCTTTTTGAAGATCAAGGTTTAGTGTACATCTTGCACTCAAGTCTTTCCTATCATAACCTACCACCACACTTTATGCCACTAAAGTGTTATCAGAAATGCTCCTTCCTCACACAAAAGCAGCTTGGTTTTTAGATATAAGTTCTTCAAGACTTTTTTCATCCTATTTGCAATGATTTTGGATATAGATTTATATAAGATGTTACAACAAGCTATAGGCCTGAAACTTTTCACTGAAGTAGGATTCTTAACCTTAGGTATAAGGACAAGATTTGTAGTATTAATTTGCTACAAGATGTGCTCATTTCTGAAAGTTTCTTTTATAGCATTACATATATCATTCCCAATTATACTCCAAGTAGCTTTGAAGAAAGCACTAGTAAAACCATCTGGCCAAGGAGACTTTGAGCTATTAATAGAGAATATAGCTTCTTCAACCTCTTTATTAGTAATATCTTCACCATATCCTTAGCCTCTTCATGACTAATAGCTCTATCAACAAGTTTTTTTAAGCAATTAGAGCTAACGCTTTCTTCTTGAGCATACTTAGTACCAATTAAGCAAGTATAATACTTAAAAAATTCATCTAGCATCGTCTTCAACAATAATATCAGCATTTTTAGTCAAAATAGAAGCAACTCGGTTTTGAGTAATTCTTGCCTTGATACTCTTATGATAAAGGGCTGAGCTACAATCACTTTTTTGAGCCCAAGTAATTCCATATTTTTGCTTTAATATCTCCTCTTGAATGTCCAAAAGATGCATAAGTTTGTCCCTTAGCTCCTTCTCTCAATACTAAGCATAGTTTGATCCCCATTCATGACTCTAACTTGAACTTTCTCAAGCTCCTCTTTAAGCTTCATTTTCTCCTCATTAGAATGAAGAAAGTATTCCCTATTGAATGTCTTTAGAGCCTTTTTTTACTTCCTTCAGTTTACTCACCACTTGAAACATCATACTCACCTTAAACTCATTTCTCCACACCTTATCAATCAAAGGCAGAAACTGCTCATGTGTAATCCAAACATTAAAAAACTTAAAAGATGAAGGTTTAGTATTAGAATTCCCCTGGATTTAGAGAATAAGGCTTGAATGATCAGAAATTCCAGGAGCTTCAACCACCAAATGAGACTTGAAACAAGTGAACCAAGCATCATTTATGAATATCTTGTCAATTTTACTAGATACATACCCTTCAATTCTTCTATTAGTCCAAGTGTAATAACATCCTTGATTAGGATGCTCCACCATTCCATTATCATTGATACATTCCCCAAACTCATGTGAACTCTTATAAAGGCTAGTACATCCCATTATTTCCTCCACACTAGTGATTTCATTGTAATCACCACACCAAATACAAGGAGAGGCCCCAATAGTAATCATCCCCTCACTAAGTGTTTTCCAAAGAATCACCCTTTTGTCCTCACCATTTTCAGCATAAACCATTATACAATTGAAAGTTTTCTTATTATAGATATCATAAACCTCAAGAAAGACAACTTGACTAGTTGAATCAATACACTTAACTTCCAAAACATTCTTTTTCCACTTGATACAAATTCTGGACCCCTATCATCTTTCTCATGATCAGTAATAGTACCCTAATTGCTCAAATAAGTATTATGAAACTTTGTGTAACTATTTAAAGTCATCTTTGTTTCCAACAAGCCAATAAGATCAACCTTCTTATCCTGTATAACATGAATAACTTCTTTTTGTTTGAGGTTTAGATTCAAACCTCTTACATTCCAAGAACTAACAATCATTGAGGTCAGGAGGCTTTCCTTCACTATGGGTACTTCCCATAAAAATATTTAAAGCATCTTCAAGGTTCTCATTTTCCTTGTTTAGAGCACAAAAAGAGTTGCTTAACTCTCCCTCAAAAAGATTAGAATTACAAAGAACTTTCTCTAGGTGTGTTAGAGGTTTTTTCTTTCGCCTTTGCACTATTACTTCCTACATACCTTGGTGGAGTTTTGGTTGTGATACTAGGATTTGGACTTTGAACTTCATTGTCCTTCTTCTCCTTTTATTTCTTTTGCACAACTCTCCATTCTTCTGCCTTCCTTTGAACCTTGGGTTGATTAACTTGATTAGGATTAACTTGATGATTAACTTTTGGTTTCTCCCTTATTACTTCTTTTCTTCCTTTACTATAATTACTATCTTTATGCCCCAAGACTTTACAAATTGAACACCTTGGAGGTAACCATTCATAATAAGCTTCCACCACATGAGATCCATCCTCCTCAAGATCCACTTTAACCCTTTTAACAAGCTCCTTTGTCATATCAACCTCCGCACAAGCTCTAGCAAAGCTCAACCTATTCCTTGACTTAGTGATAAGGTCCTTTTGAATTGGAATTCCTAGATCACTACAAATATAGCTTAAACAATCATTTGTCCACAATTGCAAATGTACCTTCCTTAATTTAACCCAAAGAGGAACCTTGGTCATATCAAGCTTCTCAAACTTCATATTTGATTCCCATTTCCTTAGTATCATAATTCTACCATGGCACACTTGCTCCACAATGTTGTTACACTCTTGTTCACTTTGAAACTTGAATAGGTACACATCCGTATCAATTGACTTTATTTCCACATGACCAAAATTCTTCCATTGTGCATTCACCATTCCTCTAACCATGTGATACTCAGGAGCTTCCCCAAAAAATTGACCTACAAAACAGTTTTCCCATCCTTGAATTCCACTTTTAACTATATTTCTTGGAGGCTTTACCATTATTTCTTCCTCTACAGTGCTAGGAGCAAAGTATTTGAGCTTCAATTCTTGATCAACCAGTTTCTTAAACAACTCAGTCCATATCCCTTGTTTTCCATTGTTCTTTTCAACTATTTCCAACTCATTTTCCTCCACATTATCCTTATTCAGTGCCTTATCTTCTCCAAGAGAGTACTTTCATCTGGTAGAGAAGTTTCTCCAACTCCTGTCCCAAGATTGGAGTTACTCTCCTTGTGAAAAGCATCAAAACTCTGACTCTCGAGGGAAATCAGAGCCTAACCCTTAGATAGGGGCCCATCTTGGCTATTCATGCCCTCAACTATTGTACAATCAATAGCCTGAGTAGTTTTAATGCTTTCACTAAATCTACACCTTATCTATCTCCACTCCAAATACATTATCCTCAACACTAGAATCATACTCAGTACCATCCTCAACTCTTTTAACCATCAAATTACTTCCATTAGGACGTTTAGATTCATAGAAATTGTTACTTACCTGTATAACAGGTGTAGCAGGTACATATTTGCCTTTAATAGGTCCATACGTCACGGAATTCTCAGCATTCTCTTTTATCCCTTTACTACCAGACTTCTTACGAGGCACCATAGTATCAGAAATGAAGAAAGAAACACACCAAAAAAAGAATCACTAAATTTGATGAAGAAACGAGCAAGAAAAACCCAAAAGAAATTTTCACGATCGTGAAATCAAACGCTAAAATCGATGAAGATTTTGCACGGAATTAAATGATGGTGCTATCGGGATTAACACAATTATTGCACAATTATTAAATAATTACAAGTTCAATCCATATCGAAAATAGCAACGCGTGAAAACTCCACACCCAATTAGTAGAGCGCGTGCTAATTTGCTACTCAACAATGGCCGACAGCTCTGCAAACTCAAATTTCCACTATCGCTCCAACTCAGCTTCAGCTACTTCTCACTCTGAATTAATTTCCTGGATCCAATCAAAATAAAGCAAATCAAAAGGATATAAGAAATGAAGAACAAAATCAACTCTCGGTCAACGTCAGTCAAACCCATAGTCAATCTCTGGTCAAACTACAGCCATAAGATCGGAGAGCCATCGGTGAAGTGATGAGGTCAACGGCGATCAGCGAAAGTCAAAGCTCAGTCAAAATTTGACCAAAATGTCTGGAGATGGATTAGGTGTAGGCTATACTGTTAGGGTTTTGTGTTTATGGTTTGGGCTTTAAAGTTAAAGATTTAGAGATTAGGGTTCAATGTTACGGTTAGGATTACCCTAACAGACCCAAAATACGAAACCCTAAAATAAAAACTAAAAACGACCTAAAAGTCAATTAAATAACTCTCCAAACGTAAAACAGGTGATTTTAGATTGCGAAGCTATCTGTTGGTCTCGGAAGGCCCAACGTACGCAAAAAACATATATTATGTGCCCCATTCTGAGAAAGTATGCAAAAGTTAGATAAAACCCTCACGGGAAATCAGAGTGTTTAAACGATCTAAACGAGCCAAAATCTTCAAGTTATCAACCTTTCCATCGTTAGGGTTTGGGGTTTAGTGATTAGGGATTAGTTATTTGGGTTTAGTGTTTAGTGTTTAGGGTTTAGGGTATAGGGTTTCTGGTTACGGTTCATTGTTAGTGTTTATGGTTAGTATTTATGGTGTCTGGAGATGGATTAGGTGTAGGGTATAGGAATAGGGTTTTGTGTTTATGGTTTGGGCTTAAAAGTTAAAGATAAAAAAAATTAGAGTTCAATGTTACGGTTGGGAAAACCTTAACGGACCCAAAATAAAAAACACTACAATAAAAAACCAAAAACGGCCTAAAAGTCAATTAAATAACTCTAAAAACGTAAAACAGATGATTTTAGATGGCGAAGCTATCTGTTTGTCCCGGAAGGCCCAACATACTCAAACAACATATATTATGTGCCCCATTATGAGAAAGTATGCGAAAGTTAGCAAAAACCCTCCCAGGAAATTCAAAGGATGGAGAACATATTGTGGAAGTTTTGTATGAATGGGTACCTCCTATGTGCAATATTTGTAAGGCAAGGGGTCACTCAAGTTGGGGATGTAAAAGTAAACAAGTATGGAAAGAAAAGAAATAGAGAGGAAAAAAAGAAAGAGTGTTGAAAAAAAGAATGAAAAAAACAAAAAAAAGAATGAAAAAGAGAATGAAAAAATAGAAAAAGAGAGTGAAAATATGAATGATCCTGAAGTTGGACAGGAATGGAGAACTGTGAGAAGGAATGAAACAAACAAAAAAGTACACAATATGCTTGATTCACTAAAAAATCAGGTTATTGTTTCTACTAATTCTTTTAGTCCTTTACATATTGCAAACAACAATTTAGAGCAAGCTTTGTCTAGTTTTATGGGCTCCAATTCAGAGGAGCATATCACAGATCCTCCTGATAGATGTTGATAAGCTCTTGGAATGTGAGAGGCCTAAATAGGGCCTATAAACAAAACGAAGTTGAAAGTTATGTAAGAAACGAAAAATTAGTTTAGCGGGTTTATTGGAAACAAAACTGGGTAGAGTTAATTTTAATAGGTTTTGTGAGTTTCATTTAGTGAATTGGGATTTTGTTACCAATCATGAAAAAGGTGAGAGGGGTAGAATTTGTGTTAGGTGGGATCAAAATAGAGTTAGTGTCAAGTGTGTGAGTATGACTTCACAAGCTATGTCGTGTGAAGTAAAAGAGGTGGGGGTTGATAGTATG
Source organism: Nemophila menziesii (assembly GCA_029959085.1). Lineage (NCBI taxonomy): Eukaryota > Viridiplantae > Streptophyta > Magnoliopsida > Boraginales > Hydrophyllaceae > Nemophila > Nemophila menziesii. The sequence goes on from JARWIR010000027.1 coordinate 11,317,038, forward strand.
TTTTTTGTGTCTTTTGTATATGCTGAAAATGATGATAATATGAGGTTAGGACTTTGGGAAACACTTAGGGGTTGGAAGTATATAGTTGGAAATGTTCCATGGGTTAGTTAGTGGGGATTTCAATGATATTTTAGCTTGTGAGGATAGATTGGGGTGTGAGGTGTTACCTACGTGTGCTTATGCTTTTGAAGAATGTATAAGTGATGTGGAGATTATGGAACATCAAAGTTCAGGATGTATACACACGTGGAGTAATAAACAAAGTGATGGATTTACTTCTAGCAGAATTGATAGAGTGTTTGCAAACACATCTTGGTTTTCTAACTTTGTTTCTAGTGTTTTGGTTGACTCTCCAGGAATTTCAGATCACTCACCTCTACTTATAAACATCCAAGGAGGATACAAAAGAGGACCTACTGCCTTCAAATTCTATAATATATGGATTGCTCACAAAGAATTCAAACCAACCGTAATGAAGGCTTGGAGTGTTCATGTGGAAGGATCACCTATGTATCAAGTGGTTTCAAAGCTTAAAGAATTCAAGAAGGAGCTAAAGATATTTAACCGAAAGTTCTTTTGACATACAAATCAAGATAAAGAGAGAGTGAAGAATGAATTGGATGAACTACAATCGAGGAGAAGCTTGAATGTCGATTTAAGTCAACTTGAAAAGGAAAAGGAGGTCATGGAACAATGCAGAAACATCTTGGAGAACGAGCAAGGATTTTTAAAACAAAAATCAAGAATTCAATGGGACAAAGAGAGTGATGTGGGATCCAGATTTTATCATCAATATATTAAAGCAAAATCAGTTAGAAATCGAGTTTCATCACTTATGATGGAGGATGGAGTAATTTCAGAAAATGACGAGAAGATAAAGGAAGGTTTTGTTGAGTATTACAAAAAATTATTAGGAGAACAAATGGATCCAGTGGAAGAAATTTCAGTAGAAGGTTTGAAAAGGATACTCAATAAAGAGATCGATGGAAGAGAAGCTATGAATATGATAGAGGAGGTACAAAACAAGGAGATAAAAGAAGCTATATTTTCAATTGGTGATAATAAAGCTCCTGGGCCAGATGGATTCACTAGTGCTTTCTATAAGGCAGCTTGGGACATTGTAGGAGATGATGTGTGTGTTACAATCAAGTATGTGTTAAAGAACAAAAGGTTATTAAGACAAGTAATTTCAAATAATCTTGTGTTAATTCCTAAAGTTAAAGTACCAAGAGATTTAAAACAGTTTAGGCCTATTGCTTGTTGCAATATATTATACAAAGGAATTTCAAAACTCTTGGCTAATAGAATGAAGAAATGCCTATCATCTATTATATCATCAAATCAGGCTGCATTTGTGGGAGGACTGAGGCAAGGAGATCCTATTTCTCCATACCTATTTGTCATATGTATGGAAGCTTTTTCAGCAATCATGAAGCAAGTAGCAAGTAAAAAGATCTTTGTTTTTCATCCCCAATGTGAAAGATTAAAGCTTAACCACCTAATATTTGCTGATGATTGTTTGCTATTTTTTGGAGGAGATATTAACTCAGCCAGGAGACTTAAAGAGGGGTTAAGTATTTTTTCTAGACTTTCCGGTCTTCAATTGAGTCCAGAAAAGAGTGAAATATATTACCTAGGATTGGCAAATCAGATTAAGAAAGACATTTGTAAGATCTTGAATATGAAAGAAGGGAAACTGCCTGTGAGATACTTAGGGACACCTCTTACTCCAAGTAAACCTAAGGCAGGTGAATGCGAAGTTTTGGTGGACAGAATATATACTTCAATGGAGGGATGAATGCATAAACATCTTACATATGCTGGGAGAGCTCACCTTATCAAGAGTTTTCTTCAAAGCAAAGTGAGATATTGGTGTAATAGTATGTTTTTTCCAGCCAAAGTTGTTCACATAATAGAGAGTAAAATGTCAAAATTTCTTTGGAAAGGTAATTCAGATTCACTTAATGGAGCTAAAGTTGCTTGGAATAAAGTGTGTAGGCCTAAAGAAGAGGGAGGACTTGGTATACCTAGTTTGAAAACTATCAATCAAACTTGTATTCTAAAGTCTTTTTGGAGAATGTATGGAATGGAAGATAATGTGTGGGCCCAATGGGTAAGAGCTAATTGGAGTCGAGGTAAGTGTATTTGGGGGATAAAATATAATCCTCATATGCCTTGGGTATGGAGATGTATGTTAAAAGTCAGAAATTTAGCTTACAAATTCATAACTCATCATGTGAAGGATGGTAATGGAACCTATATTGCTGAAGATAGATGGTTAAATAATTTTAGTATCAATGAACTCTTCCCAAATAAGATTAGGGAGAGGAATTTGAACAAAAAGTTGCATCTTACTTTGGTAATGGTAGGTGGAGAATCCCAGCAGGTTATGGAGATATAAGGGGCCAATTAAATGAGGTGATTTTAAGTATAGGAAGGAACGAAATTTGCTGGAAAAATGGAGATAAACCAGGCTTCAACTCTCGGCTCACAATGATGGATATTGAAGATAAAAACCCTAGTGTGGAATGGGCTGATCTAGTATGGCACAAGAAGGTAACTCCTAAGCTTAGATTATAACTTGGTTGATTTGCCTAAATAGATTAGCTACAAGTGATAGATTGGTGAAATGGGGAATGAATATTTCAGAATTATGTGGTTTGTGTGGAAATGAGAAAGAGTGTAGAGAACATCTCTTTGTGAAGTGCGAGTTAGCTAAATCTATATGGAAAGAGTAGTGTAAATTGAATGAGTGTAATGTGCATTGCTTAGAATGGACAGAAATGCTGAAGTGGATGATAGAAAGAGCAAAGAGCCATACATTCGGAAATGAGGTGATTATACTTAGCTTTCATAGTTATTTATATAGACTATGGTTAGCTAGGAATGAAAGTGTGTTTGAAGGCAAAAAATTCAGCTATGAAAAGGTAATCCAAGATATTAAAGATGATGTAAAAAACGGGTTATGGAACAAAGAGAAGCTACACAACTCGACAGAGAACAAAAAGCTAATCAAAAATTCGGGTTTGAAAGTGAAATTAGAAGAAGGTAGAGTTGTAGTGTGATTGTAATTCGTTTTTAATGTTTTTAGTAGACTAGCAAGTAGTAACTTTATTTCAAGTTAGTTTACATGTAATAGTTGTATAGGAAGAGTTAATCTTGGATACTATGGTCAAAGGTTAACATTCCTTTAGCTTGTATTTTCAATGAGTTTGAATAAAAGTAATCTTAACGAGCTAAAAAAAAAAGAAATTCAAAAAGCTTGAAAACGGTTATCAGAGTGTTTGAACGATCCAAACGAACCAAAATCATCACGTTGTCAACCTTTTCATTGTTAGGGTTTGGGGTTTAGTGATTATGGATTAGTCATTTAGGGTTTAGTGTTTAGTATTTAGGGTTAGGGTTAAGTGATTAAGGTTTAGGGTTTTTGGTTACGGTTCATTGTTAGTGTTTATGGTTAGTATTTATGGTGTCTGGATATGGATTAGGTGTAGGGTATAGGGATAGGGTTTTGTGTTTATGGTTTGGGCTTAGAAATTAAATATTTAAAAAATTAGGGTTCAATGTTACGGTTGGGAAAATCCTAACGGACCCAAAATACAACACACTACAATAAAAAACTAAAAACGACCTAAAAATCAATTAAATAACTCTAAAAACGTAAAATGTAAAACAATCCTCTTAAATAACTTTCTATTCCGAAGTGTATATTGAACATCTTTCACAACTATTTTCACAATATCCTCATACTTAGGATGCATCTTCTTAAACTCCGTTTTATTCCTCACATCCCAAATACAATAACAAAAGCTAATAAAAGTAATGTTTGATATGGTATCTTTTAAGGTGTTACCATCAAACTTAAGCATAAAATGAAGTCTTTCCTCCCAAGTATTACCCGAGTTGTGCCAATTGTGAAGAGCACAAATCACCTTCCAAGCCAAAGTAGTAAATTTGCAATTCACAAATAGGTGATCTCTAGATTCATGTTCTTCAAAGCAAAGGTAGCACAACGTATCCACTTCCATTCCCCACTTGCTAAGCCTATCTTTAGTGCTTAATCTATCCTTTCAGATTAACCAAGCACAAAATTTGTGCTTTGGTATACTCCATTTACGCCACACCACACTATACCATTTTGTTTTCTCATTAGGACCCCTTGGGTCATACATAACATCCGATGCCTTAAAGCCTTTATCTCCCCATCTTATAGTGTCATGTTCTTCATTAAGCACCATGTCCTTTAACACCTCATACACCTTATTGAGCCTAGGTGGAAATCTCCACCTTTTCCCAATAAAATTATCCATCACCTTTTTGTTAATATTGTAATTACCTAGAGAAATAGCATCTTTTTGTTCACAAATATCACCAACACATTTCCCCTTTATCTATCTATCATTTAACATATAGGTTCTTTCTCCATTTCCAACATCATGTATAATATATTTAAAAGCAAGGTACCTCACATTAAGTATAGCTCTCCATGTCCAAGGTAGTTTACTATCATATGTAATGCTCCATATACTCTTATTCCTTAGCCAATTTGAGTAGACCCATTGAGACCAATTATTATCTTAGTACCCGTACATTCTCCAAAAAGCTTTAAGAATAGCAACTTGATTTATTTGGAGGAGATTAGGTATACCTAGTCCTCCATTTTCTTAACTTTGACATAACTCTTTCCAAGCCACTTTAGCTCCATGAAAATCATTGGTATTACCCTTCCAAAGAAACCTACTCAAGAGTGATTCTATCTCATGAATAACTCCCATTGAAAGAATCATTACATTACACCAATATCTAGATTTACTTTGCAAAACACTCTTGATTAAATGAAGCCTTCCTGCAAATGTAAGAAATCTATGCATCCACCCTTTAACACTTCCAACAATATTTTTAATAAGGGTAGCACACATTAAACTATTAAGGCCTTTTGTAGTTAAAGGAGCCCCAAGATATCTAACAGGAAGTTTACCCTTCATAACATTGAGAATACTACTCAACTCATCATGAAGGTATTTGTTACAACCTCCCATATACAGCTCACTCTTTTCAGGACTTATTTTAAGGCCACAAAGTCTAGAGAATAGATCAAGGCCTTGTTTTAGTCTCTTGTCTGAGTCCATATCACCATTAAAGAAAACTAAGCAATCATCACCAAATATAAGATGGTTCAAGTCCATTCTAGCACAATTAGGGTGATAAGTAAAAGCTTCATTTTGTGCCACTTTCTCAAGAATAGAAGAGAAACCTTGCATACATACAACAAATAGATAAGGATATAAAGGATCACCTTGTCTTAATCCTATTTCTCCTTTGAAATAACCACACACATTACCATTAATGCACAAAGAGAACATAGGTGTTGAAATACACATCTTGATCCAAGATATAAACTTTTTATTAAATCCCATAATTTGAAGTAGTTGAATACGGTACCTCCAATTAATTGTATCAAAAGCCTTTTGAAGACCAATATTTAAAGTACACCTTGGACTCAAATCCTTTCTATCATAACCTGCCACCACACTTTGAGCTACCAATATATTATCAGAAATACTTCCTCCCACAAAAGCAGCTTGATTTTTAGATATAAGCTCCTCAAGGCTTTTGCTCATCCTATTAGCAATGATTTTAGATATAGATTTGTAAAGGATATTGCAAAAAGCAATGGGCCTAAAGCTCTTTACTGAAGTGGGTTTTTTAACCTTAGGAATAAGAACAAGATTAGTAGCATTAATGTGCTTCAAGATTTGTCTATTCTTGAAAGTTTCCTTTATAGCATTACATACATCCTCCCCAATAATATTCCAAGTAGCTTTGAAGAAAGCACTATTAAAACCATCTGGACCAGGAGCCTTTGATATATCTATAGAAAAAATAGCTTCTTTAATCTCCTTACTAGTAATGTCTTTCACCATATCTTTAGCTTCTTCATTTGTAATAGCTTTATTAACAAGCTTCTTTATGCATCTAGAGCTAACATTTTCTTCATAAACATCCTTAGTACCAATTAGATTAGTGTAGTACTTGATAAATTCATCATGAATAGCCTCATCTTCAACAATAATATCACCATTCTCATTCACAATTGACGCAACTCGGTTTTGGGTTATTCTGGCCTTAATACTTTTATGATAAAGGGCAGTACTACAATCACCTTTTTGTGCCCAAGTAATTCCAGATTTTTGCTTTAAGATCTGCTCTTGAATATTAAGAAGATGCATAAGTTTATCCCTAGCTCCTTCTCAATGATGAGCATAGATTGATCACCATTCATAATCTTTATTTGTACCTTTTCAAGCTCCTCTTTAAGCTCCATTATTTCTTTAGTAGAGTGATGAAAATATTTTCTATTGAAGATCTTCAAAGCTTTCTTTACTTCCTTCAATTTATTCACCACTTTATACATCATACTCCCTTTAACTTCATATTTCCACACCTTTTCAATCAAAGGCTGAAACTCATCATGATCAATCCAAACATTAAAGAATTTAAAAGATGAAGGTTTAGTATTTGAACTCCCCTGAATTTTAAGGATAAGATTAGAGTGATCTGAAATTCCAGGAGCTTCAATCATCAAATGAGACTTGAAATAAGTGAACCAAGCATCATTTATAAATTTTTTGTCAATTTTACTAGATATAAACCCATCCATTCTTCTATTAGTCCAAGTGTAGTAACACCCTTGGATAGGATGTTCAACCATCCCATTATCATTAATACACTCCACAAATTCATGAGAGCTCTTATGAAGGCTAGTACATCCCATTCTTTCATCAACTATAGTAATTTCATTATAGTCTCCACACCAAATACAAGGAGAGTCCCCATTAATAACCATCCACTCACTAAGTGTTTCCCAAAGAAGCACCCTTTTATCTTTATAATTTTCTGCATATACCATCACACAGTTAAATGTTTTCTTATTATATATATCATGTACCTCAAGTAAGATGGCTTGGCTAGTTGAATCAAGACACTTTACATCCTAAACATTCTTATTCCACTTTATACATATTCTACCCCTATCATCCTTATCATGATTAGTTATAGTACCCGAATTACTCAAATAAGTATTGTGAAACTTATTGTAGCTTTGTAGAGTTATTTTAGTCTCGAATAAACCAACTAGATCAACTTTTTAATCTTGTATAACATGAATAACTTCTTTTTGTTTGAGGCTTAGATTCAAACCTCTTACATTCCTAACATTGAGAATTTATAATGAAAATGCTCATGGTGCGCGAGTTTCTTGGGCTAAAATATGTTACCCCAAAGAAGAAGGGGGGCTAAATATTCCTAACATTGAGAATTTAAACAAGGTTTGTTTACTTTACAACTTTTGGAGATTTTACTGTCTTGATCAAAATCTATGGTCTAAGTGGGTTAAAGTGAACATTCTGAAAAGTAAATGTATTTGGAGTATTAGTCACAAACAATACCACTCTTGGATGTGGAAGCAGATTTTAAAGGTTAGAGATGAGGCCTTTAAACTTATATATCATGAAGTGGGAAATGGTGAAAAAACTTACATAATGTGGGACAGATGGCTTGATAAAAAGAACATTCAGGAAATATTGGAAATAAAAATGGAAGAACATGATATTAATTGTAATAAAACAGTCAAAGACTGTTATGGCCGAGGCAGGTGGAGAATTCCTCCAATAATTGTGCAAATTGTCCCTAAAATTCAAAATATAATACTCAATGATGCCAATGATAAAATCACATGGACTGAGAGTATAAAAAACAAGTTTTCCTTTAGGAAAACTATGATTAAGATCTCAAGTCATGAATTGAAAGTTGATTGGTTTGATATTGTGTGGGCAAAAACTTGTATACCTAGGTGTTCATTTGTTTCTTGGCAAGTTGCAATGAATAGGCTTCCTACTAAAGATAGGATGTTGAGTTGGGGATTGAGTATTAATCCAGTTTGCCTACTCTGTGATAGTGAGAATGAAAATAATGATCACTTATTTGTCACTTGTAAATTCTCAGGTTCAATACTTAAGCGCTTATTGACAATATGTGGCTATAATAATAATATCAGGAATGTGGAGGATCTAGTCGTAAATGTGAAGAATGGTGCAAGTCCAGAAGCTTTGAAAGTTATTGGTGTTTGTATTACAACTTACATATATTTTATTTGGACTGAGAGAAATAGGAGGGAACATGGAGAATATGCAGCTAATGAAGAAAGGATTTACAACAAAATTCTTGCCTATGTTGCTGTCAAGCTCAAGAAAAGGACCTTTAATAACTGCAAAGTGAAAAATGTAGTTGAATACTTATGTAATAGATAGGCATTTAAATTTTAACTTGATGTAAGTTTGTAATGTCTATTCTATTTCAAATGCGTGTAATAGTTAAGCTAAGCTAATAGGTTACTGCCCATAGTACATGGGTAAAAGTTGTAATGTTTTGACAGTTGTGGTCTTCATTTTAATAAAAAGTTTGATTTGCCGATCAAAAAAAAAAAAAAAAAAAAAAAAAAAACCTCTTACATTCCAAGAGTTAATTATCATTTAAATCAGGAGGTTCTCCTTCCCTATGGGTACTTCCCACACCTATTCAAAGCCTCTTCAAGGTTTTCATTAGCCATGTTTAAAGCACAAAAGGAGTTACTTAACTCCCCTTCAAAATTATTAGAATTGTAAGCACTTTCTCTAGGTGTGCTAGGGGTTTTTTCTTTCCCCTTTGCACTACTACTTCCCAAATCTTGAGGTGGAGTTGTAGTTGTGTTTATGGTGTTATGAATCTGAACTTCATCATCCTTCTTCTCCTTTTGCTTTCTTTGCACTACCCTCCATTCTTCAACCCTCTTTTGAACTTTGTTTTGGTTTTGTTGGTGATTAGCTTGGTTAAGAATTGTTATAGGTTTGTTTTGGTTTAGGTCTCTCCTTTGTAGGTGCTTTCCTTCCACAATTAATCTCCTTATGCCTAAAAGCCTTGCAATTAGAACATCTTGGAGGTAACCACTCATAGTAAGACTCCACCACATGAATCCCATCCTCCTCAAGATCAACCTTCACCCTTTTAACAAGCTCCTTTGTCATATCAACTTCCACACACACTCTAGCAAAGCTTAGCCTATTTTTTGTCTTTGTAATAGGGTCCATTTGGATTGGGATACCCAAAGCACTACATATATAGCTTAACCCATCATTAGTACACAATTGTAATGGTACCTTTCTCAATTTAACCCATAGTGGAACCTTAGTCAAATCAAGCTTATCAAAGTTCATGTTAGGTTCCCACTTTCTCAATATCATAATCCCACCATTAACATGACAAACTTGCTCTAATATGTTATTACATTCTTGCTCACCTTGGAATTTGAATAGAAACACTTCCATATCAGTAGACTTGATCTCCACTTTACCACAATTTCTCCATTGAGCATTAACCATGCTTCTAACCATGTGATATTCAGGAGCTTCTCCAAAAAATTGTCCAACTAAGAAATTATCTCACTCCTCAATTCCATTCTTCACTATATCTCTAGGTGGTTTAACCATGAGCTCATCTCTAGGTGGATAAAATTATGCATCTTCTTAATATTCAAGAGGAGGTTTTAAAGAAAAAATCTAGGATTACTTGGGCTCAAAAGGGTGATTGTAGCACTGCCCTTTATCATAAAAGCATCAAAGCTAGAATCACTCAAAACTGAGTAGCCTCTATTGTTACTGAAAATGGTAATATTGTTGTTGAAAATGCAGCTATTCATGATGAATTTATCAAGTATTACACTAGTTTAATTGGTACTAAGGATTCTCAAGAATAAAGTGTTAGCTCTAAATGCTTAAAGAAGCTTGTTGATATAGCTATTACTAAGGAAGAAGCTAAAGAAATGGTGAAAGACATTACTAGTAAGGAGATTAAAGAAGCTATATTTTCTATAGATAACTCAAAGGCTCCTGGTCTAGATGGTTTTAATAGTGCTTTCTTCAAAGCTAGTTGGAGTATTATTGGGGAAGATATATGTAATGCTATAAAGGAAACCTTCAAAAAGACAAATCTTGAAGCAAATTAATGCTACAAATCTTGTTCTTATTCCTAAGGTTAAGAATCCCACCTTAGTGAAGAGTTTTCGGCCCATATCTTGTTGTCATATCCTATACAAAGCTATATCTAAAAACATTGCAAATAGGATGAAACAAAGTCTTGAAGAGCATATATCTAAAAAGCAAGCTGCTTTTGTAGGAGGTAGGAGCATTTCTGATAATATATTGGTGGCTCAAAGTGTGATGGCAGGTTATGATAGAAAAGATTTGAGTGCAAGGTGTACTTTAAACAGTGATCTTCAAAAGGCTTTTGATACAATTAATTGGAGGTACCTTATTCAATCGCTTCACATTATGGGATTTCATGATAAGTTTATCTCTTGGATCAAGATGTGTATATCTACACCTATGTTCTCTTTATATATTAATGGGAGTGTGTGTGGCTTTTTCAAAGGAGAAAGAGGTTTAAGACAAGGTGATCCTTTATCTCTTTATCTATTTGTTATATGTATGCAAGGATTTAGTTCCATTATTGATAAAGTTGCTCAAAATAAAGCTTTTACTTATCACCCACTAGAATGGGTTTGAACCATCTTATATTTGTTGTTAAGTATTCTTTAATGGTGATAAGGATTCTTCCATGAGACTAAAACAAGGTTTAGATCTCTTCTCTAGACTTTCTGGTCTTAAAATCAGCCCTGAAAAAAGTGAGCTCTATATTGGAAGTTGTAACAAGGACATTCATGATGATATGAGTTGTATTCTTAATGTTAAAAAGGGTAAACTCCCTGTTAGATATCTTGGAGCTCCTTTAACTACAAAGGGGCCTAACAGCTTAATGTGTGCTACTCTTATTAATAATATAGTTGGGAGTGTTGAAGGTTGGATGCATAGATTTCTTAAATTTGCAGGAAGGCTTCACCTCATCAAGAGTGTTTTACAAAGCAAAGCTAGATATTGGTGTTATGTAATGATTCTTCCAATGGGGGTTATTCATGAGATTGAATCTCTCTTGGGTAGGTTTTTTTGTAAGGGTAATACTAATGATATTCATGGAGCAAAGGTGGCTTGGAAAGAGCTTTGTCAAAGTAAAGAAAATGGGGGATTAGGTAATACCTAATCTCCTCCAAATTAATCAAGTTGCTATTTTCAAAGCTTTTTGGAAGATGTATGGGTTATAAAGATAATATTTGGTCTCAATGGGTGTATTCAAATTGGCTTAGAGACAAGAGTATTTGGAGCATTGTTTATGATAGCAAATTCCTTGGAATTGGAGAGCTATGCTAAATGTGAGGTACATTGGTTATGACTATATTGTACATAATGTTGGTAATGGGAAAAGAACCTATATGTTAAATGATAAATTGATTAATGGTAAATGTGTTGGTGATATTTGTGAACAAAGGGATGTTATCTCTTTAGGAAATTATAATATCAACAAAAAGGTGATGGATTACAATATTGGGAAAAGGTGTAGATTTCCACCCAATCTAAATAAGGTGTATGATGTAGTGAAGGATATAATGCTAAATGAGGAAGATGACACTATAAAGTGGGGTGAAAAGGGGTTTAAAACCTTGGATGTAATGTATGATCTAAGAGGCCCAAATGAAAAAACAAAATGGTATAGTGTTGTTTGGCATAAATGGAGTATTCCTAAACATAAGTTTTGTGCTTGGTTGATTCGTAAGGATAGGTTGAGTACTAAGGATAGTCTTAGTAAGTGGGGAATGGATGTGGATAAATTATGCTCACTTTGCTTTGAGGAACATGAATCTAGAGATCATCTATTTGTTGCTTGTAAGTTTACTAATTTGGTGTGGGAAGAGGTTTGTGCTCTTCATAATTGGCATAACACAGGTATTACTTGGGAGGAAAGGCTTGATTTCATGATTCAATTTGATGGTAATTCCTTAAAAGACACCTTATCAAATATTACATTCCTTAGCTTTCTTTATTGTATTTGGGATATAAGGAATAAGAGGGAGTTTAAGAAGATGCATCCTAAAAGTAAAGATATTGTGAAAATAGTTGTGAAAGATGTTCAATACATACTTTGGAATAGAAAGTTATTAAAAAGAGTGTTGAGAATATGAGATTGGTGGCAAGGTGGAAGCTACATGGAGTACTCAAGGGAGGAGAGCAAGAAGAACAAGGAAGCTAGCTTGGAGCTTGGACCTGGTTATAGGCATTAGCAATTGTTGTATAGGGTTTAATTTCCTAGCAATGGTTGTATAAGTTGTTCTTGTTTTTGGTTTCATTTCATTTCTAGCAATGGTTGTATAGGTTGTTTTGCAAGATGATAGGTTTACTTTCCTAGTAAATGTTGTATAGGGTTTGTTTTTCTTAGCCATGCTTGTTTTTGAGTAAAAAACAAGTAGGAGATTGATTTGTACTTGTCATTTTGTGGATATAAAATGGTAAGTTAGATAAAAAACAATGAAAAGGTTGATAAAGTGAAGATTTTGGCTTGATTGGATCGTTCAAACACTCTGATAACCGTTTTCAAATATTTTGAATTTCCTGAGAGGGATTTTTCTAACTTTCGCATACTTTCTAAACAATGGGGAACATAACATATGTTTTTTGATTACGTTGGACCTTCCGGGACAAACAGACCGCTTCGCCATATAAAATCATCTGTTTTACATTTAGAGAGTTATTTAATTGACTTTTAGGTCGTTTTTAGTTTTTTATTGTAAGGGTTTCGTATTTTGGGTCCGTTAAGGTTTTCCCAACCGTAACATTGAACCCTAATTTCCAAATCTTTAACTTTAAAGCCCAAACCAAGAACACAAAACCCTAACATTATACCCTACACCTAATCCATCTTAAGACACCATAAACACTAACAATAAACCGTAACTAGAAACTCTAAACCCTAAACACTTAACCATAAACCCTAAACACAAAACACTAAGCCCTTATGACTAATCGCTAATCACTAAAGCCCAAACCGTAACAATGGAAAGGTTTATAACGTGAAGATTTTGGCTTGTTTGGATCGTTTAAACACTATGATAACCGTTTTCAAGTATTTTGAATTTCCCGGGAGGGTTTCTGCTATCTTTCGCATACTTTCTCATAATGGGGAACATAGCATATGTTTTTTATTACATTGGGCCTTCCGGGACCAACATATCTTTTAGCCATCTAAAATCATCTATTTTATGTTTCGAGAGTTATTTAATTGACTTTTAAGTCGTTTTTAGTTTTAGATTGGATGTTTTCTTATTTTGGCCGTTAGGGTTTTCCCAACCGTAACATTGAACCCTAATTTCTAAATCTTTAACTTTAAAGCCCAAACCAAAAACACAAAACGCTAACACTATACCCTACACCTAATCCATCTTTAGACATTATAAATACTAACCATAAACATCAACAATAAACCGTAACTAGAACTTAAACCCTAAACCCTAAACACTTAATCCTAACCCTAAACACAAAACACTAAGCCCTCGCCAATCATTAAACCACAAACCCTAACAGTGGAAAGGTCTATAACGTGACGATTTTGGCTCGTTTGGATAATTCAAACGCTCTGATAACTGGTTTAATGTATTTTGAATTTCCCGGGAGGGTTTTTGCTGAATTTTGCATACTTTCTCAGAATGGGGAACATAATATATCTTTTTTTATTACGTTGGGCCTTTCGGGACAAACAGATCGCTTCGCCATCTAAAATCATCTATTTTATGTTTTGAGAGTTAATTAATTGACTTTCAGGTGTGTTTTTAGTTTTTTATTGTAGGGTTTCGTATTTTAGGTCCGTTAGGGTTTTTCCAACCCTAACATTGAACTCTAATTTCTAAATCCTTAACTTTAAACCCAAATCATAAACACACATCTAACCCTATACCCTACACCAAATCCTTCTCCAGACACCGTAAATACTAACAATAAACCGTAACCAGAAACCCTAAACCCTAACACTTAACCCTAAACTCTAAACACTAAACACTAAACACTTATGACTACACTAAACCCCAAACCCTAATAATGGAAATATTTATAACGTGAAGATTTTGGCTCGTTTGGATCGTTCAAACACTCTGAACTATCACTAAACAAAAAAAGAAAGAAGAGAAAGAACTGGGAGTTGGCGCCTACATATACATAATGGATTGCTTGCTTACCAAGCCATCCTGGCAAGCTCTTCCAGTTCTATTATTATTCTTGACTTGACTTATTATTATAAAAACGACTCACTATCCAAATGAAAGACGATCGATTATCTAACCAAGAAGATAGAGAGTCCCACATACGAGAAAAGGTCACAAATAGAGTTGAACCAAGTAACATTGCAAAGGCATAATGATAGTAGGGTCGGGATATCCCCGCCCTCGGAACCGGACGTGAAGGTCTCCCCTCATCCGGCTCTCTGCAGGGGAATCTCCACTCACTGCTTCCCCTAATATCCTCCCTTTACCACATCATGGGGGTCATTACCAAAGTAAGATGCAACTTTTTTGTTCAAATTCCTCTCCCTAATCTGATTTGGGAAGAGTTCATTGATACTAAAATTATTTAACCATCTATCTTCAGCAAAATAGGTTCCATTACCATCCTTCAAATGATGAGTTATGAATTTGTAAGCTAAATTTCTGACTTTTAACATACATCTCCATAACCAAGGCATATGAGGATTATATTTTATCCCCCAAATACACGTACCTCGACTCCAATTAGCTCTTACCATTGGGCCCACACATTGTCTTCCATTCTGTACATTCTCCAAAAAGACTTTAGAATACAAGTTTGATTGATAGTTTTCAAACTAGGTATACCGAGTCCTCCCTCTTCTTTAGGCCTACACACTTTATTCCAAGCAACTCTAGCTCCATTAGGTGAATCCGAATTACCTTTCCAAAGAAATTTTGACATTTTACTCTCTATTATGTGAACAACTTTGGCTGGCAAAAACATACTATTACACCAATATCTCACTTTGCTTTGAAGAACACTCTTGATAAGGTGAGCTCTCCCAGCATATGTAAGATGTTTATGCATCCATCCCTCCATTGAAGTACATATTTTGTCCACCAAAACTTCGCAATCACCTGCCTTAGGTTTACTTGGAGTAAGAGGTGTCCCTAAGTATCTCACAGGCAGTTTCCCTTCTTTCACATTCAAGATCTTACAAATGTCTTTCTTAATCTGATTTGTCAATCCTAGGTAATATATTTCACTCTTTTCTGGACTCAATTGAAGACCGGAAAGTCTAGAAAAAATACGTAACCCCTCTTTAAGTCTCCTGGCTAAGTTAATATCTCCTCCAAAAAATAGCAAACAATCATCAGCAAATATTAGGTGGTTAAGCTTTAATCTTTCACATTGGGGATGAAAAACAAAGCTCTTTTTACTTGCTACTTGCTTCATGATTGCTGAAAAAGCTTCCATACATATGACAAATAGGTATGGAGAAATAGGATCTCCTTGCCTCAATCCTCTACCTCCCTTGAAATAACCTGTTACTTCTCCATTAATACATAAAGAATATGATGGAGTAGTTATACACATTTCCACCCAATCCACAAACACATCCTTGAAACCCAAAGCTAATAACATATTCTTCACAAACTTCCATTTGACTGTGTCATAAGCTTTCTGTAAATCAAGATTGAGGGTACAAGAAGGTTTACCTCTTTTTTTGTCATAACCATCCACTACACTTTGTGCCACTAGTACATTGTCTGAAATACATCTTCCTCCCACAAATGCAGCCTGATTTGATTATATAATAGATGATAGGCATTTCTTAATTCTATTCGCCAAGAGTTTTGAAATTCCTTTGTATAATATATTGCAACAAGCAATAGGCCTAAACTGTTTTAAATCTCTTGGTACTTAAACTTTAGAAATTAACACAAGATTAGTTGAAATTACTTGTCTTAATAACCTTTTGTTCTTTAACACATACTTGATTGCAACACACACATCATCTCCTACAATGTCCCAAGCTGCCTTATAGAAAGCACTAGTGAATCATCTGGCCCAGGAGCTTTATTATCACCAATTGAAAATATAGCTTCTTTTATCTCCTTGTTTTGTACCTCCTCTATCATATTCATAGCTTCTCTTCCATCATCTCTTTATTGAGTAGCCTTTTCAGACCTTCTACTGAAATTTCTTCCACTGGATTCTTTTGTTCTCCTAATAATTTTTTGTAATACTCAACAAAACCTTCCTTTATCTTCTCTTCATTTTCTGAAATTACTCCATCCTCCATCATAAGTGATGAAACTCGATTTCTAACTGATTTTGCTTTAATATATTGATGATAAAATCTGGATCCCACATCACTCTCTTTATCCCATTGAATTCTTGATTTTTGTTTTAAAAATTCTTGCTCGTTCTCCATGATGTTTCTGTATTGTTCCATGACCTCCTTTTCCTTTTCAAGTTGACTTAAATCGCCATTCAAGCTTCTCGATTGTAGTTCATCCAATTCTTTCTTCACTCTCTCTTTATCTTGATTTGTATGTCCAAAGAACTTTCGGTTAAATATTTTTAGCTCCTTCTTGACTTCTTTAAGCTTTGACACCACTTGATACATAGGTGATCCTTCCACATCAACACTCCAAGCCTTCATTACGGTTGGTTTGAATTCTTTGTAAGCCATCCATATATTATAGAATTTGAAGGCAGTAGGTCCTCTTTTGTATCCTCCTTGGATGTTTATAAGTAGAGGTGAGTGATCTGAAATTCCTGGAGAGTCAACCACAACACTAGAAACAAAGTTAGAAAACCAAGATGTGTTTGCAAACACTCTATCAATTCTGCTAGAAGTAAATCCATCACTTTGTTTATTACTCCATGTGTGTATACATCCTGAACTTTGATGTTCCATAATCTCCACATCATTTATACATTCTTCAAAAGCATAAGCACACTTAGGTAACACCTCACACCTCAGTCTATCCTCACAAGCTAAAATATCATTGAAATCCCCACTAACTACCCATGGAACATTTCCAACTATATACTTCCAACCCCTAAGTGTTTCCCAAAGTCCTAACCTCATATTATCATCATTTTCAGCATATACAAAAGACACAAAAAACATACTATCAACCCCCACCTCTTTTACTTCACACAACATAGCTTGTGAAGTCATACTCACACACTTGACACTAACTCTATTTTGATCCCACCTAACACAAATTCTACCCTCTCATCATTTTCATGATTGGCAATAGAATCCCAATTCACTAAATGAAACTCACAAAACCTATTAAAAATTAACTCTACCCATTTTTGTTTCCAATAAACCCGCTAAACTAATTTCTTTGTTTCTTACATAACTTTCAACTTCTTTTTGTTTATAGGCCCTATTTAGGTCTCTCACATTCCAAGAGCTTATCAACATCTATCAGGAGGATCTGTGATATGCTCCTCTGAATTGGAGCCCATAAAACTAGACAAAGCTTTCTCTAAATTGTTGTTTGCAATATGTAAAGGACTAAAAGAATTAGTAGAAACAATAACCTGATTTTTTGGTAAAGTAAGCATATTGTGTACTTTTTTGCTTGTTCCATTCCTTCTCACAGTTCTCCATTCCTGTCCAACTTCAGGATCATTCATATTTTCACTCTTTTATTCTATTTTTTCATTTTTTTTCGTTTTTTCATTCTCTTTTTCAATCACTCTTTATTTTTTTTCCTCTCTATTTTTTCTTTCCATACTTGTTTACTTTTACATTTCCAACTTGAGTGACCCCTTTCCTTACAAATATTGCACATAGGAGGTACCCATTCAGAAAATTCCTACAAATAAGCAAAGGCCGGTCAAATGAGAGTCAACTTAAAAAATTCTCTCCCAACTCATTCATAGCCACTAAATTTATTCCATCTCTAAAAAACCAAAACAAACCAGAAAACCCCTTCTTTTTTTTTCACGTTTTAGCTTTTTAGGTCATCCGATCGATTGTTATTTCCCAAATTTGGGATCTATTATTCATCGGCTCTTCTCTCTCCACTCTTAGATTAACCCTAACCCATCCATTTCTAAACCTCTCATCTCATTCCTTACCCATTTTCCTTTTGATTTTCTCTTTCTAAGTTGCATCTCAGATCGGTAGAATGACGAAAATGATTAACTCGAATCGTCTTAGTGGTACAAGCTCTAAATCGAAAGCAAAAACAAAATACACCGATATCACTAAGATGATGTTCTCGCCTCAAAGTAATAGCAGTGTTGTCACTCCTCCGATGAGTCCTTACATCAAGGATTCAAATAGTGAGGAGGAAGACTCACAAAAGTCGGTTGCTCAAAGTACGGATTCGGTAGTGGTTGCCCAGATTGATGAAAATCAAACTGAGGTAGCGCCGAAACCTAAAGAATGGTCAAAATTGTTTGGTAAAAATGATAACCCAGCTCTGAATCTGGAGTATCATGTGCCGATTCGTAAAGAAGGTAAACGTATTATTACTCCTGATAAAGATGTCTTAGATGAGGGCTATGCACAGTGGGAAAACTGTCTAATAGGGTAGTTCCTTGACTCACCTCCTTTATTCTGTTATATTGTTAACTTCGTTAAGTTTCAGTGGTCAAAGTTTGGTAAGATTGATGTTAAATTTAGTAGTAACGGCACTTTTATCTTTAAATTTGAGAATGAACAGATGTGTGCTAAAGTTTTAGAACAGATGTGGCATATTAATGGATCTCCTCTATTATTAAGGCCATGGAAAATTGGAATGCAGTTTGAGAAATTAGATGTTGCTAAAATTCCAATATGGGCTAAACTGATTAACATACCTATGGTCATGTGGACTAAGAAAGGTTTAGGCTATATTGCTAGTGGTATTGGTGTACCATTACAGATGGATAGTATGACTCAGTCCATGACTAGATTGGGTTATGCTAGAGTTTGTGTGGAAACTGAAACTAAGGAAGAGTTGCCTGATAAACTTTATGTTGATATTGGGTTAGATGAGTTACAAATTGTTAAAGTGGAATATGATTGGAAACCGAAAATTTGTACTAAGTGCAATAAAATTGGGCACTTAGAAAATAAGTGTAATAACACTACTAAAGTATGGATTCCTAAAGCTGGTAACAATGAAAAGAAGGATAAAGGGAAAGATAAAGTTAATGAAAGGGAATGGAAAGTTGTGGGGAGCAAATCTCACAACAGAAAGGATTACAATCAGTCCTCTAATGAAGTCTCTTGCTCTAATAAATTTGATAATCTTGATGAAAATGTAGGTACTGAGATTGATAGAGATGTACTGAAATTCATTAATAATGGTGGGGAAGGTGAGATTACTAGACCATCTAATATATGAGTCTTGTTTCATGGAATGTAAGAGGGTTTAATAGCCTTCTTAGACAGTTAGATGTTAAAGATTTTATGATTAGGAATAAAATTAAGCTTATTGAACTCCTGGAAACTAAGGTAAGGATTCAAAACAGTTTGAAAATAATAAGTGATCATTTTCCTCACTTGGAAATGATTCACAATTATAATAAATGTGATAGTGGGAGAATTTGGATAATGTGGGACAATAATTATGCTGAGGTAGTGAAGCTGTTTGAAACAGCTCAACTGATTTTTATTAAAGTTAAAATACTACAATTAAATGTTTCTTTCTGTGTTGGTTATGTTTATGCTAGTAATGATGATGATGAGAGGAATGTCTTATGGAATGATATGGTGAGGTTAAGTAATGATTATGATGATCAATGTGTATGCTATACTGGAGATTTTAATGAGATACTTAGAATTGAGGATAGACTTAATTGTGATTCTATCCCTAATAGCTCTATTCTTTTCTCTAATTGTATTGAAGATGCTAATCTGTTTGAGCATCAGTATGCAGGACAATACTTTACCTGGACTAACAAAAATGATAGTGGGAATTTGCACGCAAGTAAGATTGATAGGGTGTTCATCAACACTAAGTGGATGAATACATACCAATCTAATGCTATTCTTGTGCCTCCCTCTAGATCTGATCATTGTGCAATTAAGGTGCTGATAGATCAAAAAGAGAAATCTGGGCCTTGCTCTATTAAATTCTTTAATATATGGACTAAACATGAGGGCTTTAAAGACATTATAAAAAGAATGTGGGATATAGATGTGAATGGAAATAAGATGTTTCAATTTTGTATGAAATTGAAACTACTAAAAGGTGAGCTGAAAAAGTTTAATAATAAATACTTCAGAAGGAATTCTGAGGATATTGAGAATTTAAAAGCTCAACTTGAGATTGTACAAAAAAGAATTATGATGAGAAATAGTACTGATGCTGATATTTCTGAAGAAAAAAATCTTATCTTTCAATTAGAAGAAACTGTAATTACTCATCATGAAATCTTGAAGCAAAAATCTAGGGCATTGTTTATCAATGATTATGATATTAGCTCAGCCTACTACTATATAATGATTAAAGGTAGAGTGGCTAAAAACTTTGTATCTACTCTAACTTGTGATGATGGAAGGATTATTACTGAACAAGATGAGATTAAGAATGAATTTGTGAGAAATTATAAGAATTTACTTGGTACTGAGGAAACTAACCAAGAAATGTGTTCTATAAGCACTATTGCAGCTATATTGAATAAAACTGTCCCTGAACATTTAATGGATGGCTTGATTGCCCCCATAACGGATAAGGAGATTAAAAGTGCCTTATTTGCTATGGGTGATGCGAAAAGCCCAGGACGTGATGGATATACTGCTTGCTTCTTTAAACAATCTTGGGATATTATTGGAGGCAGTTTATGAGCAAACCTTTGAGTCAGGTAAAATTCTTACTCAAATCAATGCTACAAATATTGTTTTAATACCTAAAGAGAAAAATCCATCTTGTGTTAAGAAATTTAGGCCTATATCATGTACTAATATCATATACAAAACCATTTCTAGAGTTATTATGAATAGGCTTAAGAAAGTGATGAGTTATATAATATCTCTAAATCAAGGTGCTTATGTTAGTGGGAGGAATATCACTGATAACATACTTGTTGCACAAGAAGTAGTTACTGGCTATGAAAAGAAAGTTATGAAATCTTCTTGTACCATTAATTTAGACCTGCAAAAGGCCTATGATAGTGTCAATTGGCAATTTCTAATCAATATTCTTTATGCTCTAAAGTTTCCTGATAAGTTTATTAAGTGGATTCACATGTGTATAAGTACTCCTTATTACTCTATATGCATAAATGGTGAAGCCTGTGGATATTTTAAGGGTAAAAGAGGGCTAAGGCAAGGTGATCCTCTCTCACCCTACTTATTTGCTATTTGTATGGAAGTTTTTTCCATGCTAATGTATAATGTGGCTCAGAAGAAAGAATTCACATTTCATCCTAAGTGTAATGAGATTAATCTGAATCACTTGGTATTTGCTGATGATATACTAATTTTTATGAAGAGCAATAATGAATCTGCTGAGGTAGTTAAAGAAGCCCTTAATCTCTTCTCTAGATGTTCTGGGCTAAACATAAATTTCACTAAGAGTGAATTATACTTTAGTGAGGGAGTAAAAGATAGAATTAAAAATGACATCTCTCAGATACTTAATATTAAAATAGGCTTTATGCCTGTTAGATATCTGGGCATTCCTTTAAACTCAAAAAAAATGAGTGTTACTAATGGTAACAAATTAATTGAGAGGATCTGGCAAAGTATCACTCAATGGAGTTCTAAAATGTTGTCATATGCAGGAAGAGTAGAATTAATAAGAGTTGTGCTTATTAGTAAAATTATGTTTTGGTGTAGAGTGTTCCTATTGCCTAAACAGGTTATTTACAAACTGAATCAGAAATTATCAATGTTTCTTTGGGGGTATAGTGAAAATGCACATGGTGCAAGAGTATCTTGGGCTAGAATATGCTATCCTAAAGAAGAAGGGGGGCTAAACATTCCAAACATTGAGAATTTAAACAAGGCTTGTTTACTTTACAACTTTTGGAGATTTTACTGTCTTGACCAAAATCTATGGTGTAAATGGGTTAAAGTGAACATTCTGAAAAGTAAATGTATTTGGAGTATTAGTCATAAACAATACCACTCTTGGATGTGGAAGCAGATTTTAAAAATTAGAGGGGATGCCTTTGATCTAATATATCATGAAGTGGGTAATGGTGAAAAAACTTATATAATGTGGGATAAATGGCTTGATAAAAAGAGTATTCAGGAAATTTGGGATATAAAAACTGAGGAACATGATATTAACTGTAATAAAACAGTTAAAGACTGCTATGGCAGAGGAAGGTGGAGAATTCCTCCAAAAATTGCGCAAATAGTCCCTAAAATACAAAATATAATACTCAGTGATGCCAATGATAAGATTACATGGACTGAGAGTATAAAAAATAAGTTTTCCTTTAGGAAAACTCTGATTAAGATTTCAAGTCATAAATCTAAAGTGGAATGGTTTGATATTGTGTGGGCAAAGACTTGTATTCCTAGATGTTCATTCGTTTCTTGGCAAGTTGCAATGAATAGGTTTCCTACTAAAGATAGGATGTTGAGCTGGGGATTAAGTATTAATCCAATTTGCCTATTATGTAATAAGGAGGATGAAAGTAATGACCACTTATTTGCTACTTGTGAGTTCTTAGGTGCTATTCTTAATAGATTATTGGCAATATGTAGTTGCAATATTAATATTAGTAATGTGGAGGATATAGTAGTTAATTTGAAGAATGGTGCAAGTCCAGAAGCTTTGAAGGTGATTGGTGTTTGTATTACAACTTATATATACTTCATATGGACTGAGAGAAACAGGAGGGAACATGGAGAATACGCAGCTAATGAGGAAAGGATTTACAACAAGATTCTTGCCTATGTAGCTGTCAAGCTTAAGGAAAGGAACTTTAACAATTGCAAAGTAAAGAATGTAGTTGAAAAGATATGTAATAGATAGGCATTATGCATTTAATTTTATATAAGTTTTTAATGTCTCTATTAAGTTTCAAATGCGTGTAATAGTTAAGCTAAGTTAAATAGGTTAAAGCCCATAGGATGTGGGGTAAAGTTGTAATGTTTTGACAGTTGTGGTCTTTATTTTAATAAAAAGTTTGATTTGCCTGATCAAAAAAAAAAAAAAGGAGGTACCCGTTCATACAAAACTTCCACAATATGTTCTCCATCCTCTTCAAGGTCTAGATTTACCTTATACACCATTTCAGCCTCCACATCAACCTCCACACACACTCTAGCATAGTTAAGCCTGTTTCTTGAGCTAGTTATAAGGTCTAATTGTATAGGTTTACCTAATGCACTTGCAATATAACTCAAACCTTCTTTAGACCATAAGGCTAGTGGCACCTTTTTCAGTTTTACCCAAAGAGGTACCTTGTTAACTTCAAGCTTTTCAAGGATCATTCCTGGACTCCACCTTCTTAGCATCATAGTTCTCCCTCCCACATGCCAAATTTGTTCTAAAATCCTGTCACACACGACCTCACTTTGGAATTGAAATAAGTAAACATTCATATCAGTGGTTTTAATGTCTACTTTACCTGCTTGTCTCCATTGAGTCATCACCATACTCCTCAACATATGGAAGGCAGGAGATTCACCAAAGAATTGTCCCACTAGGCAATGCTTCCAATGTTCATTACCTCTTTGGATCACTTCCTTTGGTGGTTTAACCTTTATCTTCCCTTCACTTAATGTAGGAGGATAGTAGTTCAATTTAAAGTCTTCTTTGACAGTTTTTGCAAATAATGCACTCCATTTGCCCTTACTCTGTTTGATTTCTACTTCACTGTTTCCTTCTTCAATGATTTCTCCCTTTTCTGATTCAATCTCATTTGTTTCCACTAGTTGATTTTTGGCATTACTACAACACTTTTCCACCTCAGTAGGTACCTGTACTTCTACGTTTTCATCTTCTGTTTCAGCAATTTTTACATCACTTGTTGATGAATTGTAAATTACTATTGCCTTCTCCTTATTTTTTTCTATCTTCTCTATCACATCAGTAACTTTCACCTCTTCAAGAACAACCTTATTGTGTCTAGTAATAGCTGGACTCTTTGTACTCGAAACACTCGCAATTTTGCTAGCTCCAATGTTTCTAATAGCTGTTCTACCCGTGTTCCAAACACCCGCTCCCTTGCGACTCATCATACTAGTATATCTGAATACTCGCAAAAATAAGAAATCCAACGCAAAAAGAACGAAGTAAAATGGTCAAGAAATGGCCAAGAAACTTTGAAACTAGTAGAGCAAATATAAGAAAAGCCAAATAAACTGCTCGGAAATAATAAGTGGAATTAATCCCAAGAGATTTCTGCTGCAATTAAAAGTAATGAGTGTACAGTAACCAAACTCGCTGCAATTAATTCCAAAGACCCTCCTGGAACTTTGGAATATTTGATTAATTAAATAATAAAGCATGAAGCATGAATTGCTAAGACTCAATTGTGTGTTGTACCGCAAGTTCAATTGTTTGTTACAAACTCACGTGCGCACAACAGCTTGGAAGAAAAAAGAAAATAAATGGTGGGGCTGACCTAAAAAAAGTAAAAGAGAGTGAAAAAACTAAAAGGGGAAAAGGATCTAAGCTACCTAAGGGGTGTCGCAAGCAACTCCTAGGTTCACCGGAGATAGGTAGAAGAGGCGGCGGCTGCTGAAATTTCCGATGACCTAAGGTTTGCTTTCAAGAAAGTAGAGAGAAAAAAAGACATTTTTTAAAATTTTTAAAGTTTCCGGAAGAGTTTTTGTTAACTTTCCAGTATTGTTAATTTCTTTTTTTAGCTCGTTAAGATTACTTTTATTCAAACTCATTGAAAATACAAGCTAAAGGAATGTTGACCTTAGACCATAGTAGCCAAGATTAACTCTTCCTATACAACTATTACATGTAAACTAACTTGAAATAAAGTTACTACTTACTAGTCTACTAAAAACATTACAAAACGAATTACAATCACACTACAACTCTACTTTCTTCTAATTTCACTTTCAAATTCCAATTTTTGATTAGCTTTTTGTTCTCTGTCGAATTGTGTATTTTTAATTTCCCGGTAGGGTTTTTGCTAAGTTTCGCATACTTTCTCAGAATGGGGAACATAACATATCTTTTTTTATTACATTGGGCCTTCCAGGACCAACAGATCGCATCGCCATCTAAAATCATTTATTTTATGTTTTGAGAGTTATTTAATTGACTTTTAGGTCGTTTTTAGTTTTTTATTGTAGGGTTTCGTATTTTGGTTCCTTTATGGTTTTTCCAACCGTAACATTGAACCCTAATTTCTAAATCTTTAACTTTAAATCCCAAACCATAAACACAAAACCCTAACCTTATACCCTACACCTAATCCATCTCGAAACACCATCAATACTAACCATAAACACTAACAATAAACCATAAACTGAAACCCTAAACCCTAAACACTTGACCCTAACCCGAAACACAAAACTCTAAACCCTTATGACTATTCGCTAATCACTAAACCCCAAACCCTACCAATGGAAAGGTTTATAACGTGAAGATTTTGACTCGTTTGGATCGTTCAAACACTCTGATAACCGTTTTCAAGTATTTTGAATTTTCCGGGAGGGTTTTTGCTAACTTTTGAATACTTTCTCATATTGGGGAACATACCATATGTTTTTTAGTTATGTTGGCCTTCCGGGACCAACAGATCGTTTCTCCATCTAAAATCACCGGTTTTACATTTTGAGAGTTATTTAAATGGCTTTTAGGTCGTTTTTAGTTTTTTATTTTGGGGTTTCATATTTTGAGCCCGTTAGGGTTTTCCCAGCCGTAATATTGAACCCTAATTTCTAAACTTTTACTTTAAAGCCCAAACCATAAACACAAAACCCTAACATACCCTACACCTAATCCATCTCCATACACCATAAATACTAACCATAAACACTAACAATAAACCGTAACCAAAAACCCTGAACCCTTAACCGTAAACACTTAACCCTAAACACTAAGCACTAAACACTAATGACTAATCCCTAATCACCAACCCTAAACCCTAACAATGGAAAGGTTGATAATGTGAAGATTTTGGCTCGTTTGGATCGCTCAAACACTCTGAAAACCGTTTTCAAATATTTTGAATTTCCTGGGAGATTTTTTGCTAACTTTCGCATACTTTCTCAGAATGGGGAACAAAACATATTTTTTCCATTACGTTGGGCCTTCCGGGAGCAACAGATCGCTTCGCCATCTAAAATCATCTATTTTATGTTTTGAGAGTTATTTAATTGACTTTTAGGTCGTTTTTAGTTATTTATTGTAGGGTTTCGTATTATGGGTCTGTTATGGTTTTCCCAACCATAACATTCAACCCTAATTTCTAAATTTTAACTTTAAAGCCCAAACCATAAACACAAAAACCTAACACTATACCCTACACCTAATCCATCTTTATACATTATAAATACTAACCATAAACACCAACAATAAACCGTAACCAGAAACCCTAAACCCTAAACACTTAACCCTAAACTCCAAACACAAAACACTAAGCCCTTATGACTAATTGCTAATCACTAAACCCCAAACCCTAACAATGAAAAGGTTGATAACGTGAAGATTTTGGCTCGTTTGGATCGTTCAAACACTCTGATAACTGTTTTCATGTAGTTTGAATTTCCCTGGAAGGATTTTGCTAACTTTCGCATACTTTCTCATAATGTGGAAAATAGCATATGTTTTTTATTACGTTGGCCTTCCGGGACAAACAGATCACTTCGCCATATAGTATCATCTATTTTATGTTTCGAGAGATATTTAATTGACTTTTAGGTCGTTTTTAGTTTTTTATTGTAAGGTTTCTTATTTTAGGTCCGTTAGGGTTTCCCAACCGTAATATTCAACCCTAATTTCTAAATCTTTAACTTTAAACCAAAACCATTAACACAAAACCCTAACACTATACCCTAAATCTAATCCATCTCCAGGCACCATAAATACTAACCATAAACACTAACAATAAACCGTAACCCTAAACCCTAAACACTTAACACTAAACCCTAATGAGTAATCCCTAAGCACTAAACCCCAAACCTTAACAATGGAAAGATTGATAACAAGAAGATTTTGGCTCGTTTGGATCGCACCTAAGCACTCTGTTAATCGATTTCACGTATTTTGAATTTCCTGCGAGGGATTTTGCTAACTTTTGCATACTTTCTCAGAATAGGGAACATAACATATATTTTTTGATTATGTTGGGCCTTCCGGGTCCAACCGATCGCTTCGCCATCTAAAATCATCCATTTTATGTTTTGAGAGTTATTTAATTAACAATTAGGTCGTATTTAGTTTTTTATTGTAGGGCATCGTATTTTTTGGGTCCGTTAGGGTTTTTCCAACCGTAACTTCGAACCCTAATTTCTAAATTTTTGACTTTAAACCCCAAACCCCAAACCATAAAAACAAAACCCTAACCCTATACGCTACACCTAATCCATATCTAAACACCATCAATACTAACCATAAACACTAACAATAAACCGTAACCAGAAACCGTAAACCCTAAACACTAACAATAAACCGTAACCAGAAACCGTAAACCCTAAACACTAACAATAAACCGTAACCAGAAACCCTAAACCCTAAACACTTGACTCCAAATCGGAAAAACAAAACACTAAGCCCTTATGACTAATCGCTAATCACTAAACCCCAAACCCTAACAATGGAAAGGTTTATAACGTGAAGATTTTGGCTTGTTTGCATCGTTCAAACACTCTGATAACCGTTTTTAAGTGTTTTGAATTTCCCGGGAGGGTTTTTGCTAACTTTCGCATACTTTCTCGTAATAGGGAACATAGCATATGTTTTTTAGTTACGTTGGGCCTCCCAGGACCAACATGTCGTTTCGCCATCTAAAATCATCTGTTTTACATTTTGAGAGTTATTTAGTTGGCTTTTAGGTCGTTTTTAGTTTGTTATTGTAGGGTTTTATATTTTAGGTCCGTTAGGGTTTTCCCAACCGTAATATTGAACCCTAATTTCTAAATCTTTAACTTTAAAGCTCAAACCATAAACACAAAACGCTAATATTATACCCTACACCTAATCCATCTCCATACACCATAAATACTAACAATAAACCGTAACCATAAACCCTAAACCCTAAACCCTAAACCCTAAACACTTAACACTAAACACTAATGACTAAACCCTAATCACCAAACCCCAAACCCTAACAATGGAAAGGTTGATAACGTGAAGATTTTGGTTAGTTTTGATCGCTGAGACACTCTGAAAACCGTTTTCAAGTATTTTGAATTTCCTGGGAGGGTTTTTGCTAACTTTCGCATACTTTCTCATAATGGGAACATAACATATCTTTTTTGATTACGTTGGGCCTTCCGGGACCAACAGATCGCTTCGCCATCTAAAATCATCTGTTTTATGTTTTGAGAGTTATTTAATTGACTTTTAGGTCGTTTTTAGTTTTTTATTGTAGGGTTTCGTATTATGGATCTGTTAGGGTTTCCCAACCATAACATTGAACCCTAATTTCTAAATTTTAACTTTTAAGCCCAAACCATAAACACAAAACCCTAATCCTATACCCTACACCTAATCCATCTCCATACACCATAAATATTAACCATAAACTTTAACAATAAACCGTAACTAGAAACCTTTACCCCAAAACACTTAACCCTAACACCTAAAACATACATTGTTCCTCTTCTCTCTACTTTTTCTCACTAGGGTTTGAAGATTTAGCCAAAGTTTGACTAATCTTTGACTCCTTTTGACTGCCGTTGACCTCCCCATCCATCACCGATGACTTTCCGACCTTATGGCTGGAGTTTGCCCGGAGATTGACCAGAGTGTTGACCTCGTTTGACCGGAGTTGGAAAATCTTTCAAATCTGTTTTTTCCATTTTTATTTTGATCTTTTGATTTGCTTTTGGAAATTAATTCAAGTGAGGAAGATAGTGGAAATCTGAGGTGTAAAGGTTGTCGGCTGATCTGTGAAGGAGTTAGGGTGATACGCGCTTGTGTATTGGTGGTGTAGAAGACGAGGTTTGAGATATTAGTGGAGCTGGTTTTACAATGTAGATAAAGGTATTAATTAGATATTAATTGGGTAATCATTAGCCTATTATTGAATAATCTACATTATTTATCAGAGAAAATCTACATTTAATTCTGTGCAAAAATCAAACTCGATTTCTGCAACTCATCTCGCGACAGAAGAAGTTTTTTCGAGATTTTGTGTTCATTTCTTACCCAATTTTCGTGATTCTTTATTTTCTGGTTTTCTTTCTCCAATCCGGATTCAATGGCGCCTCGCAAAAAGTCTGGAAATCGAGGAATTAAGGATAGTGCTGAAACAAATGAAACTCAAGTAAAGTATGCGCCGATTAAGGGCAAATATGTTCCTGCAACTCCTGTAATTCAAGTGAGTAACAATTTTTCTGCAACTAAGAGGGGTAATTTGATAAATGAAAGTGTGGAAAAGGGTATTGCTTATGATTCTAGCAGGAAGGATGATGTTCTATATAATGATAGCCATATGTTCGATGAAAGTCCTAAGAGAGGGACAGTGGATGGAACGGAGGAATTGGTGAATGAAACCTTACTTAGCTCTAGTGAGAGCATCAAGGCTACTCAAACTATTGATTGTACAATAGTTGAGGGAATGAACAACCAAGATGGGCCCCTATTTGAGGGTGAGGCTCCTAATTCCCTCGAGAGAAATAGCTTGGATGTGAGTCACAGAGTATTACTCCATTTTTGGTGCACGACTTGGAGAAACTTCTCTATCAAGTGAAAGTACCCTCTTGGGAGTAGCACAAGGTCAAAATGTGGATAATGTAGATGAGTGTGAGGTATAAATAGTTGAGGAAAAGAACGGGAAGCAGGGTAAGTGGACTGAGTTGTTCAAGAAGAAGGTCGATACAGAATTGAAGCTAAAATACTTTGCTCCTAATCAAGTAGAAGATGAACTCATGGTTAAATCTCCAAGGAATATAGTGAAAAGTAGTATTGAGGGATGGGAAAACTGTTTAGTAGGAAATATTTTTGGGGAACCTTTTGAATATCACATGGTTAGAAGCATGGTTAATGCTCGATGGAGGAATTGTGGTCCTGTGGAGATCAAGTCAACTGATATGGATGTTTTTCTATTCAAATTTCAAGGTGAGCAAGAATGTAACAATATATTGGAACAAGTTTGGCATGTTAACGGAAGGATTGTGATACCAAGGAAGTGGGAATCTAATTTGAAATTTGAGAAGCTTGATATGACTAAGGTCCCACTTTGGGTTGAATTGAGAAAGGTACCTTTGCAATTGTGGAAAAATGATGGATTGAGCTACATATGTAGTGCTTTAGGTATCCTAATTCAAATGGATCCTATTACTAAATCAAGGAATAGGTTAAGTTTTGCTAGAGCTTGTGTGGAGGTGGATATGACAAAGGAGCTTGTTAAAAGTGTTAAGGTAGATCTTGAAGAGGATGGAATTCATTTATGTGGAAGCTTATTATGAATGGTTACCTCCAAGGTGTTCAAATTGCAAGGCTTTGGGGCATAAGGAGAATAATTGTAGTCAAGGCAGGAAAGAAGCTATAAAGGAGAAACCAAAAACTTCTCACCAAGATAAACCTAACCAAGTTAATCACCAACCAAATCAATACAAAGTTCAAAAGAAAGTTGAAGAATGGAGAGTTGTGCAAAGGAAGCAAAAGGAGAGAAAGGATGATGAAGTTCAGAATCCTAACATTAATGCCACAACTACAACTCCACCTAAAAATATGAGTAGTAGTGCAAAAGGAAAAGAAAAACCCCCTAATACACCTAGAGAAAGTGCTTGTAATTCTAATATCTTTGAGAGTTAAGTAACTCTTTTTGTGCTCTAAACATAGCTAATGAAAATCTTGAAGATGATTTGAATAGGTTTGTGGGAAGTACCCATAGGGAAGGAAAACCTCCTAGCCTAAATGATAATTAGTTCTTGGAATATAAGAGGTTTAAATCTAAACCTCAAACAAAAAGAAGTTATTCATGTTATACAAGATAAAAAGGTTGATCTTATTGGTTTATTGGAAACTAAAATGACTCTACAAAGTTACACCAAGTTTCATAATACTTATTTGAGCAATTGGGGTACTATTACTAATCTTGATAAGGATGAAAGGGTAAGAATTTGTATAAAGTGGAATAAGAATGTTTTGGATGTTAGGTGTCTGATTCAACTAGCCAAGCTATCTTCCTTGAGGTACATGATATATTTAATAAGAAAACATTCAATTGTGTGATGGTATATGCTGATAATGATGAAGATAAAAGGGTTCTTCTTTGGGAAACACTTAGTGAAAGGATGTTTATAAATGGGGCCACTCCTTGTATTTGGTGTTGGGACTATAATGACATTACTAAAGTTGATGAAAGAATGGGATGTACTAGCCTTCATAAGAGCTCTCATGAATTTGTAGAATGTAGTAATGATAATGGGATGGTGGAACATCCTAGCCAAGGGTGTTATTACACTTGGACTAATAGAAGAATTGATGGTTTTGTATCTAGTAAAATTGATGAGATTTTCATAAATGATACTTGGTTCACTTGTTTTAAGTCTCATTTGATGATTGAAGCTCCTAGAATTTCTGATCACTCCAATCTTATCCTCAAAATTCAGGGGAGTTCAAATACTGAACCTTCATCTTTTAAGGTTTTTAATGTTTGGATTGATCATGATAAGTTTCTGCCTTTGATTGAAAAGGTGTGGAAAGTTGAGGTTTAAGGAATTAAGATGTATAAAGTGGTGAATAAATTGAATGAAGTAAAGAAAGCTCTAAAGATTTTCAATAGACAATATTTCCATCACTCCACACAAGAAATTATGAAGCTAAAGGAGGAGCTTGAGAGGGTTCAAGTTATGCTTATGAATAGTGATCAATCTATGCTTACCATTGAGAAGGAACTTAGGGACAAGCTTATGCATCTTCTTAATATTCAAGAGGAGGTTTTAAAGAAAAATCTGGGATTACTTGGCTCAAAAGGGAGATTGTAGTACTGCCCTTTATCATAAAAGCATCAAGGTTAGAATAACTCTAAACCGAGTAGCCTTAATTGTGACTGAAAATGGTGATATTGTTGTTGAAGATGAAGCTATTTATGATGAATTTATCAAGTATTACACTAGTTTAATTGGTACTAAGGATGCTCAAGAAGAAAGTGTTAGCTCTAATTGCTTAAAAAAGCTTGTTGATAAAGCTATTTCTAATGAAGAAGCTAAAGAAATGGTGAAAGAGGTAAGGAGATTAAAGAAGCTATATTTTCTATAGATAACTGAAAGGCTCCTGGTTCAGATGGTTTTAATAGTGAATTCTTCAAAGCTACTTGGAGTGTTATTGGGGATGATATATGTAATGCTATAAAGGAAACTTTCAAGAATAGACAAATCTTGAAGCAAATTAATGCTACAAATCTTGTTCTTATTCCTAAGGTTAAGAATCCCACCTCAGTGAAGAGTTTTAGGCCCATAGCTTGTTGTAACATCCTATACAAAGCTATATCTAAAATCATTGCAAATAGAATGAAACAAAGTCTTGAAGAGCTTATATCTAAAAATCAAGCTGCTTTTGTAGGAGGAAGGAGCATTTTTGATAATATATTGGTGGCTCAAAGTGTGGTGGCAGGTTATGATAGGAAGGATTTGAGTACAAGGTGTACTTTAAACATTGATCTTCAAAAGGCATTTGATACAATTAATTGGACGTACCTTATTCAATTGCTTCACATTATGGGATTCCATGATAAGTTTATCTCTTGGATCAAGATGTGTATTTCTACACCTATTTTCTCTTTATGTATTAACGGGAGTGTGTGTGGTTATTTCAAAGTAAAGGAGGATTAAGGCAAGGTGATCCTTTATCTCCTTATCTATTTGTTGTGTGTATGCAAGTATTCACTTCTATTCTTGATAAGGTGGCTCAAAATAAAGCTTTTACTTATCACCCTAATTGTGCTAGAATGGGTTTGAACCATCTTATATTTGCTGATGATTGTCTAGTATTCTTTAATAGTGATAAGGATTCTGCCATGAGACTAAAACAAGGCCTTGACCTCTTCTCTAGACTTTCTGGCCTTAAAATCAGTCCTGAAAAGAGTGAGCTATATATAGGAGGGTGTAACAAGGACCTTCATGATGATTTGAGTTGTATTCTCAATGTTAAAAAGGGTAAACTTCCTGTTAGATATCTTGGAGCTCCTTTAAATACAAAGGGTCCTAATAGCTTAATGTGTGCTACTCTTATTAATAATATAGTTTGGAGTGTGGAAAG
This sequence comes from Nemophila menziesii, assembly GCA_029959085.1. Lineage (NCBI taxonomy): Eukaryota > Viridiplantae > Streptophyta > Magnoliopsida > Boraginales > Hydrophyllaceae > Nemophila > Nemophila menziesii. Next base: position 11,350,294 of record JARWIR010000027.1, read on the forward strand.
TTGGATGCATAGATTTCTTACCTTTGCAAGAAGGCTTCATTTAATCAAGAGTGTTTTGCAAAGTAAAGCTAGACATTGGTGTAATGTAATGATTCTTCCAATGGGGATTATTCATGAGATTGAATCACTCTTGAGTAGGTTTCTTTGGAAGGGTAGTGCTAATGATTTTCATGGAGCTAATGTGGCTTGGAAAGAACTTTGTCAAAGTAAAGAAAATGGGGGGTTAGGCATACCTAATCTGCTCCAAATTAATCAAGTTGCTATTCTTAAAGCTTTTTGGAGGATGTATGGTAATAAAGATAACATTTGGTCTCAATGGGTCTATTCAAATTGGCTAAGGAACAAGAGTATATGGAGCATTACTTATGATAGTCAACTTCCTTGGACATGGAGAGCTATGCTAAATGTGAGGTACATTGCTTTTAACTATATTGTACATGATGTTGGAAATGGGGAAAGAACCTATAGGTTAAATGATAGATGGATAAATGTTAAATGTGTTGGTGATATTTGTAAACAAAAAGATGCTATTTTTTTAGGTAATTACAATATCAACAAAAAGGTGATGGATTACTATATTGGGAAGAGGTGGAGATTTCCACCTAAACTCAATAAGGTGTATGAGATGGTAAAGGAAATGATGCTAAATGAGGAAGATGACACTATAAAATGGGGAGAAATAGGGTTCAAAGCCTCGGATGTTATGTATGATTTAAGGGGTCCTAATGAAAAAACAAAATGGTATAGTGTAGTGTGGCATAAATGGAGTATACCTAAGCATAAGTTTTGTGCTAGGTTAATTTGTAAGGATAGGTTGAGTACTAAGGATAGGCTTAGTAAGCGGGGAATGGATGTGGACAAATTATGCTACCTTTGTTTTGAGGAACATGAATCTAGAGATCATCTATTTGTAGATTGCAAGTTTACTAATTTGGCTTGGAAGGAGGTTTGTGCTCTTCATAATTGGCATAACACGGGTATTACTTGGGAGGAAAGGCTTGATTTCATGATTCAATTTGATGGAAACTCCTTTAAAGATACCTTATCAAACATTACATTTCTTAGTTTTCTTTATTGTGTTTGGGATATGAGGAATAAAAAGGAGTTTAAGAAGATGTATCCAAAATATAAGGATATTGTGAAAATAGTTGTGAAAGATGTTCAATACACACTTTGGAATAGAAGGTTATTTAAAAAGAGTGTTGAGAATATTAGATTGGTGGCAAGATGGAAGCTACATGGAGTACTCAAGGGAGGAGAGTAAGAAGAACAAGGAAGCTAGCTTGGAGATTGGACCTAGTTATAGATTTTATCAATTGTTGTATAGGGTTTAATTTCCTAGCAATGGTTGTATAAGTTGATCTTGTTTTTTATTTCATTTACTTTCTAGCTATGGTTGTATAGGTTGTTTGCAAGTTGATAGGTTTATTTTCCTAGTAAATGTTGCATAGGGTTTGTTTTTCCCTGCCATGCTTGTTTTTGAGTCAAAAAGAAGTAGGGGTTTGATTTGTACTTGTCATTTTGTGGATATAAAATGGTAGGTTTGATAAAAAAACACTTAATCCTACACCCTAAACACTAAACACTAAACCCTTATAATTTATCGCTAATCACTAAACCCCAAACCCTAACAATGGAAAGGTTTATAACGTGAAGATTTTAGCTCGTTTGGATCGTTCAAACACTCCAATAACCATTTTCAAGTATTTTGAATTCCCTGGGAGGGTTTTTGCTAACTTTCGCATACTTTCTCATAATAGGGAACATAGCATATGTTTTTTTAGTTATGTTGGGCCTTCCGGGACCAACAGATCATTTCGCCATCTAAAATCATCTGTTTTACATTTTGAGAGTTATTTAATTGGCTTTTAGGTCGTTTTTAGTTTGTTGTTGTAGGATTTTATATTTTGGGTCGGTTAGGGTTTTCCCAACCGTAATATTGAACCCTAATTTCTAAATTCTTAACTTTAAAGCCCAAACACTAATTACAAAACTCTAACATTATACACCACACCTAATCCATCTCCATACACCATAAATACTAACTATAAATCATAACCAGAAACCCTAAACCCTAAACCCGTTACACTAAACACTAAACACTAATGACTAAATCCTAATCACCAAACCCCAAACCCTAACAATGGAAAGGTTGATAACGTGATGATTTTGGCTCGTTTAGATCGCTCAAACACTCTGAAAACCGTTTTTAAGTATTTTGAATTTCCTGGGAGGGTTTTTGCTAACTTTCGCATACTTTATCAGAATGGGGAACATACCATATCTTTTTTGATTATGTTGGGCCTTCCGGGACCAACAGATTGCTTCGCCATCTAAAATCATCTATTTTATGTTTTGAGAGTTATTGCACTTTTGCAAAGTTCACCTTCCCGCGGTCAAAACAAGACTTACATATAACAATCAGACCTTACCAGGGACAGGGACCAGACTATAGAGCCTAATTAAAAAGAATTCGGGCTTGCTTTCTCAATTCACATCTATGAGCGATGATTCCTCTATCTCTTGCTCGCTTCGATCGGACTCTGACAGCTTAGGGAAGAATGATGGGTCGCTAACAAGGCCCCTAAAAATTGACTTTTAGGTCGGTTTTAGTTTTTTTGCTGTAGGGTTTCGTATTATGGGTCTATTAGGGTTTTCCCAACCGTAACATTGAACCCTAATTTATAAATATTTAACTTCAAAGCCCAATCCATAAACACAAAACCCTAAAACTATACACTACACCTAATCAATCTCCAGACACCATAAATACTAACCATAAACTCTAACAATAAACCATAACCAGAAACCCTACACCCTAAACACTTAGCCTTAAACCCTTAACACTAAACCCTAATGACTAATCCCTAATCAATAAACCCAAAACCCTAACAATGAAAAGGTTGATAACATGAAGATTTTGGATCGTTCAAACACTCTGATAACCATTTTCAAAAATTTTAAATTTTGCGAGACGGATTTTGCTAACTTTCACATACTTTCTAAAAAATGGGGAACATAACATATGTTTTTTGATTACGTTGGACCTTACGGGACAAACATATCGTTTCGCCATCTAAAATGACTTGTTTTACGTTTAGAGAGTTATTTAATTAACTTTTAGGTTGTTTTTAGTTTTTTATTGTAACAGTTCCGTATTTTGGGCCCGTTAAGGTTTTCCCAACCGTATCATTGAAACCTAATTTTAAATCTTTAACTTTAAAGCCCAAACCAAAAACACAAAACCCTAACATTATACCCTACTCCTAATCCATCTCAAGACACCATAAATACTAACCATAATAAACATTAACAATAAACCGTAACAGAAACCCTAAACCCTAAACCCTAAACACTTAACACTAAACCCAAAACACAAAACACTAAGCTCTTATGACCAATCGCGAATCACTAAAGCCCAAACCGTAACAATGGAAAGGTTTATAACGTGATGATTTTGGCTTGTTTGGATCGTTCAAACACTTTGATAACCGTTTTCAAGTATTTTGAATTTCCTGGGAGGGTTTTTGCTAACTTTCCATAATTTCTCAGAATGGGGAACATAACATATCTTTTTTATTACATTGGGCCTTCCGGGACCAACAGATCGCTTCGCCATCTAAAATCATCTATTTAATGTTTTGAGAGTTGTTTAATTGACTTTTAGGTAGTTTTTAGTTTTTTACTGTAGGGTTTTGTATTTTGGGTCCGTTAGGATTTTTCCAACCATAACATTGAACCCTAATTTCTTAATCTTTAACTTTAAACCCAAACCATAAACACAAAACCATAACATCATACGCTACATCTAATCCATCTCCAGACACCATAAATACTAACCATAAACACTAACAATAAACCCTAACCCGAAACACTAAACCCTAAACCTTATACCCTAAACCATAAACACTAAACACTAAACCCTAATGACTAATCCCTAAGCACTAAACCCCAAACCCTAACAATGGAAAGGTTGATAACGTGAATATTTTGGCTCGTTTGGATCGCCTAAACACTCTGATAACTGTTTTCAAGTATTTTAAATTTCCCGGGAGGGTTTTTGCTAACTTTTGCATACTTTCTAAGAATGGGGAACATAACATATCTTTTTTGATTACGTTGTGCCTTTGGGGACCAACAGATCGTTTCGCCATCTAAAATCATCTATTTTATGTTTTGAGAGTTATTTAATTGACTTTTAGGTCCTTTTTAGTTTTTTATTGTAGGGTTTCGTATTATGGGTCTGTTATGGTTTTCCCAACCGTAACATTGAACCCTAATTTCTAAATTTTACCTTTTAAGCCCAAACCATAAACACAAAACCCTATTCCTATACCCTACACCTAATCCATCTCCATACACCATAAACACTAACTATAAACCGTAATCAGAAACCCTAAACCCTAAATAGTTAAACGGTAACAAGAAACCCCAAACCCTAACCACTAAACGCTACACCTAAAACACACATTCCTCCTCCTTCTCTCTACTTTCTCTCACTAGGGTTTGAAGATTTAGCCAATGTATGACTAATCTTTGACTCCTCTTGACCTCCGTTGACCTTCCCATCCATCGCCAATGACTTTCTGACCATATGGCTGGAGTTTGACCAGAGATTGACCTGAGTGTTGACCTCGTTTGACCGGAGTTGGAAAAATCTTTAAATCTAATTTTTTCCAATTTTATTTTGTTCTTTAGATCTACATTTGGAAATTAATTCAGGTGAGGTAGTTAGTGGAATTCTGAGGTGTAAAGCTGTCGGCTGAGCTGTGAAGGAATTTGTGGGTTACGCGCGCTTGTATTGGTGGTGTTGAAGACGGGTTTGAGATATTAAGTGGAGTTGGGTCTTACGAAGTGGATAAAGTTGGTTAACGGATATAATTGCATAATAATAGCAAGATTATTGGAGAGTATCAGCATTAATTTCATCACCAAATCTGCAATTATTTCCGTTCAAAAATCTAACTCGAGTTTTGTGAAGCTCTCTCGCGACAAAAGGATTTATTTGTATTTTTTGAGCTTATTTCTTAACCAATTTTCGTGATTCTTTTTTTTTTTGCTATTCTTCATTTTTCATTCCGGATTTAATGGCACATCGCAAAAAATCTGGAAATCTTGGAATTAAAGATAGTGTTGAAGCTAATGAAACTCAAGTGAAGTATGCGCCAATTAAGGGTAAATATGTTCTTGCTACTCCTGTAATTCAAGTGAGTAACAATTTCTCTGCTACTAAGAGGGGTAATTTGATGAATGGGAGTGTGGATAAGGGTAGGAAGGATGATGATCTATATATTGAAAACAAAAATCTAACTCGAGTTTTGTGAAGCTCTCTCGCGATAAAAGGAATTATTTGTATTTTTTGAGCTTATTTCTTAACCAATTTTCGTGATTCTTTTTTTTTTTTTGCTATTCTTCATTTTTCATTCCGGATTTAATGGCACATCGCAAAAAATCTGGAAATCTTGGAATTAAGGATAGTGTTGAAGCTAATGAAACTCAAGTGAAGTATGCGCCAATTAAGGGTAAATATGTTCTTGCTACTCCTGTAATTCAAGTGAGTAACAATTTCTCTGCTACTAAGAGGGGTAATTTGATGAATGGGAGTGTGGATAAGGGTAGGAAGGATGATGATCTATATATTGAAAACAATGTGTTTGATGAAAGTCCTAAAAGAGGGACAGGAGATGAAACACAGGAATTAATGGATGAAACCTACTTAGCTCCAGTGAAAGCATCAAGGGTACTCAAACTATTGATTGTACAATAGTTGAGCGAATGAACGGTCAAGATGGGGCCCTATTTGAGGGTGAGGCTCCTAATTCCCTCGAGAATAGCTTGGATGTGAGTCACAAGGAGGATTACTCCACTTTTGGTGCAGGAATTGGAGAAATTTCTCCACCAAGTGAAAGTACCCTCTTAGGAGTAGCACAAGGTCAGAATCTGGATGATGTGGATGAATCTGAGGTGGAAATAATTGAGGAAAACAGTGGGAAGCAAGGTAAGTGGACTGAGGATCAAGAATTAAAGCTAAAATACTTTGCTCCTAGTCAAGTAGAAGATGAACTCATGGTTAAACCTCCAAGGAATATAGTGAAGAGTGGAATTGAGGGATGGGAAAACTGTTTAGTTGGAAAATTCTTTGGGGAAGCTCCTGAATATCACATGGTTAGAAGCATGGTTAATGCTCAATGGAGAAATTGTTGTCCTGTGGAGATCAAGTTAACTAATATGGATGTGTTTCTATTCAAATTTCAAGGTGAGCAAGAATGTAATAATGGAACAAGTTGGCATGTTAATGGAAGGATTATGATACTAAGGAAGTGGGAATCTAATATGAAGTTTGCTAAGCTTGATATGACAAAGGTCCCACTATGGGTTAACTTGAGAAAGGTACCTTTGCAAGTGTGGACTAATGATGGATTGAGCTACATATGTAGTGCTTTGGGTATCCCAATTCAAATGGACCCTATTACTAAATCAAGGAATAGGCTAAGTTTTGCTAGAGTTTGTGTGGAAGTGGATATGACAAAGAAGCTTGTTAAAAGGGTTAAGGTAGATCTTGAAGAGGATGGAATTCATGTGGTGGAAGCTTATTATGAATGGTTACCTCCAAGGTGTTCAAATTGCAAGGCTTTGGGGCATAAGGAGATTAATTGTAGTCAAGGCAGGAAAGAACCTATAAAGGAGAGATCAAGAACTTGTCACCAACCTAAACCAAACCAAGTTAACCACCAACCTAAACCTAACCAAGTTAATCACCAACCAAATCAATACAAAGTTCAAAAGAAGGTTGAAGAATGGAGAGTAGTGCAAAGGAAGCAAAAGGAGATAAAGGATGATGAAGTTTAGAATCCTAACATTAATGACACAACTACAACTCCACCTAAAAATGTGGGAAGTAGTAGTGCAAAGGGGAAAGAAAAAACCCCTAGTACATCTAGAGAAAGGGCTTGTAATTCTAATATCTTTGAATGGGAGTTAAGTAACTCCTTTTGTGCTTTAAACATGGAAAATGAAAACCTTGAAGAGGCTTTGAATAGGTTTGTGGGAAGTACCCATAGGGAAGGAAAACCTCCTGACCTAAATGATAATTAGCTCTTGGAATATAAGAGGTTTGAATCTAAATCTCAAACAAAAAGAAGTTATTCATGTTATACAAGATAAAAAGGTTGATCTTATTGGTTTATTGGAAACTAAAATGACTTTACAAAGTTACAACAAGTTTCACAATACTTATTTGAGTAATTTGGGTACAACAAGAATATGTATCAAGTGGATTAAGAATGTTTTGGATGTAAAGTGTCTTCATTCAACTAGCCAAGCCATCTTCCTTGAGGTACATGATATATTTAATAAGAAAACATTCAATTGTGTGATGGTATATGCAGATAATGATGAAGATAAAAGGGTTCTTCTTTGGGAAACACTTAGTGAAAGGATAGTTATAAATGGGGCCTCTCCTTGTATTTGGTCTGGGAACTATAATGACATTACTAAAGTTGATGAAAGAATGGGATGTACTAGCCTTCATAAGAGCTCTCATGAATTTGTGGAATGTAGTAATGATAATGGGATGGTGGAACATCCTAGCCAAGGGTGTTATTACACTTAGACTAATTGAAGAATTGATGGTTTTGTATCTAGTAAAATAGATAAGATTTTCATAAATGATGCTTGGTTCACTTGTTTCAAGTCTCATTTGATGATTGATGCTCCTAGAATTTCAGATCACTCCAACCTTATCCTCAAAATACAGGGAAGTTCAGATACTAACCTTTGATTGAAAAGGTGTGGAAAGTTGAGGTTAAAGGGAGTATGATGTATAAAGTGGTGAATAAATTGAAGGAAATAAAGAAAGCTCTAAAGATTTTCAATAGACAATATTTTCATCACTCTACACAAGAAATAATGAAGCTTAAGGAGGAGCTTGATAAGGTTAGAGTTATGCTTATGAATAGTGATCAATCTATGCTTACCATTGAGAAATAACTTAGGGACAAGCTTATGCATCTTCTTAATATTCAATAGGAGGTTTTAAAGCAAAAATTTTGGATTACTTGGGCTCAAAAGGGTGATTGTAGTACTGCCCTATATCATAAAAGCATCAAGGCTAGAATCACTCAAAACCGAGTAGCCTCAATTGTGACTGAAAATGGTGATATTATTGTTAAAGATGTTGCTATTCATGATGAATTTATCAAGTATTACACTAGTTTAATTGGTACTAAGGATGCTCATGAAGAAAGTGTTAGCCCTAGTTGCTTAAAGAATCTTGTTGATAAAGCAATTACTCAGGAAGAAGCTAAAGAAATGGTGAAAGACATTACTAGTAAGGAGACTAAAGAAGCTATCTTTTCTATAAATAACTCAAAGGCTCCTGGTCCAGATGCTTTTAATAGTGCATTCTTCAAAGCTACTTGGAGTATTATTGGGGAGGATATATGTAATGCTATAAAGGAAACTTTCAAGAATAGACAAATCTTGAAGCAAATTAATGCTACAAATCTTGTTCTTATTCCTAAGGTTAAGAATCCCACTTCAGTGAAGAGTTTCAGGCCCATTGCTTGTTGTAACATCCTATACAGAGCTATATCAAAAATCATTGCTAATAGGATGAAACAAAGTCTTGAGGAGCTTATATCTAAAAATCAAGCTACTTTTGTGGGAGGAAGAAGCATTTCTGATAATATACTAGTTGCTCAAAGTGTAGTGGCAGGTTATGATAGGAAGGATTTGAGCGTTAGGTGTACTTTAAACATTGATCTTCAAAAGGCATTTGATACAATTAATTGGAGGTACCTTATACAATTACTTCACATTATGGGATTTCATAATAAGTTTATCTCTTGGATCAAGATGAGTATCTCTACACCTATGTTCTCTTTATGTATAAATGGGAGTGTGTGTGTGGTTATTTCAAAGGAGAAAGAGGATTAAGGAAAGGTGATTATTTATCACCTTATCTATTTGTTGTATATATGCAAGGTTTGACTTCTATTCTTGACAAAGTGGCTCAAAATAAAGCTTTTACTTATCACCCTAATTGTGCTAGAATGGGTTTGAACCATATTATATTTGCTGATGATTGTCTAGTATTCTTTAATGGTGATAAGGATTCTACCATGAGACTAAAACAAGGCCTTGATCTTTTCTCTAGACTTTCTGGCCTTAAAACCAGTCCTGAAAAGAGTGAGCTATATATAGGAGGGTGTAACAAGGACCTTCGTGATGATTTGAGTTGTATTCTCAATGTTAAAAAGGGAAAACTTCCTGTTAGATATCTTGGAGCTCCTTTAACTACAAAGGGTCCTAATAGTTTAATGTGTGCTACCCTTATAAATAATATTGTTGGGAGTGTAGAAGGTTGGATGTATAGATTTCTTACCTTTGCAGGAAGGCTTCATTTAATAAAGAGTGTTTTGCAAACTAAAGCTAGATATTGGTGTAACGTAATGATTCTTCCAATGGGAGTTATTCATGAGATTAAATCACTCTTGAGTAGATTTCTTTGGAAGGGCAATACTTATGATTTTCATGGAGCTAAAGTGGCTTGGAAAGAACTATGTCAAAGTAAAGAAAATGGGGGATTAGGTATGCATAATCTTCTCTAAATTAATCAAGTTGCTATTCTTAAAGCTTTTTCGGGGATGTATGGTTATAAAGATAATATTCGGTCTCAATGGGTCTATTCAAATTGGCTAAGGAACAAGAGTATATGGAGCATTACTTATGATAGTCAACTTCCTTGGACATGGAGAGCTATGATAAATGTGAGGTACATTGCTTTTAACTATATTGTACATGATGTTGGAAATGGGGAAAGAACCTATATGTTAAATGATAGATGGATAAATGGTAAATGTGTTGGTGATATTTGTAAACAAAAAGATGCTATTTTTTTAGGTAATTACAATATCAACAAAATGGTGATGGATTACTATATTGGGAAGAGGTGGAGATTTCCACCTAAACTCAATAAGGTGTATGAGATGGTAAAGGACATGATGCTAAATGAGGAAGATGACACTATAAAATGGGGAGAAAAAGGGTTTAAAGCCTCAGATGTTATGTATGATTTAAGGGGTCCTAATGAAAAAAAAATGGTATAGTGTAGTGTGGCATAAATGGAGTATACCTAAGCATAAGTTTTGTGCTTGGTTAATTTGTAAGGATAGGTTGAGTACTAAGGATAGGCTTAGTAAGCGGGGAATGGATGTGGACAAATTATGCTACCTTTGTTTTGAGGAACATGAATGTAGAGATCATCTATTTGTAGATTGCAAGTTTACTAATTTGGCTTGGAAGGAGGTTTGTGCTCTTCATAATTGGCATAACACGGGTTTTAATTGGGAGGAAAGGCTTGATTTCATGATCCAATTTGATGGAAACTCCTTTAAAGATACCTTATCAAACATTACATTTCTTAGTTTTCTTTATTGTATTTGGGATATGAGGAATAAAAAGGAGTTTAAGAAGATTCATTCTAAATATGAAGATATTGTGAAAATTGTTGTGAAAGATGTTCAATACACACTTTGGAATATAACGTTATTTAAAAGGAGTATTGAGAATATGAGTTGGTGGCAAGATGGAAGCTACATGGAGTACTCAAGAGAGGAGAGCAAGAAGAACAAGGAAGCTAGCTTGTAGCTTGGACATAGTCATAGATTTAGCAATTGTTGTATAGGGTTTAATTTCCTAGCAATGGTTGTATAAGTTTGTGCTTGTTTTATTTATTTCTTTCTAGCAATGGTTGTATAGGTTGTTTGCAAGTTGATAGGTTTAATGTCCTAGTAAATGTTGTATACGGTTTGTTTTTCCTAGCCATGCTTGTTTTTTAGTCAAAAACAAGTAGGGGTTTGATTTGTACTTGTCATTTTGTGGATATAAAATGGTAGGTTTGATTAAAAAAACACTTAATCCTAAACCCTATACACTAAACACTAAACCCTTATGACTAATCGCTAATCACTAAACTCCAAACCCTAATAATGGAAAGGTTCATAACGTATAGATTTTGGCTCGTTTGGATTGTGCAAACACTCTGATAATCGATTTCAAGTATTTTGAATTTCCTGGGAGGGTTTTTGCTAACTTTCGCATATTTCAGGATAATGGGGAACATAGCATATGTTTTTGTTTACATTGGGCCTTCCGGGACCGACAAATCTCTTTGCCATCTAAAATCATCTATTTTATGTTTCGAGAGTTCTTTAATTGACTTTTAGGTTGTTTTTAGTTTTTTATTGTATGGTTTCTTATTTTAGGTCCGCTAGGGTTTTCCCAACCGTAACATTGAACCCTAATTTCTAAATCTTTAATTTTAAAGCCCAAATCAAAAACACAAAACGCTAACACTATACCCTACATCTAATCCATCTTTAGACATTATAAATACTAACCATAAACACCAACAATAAACCGTAACTAGAAACCCTAAACCCTAAACACTTAACTCTAAACCCTAAACACAAAACACTAAGCCCTTATGAGTAATCTCCAATCATTAAACCCCAAACCCTAACAGTGGAAAGGTTTATCAAGTGAAGATTTTGGCTTGTTTAGATCGTTCAAACACTCTGGTAACTGTTTTCATGTATTTTGAATTTCCCGGGAGGGCTTCTGCTAAATTTCCCATACCTTCGTAGAATGGGGAACATAACATATCTTTTTTTATTACGTTGGGCCTTCCGGGACCAACAAATCGCTTCGCCATCTAAAATCATCTATTTTATGTTTTGAGAGTTAATTAATTAAATTTTAGGTCGTTTATAGTTTTTTATTGTAGGGTTTCGTATTTTGGGTCTGTTAGGGTTTTTCCAACCCTAAAATCGAACCCTAATTTCTAAATCTTTAACTTTAAACCCAAAACCATATACACAAATCTAACCCTATACCCGACACCTAATCCATCTCCAGACACCATAAATACTAACAATAAACCGTAACCATAAACCCTAAACCCTTAACACTTAACCCTAAACACTAAACATTAAACACTTATGACAAATCGCTAATCACTAAACCCTAAACCCTAACATGGAAAGATTTATAACGTGAAGATTTTGGCTCGTTTGGATCGTTCAAACACTCTGATAACCGTTTTCAAATATTTTGAGTTTCCAGTGAGGATATTTGCTAACTTTCGCATACTTTCTCATAATGGGAAACATAGCATATGTCTTTTATTATATTGGGCCTTCCGAGACCAACAGATATCTTCGCCGTCTACTATCATCTATTTTATGTTTTGAGAGTTATTTAATTGACTTTTAGGTCGTTTTTAGTTTTTTATTGTAAGGTTGCGTATTATGGGTCTGTTAGGGTTTTCCCAACCGTAACATTGAACCCTAATTTCTAAAATTTTACCTTTTAATCCCAAACCATAAACACAAAACCCTATTCCTATACCCTACACCTAATCCATCTCCATACACCATAAATACTAAACATAAACACGAACTATAAGCCGTAACCAGAAACCCTAAACCCTAAACCCCAAACACTTAACCCTAAACGCTATACAATAAACACTAAACCCTTGTGACTAATCGCTAATCACTAAACCCCAAACCCTAATAATGGAAAGGTTTATAACGTGAATATTTTGGCTCGTTTAGATCGTTCAAACACTCTGATAACCGTTTTCAAGTATTTTGAATTTCCCGAGAGGGTATTTGCAAACTTTCGCATACTTTCTCATAATGGGGAACATAGCATATATTTTTTATTACATTGGGCCTTCCGGGACCAACAGATCTCTTTGCCATCTAATATTATCTATTTTATGTTTTGAGAGTTATTTAATTGACTTTTAGGTCGCTTTTAGCTTTTTATTGTATGGTTTCTAATTTTGGGTCCGTTGGGGTTTTCCCAACTGTAACATTGAACCCTAATTTCTAAATCTATAACTTTAAAGCCCAAACCAAAAACACAAAACGCTAACACTATACCCTACACCTAATCCATCTTTAGACATTATAAATACTAACCATAAACACCAACAATAAACCGTAACTAGAACACTAAGCCCTTATGACTAATCGGCAATCATTAAACCCAAAACCTAACAGTGGAAAGGTTTATAACGTGAAGATTTTGGTTCGTTTAGATCGTTCAAATACTCTGATAACTGTTTTCATGTATTTTGAATTTCCTGGGAGGGTTTTTGCTAAATTCGCATACTTTCTCAGAATGGGGAACATAACATATCTTTTTTGATTACGTTAGGCCTTCCGGGACCATTAGATCGCTTCGCCATCTAAAATCATCTATTTTATGTTTTGAGAGTTAATTAATTGACTTGTAGGTCATTTTTAGTTTTTATTGTAGGGTTTCGTATTTTGGGTCAGTTAGGGTTTTTCCAACCATAACATTGAACCCTAATACCCAAAGAAAAAGAGAAAGCTTCAAGGGTCCTGATAGCTTCTCCAAGGAAACAATTAAAGGAACTACCTTTTTCTTATAAGAAAGTATTTGAAGAAGAAGTTGAAGGAGAATACATGAAGATTTGTGGAGATTTGGAATGCTTGGGTTGTTTGTGAATTTGTGATGAGAAGAAGAAGATGTGGCACAGTTGATCTATGAGGAGGTGATACGAATTTTCGATCTCTCTCATGACGTTATATAATGCAATATCCTATTATGATCACGTGTCCTGAACGAAAAGCAAATAAGAAGTTGGGTGAAGAAGATACATTAGATTTAATCCGAGTATCGATAAGCGAGGTGATAGCCTCGAAGAGTATGTTTTCTTTCTTCCCTACAATTTCTTTATGTGCAATATGTATGCTAATTTTAAATTTTATTTTTTGAGTCTTTTTCGAGTCGTGGGGACACGACTCATTTTTGAGTTGGGGGTGGGGATTCGTTGTCCTCATCTTCCTTTTTGTTTTTTTCATAAAATTTAAATTTTTTTAGGTTGAATTAAGGCATAGAATATGTTGAATGTACCTATGTGAGCATGATTTAATTAAGTTAATGATAGTAGGTAGTATGTTTTTGAAAGATGTCACAAATATGTTTAGATGCATGTATGAAAACAGGAAATAAAAGATAGAAAAGTTAATGAGCAATGCTAAGAAGTATGTTGAAACTTAGGGAGAGTTGTTGGTTTGTAGAACGTGAGGTTTGAAATTAGCTGAAAACCCACTTATCTATGAACTAGTAATGAAAAAGTAACAAAATCCGGTAGTTAGAAAAATGAATAAGGCAGTTCTTTCATGTTAAAACACTTGAAGCCTTTTATACCTTCTCACCCTTTTATTTGATTATTGTTGTTATTTATCCGTCTTAACCCCTCTAAGCCTTTCTAAAGCCTTTTTATTGAAACACATTATAATCCATACCCCTAGTTTTAGGACTTATCTATATGACCCGCACTCGAATCGCAAAACCTGAAACAATTCGTTTTAGAGCTTGAGTTTGGGGTGGTGGGTTTCATCATTTGGGAACATTGGGATTGGGAATTGTAATTGTGAATTTGGTGATGATGAGAAAGTTATTATTGTAACCCTTTGCCGGGGTAATAGTGAATGGAAAAGAAGCTACGAGCTAAATTTGCCAACAAGGGCATAAAAAGAAAGAATATATATAAAAAAAATAGCGTGATATCTCGAACATCAAAAAGAGAGTCATAGCTATATAAAAGAGAAATTGATATGAAAAGAATATATATTCGGACCGGCAAAGTGGAATTTTGTAAATCATCACTAAAGGTTTTAATTAGGATTATTGAGGATGCAAATCAAAAGCATCAATAAATTGGGTTGAGTGAGAACATCTTCGAGTGAAAACTCAAGCTCTAGGGCGATTCGTTGATGGCTAGTGAGGAGAGAGCCAAAAGCTCACTTATCATTATCCAAATATATCATACCGTCCCTAAGCCAAATTATAACCCAAGACCTTAGGATTTCTAACTGCTTGGTGGAAAAACAATTGAGCTATTAGGTGGTAGGTAAGTGGACCATTGGATGCTATTTAGGACCTATGAACAACCTATAGCCATTAACATGAACTAAGTTATCATCCTCTCCTTCTGGCATTGCGAAATTAATCTGGACTTGAATTTATGGATTTTTTATTACATGTATATTAAGCATATTTGTGCATTATTTCTTGAGCATTACTACATGATACTTTTTAGATATTTTGCTCTAGGATCATTCATTGTGTTCTGTTCTTATTCTCCTCATACTTCTTCTTCTTGACTACCCTACTGTTCTTTACTTTTATTGTATCGGGACGATACAACTTTGAGTTGGGGGTCTTGATGTCTCCTCATTTGTGATAATATAATATACTTCAGAGACATCATTTTAGGCTTATTTATTAGTTTATAGGTTAAATTGAGCTTAGTTTAGTGCACTTTCCTATTTTGGGTCTTGATTTAGTAACATAATATTTTTAGAGCATATTGGGTTTAATTGTTTATTTAGTGTGAAGATTTAAAGATAATTATGGAGATTAATTAGAGTTCAAGTCAAAGACTACAATATATGGAAAGAGATATGCATGGTAATTGGAGATAGAAGGAAACAGAGTTCAATTAGGAAGAGGAAAAGCTGGCTAAATCTGAATTTATGTAGTACACGCCTAAATAAGTGGTTATTTACCTAAGAAATAGGCCGATTTTGGTAATTTCCTTTCATAGGGACAAAGATAATTCTGTTACGATTCTTTTGGTGTATTATGGAGCAAAAACCGACCAATAACGAAGAAGATATGCTCAAAACGGTCCAGCAGTGTTTATCTTTATTTTCATACGAATTTGAGTTGGGCTAGAGTCCATTACTTTCCTTCTCCTTCAAGAAAACGAATTAGGTCTTCCTATACCCTATAAATACAGCCTCTTAACACTCTAAAATCATCCTTGGCCAGACCTTAAGGCCAAGAGGAAGCTACAACACAAGAGAAGAAGTCTGGAAGGAGCTGTGCAACAACTATGTCTCCTTCAACCTCTTATTCTATAATTCTTTTCTTTTCTCTTCTTTGTATGAACTAAATTTCTTTAGCTTGAGTTTTAGCATATATATATGAACCCTAGTTTTGATTGACATCTATCTAATTTGGGAATTTAATGTTTTAAATTGAATTATTGTTTTTATTCTCTGTTTATGTGTTTGGATTTATATTCTGTGTTCTTGTGGAAGTGCACCCATATAGAATTACCATCTAGTAATTAGGTCACCATTGACAACGGTGTTTAATTGCATGTTTAGCACATAACGTCTAGTATAAGGTTTGATCTGACAACCCAACCTAGCTAAATAATCACTATGGTTTAGTTCTTGTGACTATTTACCAATTACAGGAAAAGTTTGCTTAGGAAGCCTTATTGACACAGGTAAATCCTATTTGAAACTACCGATAGCGAATTGGAACCGATTATTGAAATACTACATAATTCACCCTTACATGTTTAGAACGGCAAAACTAGTGGGGATTGCATGCTATTTACTCAAGCTAACTTTCCTACTATATTCTTTTCTTTTCTTTTATTTAGTTTCTGTCTTTAGTTTATTAGTTTAGTTTTATTATTTAAAAACCAAATAAATATTTTTCTATCTCTTCTTCCTACTAGCGTACTATCTTTTCTATCTTTAATATCTGCACTTGAATAATTTGCATAAGTTCTTCTTAACCTTCGTAGTCCCTGAGGAACGAATCTTACTTATTCATTAAAACTTGCATACGATCTGTATACTTGCAGAACAGTGTTAGCTTAGGGTGTTTATTTGCACTTATTTTATACATCTTTTTATCACACCTTAGGCCACACCAATCGTATAGGGTTTAAGACCCCAAGAGCATTATGTAATCCTGACCTAATTAATGATGTAATAGTCTAGTGCGTTTCTTTTACTTGTAACATGACCCATGGGGTATCCGATGTAATAAAAAAAAAATAACCTCCATATAGGAGAGGGTTGTAAACGAGTCGAGTCGAGGTGAATACTGAATGTATAGGCTTATTTGTTTAATTTCTCGAGTCGAGCCAAGTCGACCCGAGCTCAAATTTAGACGAGTCAGACCGAATCAAGATCAAATTTAAACAAGTCGAGTCCGAGCTTCCAGTGATCCAAATCAGAAATATTAGAACGTGTTTGTTTAACTTATAAAACAATCTTTTTAGAGTCGAGCACGAATTTCTCATAAACAATTTATTTATGGTTGAAATTGGACTTTCATGAACTGTTGATATGTGATGGAGTTTGTGGTATGAAAATATGAAACATAACATTAATGAAAAAATAAATGTCTAAAGAAGTAAAGAATGTCCAATTTGATATTAAAGGTTTAATAATATATTTATAAGTAGATAATGTATTAATTTATAATTCATAATTTTAAACGAACTCGCGAGTCGAGTTCGAGCAGACTCGTTTAATTATCGAGTTTAAAATGAGCTTGAGCTTGAGCTTGAGCTTGAGCTTGAGCTTGTTTATATTCGAGCCTATCTCAAATGAGCTTTTCTCTGAGCCAAGCTCGAGCTACTCGCAAGTGACTTGGTTCATTTACATCCCTAATATAGGAGATAATATAAAAGTGAAGCAAAAAAAGATGATATATATCTTTACTCTATTTATAATCTCTACATAGTGTTCACAATTTTTTAAGCATTCTATTTGCAAAGCTAATCTGCACATATTTATGTCATGCAATGTTAAATAACACCTATTTAATGTCAATTAAAGCCACCTTATAGAAATCGTATTTTAAATAGGTTTATATTTCAGATGTTTTTTTGAAAATCTCTAAATTCCTTATGCTTTTTAATAAGCTGACATACAACTCCACGTAACTCCTTGACTAGAAACTAACAAACACTAACTATGAACTTTCGAACACCGATATTATTATGTGGTAATATTATTTAGATAAGAATTATTTAACTTTTTTAAAAAATGTTTTCTTCTTCTTCTCTTTCTATATACCCATCATTATCACTATAATCAAAACCAAAAACTTCTTTATATATATACTTGTTATGAACCTATGCCTAAGTCACTTTAACAATATTGATTTAGAAAAATAAATTTAACATATCCAACAACTGTGTATATACATGTTTGTACATTTAGAAAATACATTAACAGATATCCAACTATATATATGTTTAGAAAAAGGTTATAGTAATTTTACAAATAGTAAACAAATAAGTGTTCTTATTTTTCATTTATTCTTCAAATTCGGCACGTATCAAACCTGCCAAATACACAAAGTACAAAAACAAAATGGGATTCGATCTATCATAGAAAAATATATTTGAAGTGAACATACACAAAAGTCTGATAATTCTCTAAGGAGGATAAGATATTGATAATAATTATTACTACTAACACTGTCACCAAAAGTTTTAGCACAACATATATTAATAGTAAGGCTAAAAGATCCATCTCATCATTATCTTAACCATCTACCTAAGTTAATGAACCAACACTAGGAGATCAAACCAAGAGAGACCTATAAGGGACCATTACATAAAAGTTTGACATATAAAGCCGGTCTAGATCTCGAACCTAAACCCTGACTCGAACATAACATTTCACTTTGCATCCTGATTTTAATAATCTCCCAGAAAAAACGACTAACACATATTAATGCTTTCAGATTCCACGAAAGATTATGTGGAATAATTATTTATTTAAAGAAGCAAAGATAAACGGGAATGATTTATTCCAGATACTTGTCACATGGAGTGAATTAAAGGTATTGGAGATGTATCTTCATTTTCAAGGCGATGTGGGTTTAATAACCCGATTATTAACTGCACTCTCGACTCAAATTGAACATGCCAAATACCCTACAAATTACACAAACCAAAGAAATAATAAGGTTATAAGGCTCATTCTTCTTTTCTTTATTAGTAATCTTGAATATATAATATGGGAGGGATATCAAATGACAATGCCTACTACATGTTTATATTTTTGTTATTAAATTTAAAATGTATGGAGTTACATTATATACAATATTATACCTGCTCTGATTAATAAAATATGTAGATATATATATGTACGCATAAAACTATATATAGACTGAGAAATTCACATTTTTTGATATAAGACCTTGCCAACCTTTCTCGTTTAGTAATCATCAGAATTGTTTATTGATATAAGTCAAGCACCCGACCATTTAGTACACAAAATTAAGTAATAAGTATCTTAAAGTTACAAAAACTAAACCATTTCAAGTAAAAACTATCTTAAAATCAAATACATGTGATATGAAATACGTTTATCAGCTTTTGTAGTAGATCTACCAAGAAATTTAGATAATACTTACAATTTATCAACCCGGTAAACTTAAAATAATATTAAAATTGTTCGAAGGAAAAATATATACTAGTTGAGGGATAAGACGTACAAAACCAGAAAAAAACGTACCTTTTGAGCATGAATTTCTTGAAAATCTCCATATTTAATAAACCTTTCCAAATGGATATTTACTATAAAACAATTAAAAAATGCAGTATAACACCAAATTGCTCACTGTAAAAGCGCGCCATATTTCATTAAATATTTTTGCTTTGAGTTGAATGAATACTCACTTGTTCCCTAGTTTTTTGTGTAATTCAATAATGACAACTTCATCTTCTGGGATGAAGTTCATCTTTTGATGGCTGGTCTCAAGTAATTTGTCAATCTAAGTCTGCAAATAAACCGTACATCTTAGAATTGACATAGGACTAATATATACACCATAACAAACAAATCCTTTAAAATGTATAATCACAACATATCTACGCTTGATCTTCAATAAAAGGCATATGACACTTAAATCAACTACATTAGTAACGACGCAGTGTTTTAAATAATTTGAGAAAATTTTGAACCCAATAATAAATAATAAGTAAATTTTCAGTTTTTTAAGGAAGTACCCTCCAATTACCAGATTCTCATATACGGTAAAAAGGCTTCCAACAGTCATAATACGGTCTAGAATTTGTGTAAAAATAAAATAAACAACACAGATTGTAATTATACTTAAATTAATAATTTTGAAATATTGTAAAAGTAATGAGATTAGGTTAAAAATAATTCAATTTTTTTAGAGTTTTAGTTGTAAAAGTTAATTTTTTTTTTATCATAATTTGGGTTTTTCGCTAAATCAGTTGTTGATGGTTGTGAAAATTGGTCCAGAAATAGCAGCGGACGTCCCCTTCCCATATAGCTATTTTCAGCTTATCACTTCTCATATGGTAAAAGGCTTTCCAATGGTCATGGACATGATAGGATTTGTATGAAAATATTATAAAAATCACTATAAATTTATGAAAACCGAATGAAATTAAAGTATAGTGGTAAAACTGTACCTTTTTAGTGTTTGATAGACAAATGGTATCTTATTTAATTGTGGAGTGACACTATCAATTGACACTATCAATTGACGTTCCATGTGAGTGTGTATTGCAACAAAGGGTAAATGGAGAAGAGAGTGAAAGATTCTGTAAACAAAAAAGGTGTACCAAAAGAGAGACCAAAGTTGCAATTAAAGAGAAATACCAATGGCCAAACAAAATAGCACTTCTATTGAACTAGATGATTAATTGCACAATCACTATTATACAAACAACAAACATCTAACATATTGGCCAACGATCATAACCTGACAAGTTATTTCATAAAGTAAAAGTATGAAATCATTATATCAAGGAGTTACTTGTTTTAAGTAAGAAACCTGTTAATGAAATACACCTAGGTATGATTAGTGACAATAGCGTCCTAAAAATTTGTTCCAATGTATCTTTATTATGTCCTGACATTTGTAGTCATTTGTAGTCAAAGTTTACTAAATAATCGACTTTTACCCAAGTACATAAATATCAGCAGGTGAAGTGTGAGGCCAATCTTCAGTCTTATATTACTATGTGAGGATTTTCCAGTCACATTCACTGTTACCACAATCACCCTGTGTCATTATTAATAAATAAAACTATAAGTCAAGCACTTTATCAATGATAAAAAGAATAATTAAAGAAGAACAACCTATTTTCACATCTGTAGTTTGCAAAGCATCAAAGCGAGGGGGTTTAGAAGATCAATAAAAAGGAACCTATTTTTTAATCTACTTTTTTGTTTATCTATGACTATGTAGAGAATAATATTTTACCTGCTTTGCTTTTCACCTCATCATCACAAAAAACTATTCATCCATCCTTAATGAACACCTAAAGAAAATTTAAAACGCAAAATTGATTCATTGATCATCTTTTATCAAAAGCTAGTACATGATTTAGTTTGTTCCATTGTACAAGATATAAGAATAGTTTCAAAAAGTCAAAATATCAGAAAAAAATTAAAATAACCACCTAAAAAAATAAATCATCATCATGAAAATCTTCAACCTTACTTTTAATATTGAAGAATTTCTTATCCAATGTATTAGGCCACTAAAGCTTCTATACGAAAAAGAATATGCATTTTATTAGCATTCTTGTAAATCAAAGTGAGAATTAAAAAGTGTACGGAATTAAGAAAAAGAATAACACAAATGCATTCAAACCAATATAAGAACGTCTTGGCCAAGTCAATGAGAGTCAACTTAGCCAAAAAAATCCTCCCAAGCCATTCATCCATTAATTTTTATTTCATCCTAAAATCCTCACCCACTCACCACTTTTAGCCTTTTTTTAATACTTTTTGCTTTTCTCTCTCCAGAATTAGTGTTTGACCAGAATATTTCTGGGATCTCACACTTTTTCTTAGCTTTCATAAACTCATCCACCCTCTCTCCTCTACCTCTTTTCACTCACCGCTTTCTTTTTCTTTTCTTTTTTACTTCCCTTAGTTGTTTCTCTTCTCAATGGCTAAAACGTTTAACTCTAATCGAGTCAATAAGGTAACAAATGTGTCTGGTAAAGCTTACACCAACCCTAATCCAAAAGCAAAAACAAAATACAGAGACATCACCAAAGAAATGCTATCGCCGAGCCCAAATTTGCTAAATACCCCTGAATCTTATAAAGGAGAGGGGGAATAGTGAATCGGAAGTTGTATCAGAGCTGGAAGTGATAAAAGTAGTTGAAAATGCTGTTAATAATGAAGTTCAAAGTCAATCGATTGAAGAACAAGTTGTACCAGTGGCAAATAAAAGTGTACCGTGGTCAAAATTGTTTAACAAATGTGCTAGTGAATCGATGAAGCTTGAGCATCATCCTCCATCGATGCTAAAGGGTAAGAAATTAATTAAGTCGGGCCAAGATGTGTTAGATGAAGGAGCTGAGCAATGGGCGAATAGCTTAGTAGGTCAATTCCTGGATAACCCTCCTCCTTTCTTTGCTATCGTGAATTTTGTGAAATTTCAGTGGAGTAAATTGGGGAAAATAGACATTAAGTCGAGCTCTAAAGGTAATGTTATTTTTAAGTTTGAAAATTCTCAATACTACAATAAAGCACTTGAGCAGATATGGAATATCAATGGCAAACCTCTGTTACTTAGGCCATGGAAGCCGGGAATGCAGTTTGATAAGATAGATGTCTCAAAAATTCCGATATGGGTTAAATTAGTCAATGTGCCGATGAATTTATGGACTCAAAGGGGGTTAGGTTATGTAGCGAGTGGTATTGGAGTGCCCTTACAAATGGACTCCATTACGGAATAAAAAACGAGGCTGGGATATGCACGAGTTTGCGTTGAAGTAGATACAAAAGAAGATTTACCTGAAGAGATAATGGTAGATATTGGTTTAGATGAATTCAAGCTGTTAGAGTTGAGTATGAATGGAAACCAGTTATATGTACTAAATGCAATAGGTTTGGTCATATTGATAGTAAATGCAACAACATACAAAAGGTGTGGAAGCCTAAACAGAGCGTTTCTCTAAATGATAATGGAAGTAAGGTAGATAAAGGGAAAAACAAAGTTGATGAATGGGATATAATCAGAAGTAATAGGAGAAATATAAACAACATAAAGGATAAGGGTGAATCAAGCTCATTTATAGTTACTAATCAGTTTGAAAAGATACAAGAAGAAGGGGTGATTGATCATGATTTTATTGAATTCATTACTAATCACAATGGTGGTGAAGAAATAACTAGGCCTCCCAATATATGAACTGTGTTGCTTGGAATGTGAGGGGTTTTAATAATGTAATAAGGCAATTGGATGTCAAGGATTTTGTTATTGAAAATAAGATCAGAATTGTTGGGTTGCTTGAAACTAAGGTGAGAGCACATAAGCATTCTGAGATAATAAGTAAGCATTTCTCTAATATGGAGATGCTTCATAACTATAATAATGACCCTAGTGGCCGTATATGGTTACTATGGGACAATAGGTATGTAGAAATTGAGTTAATTCAACAAAGTTTTCAAGCTATCTTAGTTAAAGTGAATATTTTAGAAAGTAAGGAAGAATTCTATCTTGCTATGATATATGCAAGTAATGATAGGGGTGAGAGAAAGGAATTATGGACAGATTTGGAAATTTGGAGCAAGAGATTTGATAAAGACAGATTGTGTGTGATGGGGGATTTTAATGAAATTTTAAAAGTTCAAGATAGGCTAAATTGTACTGTGCTTGATAAAGGTGCATTAGAATTTAGTAAAGGTATAGAGGATGCTGGTTTATTAGAACATGGTTATGGTGGACATTATTTTACATGGACTAATAAGAGTGATAGTAATAATATTAGAGCCAGCAAAATTGACAGGGTCTTTGTCAATACAAGGTGGATAGATATAATTGATTCTAGTGTAATGATCCATAATCCATCTACCTCTGATCATTTCCCTTTAAAGTTAACTTTTAATACTAAGAAAAGGAATATAGCTAGCCAGTTCAGGTTCTTTGATGCTTGGACAACACATGAAAAGTTTCTATACACAGTTAAACAGGCCTGGAGTTTGAAAGTAGATGGGAATTTTATGTTCATATTATGTAAGAGGCAGAAACAAACTAAGGAGGCTTTAAAGAAGTTCAACAATATGTATTTTAAAAGAAATTCTTCTAATATAAAACTACTTAAAACTCAGCTAAATGTAGTACAGATGCAGATTATGAGTGGGAAATTTGATTCAAGTATTATAAATGAAGAAAAATTACTCAGTGCTGAATTGGAAGAAGCTTTATTTATACAACATAGAGTGTTAAAACAAAAAGCCAGAGTTATGTTCAACAATGAGATGGATAGTAACTCTGCTTATTATCATAAAATCATAAAGGGAAGGATAGCCAGAAATAATGTTACTCTCCTTATTACTGATGATGGAACTAGCATTGAAGATCCTAACCTCATTAAAGAAGAATTTGTTAAGTTTTACACAAAACTGCTTGGGACTAAAGATGATAAAGAAGAAAACTGCTCAAGTAATGTTAAGTATTCTTTTGGGCAAAACATTAAGTGAAGAACAGAGTGAAGGTTTAATAGCTCCTATCACTGATAAAGAGGTGAAAGATGCTTTGTTTTCAATTAATTCAAAATAGAGTCCAGGTCCTGATGGTTTGAACTCTACTTTTTATAAAGTAGCATGGGAAATTGTAGGAGAGGATTTCACTAAAGATATCAAACAAAGTTTTGAAAATTGTAAACTTCTTAAACAAGTTAATGCGACAAACATTGTTTTAATCCCTAAGGAGAAGAAGCCTTCTAATGTGAAGAAATTTCGACCCATTTCGTGCACAAACACTATATATAAGACATTATCAAGAATTATGAGCAAAAGATTAAAAAAAGTCATGAACTCTATCATTTCTTTAAACCAAGCTGCGTATATACAAGGGAGGTATGTTGGTGATAATATATTGGTAGCACAAGATATCATGTTGGGATATGAAAAAATGAGTAGCAATTCAAATTGCACAATCAATTTAGACCTTCAAAAGGCCTATGACAGTGTAAATTGGGTGTTCTTAATTAATATTTTAAAAGCTCTAAATTTCCCAGTCAAATTCATTAAATGGATTACAATGTGCGTGTGTACACCTACTTACTCGGTGTGTGTAAACGGTGAAGCGTGTGGTTTTTTTGAGGGTAAGAGAGGGTTGAGACAGGGGGACCCTCTCTCACCCTATCTTTTCGCTTTATGTATGGAGGTTTTTACAGGTTTGTTCAATCATTTGTCAAATAAAAGGGAGTTCAACTTTCATCAGAAATGTGAAGTAATGAAACTTAATCACATGATTTTCGCGGATGATTTACTTGTGTTCTTCAAGGCTAATTTAAAATCTGCAATAATTATCAAGGATGGTTTAAACTTATTCTCAAGACTATCTGGATTACAAATTAACTACCAAAAGAGTGAAGTTTATGTTAGTGGTGGTAATGATTTTATTGAGAATGAGATTTCTAGGATTCTAAATATTAAGATTGGTAAATTGCCAGTTAGATATTTAGGGGTCCCACTTCACTCAAAAAAACTTAGTGTTGAAGAAGGAAATAAGTTGATTGATAAAATATTCAACTCAATAAATCAATGGACTTCAAAGCTATTATCTTACTCAGGCAGGCTTGAGCTTATAAAGAGTATAATTGTGAGTATGTAGAGTCTTTTTACTTCCAAAGCAAGTCATATATAAACTGAACAAAATTATAAGTAGCTTTCTTTGGAAAGGCAATATGGATGGGGCGCAAGGAGCTAAAATATCATGGGAAAAAGTATGTTGTAGTAAAGAAAGAGGTGGCTTGGTATTCCTAACTTAGAGAAGCTTAATATGGTTTGTCTTCTATTCACTTTCTGGAGGATGTACTCGCAAGAACACAATTTGTGGAGTATGTGGGTTAAACATAACATTTTAAAAGGGAAGTGTGTATGGAGTTTAGAAGAGAAACAGAGTCATACGTGGATTTGGAAAAAATTAATGAAGGTAAGGGTTATAGCATATGATTTCATTACACATAATGTGCATAATGGAAAAGCTACTTATCTTATTTGGGATAGATGGCTTGAAGGACAGAATATGCAACAAATTTTGGGTATTGAGCTCTCAAAAGACAATTTGAATAGCAATAAAACAGTTGATACTTTCTATGGTAAAGAAAGGTGGAGGTTACCCCCATGTGTGGGTAAAATACTTCCACGCCTAGCTGATATAAAGCTTATAAATAAAGAAGATAAGAAGGTATGGAGTGAATCAAATAAGAAAGGTTTTTCATTCAAAAAAACCCTTATCAAACTCACAAATGATACTGACACAACAATAGTCAACTGGTATGAGCTTATTTGGTCAAAGGCAAACATTCCCAGGTGTGTTTTTATATCTTGGCTTGCTATTCATAATAGACTAAGTACAAAGCTTAGAATGATTGAGTGGGGAGCTCAAGTTGATCCTTTATGCAGTTTGTGTAAGGCTACAGGTGAAGATAATGTACATATTTTCTTCTTGTGTTCTTTCTCTAAAAGAATATTGCAGAAACTACTAAAAATCTGTGATATTGTGTGGTTACCGAGAGATTTTGAGGATCTTACAGAAAAGTTCCTTGGTTTAACTAGTAAAGAGAAGAAAATGATGGTGAGTTTAATGATTACTTCATACATTTATGTAGTATGGAGGCAGAGAAATGAAATTGATCACGGTGGGGTGATTTTGAATGAAGAACAAATTATAGGGCGAATTTGCGAAATGGTGAGAATGAAGATTAGTGAAAGGAGTTTAAAGAATTTGAATGTCATTAAGATAGCTGAGAAGTTAGTTAGTTAACTTTATTTTGTAATAGTCTATTGGGATTAGAAACTTTGTAATAGATATAATGTATTGGGCCGAGTAGTTAAGTTGTTATGGTTGTAATGTTTTTATTTCTTTATGGTTTTTAAAGTTTAAATGGGCCTATAAGGTATAAAACCCATGCTTGGGCTAATACTTGTATCCCATGTTGTAATGACCTTGAAGTTGATTTATAATGAAAAAGTTTGATTTGTTGATAAAAAAAAATGCATTCAAACCTTATTTTTAAGACGCATATATCCCATTGTTTCACAACTTCATATCTGAAAAAGATCAAACCTACAATATTAATATATCAAACCCCACGTTTGACTGGTACACTGCACCTAGTTGTAAGCAGATTATGCGAAGCCAATAACAGGCTACATATTTAAAAGAAAACAAAATTAGCCAAATTAATTTAATAACTTTCAGTTCGTTTACAAAGATTATGTCAAAAATTATTCTAGATATTAGGTAGGAAAGGAAAAAGAATCTGAAATGGATATGAGAGTCAATTGTGTCTACAATTACACTCAACGCTACTTATCTATATATTTACTAGAAAAAAGAAGAGATCTAAGAGTGTACCATATTAATGGCTGCAAAGATTCACTAATTGATGCACAAAAATTCGAAGAAAGTAGCAAAAACAAAAAAGATTAACCAAACAATTTACTAAGTATTTCCTAATGAAAAGAGCATTAAGAAATCAAAAGAAGATGCTAAGATGGTTTACCTAGGGTGAAGTAGCAGCGAACCTAAGAGACATTTGGTTGAAGCCCATTTTCAGCAGTGCAA
This sequence comes from Nemophila menziesii, assembly GCA_029959085.1. Classification (NCBI taxonomy): domain Eukaryota; kingdom Viridiplantae; phylum Streptophyta; class Magnoliopsida; order Boraginales; family Hydrophyllaceae; genus Nemophila; species Nemophila menziesii. The sequence continues at coordinate 11,377,744 of JARWIR010000027.1, forward strand.
AACAATTCAAAAAATATAGTATAAGACCAACTTAATGAGATTAGGTTAGTATAATAATTCAATTTTTTTATAGTTTCAAGTAAAATAATTTTTTTACCTTAATTTAGGTTCTTTGCCAGGCCGGGTTGATTGATGGTGGAGAATGGTCCCCTAGTGGCGGCGGTCTTTGTGTGCAGGAGAGCGACTTGGTGGGAAGGTGATTGTTCATGCAGTGGCCAAGCCGATGATGTTGATGATGGTGAAGAATGGTCCTTGAGTTGCGGCAGCTGCTTGATGGGTTAGAGCTCCAATAAAGTATGCAAGTTAGAGCTCGACGTATACATCTTAACCTTTTTAAGTTCCCAATATTTTTTTTGAACACCCTGTCAGTCATAAGTGTTGATTAGTTTTTACAATTAAAAATTTATTGTACTAATACTGAGTTTTTCAGTTATAATTAGTCGGAGGAGATCAAGTCTGTGGGATATTGTTGGGTATTGTTGGGTGTTGAAAAAATATTTGGTAGAGAAAATATAGAATAAGAGATATAAGAAAATAGTTGTGTTTACTATTAACTTGTTCTTGTAAATTGACTTGTTACAAATGAGATAAAAAAAACTCCACTATTTATACTAGTGGTTGAACATTCTAGACTCTAACTCTTGAATATAAATACATGAATCAGATATTAATATGGATACATGAACTACCTATCAAGAGTCTACACATTTCCTTATTCCTAGATATCTTATAATAATTCAAGACATTTATTAAAGGTATGTTCATTCACTTGTCTTTGGTTAATTTAACGTTACTTAACATTCTCCCCCTTAATGTGAATTTTTTTTAGTTCCGAGGAGTCCTCTTAAATGCTGAAATTTATCCCTTGGAAGAGCCTTTGTAAATATGTTATCTTGTTGTTCTTTGGATTTACAGAACTTGAGTTGTATCCCCATCTTCAATAGCATCTCGAATGAAGTGATGCTTGATTACAGTGTGTCACGTTGGACGATGAAAGACAGGATTTTTTTCCATAGCAATTACAGATTTGTTGTCGCAATATAGCTTAGTTCCTTTGTCTTGTTTACCATCCATATTTTCAAGAATCCTTCTTAACTGAATGGCTTGAGATGTTGCTTGACCTGCTGAAATATATTCAGCTTCAGCTGAGGATTGAGCTACAATTTGTTGTTTCTTGCATGACCAAGAAAATATTCCGCTCACAAAAGAAAATGGATATCCGGGGTACTTCTTATATCATCAACATAACCTCCCCAATCACTGTCGCAATAACCAACAAGGTCGACATGCTTTGTTGTTGCATATTTGATTCCGTAGTCTAGAGTCCCTTGTAGATAACGGAGAATTCTTTTTCTGGATTCGGAATTAATTTGACTTGGATTATGCATGAATCTATATAGCAAGCTTGTAGCAAACATGATATTTGACCTTATTGTTTTAAGATAAAACAAATTTCCCACCATGCTTTGATAAAGAGTTTTTCAACTTTTTCAGCGCCGTCTTCTTTTTTGAACTTCTCGATCACAACGATAGGCGTGTCAACAAACTTGCATCCAAACATTCTAAATTTTTTCAACACATTTTTGGCATATTTCTTTTGTGAAATAAACTCTATTTTTATTTTAATTTATTTCAATGCCAAGAAAATATCTAAGCAATCTCATGTCACTCATTTAATATGTTTTCATCATGTATTTTTTAACCTCTTCCACCATGTTATTATCGTTATCGATAAACACTATGTCATCAACGTATAAAGCAACAATGATAATGCTAGAGTTACCTTGTTTTTTTACATACAAATTTGGCTCACATTTTCCTTTTTCAAACCCATTTGTATTGAAATAGCCATCAATTTGACTATACCAAGCTCTTGGTGTTTGCTTCAACCCATACAACGTCTTATCTAGCTTATACAGTTTTTCTTCCTTTCCTTGAACAACGTAGCCTAGCGGTTGTTCAACAAAAACTTATTCTTTTAATTCCCCATTAAGAAATGCGGATTTAACATCCAATTAGTAAAGACTCCAACCTTTGTGTGCTGCAAAAGAAATCAAGACTCTAATTGCGTCAAGCCTTGCAACTGGTGCAAATGTTTCATTGTAGTCGACTCCAGGTGGTTGAGAATAACCTTTGGTGACAAGTCTTGCCTTATTCTTCTGCACAGTACCATCCGGATTATACTTTACCTTGTAGATCCAGTTTACACAAATTTTTTTTTTTTCATTTGGTTTCTCGACAACATCCCAAGTTATTTTTTTCTCAATCATTTTGATTTCTTCGTCCATGGCTTTTTTCCAAGTCTCTTATTTCAGCGCCTGCTCAAATGAATTTGATTTAACCATACAAAAGTTGCAGCTTGCATAAATATCATTCAAACTTCGCATTTTTCTTGGAGTTGAGTTTGAAGTAGAATTTGGAATTGAGTTTTTAGAAGATGAACGTGAACTTGTATTGCCGCTTGATTGACTATTTGAGGATGATGGAGAATCTGACCTTGGTGCAATTGGGGGTTATTCATTGTTATCACTTGAGTCTTGATTGTCCTCCAATAAAATAATTTTTTTTTAATCTTCTTTTCCTTCCAATCCCCCAAAGCATTCTCGTCAAAGATAAAATCCCGACTACTTATAATTTTGTAGTATTCAAATTATAGAGTATATATGCTTTTGACTTGAGCTATATCCCACAAAAATGTATTTTCTACTTGACTTATCAAGTTTTTGTCTTTTCACCTTGGGTACTTGTGCAAAAAAATTCTCCCAAAAACTCTCAAATGCTTCACTAAAGGTTTTCTTCTATTCTATGTTTCTAGTTGCGTTTGATTTTGAAGTTATTTTGTTGGAGATCTATTGAGAAGATACACAGATGTATAAACAACATCACCCAAAATGATTTTGGCAAACCTTTTGCATGGATCATTGATTTTGCCATTTCCACTACGGTTTGATTTTTCTTTTGACAAACTCCATTTTGTTGTGGAGTATAAATTGTAGTGAGTAGTCTATCAATACTTTCTTCTTCATTGAATTTATCAAATTCTCGCAAAATGTATTCTTTTCCAATATTGTTTCTCCAATTTTTTATGGAACGACCACTTTGTTTTTCCATAAAAATTTTGAATTGTTTAAATATTGTGAAAAATTCTGATTTTCTCTCATAAAATAAAGTCATGTCATTCTTGAAAAGTCATCAATGAAAATAATAAAGTAACGATTGTTACCATGAGATGGTATACTCATTGGGCCACAAGCGTTGGTATGAACAAGCTCGAAAACTTGAGGTTCTCTTCGCGCTACTCCTTTTAGAAATGATTGACGATGTTGTTTTCCAAGCACACAACCTTCACATGCACCATCTTTATCTTCAATTTCTGGAAGACCTCAACCATATTCTTGTGATGTAATAATTTTAGGCCATTGAGATTCAAATGGCCTAATCTTTTATGCCAAAGCCATGAATAATCGACAACCCCTGCCTTCATTGTGGTATCTTCCACGTACTTCATATTAAATGGAAAATTCTCCTCTCCATAACTACTTTTGCAATGACTTGTTTTGGATTCTCAAATACTAGTGCCTTGTGTCCTTTGTCGAGAATCGTGCAACCACCATATCCATGCTCCACCATTAGACCAACACTTAACAAATTCTGTTTTAGCACGGGAACATGAAGCATATCTCCCAAGAGCCTCGTTCCTGTCTTTGTTTGTACACCCACGGTTCCTTTGCCATGAGAGGGAACAACATAATCATTTCCCATTCTTATAGGTGAAATTAATGTAGTATCCATATCGAGAAAATATTTTTCTCTACTGCCATATGATTACTACAACCACTATCCAAATACCATACATTGTCATTTTTTATATTCGCAACTTGACAAGTACAAAAGAGATTACCTTGATCTTCTTTTTTTTAAGTGAAATTTACACTTTGCTCATTTTTTAATCGACAGTCTTTTTGGATATGCAATGTTTTTTCGAGTGATGACATTGTAGTTTTCCTTTAAACCAACAATCTTTCTCCGAATGACTTTTTCTTTTTCAAATTTTGCATTCTGGAGATGATTCTTCATAATCATTTTTCTTCTCAAATTGTTGTCTTCCTCGACCTCTTGAGTTTCGGCTACGTCCTTTATTATTTTTTCCCCGTCTTGAAGATTAACCTCTTCCTCGATTTTTATTTTTGTTCTTGATTGTTGAAGTTGAGTTTTGATTGAAACGCACTCTCAACAGGTTCTTTGGAGTGTCGTTTCAATCTCTACTCAAATGATTTAAGTGAACTTATCAATTCTTGAACACTCATTGTGGAAATGGTTTTTTGTATCTTCAATCATGGTTGTTTTTTTATCAAACATTTTGGGAAAACTAATGAGGATTTTTTTTTACAATGCTTTTGTCACTGATTTCCTCACCATTTATTTCATTTGATTTACTATTTCAGTAAAGCGGTTTGAAAACCAAAACCAAAGACACATTTCTTTCATCTTCATATTTTTGGGGTTTGATCAGTGATAAGCTATTAACTTGCTACTTTTATCTTCTGGAAAACATAAATTCAAGTTACAGGTTCGACTTCTAAGCTAAAAACATGAATTTGAAATTAGGTATTGACATAGAGGAGTCGTGATACACTTAAGTGGAAGAAGGCCTTCGGCACCAACACATACAAACCAAAATGGTCTAAATATATGGGTATTTTTCACCTGCATATCATGTTGAACATTTTTGTATTTTGATCGCTATCTTATAGTATCGTTGTGGAGCTCAAACACCTCCAACAAGGCGCATGCATCCCATCAACCATGTTGTTACTTTAGTCCATGGTCATAGTCGCAAATACTATATGATTTTGTTTCTTGATATAAAGTGTAATTAGTGTGATTTTTTGTCTAACTAAAAAAAGTATGATTTTGTCTCCTTAATAAAAAGTATAATTGTTATGATTTTTTTCTTGTAGTTTAGCATGCTTAGAGATGAAAGAAAATAAATAATAGGAAGGCCTATATTACTTTTTAGAATCCATGATGCTCCTTACTCTATATCAGATTCAATATTACTTGATATTTTGAGAATTGGTTGTCCATTTTGTTTTGCTCATAGAGTCATAGGTTACTGAAATATTATATTGTTTTGGTGATATTAGAGAATTTCTCGAAGGTGATCATTTTGGGTAATGTATTTAAATGTTTTTTTTAGTTGAAGTTTTGGATACAAATGCCGAGTTTTCAGTTAAAATTGACTATTTTATTGATATTATATGCTCGAATTTCTGAGGTTTGATCATTGTTAAGCGCTATAACTAATAACTTCATATTTTTATTAAAAATAAATAAATTCAAAGTTACGGGCCTGGCTTTTAAGCTAAAAATGAATTTGGAATTACGAATTGATCGTAGAGGAGTCTAGACACAGTAATGGCTCCAATACCCACACAAAAAGGGTTGAAGTTTTTGTGTACCTTGCACCTGGATATCATGTTATGCATGCTTCTTTTTCAGAAATATGTTATTTCTAGAGCCTTCCACATGGGTGTCACCTATATTTAACATAACTATATATAAATGCCTTTCTTCAGGATGCCTGTTGAGATATACTATTTATCATTCTGATTGGTATTCTTAATTTTCTGATTTTTGTAGATTAATTACCAAAAACATATTAAAATTCGAACTAAAACCACCAACAAATCGAATATGCAGAAGAAGATCCAAAAACAGTGATGAATTTGAGAAAAAATGTTTATTTCTAGAATTTCATTACAAAGTATATAAGCAAAACGACTTTAAATTTATAGGAATTTATAAAAAAATTAACCTAACATGTTAATACTGGTAGAATATAGGACCTTAGAATATTAATAAATCGATCACACCAAGAACATAATACGCTAACCACGAGATCCAAAATTACCGATAATAACAAAAAAAAATACCTTTAATCTTTGTTTTTAATTAGACACTGTATGGTCTCCAAAGTTAAGAATTTTCACTTGCCCCTCACCCAAATTTATCTTTTGTATGTATAAATATTTTTTACATTTTGGTTTATATAGAAAAATACTTGATCTGCAACTTTGAAATATCTTATTTTGAACTAACAAACCAGTGGACAATAAAACCAGGAGCCAGGTTGACCCGGTGAAAGAAGGGGAAGATATCCGAAATACGAAAGATGCACACAGTGATTCAAACTTTGATTTTGGAGGATATCCACTTTTTCTTGGTAACGCAAACAAGGCAGAATAATTTATGATTGTGGGATTCTTTTTAATTTAAAGAGTGTGAGCGACAGAATCAGAAAGCTCAATGTATTGAAACAACTCAGTGCTCACATCAAAAGAAAGGATATATCAATACTTTCTATATAGGCAACCCAATGCAATGCTCCATTTAATGGTATTCCCGGTAAAGCAGTCACATACAAAGATAGTTTTTCATGGTCGATTTGTCTCCAAGAATTACTACTTAGGTTGTAAACTGCAGTCTTCTGAAAGTAACAATCTTGTAATCGTTATTCTTTGAATCAAAACACAATTCAATTAAAATGTATCAACTCTTTACAGGTAAGGGGCTTGGAGGAAGAAGTTTAAATTCCCTAGTTGCTGGATTACATAACATTAAGATACTTTCATAAGGTGAGACACAAACCAATAATCTGTTCCAACACTTTACCGCGGCGTTATATATGTAGATCGTTATGAATGCTTGGTGTAGGAGAGAGTGGGGTGGTGTGGGGTGAAGAAGATGATTTGGAGATAATTAGGTCTATAAACCCGGATTTTGGGTTAGAGGGCTCTATATTTCATAAATAGAGCCCAACATCACCAAAAACCTACCTACAACACTTTCTATGAGTTATTGCTTCAACAAGAGAATTGTAAAGATGGAATTGCAATCCATATATTTCTTTAATCAAAGTTCCGGATGCATAGTTATGATTAAATCTTAATTTTTTGCATATTTAATTCTATTTTATCTTGTATATCATATCAAGGATGGATCCACAACAGCAAACTTATTCACAAGGTAAATTTTTTGTGAAAAAACTGAATTATCGATACTCTTTTGTGAAATTCTGCATTTTTAAGAAAAAAATATGGTTGAAGAGATTTTACCTTTTATGTTTTTTTGCATGTAATTAATTATCCCGTGTTTGTTGGAAAATTTTGCAATTGATCCGGTAGTATGAAGTTCACATACTACAACGATTTTAGTTCTGACCTCTTTGTTAAGCAAGGGTGGAGATATATAATGTGTTTTGTTCCTGTAAAAGGTTCATTTCTAATATCTGGATGATGCTTCACAGTTTAAATCTGATATTATTTCCATAATTTATTCTAATCTAAATATAATAAGCTTGTAGCATTTCAGAAAGTGTTACAAGACCTTCTACATAACATATATTTGTTGTTTATTTTTGTTGCTTCTATTGATCTATATTTCTTTAGACTTTTATACCCTGTTTTGTTCATGAAAATAATATGTATTTTTTGTTTTTATTTTTAATATTTTACAAAATACTAATAAAAATGTGTTTAGCTAGAGAAGATGATAACAGTTTTCTGGAAAATTAAATAAAAACACTGTTATATTGGAGAACGTAAAATTGACGTTTTGCATATTATCTGAAAACTTTGAAAAGTAAACAAAAATTATTTTCAGAAAATATATTTTAAAAACAAAAACAGAAAATGTTTTCGCAAACCAAATAGGACATTAGCTTTTTTCATTCCGACATAATAATTCCTGGTCTTGCTTCCTACCCCATGCACGTAAAAATGTAACAACCATATTAAGGACCTGGAGATTTAGCAAGTTTATAACCGTAGATGTATTAGCGCCATTGAAAGTTCGTCTTAATTTCCAAACAACAGTTGTTGTTGGTTTTATATAAGGAAGGGAAAAATAAAAAGAGTTTATAAAGGTTTTATAGTGGAAAGGAGAAAAAGAAGAATAAATTGTTTTAGAAAAAATGGACGATAGGATTAATAGAAAAGCTTTATATTAGAAGATAGGATGCTTACAAGATTTGTGTGTTATTTTTGGATGATCTTTACAAATGACCCAATGTGGTCTATTTATACTACTAAGTAGGTCGGTTTAGATTTTTCTAGAAACTAGCACTAAACATAATTTGTAAGAAGCTAGATATTTCTAGACTACAAAATTCTAGAATACTCATTATAACTACCATGAAGTTTCTAGAGTAATACGGAAAATTGAACATTAATTTTTAACACTCCCCTTTAATGTTCATTTTCGCAATTCCGAGCATTTCTCGTAGAGTCTCGAACTTCAGCCGTGAAAGTGTTTTTTTTAATCTTAGAACTCGATATTCTCTGCCTTTCTCTACGAACCCTTGAGGTTGCTCGACATATATCTCTTCTTCTAGATAGCCATTGAGGAAGGCTGACTTCACATCTAGTTGATATCTTCCATTGCTTTTGAGCAGCTAATGCAATAAGTGCTCTTATAGTGTCTAAGCGTGCAACTGGAGCAAATATCTTGTTGTAGTCGATACATGGTAGTTGTGAGTATCCTTTAGCAACCAGTCTTGCTTTATGTTTTTGGATTGAGCCATCTGGGTTGAGTTTTGTCTTGTAGACCCACTTGACTCCGATGACTTCTTTGTTGGTTGGTCGATCTACCAACTCCCATGTTTTGTTTTTCTCGATCATTTTGATCTCATCTTCCATTGCGTTTACCCATTCTTTTTGTTTTGATGCAGCTTCAAAACTTTCGGGTTCCAAAGTCACAAAGTTACATGTTTGATATATGTCTCTGAGTGACCTTGTCTTGCCTGGTGTTTCTGGAGATGTATCGTCATCGCTGGATGAAGATGAAGATGATCTTGGAGTTCTTGGTGATGTAGGTCCTTGAGTATTCTGTGGACCCTCTTCTTCGGTATTATCCATGTTGCGCACCCTTGGTACCATTATAGTTTGTCGTTCCACCTTTCCTTCATCCCAATTCCATTTTGATTTTTCGTCGAACTCGACATCACGACTGACTATAAGTTTCTTTGTTTTGATATTGTAGATTCTATAGCCTTTAGATTCTGAGCTATAGCCGAGGAATATTCCTTTTTCTGTCTTCTCTTCTAGTTTATGTCGTTTTTCTTTCGGTATATGCACATAGCAGATGCTTCCGAAGACTCTGAGATGTTGTGCTGACGGCTTCCTTCCACTCCATGCTTCAATTGGTGTTTTATTTTGAACAGCCTTTGTTGGACATCTGTTGAGAAGATAGACTGCAGTGTATATAGCTTCTGCCCAGAATACCTTTGGCATTCCTTTCTCAGCTAACATAGTTCTTGCCATCTCCATGACGGTTCTATTCTTTCTTTCTGACACGCCATTCTGCTCTGGAGCGTAGCCGACAGTTAGTTGGTGTTTTACTCCTTCATCTTCACAAAATTTATTGAACTCTTTTGAGGTATACTCCTTTCCTCGATCACTTCGAATGACTTTAATTCGTCGACCACTTTGATTTTCGACAAGATTTTTAAATTTCTTGAAGATACTGAATACTTCTGACTTTTCTCGCATGAAGTATACCCAAGTCATTCTAGTATAGTCATCAATGAAAAGGATGAAGTACCTGTTATTTTCAAATGTTGGAGTCCTCATTGGTCCGCATACGTCTGTATGGATCAACTCTAACATGTGTTTGGCTCTCCATGCTTTGCCTGAAGGGAATGATTTTCTGTGTTGTTTTCCTTCTAGGCATCTCTCGCACACGTCATTATTTACTTGGATGGCTGGTAGATTTTTCATCATATTCTTCTGATGAAGAATCTTTAACCCATGAAAGTTGAAGTGCCCGAACCTTCGGTGCCATAGCCATGATTGGTCTTCTTGAGCTTTCATGGCCATTTCAACGTACTTCCATTGGATCGGAAAATTTCTTTGTTGCTGCATTTTTACTACAGCTATTTCTTGATTTTTATTTTTATTGTCATATATCGTGCACGAGTCATCTTTAAATAAGAGTTTATATCCTCTTTCCATCATTTGACCCACACTTAATAGATTCGTATCTAGTTTGGGTACCAATAGTACATCATGGATTAGTCGCGTACCTTTTTGTGTGTTGACTGTGATTGTACCTTTTCCTTCGACCTTCACCAGATCTCCATTTCCAAGCTTGACTTGAGATTTGACAGATTTATCTATATCTCGAAATATTTTTTCGTCGCCGGTCATGTGGTTGCTGCAGCCGCTATCAATATACCAGGTGTCGTCTTTCACTTCTGAAGTAGCGTGGCATGCGTAGAATAGGTTGTCTTTATTTTTATTTTCTTCGGAGAAGTTAGCCTGGTGCTTTTGTTTGGACCGACAATCTTTCTCCAAGTGGCCAAATTTTTCACAACTCTTGCACTGTGGTTTTCCACGAAACCAACAATCTTTTTCAAGATGGTTAGTTTTCTTACAGATACGACATGGTGAATATTTTCCAGATCTTTGATTAGAATCACCATTTTCTCTGTTTCTAGAGTTTTCTCCAAATTTTCTCCCCTCATTTTTAGAATTTTGAGACCTTATATTAAGTTTAGACTGAAATGCGTTTTCCATGGATTCATTTTCACGCATACTTAGTCTTTTCTCGTAAGCTTCTAAAGAGCCTACCAACTCTGTTACTGACAGAGTGGCTATATCCTTAGTTTCTTCAGTAGTAGTTACAATCGGATCGTATTTAGCAGGAAGAGTAATTAATATTTTTTCCACGACCCTTTTATCAGTTATATCATCTCCATAGGCTCTTAATTGATTAACTATTTCTCGTAATTTGGTGTAGTAATTTTTTATGGTCTCAGATTCTTTCATTTTCATATTCTCTAATTCCCTTCTTAGAGTTTGAAGTTTAATATTACGTACCTTTACGTTTCCTTGAAACTCCTCTTTTAACGTATCCCAAGCTTGCTTCGCCATAGTAGCACTGCTAATTCTTGGGAATAGTGACTCCGCCATAGCCATTTGTATGCTGTAAAGCGCCAAATTATCTTTCTCCATCTCCTTAGTTAATTTTTCTTTCTCCGCTGCGGATATAGTTGACGTATTTTCGGGAACAGTATATCCCTTGTCAACAATATCCCATAAACTCTGGGACATGAAGTATGTCCTCATCTTGATTGCCCAATAGTCGTAATTTTCTCCCGAAAAAATCGGGATCGGAATTTGGGTATTGCTTAGTAGAGCGGCCATGAGAGTATTTTTGCGGAAGCTAATTATCGCCTAGTTGATAATCGAACAAGGCTCTGATACCACTTGTTGGTTTTATATAAGGAAGGGAAAAATAAAAAGAGTTTATAAAGGTTTTATAGTGGAAAGGAGAAAAAGAAGAATAAATTGTTTTAGAAAAAATGGACGATAGGATTAATAGAAAAGCTTTATATTAGAAGATAGGATGCTTACAAGATTTGTGTGTTATTTTTGGATGATCTTTACAAATGACCCAATGTGGTCTATTTATACTACTAAGTAGGTCGGTTTAGATTTTTCTAGAAACTAGCACTAAACATAATTTGTAAGAAGCTAGATATTTCTAGACTACAAAATTCTAGAATACTCATTATAACTACCATGAAGTTTCTAGAGTAATACGGAAAATTGAACATTAATTTTTAACAGTTGTAAACAAAGTGGGCCACCAGATGCCTCTACACATTACTCCACTGGACAAGTTTTTGGCAACCAATCATATCAGGACATGAGCCTATCCGGAGACTAGACAATCGCAAGTCAAGCTAATAAAATAGCTAATATTTGATAATATATGCATCTTTATGATGCATACTTTGATAGATTATAAAGTCAAGCTTATAATATTTGATAAATACATTATAAAAACTTAAGTCTCCTGCTCTTACACACTTCCAAGATTCCATAATTTATTAACATCCTCCGCATTAAATTATAATCTGGCCAGATTTGTATTGGGTCATTAACAGTAAACAACATGAAAGAAAGAAAACGTAAAGGAAGTTTGAGAAAATATTTTCCAGTTTTGTGATTGAGGCAAGGGGGAACCGTTAATGAGATTTTGAGATTCCACACCGGTCACAATAATGGAGATCAAGCTACTTACAAAACTGAAAGGAAGATTTAAAAATTTGGAATCAGATTCCATGTCAAATCTTCACTTGACTCCATAAGTCAAGTTGTTTAACTTAGTAATTCTCTTTTCCTATATATCTTGTATGTATTGTATATCATTTTTGGTTTTGTTTGATTATTTAGAGGTTGAGTAATGGTTGATATAAAAATTCATTAACATCATTTTTAATGGTATATTTTTCAATTCTTTTGGTGGAGTCAGATACCCACAAAAATAAAGAAGTCGAGGTTTACTACATCTATGCATAAAGTGTTAATGCAGTATCGAAAAACTTTTGGATGCATTCCGTGTATATTTTTTGTTGCGGATATAGATTCATTTGGGACTTTTTAACTTTAATAGGTGTGACCTAAAGTGCACTTTATATAATATAGGGATCTACAATGAAATTTTTGCATAATATATGAACCAGTAATGCACTTTTGCATAAAATAGTGCATTATAGTGTAATTTTGCACGATATTAGAGACCTACAATGCAATCTTAATTTAATAGTATTAATTCGTGACAACAAAAAACAGAGCTGATCCCGGGATATATTGAGCTAGACATTTAAATATAAGCAGTGGCTACTAAAATTTGGCTTTTTTCTTAATCTTGACAAGTTAATTGACATGCTAAGGCCAACAATTCTTTCATCGTTTTAGGTTCACATACAAAAAATACAAGATTCAATACTTTCTTCAAATAATTTGATCATAAACCTCTTGTTACAACAAATAGAACGAAACATCTAAGGAAAACACTATGAACCAATCATTAGTTCATTACCAAAACTAAATATAAGAATAGACTATACTTTAGCTATTTGCAAATAATTCCTTTTAGGAAAGGGTCATCATCAATATAAAGTAATAGGTTGTCTTTCTTTAAGATCGATAGTGGGTCTATTAGTTAGACTACTATGCAGAGACCAAAAGATTTTGGGATCGAATCTCATTAGCCCTTGTGTAATGAAAAATAGCCATATATAGTACCACATTACCTTTAGGAACCCCATCTACAAAAATATCACTCCGCTAAATCCACATATCTCCCACCAACTTTTACACAAGTTCAACACTAATATCGAGGAGAACTAGTGATCACAACAATAAAAGATATTAAAAAACAAATGTTAACAGATATTGAAAAACAAATGTAAAGCGGAAAATAGTAATTAATTTAAATCAAGTATGTCATGTTATAGAAACTAAACTCTCCTTGTAAACCCTGAGCGTAAGTAACCTATAAATAGAGCTCGTTAATTTTGTATTGGTCAATTTATGAGTGTCAAGGGTACACAATTTCAATTCTAAATGACTCGTTTCAATAAGTATAGTTTCATTTTTCCATTACAATCAATGAAAGATATAATTACAGTCAGGAAGTTAAATAATGCTGAATTGTTTGGTCCAAGATCCCTCCTTATTACTCATATCTCCACAAACTTTGATTATGTATATCCATTATATGCAAACAAGGCAAGAGAATCATTTCCGAGTGTTGGAATCTAGTGAAATCCACGGCTATGAGTAATAGAATTAGGAAGCTCTATGTCTTGAAAGACCCTAGTGCTCGCATCAAAAGAAAGGATAATATCAAAAAAAAATCTTTGAACAACCCAATTTAATGCTCCACCGAATGGTACACCCACAACATTAGAAGCACTATGCATAAATGCCATGTCATGATCTATTTTAATTCAAGAATTACTACTCACATTGTACACTTCACTCTTGTAATGCGTATATCCAAAAATAGCAACCTTGTAGTCATTTTTGTTGGAATCAAAACCCAATCCAATTAATTTATACATGTGCACCTAGGAGCTTGAAGGAAGAAGTCTAAATTTCCTAGTTACTAGATTACATAAGATAAAGGTAATTGTATAAATCGATAAACATAGCAATAATCCATTGCAAGGCCACGAAATATAAAAACAAGTGGAATTGAAAGGAGGTATCTCCCGATAAGGTAAGATTTCGTTGAGCAATTTATACGAATGAGTGGATAAGAATTTTTTACCCCAATTATTATTAAGAATGCGTTGACGTGGTTGCTTCATATGCAGGTTGATGAAATAAGGGTTTTTGAATATATTGTATAAACATTTACTAACACCTTAAACTCAGCATGATTTCACATGAAATGTGATGATTATTTTGATTAATAGTTCTTCAGGTAGATCCATTAGCATCAACATATTCTGTTAAAATTTTCTTCTTCAATTTTCCCATTTTTAAGACCATCTCTAATTGTTGATGCAAAACCTAAATGGACTGTATTCAAGCAAATTGCTCACTCCATTATTGGTTCCTACAAATCACTGTTTTAGAGAAAAGCCCAAATGTGATAGTATTCTCATTTCATAAATCTTCCCAACGTCATATTTATGACTGTTGGAGATTTGTGTATATATAAATCCAAAAAAAAGCTGAAAGAACATAAAAGTTTTAGGAAAAATATAAAAAAAAAAATGGAATTCAATAAACTAGTTTGATAATTATATATCAGTTTTTAACATATCAAAATTAGTTTTTCTTTCCTTCATATTTTTTGTGGTTTTAATTGCAAAAAGGATTTATTTTGTTACCTTATATGCATATGAGTTTCAGTGTGTATGACTGTATGGATTATATTTTGTTTAAAAGATGTAAATAACTCAATTTCTATAATTTATATAACATATGTTACTTTTTTGGGTATTAAACAATACATTATTTACCAAAACTTCAAGGCGTTAAAATGTGATTTGTTGAATCTTAATAAAGAACAATTTTTCATATTTCCATAAAAACAATGAAAGTTAAGGATGATCTTGAAAAGGCCGAGATAACTTTTTAACAAAACTTAACTAATGATTGTAGCTTTGATGTTTAAGTTGGGTTTCGGAATAAGGCGAGACTTATTGAGAAAGCTGAGATTAGGTTTTTTTCAACAAAAAGCTAAGATTGGCTATACTAACGATAGATGTTTAAAATTAATGAAAAGTAAACAAAGCCGAAAATTCATCCCTAATATTATTTGTGTTAATGGAGAATTATCAAATTCAAGTACCCAAATGTATGAAGAGTTTACTAATCTTTTTCAAGATTTATTGGGAACAAAGGATACAACATTACATATTGAATCTGATATTTTTAATTGGGGGAGTGTAGTTTCTCAAGAACAATGTGCCGAGTTGTGTAGAGATCTTACCGATAGTGAGATAAAGGAGACTATTTTTAGAATATCAAATGATAAAGCTCCCAGACCCAATGGACATTTGTCTCTTTTCTTTAAGCATTTGTGGGATATTATTGGAGAAGATGTTTTATTAGGTGCTACGTGAATTGTTCAATTCCGGAATTTTACTTTGTTATTAAATACTACGATAATTGCTTTAATTCCCAAGATTAATAATCCGACGTGTGTAGATCATTTTTTACCCATATCTTGTTGTAACATGGTTTATAAGGCGGTTACCATGATCATGGTGGATCACCTTAAACCGATGCTTAATAATTTAATAGATAAATCTCAAAATGATTTTGCGGAGGGAAGACCTATGATTGAGAATATACACCTACTGTAAGAGCTTTTAAGGCGGTACAATAATAATAGTAGTTCATCGAGATGCACTGTAAAGATTTATTTTCAGAAGGCATATGATTCGATCTCTTGGGGATTCCTTCATGAGATACCAAAGGGATTAAATTTTCCGAAAAAATTTGTAAATTGGATTATGGCTTGTGTTTCATCTCCTTACTATTCGGTGACTATAGATGGATAAATTCATGGATTTTTTAAAGGCGAAAAGGGATTAAGACAAGGTGACTGATGTCTCCCTATTTTTGATATAATAATCTAGGTTGGAGACATCATTTAGGTGTAATTGAGTAATTAATTATATATTTTTATTCATATTTTGATATTTTCTTATTTATAGACTTGATTTGATGAATTATTATTTTTAAAGCATATTTGGTTTAATTTGTTTGTTTAGTGTGAAGATTTAAAGATATATGGAAATTAATTAGATGTCAAATCGAATCTAAGAGATAAAGGAAAGAAGATATGGATTGAAATTGGAAATAAAAGGAAGTAGAGATAAAATAGGAAAGGAAAAGTTGCCAAGTAAATCTGAAATTCTGCAACCACGTCCACGAAAGTGAAGATAACTTAAAATAGGCTGGAAATTTCTAGGAGCAAATTAAAGAAAAATTGTATCTTTTCGACGCGATCGTTTTGAATCTTTTGATATAAAGTATGCAAAAATCGGAGCAATAACGAGTAAGATAATACCCAAACGAATTTGAGTTGGACTTTTACTCAAATTACTTTCCTTCTACTCCAAGATTTCGATCTAGGTTTTGGAAAAAACCTATAAATACACCCTCTTGTCATTAGAAACACAACCTTGGCTAGCCTTCAAGCCAAGAGGAAGCTTACAACAAGAGAAGAGAAGTATGGAAGGAGTTGGACAACAAATCATGTGTTCCCAATCCTTAAAATTTGTAATTGTTTTCTTTTCTTTCACTAGTATGAACTAATTCTATTTAAGCTTGAAATTAGCATATTGGTATGAACCCTAGACTTGTGTTACATCTATTTTAATTTGGGATGCTCGCATTTAAATTGATATTAGTGTTTTATTCTCTGATTTATGTGTTTTTATTTATTGTCTGTAGTTCTTGCTAGTGCACGAGTATATGATTACCTTAATAGTAGTTAGATGGTCACCCGGAAGGGGTATCTAATTATTGAAACACCACATAAACGTCTAGTGTGCGGTAGTGATCTAGAAGGGCATGCTTAACTAGATAGTGAATAGGGTTTAAGATTTAATCACCGAGCATTATGGAAGGTCCCCTTACCCATGTCCGCTAGTAATTGTTAGGTCACCACCTAAGTCCACCCGGAAGGGGGTTAGATTAAATATAGAATCCTTGCTATTGCATATCACACAATTCTCCGTTACATGATTAGAATAAATAAGACTAGTGGGGATTACAGCTAGATCTCGAGCTAAACTTTCATACTATGTTCTACTCATTATTTATTTTGATGTCTATATTTTATTACTTAATTGTTCTTAACTTATTAGCCATTTCTGCTTCTTTGGCTAATCTTTCTTCTTTTTCTCTCACTTCTTCTTCCTTCTTTATTTTATTTTGAAGTCAGACTAATATCTCGGGGTTATCGAGCTTACACAAAACCTGTAAAACCTGAGAAAGAACGAACAAACAAAAGCGTAAAACTAAAATATAAAATAACAAATAAATTACCAAAGGATTAACACCGTGGTTACACGCTACCGTCTCCGGCAGCGGGGCCAAAAACTTGGTAGGTATTGGAATATTATAAAATAATGCAATTAAAGTAGATGATCCACATACCGCAAGTGTACAGTTGTCCAAGTAATACTCCGATAATCGGGTTTCATTCGCAGGGGCAAATAGTTATAACACTTGTATTAATCAACTACTAGAAGTAATTGTAAAACAAAAAAGTAAAATGATAAGATTTTTGGTTGGTTATGATTAAGAACTAATGATGAAACAAAATAAAATGCTTAAATGATAAACTTAAATAAAATAATGCAAGTAAATAGGATTGGACGCAAAAAATGAGAGATGTACTTGAGTCTCGCAAGGCTTTTGCCTAAATCTCTATAGTCAATGCTTCTGTTTAAGGGCTAAATTGGTTTTATTGTTATAGTTGGGACTCTAATATCTCCTAACCCCCATCAGGGTGGACTTATGAGCTATTCTAAGGTACTATAAATCTTTTGAATGATTAAATCTTTTACCTCATTGGCTGTGTGGTTAGTCAAGTCCGTCAGGATCATTGACAAACACCACGCGTCTATTACCTAGGTTCTTAATTAAATCCCCGTCAAGATAATCACTTCACCACTAAAGTGAATAGCCTAATTACTGTAACCTACCTTTGATTCATGACTTCAAAAATAGTAAATAAAGTTAAGATAATAGTCAACACAAAATATCGAGTTTAAATTATATCATACAATCCCAAATTGAGAAAACATTAATTAAATAGATTAGGGCTTAACCCATAAGTGCGATTCTAAAGTGCTTAATAATTTAGCTCATGTTCAAACTAATAACTGAAAGAAAAAATTAAAAAAATATATTATACTAAATTACAGAAATGAAATATGAAACCGAATTGAGGTGTTGGATTGAGTTGTTGATGGAGGAAAAAGAATTCTCCAGCTCTAGCTTCCTCTTTTGCCTTCTACCCTAACTTGTAGATTAGCGTATAATGAATTGTGAAAGTTTTGTAAAAAGGAGGTCTAAAGGTCTATTTATAATATAGCATTAGGATTGGGCTTTTTACTTAAGAATAATAAGTTAAATAATAAAAAGCCCCAATCGATCTTCAAAATCCCGTAACTACTGTACAACTGTTGGTAAAACAACCGTAACTTTTGCGTCTCATATTCAAATCTCTTGATTCCAGTCCTCAAATCTTCCTAACTCAAAGGTGCAACTTTCTCTTTCAAATCTCCAGACCTGAATCAGTGTCGAAGTGGCTCGAAAACAACAATTAGTAACAACTTTTCAGATTTCCATCTCTTTTAGTCAACTCTCTGGAAATTCTTTTCTTACTTTTAACTTCTCCGCTTGATCTAAGACTTTAATTCTCAGTTCTCCTCCTTGTATTGGTGCTCCATAGCATCCATGAACCTAATAAATATATACTAAAAACAAACAAATTAACGTACAAAAGATCTAAAAATAAAATATAGTAATTTTAAGTGGAGAAAATGTAATATAACGAAATAAGCATAGAATTCTACCAGATATGTCGAATATTCACCTAAAATGATGTCTCCTTAGGGCTTATATTGAGAAAATATCGGGAGACATCAGTGTCTTGCATGAGAGGCTAGGTTATAAGGAAGAATTTTTGTGTTCTTAAGGTTTAAGTCAAAAACTCGCTACACGAGCCAGCATATTGAGCTTCTGACCGGCATATCGGTGAAGCGTCTGTTCCTTTTCTTCCACTCGTACAAACTTGCATCCATGAATTAATTTTAATTGATTTTCACTGAGAACTGACAGGCATGCCAGTTAGTTGGCCGGCTAGCTGGCGGCGCGGATGCATTTTCTCGCTGACGCAAATAATAGCTGCGTCCAATAATTAAATCAAATGCCACTTTGCTGATAGTTCACCGGTATACCGGCAGTAGGACTGGCTAGTTCAATTTAACCAATATTGGATGCAGATTTCTCTGTCTCACACCTGTTTAACCCCGAACTCAAGGATTAACATAGCTACAAAAAGCATAAACTCCAATCTTTCTCATTTCTCAACATTATACACTAATACACATAAATTATTCTAATTTACACTAAGAAATTAAAAGACATTAAAGTAATAAACTAATATACAATCGAAATGGCTTTTGTTTATACCTCTCGCACTTATTCAGCTTCAAGGAGGTACATGACCTCTCCAGGATGTGGATATTCCATGCGATTAGTATCCTCGCCTCCATGTTAAATCTTCAACCGATGTCCATTCACCATGAAGGTGAGTTGTTCGGTTAGATGTTCAATCTCTTTAGCTCCATAAGGCGTGACTTTGGTTACTACAAAAGGATCAGACCACTTTGATCTCAACTTACCTGGATATTTACTGAACTTTGACTTACACTTGAGGACAATCTATCCAACCTTAAACTTCTTATCACGAATGCGATTATCATGTCATTTCTTCGCCTTTTCTTTATCAAGTTTAGCATTCGCATAGGCACGAAATCCAAACTCATCAAGTTCATTCAGTTTCATCTACGATTCTCACCGACTAAAGTTTGATCCATGTTCAACTCGGCTATCACCCAAATATGAACTTTATTCGAGTTCAAAAAGTGAGTCTTACCATAAACTATGCAATAAGAAGATGAACCAACCGGTGTATTAAATGCAGTACGATATGCCCACAATGTGTCATCTGATTTTATTGTTTAATCCTTGCATGTGGGTCCAACAGACTTCTCTAGAACGAACTTGATCTCGATTAGAGACCTCAGCTTGACCATTTGCTTGTGGATGATAAGCAGTAGATACACGATGTCTCACCACATACTTCTCTTTTACAACCTTCACGTATTTATTCACAAAATGAGAACCTCTATCACTAATAATAACTTTAGACGTACCATGTCTCGTAAAGATGTGTGATTTCAAAATTTTTATCACCACTCGCGAATCATTTGTTGGTAGAGCTACAACCACTACCCATATAGACACGTTACAACATCAAATAGGATGTAAAGATTTCCATTAGATAGTACAAAGGGGCCTATGAAATCGATACCCCATACATCATATATCTCAACTTCAAGAACATTATTACGTGGCATCTCATATCTCATAGATATATTATTGGTAAATTGGCATATGTGAAATTCTTTGACATATGCATGCCAATCTTTATGTAAAGTAGGCCAATAAAAACTGGTTTGAAGTACCCTTGTAGCTATACGATCACCTTTGAAATGTCCTCTATTGGGTGAATCATGACAACTCGCAACTACCGCATGAACTTCGCCTTTAGGTATACATCTTCTCACCATTTGATCACTACATGTTTTTTAGAGGAAAAGATCCTCCCAAAAGAACTTCTTAGCACGGTGAACTAATCTCTTCCTCTCTTGTGGGTTCGCTCCTTCATGAAAAGAACCACTCTCAATAAGATTTACTATGTCTGCATACTAAGGAGTACTTGTTGTGTGTATTGAAAAAAGACTTTAAACTCTTCTTTGACCAACTATGGTCCACTATTACTCTCAGAACGTTCAATACACGACAAATGATCTGCAACGTAATTCTAAGTACCCTTTATATCTCTAATTTATAAGTTAAACTCTTGTAAAAATAATACCCATCCAATCAACCGAGGCTATGCATATTTATTCTCCATAAGGTATTTGATCGTGGAATGATTGGTATACACAACAATTTTCGCCCTAAGAAGAAAGGAACGAAATTTGTCAAATGCATACACAACAACTAATAATTTCTTCTCAGTTACAGTATAATTAATCTGAGCACTTGTGAAGGTCTTACTAACATAGTAAGTGGAATGAAATATGTTCTCTTTTCTTTGACCCAAAACAACACACATAACAAGATCATTAGCATCACACATAACTTCAAACGAAATATTGCAATCATGAGGAATGATAATCAATGCGGATATGAGTTTATCCTTAATCTCCTTGAATACCACCATGCAAGCTTCATCAAAAAGGAATTTGGTGTCCTTCTCAAGTAAGTTACACAACGTCTTAGCGATTTCAGAGAAATATTTGATGAAACAGCAATAAAACCCAGTATGATCTAAGAAACTTCTCACCCATCTTACAAAAGTGGGAAGTGGAAAAGTCTTGATTACCTCAATCTTTGCACGATCAACCTCCAAGCCTGATCTCAAAACCTTATGCCCACCACTATTCCCTCACGAACAATGAAGTGACATTTTTCCCAATTTAAAACTAGGTCACACTCCTTGCATCTAATTAACACCTTTTCTAGATTCTATAAACAATCATCAAAGTTATCACCAAAAAAGAAAAATCATCCATATATACCTTGAGGAATTGATCAAATATGTCCAAGAAGATTGCCATCATGCATCTTTGGAAAGTAGCAAGTGCTTTACATAGTCCAACTTGCATCCTTCGAAAGTCAAAGGCACCAAAAGGACATGTAAAAGTCATTTTATCTGGTCTTTTTTATCTACGCATATTGATTATAACCTGGGTACCCATCAAGAAAACAATAATACTCTCTTCCAGCTAATTGATCCAATATCTGATATATGAAAAGGAGAGAAAAATGATCTATCCTGGTGGCCTTTTTCAACTTACGATAATCTATACACACTCTCCAACTAAGAACGGTTCTCGAGGGTATGGGATCATGTTGATCATTCAGGATAGTAGTAATACCACCCTTCTTTGGTACACATTGAACTGAATTTATCCACTCACTACTAGCTATGGGAAGACGATTCTCGCATTTAGTAGCTTGATTACTTCTTTCTTAACCACCTCCTTCATAACTGACATCAACCTCCTTTGTCCTTCAACTGAGCGTGCACTGTCATCTTCCAGGATAATTTTGTGTTGGCAAATGGTAGGACTAATACCTTTGATATCAGCAATAGTCCATCCAAATGCCTCTTTATTAGCTCGTAGTACACGCAACAGTTTATCTTCTTAAGGACCTGTTAAAGTAGCTGAAACAATAACAGGTAAAGTATTGTTAGTACCCAAATAAGCATACCTCAAGTGTGACGGAAGCGTCTTCTCTTCTAATTGAAGCACGGAATCAATAGATGGTTTCTTTAAAGGTACAATCTCCCCAGATTCTCTCACTGGTTCATAGATTAGACACCAATACTTTGGATTTTCAGAATTTAGAATTGCCACTGTTTCGGCAAGCTCTTCCATAATCTCTAGTGAGTCAAGTGTTAGGGAAGCCTGCAAGATATCATAAAAATTCATGTCATTAAATACCTTTTGTGTGGCATGATCAATAACATCAACCCGGAAATATTCCTCCTTGGATTTCGGGAACTTCATTGCCCTAAACACGTTGAACTTTACCTACTCATCTTGAATATGCATAAACAATTCTCCATTCTCTACATCTATAAGAGTATATGCCCTATGGCTAGGAATGGTCTTCCCAAAATAATGGTGACATTCCTATCGGCGTCGTAGTCAAGTATAACAAAGTCAATAAGAAAAATTAAACTACCTTCCTTGACGAGTACATCTTTTATTCTTCCCTTTAGATGTGCGAGGGATCTATCAGCCATTTGCAAGACCATTGAAGTCGGTCTTGCATTTCCTATCTTCAACTTCTCAAAAACTGTTCTGGGCATGAGCACCCAAATCACACAAAGCTTTTCCTTGCCACTGATAACCAATATAAATAGGAATTTTAAAACTCCCAGGATCAAGTAATAGGTGGCAACTTACTCTGGAATATTGCACTACATTCTTATGGCAAACCTATCATTTCATTCTCAAGATATGGGCGTTTTTTGGTGATATCTCTTTTCAAGAATTTCACATATTTTGGTACATCTTTAATATCATCTAAGAATGGTATATTAATGTTAAGCTTTCTCACCATATTCGTGAATCTATGATAAATAACCATATCTCCTTTCTTCTGAACTCTTGAGGGGAAGGGTGGAGGAGGATGATTCTCTTCCACTACAACATCTTTCTTCATTGGCTTTTCTAGAATTTTCTCAACTTCATCCTCAACTACTTCTGGTTTACCTTCTTTCTCCACTACATCCTTTAGCGTTTTTGTTTCTACGGTTGTTTCTTTTTCTTTCATAACGGGAAAATATGGTGGTGGAAGCTTCTTACCGCTTCTGAGCTCTATAGCATTAAAATCTTCTCTTTGCTTTAAATTTTCAGTGTCACTTTGGAGTTTCCCTTGTGGACGCTGATTTAACTGTTTTTCTATCTGAGCTACTTGGTTTTCTAAAATTTTAAACGCTGTAGAATAGGCTTATTGATCTTGTTGTGCTTTTTTTGAAGAGAGATTAGTGTGTGTAAAGACTGTTAAATATCAAACGCGTCATCTTGAGGTTGAGCAGGTATAGCTTTTTGATCCATAGTATTGGTATAGGTATAGGTATAGGTATCTTAAAGAGGTTGTCTTTGGGCTTGATTTTTGTAATTATGTCCCCCTTGGTAATTGTCATGTGGTCTTTGTTGGTAGTCATTTCCTTGGGCTTGTGGTTGATATGCATAAGTAGGGTTTGCGGCCCCGTTCAGATTGGAATATTGGAAACCCGGATGGTTTTCGTTTGGCTGATAACCTTGACCACCTGCATTATAGTTCCCTCGGTTGGAAACAAACATCACGAATTCTGGGTTGCTTTGACAGTTCTCTCAATCATGATCTTATACACTACAATTTGAACACCCATATATTTCTTGTGTAACATTCACATCAACTCTTATACCTGAAAAACCTTCTTTAACAACTAAAGTGAGCTGTTTCAGTTGTTGCTCAAGTGTATTCTTCAATTTATTCTCTAACAAAGAGAATTTCTCATCAATTCTAGCACTACTTTCTCTATGACCTGTACCTCTGATACGTGCTCTTACAGTATTGATGTCTCCCTAATTGTTCTTATTTTCGACCCTTGGGAGACATCATTTTTGGTGTTTATTTAATTAATTAGATAGACTTTTGGACTAAATATGCAATAATCCGGAATTACCTTTTTACTTCTAGCATTTTTAATTTATTAAACTTTTGCGCGTAATATTGGTATTTTTAGTGAAAAGTTTACAGGTTTTAGATGTTAGCTAGGAGAGGAATCCGAGGAGAAAGTCAAAGATCGTGAATTAGAGTCAAGACTTGAAGATAAATCCCGAAGATATTATTTTTAGAGCTGAAAATCCATTTTCCAGGCCATAGATTGCTGATTTCGAGGTGCTTAAGCGATGATTTAGCCGCTGACCTTTGAAGATAAAACATTCCTTATCGAGTTACGGAACTTTAGCAACTGGAATGAGGTCAATCGGAGTCATAACGCATCGGGAAAAGCCGTTTTAGTGAAGGTGTATTAGCAGTTACGGAATTTTGGACTTAGAAAATGGGCTTGGACATTTAATTAATATTCTATTTTCTGGTCCAAGCCCTAGAACGAATTTATGCTTATAAAAGGAGGTCTGGACTTCTATTTTTCACACAATTCACTTTCCACAAGATTAAAACACCAGAGAGAAGCAACAGAAGGAAGAAGAAGAAGCTACAAGAGCTGGAGTGGGTCTATAGCTCCGTTCGTAGTCATTCCAATTCCGGAAATTAGGTTCTTTTTATATTTTAATTTTGTAAACAATATGAATTCCATTTCTTTTAATTTAGTTTTCAATTTTAATATGAGCTAAGCTTTTCATAGTGCTTGAGAACAAACAATGGGTGAATCTTAATTTTATGAAATAACGAATGTTGAATTTAGGTTTATGCTAAATTAAAGTAGATTGGGTTCATTACTCTTTTCGATAATTTGTTATTATTTACTGATTTTAGAGTCGCGAACTAAGATTAGGTATTAGTATCTAAGCTATTCCATATATGTGGCGTATGGATCATCCTGACGGAGGGTTTGGGTATAGAATTAATTATTCAATTTAGGATAAAAGCTATTGATTCTGACGAACTTAGCTAATTATAGGGCCAATGAGGTAAAACACTTAATCATCCAACGGTGGATCATATTTACCCTGACGGGACTAGTGACACTTTAAGATCGCCTTATAGTCCACCCTGACGGGGGTATAAGGAATTCAGAATCCCGACCATTGTAATTGACCAATTTAGCCCTTAAACAGCATAAGTTATGAAGTAAGATTAGGAGGATCCTTGCGTTCTCAAGTACTACATCTCATATTGCATTTTCATTCATTTTACTTGCGTCTTAGCTTCTACTTGCATTTAATTATTTTCATTAGCTTTAATCAACAAAACCAAACAAATATTTTATAATCTTTTACTTTCATAAGTGCATCAATGACTACTTGCTAAACATTGTGATCAACCATCCGTCCTTGGAACGAATCTGATTTATCAGTTATTACTACTTGGGACAACCGTACACTTGCGGTTGTGGTTCGATTAGCATTTGCATTTATTTTTAGAACACACAAAGGACCACCAAGTTTTTGGCGCCGCTGCCGGGGACGGTAGCGTGTGACCACGGTGTTTATCCTTTAGTGATAAGTGCATTTATTTTATTTTATCAGTTTTACGCTTTTTGGTTTGTTAGCTTTTTCAGGTTTTTAGGTTTGGTGTATGCGAAGAAGGCTATTCAAGGATCTAGAGCCAACACCTCCGATCCTTAGTAATCCAGAATCGTTGATCAGACTTGCGAACAGAAGAAGAAGAGAACGAGAAGCTTTAGAGGTAGAAGAATTACGTAACAGAATGGAGAATATCACTCTTCAAGGTCAACAGAATAATTGACAAGGCCAGCTAGATGCAAATGGCCAACCTTTAGCTCCAGGCGTTATTCCTCAAGTTCAACCACTAAATCCTAATCCTCAAGTCCAGATAGTGATGAATCAAGATCCGTGGTTTACTAATGGTCCTCCAGAAGTTCCATTCCGCGCTCCAGCTATAGGAGTAGGTGCTCCAGATATTAATGTTCCGAGATTCCGTCCAGATTCGGGTATGCTAGCTCAGTTCCAAAACTTTGGAAATTTTCGTGGAAGACCATCGGAAGATCCTCTTAGAGCGGTACAGAAATTCAAACAGATATGTGATTCTTATATCACACAAGGGGTTTCAAGAGAACAGATGTATTTTGCTGCTTTTAAATTCTTTGTCATTGATGGAGCAAGTGAATGGCACGATACGCAAGATCCTACGAAGATTACTAATTGGGACCAATTAGAGATTGCGTTCTTTGACAGGTATTAACCCAAGTAACATGAGGTTAGAAGCTGAATTAGAATTGACGCATTTCTGTCAAGAGTATGAGGAAACTGTGGGTAGGAGTTGGACAAGATTTCAGATGTGTTTGCGGAAAGTTTCCAATCATGGCTTTTCAGAACAACAACAGTTAAAGATCTTTTATAGAGGCCTTGATGGAATTTCGAGAGAGAAGTTGGATACGCTATGTGGTGCAGGTTTTCTTCAAGTTCAACCCGCTCATGCCAAGATCATTTTAGAGAGAACAATCAAGAATGAAGTTGGGTGGAGCTCAGTAAGAACACCAGTTAAGGGAGTAAATAATGTTGACATGGAAGAGAAATTTGCTACGCTTGAGAATAAGATTCAGAATACTATAGAGCAACAGTTGAAGCAGCTTACTTTAGCTGTAAAAGAAGGTTTTTCGAGTAAGAAGGTAGCTGTGCATGCTGCACAAGAGGTTTATATGTGTTCAATTTGTAAGGTAGATGATCATGATGAGGAAAGTTGTCCGAATAACCAAGAATCAGTGAATTTTATGTCCAATAGAGGTAATTTCAATTCAAGTGGTAATGGATATCAGCCTAACAGAAACCATCCTGGGTTTCAATACTCAAATCCCAATGGGGCAGCCAATCCTACTTACGCGTATCAGCCGCGTCCTCAAGGCAACAACTATAATCCAAGACCACACAACAATCATCAAGGAGGACAGAATCAAAACAATTATGTACAAAGACAAGCTCCTCAGAATACCTACGATGAGAATTTAAACCAGAAAGCTTTACCTGCCCATCCACAAGAAGGAGTAGTTACCCTTCAGAAAACCGTTGAAAATTTGATTGCTCTTCAAACACAAGCTTTGGAACGTCAGAACGCAGCTGAAGCGAATATGAAGATTTTCCAGAATCAGCTAAGTCAAATTAATAAACAGCTGAATCAGCGTCCACAAGGGCAACTTCCTAGCGATATGGAAAATCCAACACAACGTGAAGATTGCAAGGCTGTTACATTAAGAAGTGGTAAGAACCTCCCTCCACCTCCTTTTCCCGTTATGAAAGAGAAAGAAGTCCCAAGAAAAGAAAAGGAAGTGGGTGAGAAAGAGAAAGAGAATGAGAAAGATAGTGAGGTGGAAGAAATAGAAAGACCAAGAGAAATTCCGAAAAAGAGAGATGAAATTGTAAGCAATCGCCCTCCACCACCGTTTCCATCGCGAGTTCAGAAAAAGGGTGATATGGCTGATTTTCAATGGTTCTTTAATAGAGTGAAGGGTTTGAGTATTAATATTCCGTTACTTGAGGCAATTCGAGTTATTTCTAAGTATACGAAGTTTTTGAAAAGGGCCCTCACTAATAAAAGGCCCTACTGTGTAATGAGATGATTGGCCTTCCTGAATAGTGTAGTGCGATTTGCCAGAGTTAATTACCTCCGAAGTTAGTTGATCCGGGGAGTTTCACGATTCCCATATCGATTGGAGAAGAATGGAAGGGAAAGGCGCTATGCGATTTGGGGGCAAGCATCAACTTGATGCCCAAGTCAGTCTTTGATAAGCTTAAAATTGGAAACGCAAGACCTACCTCTATGGTCTTACAAATGGCGGACATGTCTCTTGCTCATCCTGAAGGCCGCATTGAGGATGTCCTTGTTAAGGCAGGTACACTTATATTTCCTGTTGATTTCGTAATACTTGAATACAATGCAGATAGAAATGTCCCCATTATTTTGGGTAGACCATTCCTAGCAACAGGGAGAACATTGATCGATGTAGAAAATGGCGAATTGACAATGAGGATACAAGATGAGGAAGTAAAATTCAATGTATTTCGAGCTATGAAATTTCCAGATTCTCAGGAAGATTGCTTCAGAATGGATGTAGTAGAACAAGCATCGCAAGAGGTATTTAATTGTTTAAATTTTGATGATATCTTGCAGGCTTCTTTGACATTAGACTCACCTGAGATGATGGAGGAGCTTACCGAAACAGTGGCAGCTCTAAATTCTGAAAATCCGAAGTATAGGCGTCTTGCCTATGAACCTGTTCGAGAACCGGGGGAGATTATTCCTAAAAAGAAGCCTTCAATTGAATCTCCTCCGGAGTTGGAAGAAAAACCATTGCCATCACACTTGAGGTATGCTTATTTGGGTACTAATGAAACTCTACCTGTTATTGTTTCAGCTAATTTAACAGGTCCTCAAGAAGATAAACTGTTGCGTGTGTTAAGAGCCAACAAAGAAGCAATAGGTTGGACAATTGCTGACATCAAAGGCATTAGTCCATCCTGTTGTCAACACAAAATCATACTTGAAGATGTTAACGCACGCTCAGTTGAAGGTCAAAGGAGATTGATGCCCCTGATGAAGGATGTGGTAAAGAAAGAGGTGATCAAGCTTTTAGATGCGGGGATTATCTATCCCATTTCGAGTAGTGAATGGGTGAGCCCAGTTCAGTGTGTACCGAAGAAAGGAGGAATGACAACCATTCTTAACGATAAAAATGAGGCGATTCCTTTAAGAACGGTAGTAGGTTGGAGAGTTTGCATGGATTACAGAAAGCTGAACAAGGCCACCAGAAAAGATCACTTCCCTTTACCCTTTATTGATCAGATGTTAGACAAATTAGCCGGAAGAGAGTACTATTGTTTCTTGGATGGTCACTCCGGGTACAATCAGATCTACGTGGCTCCCGAAGATCAACATAAGACTACCTTTACATGCCCTTTTGGTACTTTTGCATATCGCAGAATGCCATTTGGGTTGTGTAATGCTCCCGCTACTTTTCAGAGATGCATGATGGCCATCTTCTGGGACATGATAGATAATTTCCTTGAAGTGTTTATGGATGATTTCTCCGTGTTTGGTGATGATTTTGATATATGTTTAGATAACTTGGAGAAAGTGTTAGTGAGATGCAAGGAAACAGATTTGGTGCTCAACTGGGAGAAGTGTCATTTCATGGTTCGTGAAGGTATTGTTCTGGGTCACAAAGTTTCGAGTGCTGGATTAGATGTTGATAGAGCAAAGATAGAGGTAATTAAAACCCTTCCCCCTCCTGTCTCTGTTAAAGGGGTAAGGAGTTTTCTTGGCCATGCTGGCTTTTATAGGCGCTTTATTAAAGATTTTTCTAAGATTGCTAAACCGTTATGCAACTTACTCGAAAAGGATTGCAAATTCCTTTTTGATGAAGCTTGTTTAGCGGCCTTCAAAGCAATCAAAGAAAAACTTATTTCTGCCCCTATAGTGTTACCTCCAGATTGGAATTTACCGTTTGAGGTTATGTGTGATGGGAGTGATTTGTGTATGGGAGCTGTATTAGGACAGAGGAAAGAGAAGGTTTTTCATTCGATTTACTATGCTAGTAAAACTTTTAGTGGTGCTCAGATTAATTACACAGTTACAGAAAAAGAGTTACTAGCAGTTGTATATTCGTTTGATAAATTTCGCTCTTATCTTCTTGGAGCGAAAGTTATTGTTTATACAGATCATTCCGCGATCAGATTTCTTATGGAGAAGAAAGATGCGAAACCAAGGTTAATCAGATGGGTGTTATTGCTTCAAGAATTCGATTTAGAGATCAAAGATAGAAAGGGTTGTGAGAATCAGGTTGCAGATCATTTATCGCGTTTAGAGGGTTCAGAGATGAATAGTGGTACTGAAGCAGTTAGAGAAGAGTTTCCTGATGAGAGTTTATTCGTTGTTCGAGATTATGAGGCTCCGTGGTATGCAGATATTGCAAATTTAGTGGTGAGTGGTTTTTTTCCTGAAGGTTCTACTTATCAAGAAAGAAAGAGGTTAGCTCATCGTGCTAGACAGTTCTTTTGGGAGGATCCGTTCCTCTATAAAGTTTGCGCTGACCAAATGATACGAAGATGTGTAGCAAGGGAAGAGACTCAAGCCATTATAGCTGGATGCCATGATTCATTATACGGAGGACATTTCAAAGGAGACAGAACTGCTGCGAAGGTATTTCAATCAGGTTTTTACTGGCCTTCTCTTATAAAAGATTGTCATGAATATGTTAAGAAATGTACGAGATGCCAGTTTACCGGAAACATATCTAAGAGGGATGAGATGCCGCGTAATAATGTGTTAGAGGTTGAGATATTCAATGTTTGGGGTATAGACTTTATGGGTCCTTTCGTTCCTTCAAATGGTAACCTCTACATCTTGTTAGCTGTTGATTATGTGTCTAAGTGGGTAGAAGCGGTGGCTTTACCTACTAATGATTCACGAGTGGTGATCAAGTTCTTGAAATCACATATTTTCACTAGACATGGCACACCTAGAGTGATTATTAGCGATGGTGGATCTCATTTCGTTAATAAATATCTGAAGACTGTTCTAGAGAAATATGGAGTTAGACACCGTGTATCTACTGCATATCATCCACAATCCAATGGCCAAGCTGAAGTATCGAACCGCGAAGTCAAGTCAATCCTAGAGAAAACCGTTGGTCCTACAAGAAAAGATTGGTCAATGAAATTAGATGACGCGTTGTGGGCCTATCGTACTGCGTTTAAGACTCCAGTGGGTGCATCTCCCTATCGTATGGTGTATGGTAAGGCTTGTCACTTACCTTTAGAGCTTGAAATGGGTGCCTATTGGGCAATTGCGCAGTTGAACTTAGATCCTATCTTAGCCGGAAAGAATCGTATGATGAAGCTTAATGAACTTGACGAATTCCGATTGCATGCTTATGAAAATGCAAAACTTTACAAAGAAAACACAAAGAAATGGCATGACAATCGGATTCGTACAAAGAACTTTGAAGTAGGGCAAAGAGTGTTGAAGTATAACTCAAAGTTCAGCAATTATCCGGGTAAGTTAAGATCTAAGTGGTCAGGTCCATACATAGTGACCAAAGTTACACCTCATGGGGCGATAGAAATAGAACACCCGCTAGAGAACCGTACTTTTATGGTTAACGGTCACAGACTAAAGATATACCATGGAGGTGAAGATACCAATCGCTCGGAAGATCCACATCCCGGGGAAGTCATGTATCTCCTCGAGACTCCTTAGAAGCGTGAGGTAACCCGTCGAGTTTAACGACGTTAAACAAAAGCCAATTCATTGTATATTAGCTGAGTTTTCAATTTTTGCATTTTAGATTAGTTTGATTTTCGTAATTTTAGTGTTTATTATTAAGAAATGAGGAAGGGTAGTTGTTTTTGATGATTTCAGGGGTAAAAAGGTCATGAGTTTGGGGTCGATTTGGCGAAAACAGGAGAAAAAGAGAATGGATGTCCAGGAGAAACTGGGAACCCGGTTTCGCAAAACCGGGAACCCGGTTTTGGAGCTGGTACCACCCTCTTCAACGCAACACTTGGCGTCTTGGTTCACGACACAGCGTCGGAACCGGGTACCCGGATTTTCGAAACCGGGCACCCGGTTTTGGTGCTGTGATTTCTGAAAAGTTCTGACCCAGCGTCTTGGTGGCTTGCGTTTTGCTGCGTTTTGGTTCGCGCCATCGACACAAAACCGGGAACCCGCATTTGGCAGAACCGGGTACCCGGTTTCGGAGCTGTAAAAGTCCAAAAGTTCTGACCCAGCGTTTTGAGATGCTGCGTTTTGGCGCGTTTTGACTCGCGCCATCGAGAAAATCCGGGAACCCGCATTCCACAGAACCGGGTACCCGGTTTCGGCGAGTGAAATCTCTGACCCAGCGTCTTGGGGTCTAGCGTTTTAGTGCGTCTTGAAAAAAAAAAAAAAAGTCCACAATTGTTTTTCCGCGCCATCACAGCGACGCGGAACCGGGAACCCAGTTTGCCAAAACCGGGAACCCGGTTTGAAAGCTGTGATGTCGGTTTTGAGGTGTTTTAACCTAGTTTCTTAGCCTCTTTTCCAAGTCTTTACCTAAAACGCACCAATAGCCTCCCCACCTCCGAAATT
This sequence comes from Nemophila menziesii, assembly GCA_029959085.1. NCBI lineage: Eukaryota > Viridiplantae > Streptophyta > Magnoliopsida > Boraginales > Hydrophyllaceae > Nemophila > Nemophila menziesii. The sequence goes on from JARWIR010000027.1 coordinate 11,410,200, forward strand.
CATCAACCAAAACACTATATATCATCAAATCCTATCCTCTTTCACCACAAAAACACAAAATCAACTCACCTCCTCTCCACAATAACATCAAATCCTTAGTTTTTCCCAAGATTCTTCTTCACCAAATCCTTAAATTAAAACCCAATTCTTTCTTCTCCCATCCAAATTAAACAAGACCCATCTCATATTCACCCTAGTTCTTCAATTCCTAAGCCTCAAAACATCAAAATTCTAAACTTTTCCCTAAGTTCTTCATTATTTGAAGTTTTGAGTTTGGGGTGAAAAGAGATGACTAACAGAACCGGTGATTTCCGAAGAACTACTCCTAGAAGAAAGACCACCATTGGTGGTTCTCAAGAACAAGCTATTGAGATTCCTGATTCGCGTCCTAAACGAAAAATTGACGAAGTTAAGCTTGATTCTAACAGAAAAGAAGTCACGGGTCACAAGAGAAGATTGATTGATGAGATTGAAAATGAGAAGGAACCAGAAGAGGAAATTGCGAAGAACATTGTGGAAGAAACTGAACAAGAAATTCCGGAAGCACCCGTTCAAAAACCTCCGCGTATGAAGATGTGGGCCCACAAGCCTAAGAGGGTTTACACTTGTTGGAATACTCAGATTCGTGAAAGAATTGAATTTTTGAAATTTGGTGAGGAGACGAATTTTCCTAAGGGTATTATGAGTAGTGATTACAAGGAATATGCTATGACATGTGCTAAGTTTGGTTGGAAAGAGTTACAAGAAAGGAAGCTTGAGTTTATTCCTACTTTTGTGCGAGAATTTTACGAAGGTTTAGCTACCTCCCGTGATGCCATTGATGTCCGCAAAAAGGTAGTTCCTTTCTCTATTGAACGTATTCGAAAATCATTGAAACTACCCAACTTTTCTAGAACATGCCCCTTCCAAGAAACTCTTAATGACCCTTCTTTTGATTTTGAATCCCTTTGGGGGACCGTGCTTGTTAATGGGACTAGCCCAATTCCTGAAGGTGAAAGATATCCTGGACAGTTTTACAGCAGTAGTTTGACACCTCGTGCTAAGGTTTGGTCTCGTTTCATAATACCCACTTTCTTTGGTATTAAACACACTTCCGAGTTGAAGAAAGAGCACATATTTGTTATTAAGTGTATTTTGGAGGAGAAACCATTCGATGTTGCTAAGATCATTTATGACACAATCATGGAGTTCGCGAAATCACCAATGAAACAACAAAATCTGAAGTTTCCTTGTACTATTACTCAGCTGTGTCTAGACGCAAAGATTCCGCGTAAGGACGCAGATATTGATACCGTTTTAGTTGGTGTGAGTATAGCTTTGAGCACAATCAAGAACTACAAGAAGTCCGAGAACTCCTCAATCAAAGAAAGTGAAAACTGTACCTGAGTTGGAAGCGAAGATTCAGGTGTTGGAAGAGAATCAGGAGAAGATGATTGCTACCTTGGGAAACGTTACAAAAGAATTGGACCTGCTTCGAAATTTAATCCTAGGCGTAAATACACTTCAAAACGCGATTTATGATGCTGTTACGCGAGATAAAGGTCCAGAACGCAACACCGATAACCAGCCTCGCGCTGGTTAAGATACGTTTTCTAAACTTTCCTCTTAGTGTAGATTAGTTTACATGCTTTATTGAGTCTTTTCGAGTCGTGGGGACACGACTCACTTTTGAGTTTGGGGTGGGGTTCGTTGCCTCATCCCAGTTTTTTATGTGTTATTTGCTTTATTTGCTTTCAATAAAAGAATTTTCGGAGTTGCGTTTGACTGTAGAAATTTTTAAATATCCCTTTAAGCATACTCTTGATAAATCTATGATAGTAAATAGTGGACTTTAGAGATTGATATAAAACGCACTTACAATTGCATGCGAACATAGGTAATTGATAGGAAAAATTAATGAACAATGCAAATGAAGTAAGCTTGTACTCAAAGAATATGTTTGGTGTGTAGAACGTGAAATCCTAATTAGTAGAGAACCCACCTAGATATGAACTAAAGGCAAGCTATGTACTTAGGAAAATGATAGGGGCAGTTCTTTGTTAGCCATTTGTGCCTTTTTAGCCTTCTATCCCTTGTATTAATTATTATCCGTCTTAGCCCACTTTGAGCCTTTAGCCTTTTCTTTGTAGCCACGATTTAAGCCATTATCCCTTAGATTATTAGGCATGACCATATGACCCGCACTTGAATCATAATCCTGAGACATGTCTCGAGCTTGAGTTTGGGGTGGTGGGACCACATATGGGGAATTTAATGGGATGGGATTGATGTGTTTTGTATTGTAGCACAATTGCAGATGATATATACTTGTAACCCTTTGCCGGGAATGAAGAAAAATGAAAAAGAAAGAAAAAAATGAAAAAAGTTAAAAATCCATACAGTAGGAACCGGGAACCCGGATTCGTCAAAACCGGGAACCCGGTTTGCTTTTGTACAAAAAAAAAAGAGAGAAAAAAAATATGAATGAATAAAACATCCGGCAAAGTGGAATTTTTTCTGAAAATCATCTTGTTTATAGAGGGTAGACATGGGACGCTAAATTGTTGCGTATATGGGTGAGTGAGAACATCTTTTTGAGCGTTAACTCAAGCTCGAGGACAATGTTGATGGTAAGTGAGGAGAGAGCCAAAAGCTCACTTCAACTTTACCAAATATACATCCACACCCGTCCTTAAGCCAATATTATAACCGTAAAGACCTCGTCCTAAGTGCGTAGTGAATTTATGATTCTGTTGATAGGGAATACACTAGATGGAACGTTCAAAGCGAGGTAGGATTAATGACCACCCTATAGCCATCATACAGAGATGAGTACAAGTGTAACCTTCAAGCATTGCGACTTTAATTTTATGATTGAGATTATTTATGTTTGATGTTGCATGATTAGTGTATGTGTATAATAGTTTCTAGAGTTTGCTATATGAGATTTATTTTGAGAATTGCTTTAGGGTTTATTTGCTAGCTTCTACTTGTTTATACGTTTACTTCTACCCCTTTGTTTTGTTTTACTTTGTCGGGACGACAAAGGTTTGAGTTGGGGGTCTTGATGTCTCCCTAATTGTTCTTATTTTCGACCCTTGGGAGACATCATTTTTGGTGTTTATTTAATTAATTAGATAGACTTTTGGACTAAATATGCAATAATCCGGAATTACCTTTTTACTTCTAGCATTTTTAATTTATTAAACTTTTGCGCGTAATATTGGTATTTTTAGTGAAAAGTTTACAGGTTTTAGATGTTAGTTAGGAGAGGAATCCGAGGAGAAAGTCAAAGATCGTGAATTAGAGTCAAGACTTGAAGATAAATCCCGAAGATATTATTTTTAGAGCTGAAAATCCATTTTACAGGCCATAGATTGCTGATTTCGAGGTGCTTAAGCGATGATTTAGCCGCTGACCTTTGAAGAGAAAACATTCCTTATCGCGTTACGGAACTTTAGCAACTGGAATGAGGTCAATCGGAGTCATAACGCATCGGGAAAAGCCGTTTTAGTGAAAGTGTATCAGCAGTTACGGGATTTTGGGCTTAGAAAATGGGCTTGGACATTTAATTAATATTCTATTTTCTGGTCCAAGCCCTAGAACGAATTTATGCTTATAAAAGGAGGTCTGGACTTCTATTTTTCACACAATTCACTTTCCACAAGATTAAAACTCCAGAGAGAAGCAGCAGAAGGAAGAAGAAGAAGCTACAAGAGCTGGAGTGGGTCTATAGCTCCGTTCGTAGTTATTCCAATTCCGGAAATTAGGTTCTTTTTATATTTTAATTTTGTAAACAATATGAATTCCATTTCTTTTAATTTAGTTTTCAATTTTAATATGAGCTAAGCTTTTCATAGTGCTTGAGAACAAACAATGGGTGAATCTTAATTTTATGAAATAACGAATGTTGAATTTAGGTTTATGCTAAATTAAATTAGATTGGGTTCATTACTCTTTTCGATAATTTGTTATTATTTACTGATTTTAGAGTCGCGAACTAAGATTAGGTATTAGTATCTAAGCTATTCCATATATGTGGCGTATGGATCATCCTGACGGAGGGTTTGGGTATAGAATTAATTATTCAATCTAGGATAAAAGCTATTGATTCTGACGAACTTAGCTAATTCTAGGGCCAATGAGGTAAAACACTTAATCATCCAACGGTGGATCATATTTACCCTGACGGGACTAGTGACACTTTAGGATCGCCTTATAGTCCACCCTGACGGGGGTATAAGGAATTCAGAATCCCGACCATTGTAATTGACCAATTTAGCCCTTAAACAGCATAAGTTATGAAGTAAGATTAGGAGGATCCTCGCGTTCTCAAGTACTACATCTCATATTGCGTTTTCATTCATTTTACTTGCGTCTTAGCTTCTAGTTGCATTTAATTATTTTCATTAGCTCTAATCAACAAAACCAAACAAATATTTTATAATCTTTTACTTTCATAAGTGCATCAATCACTACTTGCTAAACATTGTGATCAACCATCCGTCCTTGGAACGAATCTGATTTATCAGTTATTACTACTTGGGACAACCGTACACTTGCGGTTGTGGTTCGATTAGCATTTGCATTTATTTTTAGAACACACAAAGGACCACCAAGTACTCCATCCTATCTCATTTTTTATTTTTTTAATATTATTTTAGCATTAGCTGGTAGTGCCTGTAGAAATCCTCCATCACACAGAAGTTAGATCTTTCCTTGAACATCCTTCAAGGCCTTTATAAAATATTGACATCTAGTTCTCTTCTAAAAGACCATGATCTGGAACTCTTCGCCAACTTATTTGTAATCTTGTCCAACAAGGACCTATGGACTCACTTTGCTCTTGTTTGAATGATGTCAACTCGATTTGTGCGTTCAATCTCATATTCCTTGGATAGTAACGATCAAAGAACATTGTTTGTAGCTCATCCAAATTATTGATCAGACCTGGTTCTTGTTGATCATGTCATTCACTCTATGCGTCTATTACGAAATATCTGAAGTTTGCAAAGTACATTTGTTCTCTTGTTACACCTTACGTAACATACGTATCATATATTTGCATGAAATTCTGTACTGCATGAATTGGGTCTTCTACAGCCACTCCCTGAAATTTTTTGAAGTCTCAAAATTGGTTTAGCATACCTAGATTGGGTTTGTATCTTGCAATATTAATATCTAGAGGGCCAACACCAGTAGCAGGAGTGTGATATGGAATTTGTTCAAGACCTTGCACGAACCAAGGATCGTGTCTGAAATGAGGTTAAACCTTGTCCTCCAGGTGGAGGGCTAATTTTTTTATTTTGATTATTTTGAACTTGAGAAATTTGAGGATTACGGATTACTGGGTTTCCCTCATTATCCAATTCCACTTGAAGATTATTGATATTGTTGTTGTTTACTGCGGCCATTTCTTTTTTTCTTGCTAGTCTTTCTTCCTTCTCTCTTTTGTTTTTAAGTCGGAATAATATCTCAGGATTTGAGAGCATGCACTGAACCTGTAAAACCTGAGAAAGACAAAACAATGCGAAAAGAACAAAACTGAAAAATAAAATAACAATTAAACTACTAAAGAATTAACACCGGGGTCACACGCTACCTTCCCAGGAGCGGCGCCAAACGAAATAACGAAATGCCTACATATTTTATTAAGTCTTGTAATACTAACGAAATAAATTAGGAACTTACTAGAAACCCAGCTATGGAAGAAAAAGAAAACGCTATAAAGGAAGTATCGGCTTCAAAAGCACCGTGCCTGGATGGTCTTAATGGTAAGTTGTATACTGAATTTTGGGATATTGTTAAAAAGGATGTCTTCAAACTTGTACTTGAATTCTTTAACAATAATTGTTCTATCGGTAAGATCAATGACACTCTTATAACGTTAATCCCTAATGGGGACGTTCAAGAAAATCTAGGTAACTTTAGACCCATCTCTTGTGTCAATTTAATATATAAAATTATAGCAAAATTTTTATCTAACAAACTACGTGATTTTATGAATACTATTGTATCTCTCACACAAGCAGTTTTTATTAAAGGTAGAGCTATCCAAGATAATATCTTGATTGCTCAAGAAATCTCTTTTTTATGAGTAGGAAAAGAAAGAGTAAGAAGAATATGGCAGCGATAAAAGTCGACATGGCAAACGCGTATGATCAGGTTAGATGAGACTTTCTACTTTTGACTCTAAAATAGCTTGGGTTTTGTGATACTTGGATACAATGGATTGAGAATTGTATTACTACAGTCTCTTTTAATATTAACATGAATGGTGAAAGGCTGGAGGGTTTTAAAGCAGGTAGAGGTCTTAGACAAGGAGATCCTCTGTCACCTTTCTTATTCTCTTTAATAGTATAGCAAGAAGAAATATTAATGGCATTCAAATTAATCGTAATCGTCCTATCATTTCTCATTTACTTTTTGCTGACGATTCTCTTTTTATTCTTGACATTGAAAACAGTAATTTAGATTCCTTCAAAGAGAGTCTTAACATCTGATGTCTCCCCATTTGTGATGTTTTAATATTAGTTGGAGACATCATTTTTAGTGTTTTAGGAAGTCTAGTAGTCGATTTTATCATGTATTATTGCACTTTCCTATTACTTGTCTTGATTTAATGAATTATTATTTTTAGAGCATATTGGGTTTAATTTATTTATTTAGTGTAAAGCTTTAAAGATATAGATATGAATTAATTAGATGCCAAATCAATTCTAAGAGATAAAGGAAATAAGATGTGCATGAAAATTGGAGATAAAGGAAGGAAAAGATAAGTATGGAAAGATAAAGTTGCCAAATAAATTTGAATTCCAGCAGCCACGACCATAAAAGTGATCATAACTCAAGATTGGTTAGGAATTTGGAAGAATGGTCTGAAGCAAAGATATAGAGATTTCCGAGCGACCAGTTTTGACATATGGATCACGTCAATCGGAGTTGAAACGAAGAAGTTATGACAAAAAAAACAACGGTAGATTATTACCTTTTCTATATTTTAGGGATACGCATTTGAGTTGGGCTAGGAGTCCAAGTTACTTGTCTTCCACTCCAGAAAACGAATTAGGTCTTCCTAAACAACTATAAATACACCCTTTAACCATTGTAAACATGTCCATCTCAGTATCAAGTATAGGCTTAGTCCTTGCTTGTATTTTCTCAGTTTTAAATATTAGCTTAGTCCTTTAGTTTAATATTCATCCTCAGTGTCAAGCTATTTATTCAAGAAGCAAGCCGACATATAGAGGAAGACAAGGTGCAAGACGTTGGAGAGTGAAAAACGCCTCTTCTACATCTCTCCTTCTCTATATTTAGGGTAATTAACTATATATTTGTGGCTTCACCATATTTCAAAACTTTTATTCTGTAAGTTTTACTTTTAATTGTTGGGTTATTATTTTGTCTTTAATTTCATAACACTATTTGTTATTTTAATTGATTTGAGCTTGGCGTATATTGTTATTGTGTGCTTTGACTTATTTTTCCAACCCTAGATTTGGCCGATATTAGGACTATCCTTAGTAATTCAATTATTGACAACACCACATAATCGTCTAGTAGTGACCCTACCTAGATAGCCATAAAGGTTTGATTTAACCACCAATCAATTTTGAATTTAAGGATTGTACGTTCTGTTCTAGATTACCCAGAATAATGGAAGTCTCATTTGTATTAGGGAATTATGGATAGGCTAAAAAAAGACAATTAGGGAGTCAGACAAACCAAATGAGTTCTGCATCATGAACTTTGTACTGCGCACATTACTTAGATGGGATCCCTTTTTACATATGGAAGAGGAAAGCGTACATTTAGAGGACAATCAACACACGGTTCCTTTATCCCCTATTATCTTTCATGATAAATTGGTCAAATTCAAATTACTCAAGGTTTCTTTACCCAAGTTTCCTAGTAGTGGAGAGGTTGCTCCTAAGTCCACCCTGACGGTGGTTAGGTAGAATTTAGAATCCCGGATAATATATAATGCTCAATTCTCTCTAAGGTTAGAATAATAACTCAATAATAGACTCATATTAGTAATCCTAATTTATTTGACTTATATTTATATTTATTTATCTGTATTCTTATTTATTTATTCATATCAGATAATTATTAATCTTATTAAATTTTTATCTAAATATCTAAACTCATCTGCGCTTATTAAATATATATAGATCTAACGGTTTAAATCCCTGCGAACGAAGTTTTCTTATCAACTAAACTTGCAAACGATCTGTAATACTTGCAATGAGTTTCTCGTGGTAGACAAGGTTGTGTGTCCTTTATTATTATCTTTATTTATCTGTTTATTTATCACACCTTTGCCCCCACATAGTTTTTGGCGCCGCTTCCGGGGATTTATCTTTAAGTTAGTCTATTTGTGTTTATTAAGTGTAGAAGTTTTTATTTGTTTTCAGTTTTACGCGTTTCTTTTTATATTTGTCTTTGTCAGGTTTTAGATGGCTAATCAACGGTCAGAGCTTGGTTTCCTGGTTCATTTTGAGTGCAACCCATTGGGATTTTCCCTCCAAATATTCAAGCCGTTCGATTCAAGTCCGATCCTGACTTGATTAATCAATTTGCAAGCTATGGAAAATACAGTTGTGATATACATCAAGATCCAGTCCGATTTGTTTAGAAATTCATGCAATTCTGTGATGCTTACATTACTGAAGGTGTTACGCAAGAAAAAATGTATTATTTAATGTTTCAATTTTTCTTGACCGGGAAAGAAAGCGATTGGTTAGATGATCAACCTCCTGAGCTAATAACAAATTAGGACAAGCTTCAAGAAAGATTCCTTGATCAATTTTATCCTACAAGTATGCGAGTGAAGGAACTATTGGAGCTTATGAATTTATTACAAGAAGCCGGAGAGAGTGTTGGCGAAGCATGGATGAGACTTCAAAAGAAGTTGGCAAGATGTCCAATACATGGATACATGCCAGAATTACAATTATACATGTTCTATAATGGACTCAATAGAGAGTCAAGGCTGAGAGTAGATGATATGGGTCGTGGTAGTTTTGTCTCTATGGATCCGAAAGAAGCAAAAAGTGGTATGGAAATAATTATTGAGACCGACATGAGTTTGCCACAACCACAAGCTCCTACCACTAATATTGATGTAGAGGCGAGGTTTTCAAGATTGCAAGATCTAATACAACAACTCGCTATAACAGTTAAGAAAAGCATCCAAATGCCACCTTAACAGTTATACCTGCAAGAACAATCCTATGAAAATCAAGCTAATCATCCACCAGGCTACAATGTGCACAATGGAAGTCAAGCTCCATCACATCCTCAAGAAGATATCATTGAGTTAAAAGAGACTATTAGTCAGTTCATCAACTTATCGAAGGACAATATGAGCAGACTTGATTCAAAGATCGATGCATCAGTAGTGCAAAGCATGCAACAACAAAATAAAGATCCGAAACAACATAATCAACTTTTAGAGCAAAATGTGATGCAACTCAATACAGTCATAGAACAAATGCAAAGTAAACTTTTACAGTTGAACCAAAATACAAATTCTAACATGAAGAAGATCCAGTACGTTGACGAAAAGGTTAAGACTATTAGTCTTCAAGCTGAAAAGATGAAGGAAGCGCCACAATCTCCATCAGAAGGGGATGTTTTACCAAACAAGTCAAACGTAAATAGGATGAACTTATATGAGATAATTGTTGAAGATTGGGTTAAAGAGGTTGAACACGATGAAAGTAAGAAGCCAAGAATGGTTGATGAACCAAGAATTGAAGAGAAAAGTAGAGTAAGACGACCACCCCTACATTGCTATTATCCCGTAGAGCTCGCTTATCTGAAGGAGCAACAAGAGAAGTGTATGGAGACGTTAATACAAGTGAAAATTAACGTCCCTTTACTCGAAGCTATGAAAGAAAGGTGAGATTATGATCGATTCTTTATGGAGGCACTCTTCAATAAGGAAAGGTTCACAAGATCCAAGTCTGTGACACTCAATGAAGGGATATCAGCACAAGTTCAACAAAGATTACCACCGAAGCTTAAAGATCCTGGAGATTTTAACCTCCCAATAAAAATAAGTGGTATATTTTATGGAAAAGAAATGTGTGATTTAGGGGCAAGTGTGAATATCATGTCCAAAAGTATATTCAAGAAGATTGGTATGAGCGATGCAAAACCGACATCCGTAATCTTACAACTTGCGGACCAATCAACAACAAAGCTGTGGGGAGTATTTAGGACGTGCTCATCCAAGTAGGTAACCTTGTTATTCCAGCGGACTTTATTATTTTTTACTATAAAGCAGATAAGAACGTCTCATTCATTCTTGGGCGTCCATTCCTAGCCACCAGCGACACCATAGTGAATGTGAATGAAAGAACCGTGACTCTTAGTATTGAAGATGGTTCTGAAACATATTATGTTTCGGGAAAGAAGAAGAAAAACAAGTCACAAGAACTACATCCAATCAGAGTTGTAACCAAGAAGCCAGAACCTGTAAACCCCCAAGAAACCATGGGGAAAAGAAATTGAGTTTGGGGCGGGAGACGAGGTAGCATGGAAACCTCCCATCCCCAAACATACCAGTTCTTGGAAAGTGCCCTACATCATCACGTAAATTATCTCAGCAGGAGTGGTCGAAGTAAAAGCTATCGATGGTGGAAAGCTTAAGTTGGTAAGTGTCAATCACCTCACTCACTGTTGGGGAGTCTATAAAAAGAAATAATCGAGGTAACTCGTCTAACTTTGAAAGACTTTAAACAAAAGTGCCCTATGGGAGACATCCCATAATATTTTATGTTGTTGTATTTTAGTTTAGATTAGTTGTTTTTAGTTGATATTGCATTATTGAGGAAGATATTAGTGTTTTTGATGTACAAGTATTAAAGAAATTGAGTTAGGGAGGAAAAAGAAATTTTCGTGCACATTCTGACCTGCTCGCCGGTATGCCGCCCCTACCGTAGGTAAGCCGGCGAGTCAAAACCAGTGCCCACGGGTCTCTAAATCAGGTTTTATGCAAAGAGGTGGATTTTTGAAAAAGTGTGCCACGTGCCCACGGGTCCATGAAATAGGTATTTTGCCGAAGCAAGTCTTTTCGAAAAGTTGCTCACTGGTATGCCGGTCCCACCGCCGGTATATCGATCCACGCCGCTGGAGAGAGAAAATTTCTACCTTTCTAGGTTATAAAAGAAGAAGGTTAGTCTATTACGAATTTATCAATCCTTTAAGCCTCTCTTCTTCTCCAAACCTCTTCCAACTCGATTAAAGCTTCACCAAACCTTCACCTAACATCAAAACACTACTAAATCACCATGAATTCATATCCAAACCCTTCCCTACATCGTTACAAAGAAGATTAAACCATCCAAATCATATCAAAACACCTAGAATCCAAGAATCAAGAACCTAAATTTTTGAAATTCATCCAACAATTTCTTAGATCCATACCAATTAAGGAATAATTCATCCTACCAACATAGAGAATTATCATCCTAACACCTTTCCTAACCCACATAAAGCTTGTTCCACCCATGTTTAAGGCTTTGAGTTGGAGGTCAAAAGAGATGATGAGACGAATAGAGATTTTATCAAGTGCTAAGGGAGATGAAGTATCAAAGCAAGGTATTGGGTAAGATCCAGAATAAATCAATTGAGATGGGTACTAGTTCAGGAATAAATTAGAAGGTAAACCGGGTCAAATAAGAAGAGGAAAGCATGCAGTGGTGAAATCAAAGATCAAAATAGTTACATCGTTCAAGGAGAAAACACCATAACCTCTTCATATCAAGATCCCTATACCAAATATGAACAAAGTTTCTGGGACGCTAGTAGCTATTACCACAACAACATATTCTAGGATGAACACCTAGACATGAGAGAGTATTCAAGAAAAATGTTGGAAGAAGATAAGAAAGAGATTTCTAGAGTGTGATTGTTTGGGATGGATCATAAACGGATGTAAGGGAAAGTGAAATTGGTGATACTAGAAGTTTACATACATGAAAGCACTGCACCCTATTTCGGGTATTGACCATGCGAGGCAATAACCTCGAAGAGTATGTTTTCTTTCTTCCTTACCATTTATTTATATGCAATATTTATTACATTTTAATTTTAATTGAGTCTTTTCGAGTCGTGGGAACACAACTCATTTTTGAGTTTGGGGTTTAGGGATTCGTTGTCCCCTATCTCCATTTTTATGTGTTTTATTGTTCTTTAGGTAAAATTAAAATTTTTGATAAAGAGGATTAGATGTAGAGTGTGTTTAATAGCTTGAAAGCATAAGCTTTTAGTAAGTTGATGATATAATGTAGTATGTTTATGAGCTGCTTTATTTTGTATGCTTTGAGTATTTGCAGGAAAACACACATTGATATTAAAGAAAAGATTAGTAAGCAATGCGATAGAAAGTATGTTCGATCTCAAGGAGTCATGAGTGGTGTGTAGGCCGTGAGATCCAAGCTAGTAGATAAACCCATTTGATGAACGTGGTAAAGGTAAGAGAATGACGAAATTGCATAGTTTAGAAAGTGATTAAGGCGGTTATTTAATAAGCCCCTTGTTGCCTTTTAGCTTGTTGTCCATTTATTATTTTTATCCTTCTCTAGCCTTTCTAAAGCCTTTTTATTTAGCCAATATAAGCCATATCCCTTTATATTTTAGGACTTTTCCATATGACCCGCACTCGAATCGCGATGCATAGATAGTTGTTTTAGAGCTTTAGTTTGGGGGTGGTGGATCCACCATTATGGGAATTGTTATTTGGTTGGGATTTTTGAGCTTATTAATTGTGCTCTGTTATTATTTAGATGATGATTCACATGATTATTGTATTGTAACCATTTGTCGGGGTAATAGTAAATGAAAAAAACTGAAAGCATGCAAAGAAAAGAAAACATTTTATGAGAAAAAATAGTGTGATATCTCAACATCAAAAAGAGAGTCATAGCTATACAAAATAGAAAAAATTGGTATGAAAAGAATATATATTTGGACCGGCAAAGTGGAATTTTTATGTGAACATCCTTACGCTTTAATTGAGTTATTGGGGATGCTACTTTATGCATCAAGAAATAATTGGGTTGAGTGAGAAACGTTTTATGAGAGTAACTCAAACTCTAGGGCGATTCGTTGATAGCTAGTGAGGAGAAATCCAAAATCTCACTCTAAATTATCCAAATATACTTATCATACTGTCCCTAAGCGAACATTACAACCTTAAATACCTTTTGATTCTTTTCTATGTAATCAAGAAGTGATTGAGCCAATAGAGAGTAATTAAGTGGATCTTTGGATACTAGTGAAGTTTGATGAACAATCTATAGCCTCCTAGGTGAACTGAGTAAAGATCCTCTCCTTCTTACATTGCGAAGCTAATCTAATCTTGAATTCAAGTCCTGTTGATGGTAGATATGAAAAGTGCACAAGTATGTAGTTTGTAAATATTATTACATGAAATTTTCTGAGTAGTTGCTTTGAGTATATTCTATATATTCTGTTATCTTCTTCCCACTATGCTTAATTGACCTAGGTCTGTATTTAGAGACTTCCTTTTGTTTTTATCTTTATTGTATTAGGACGATACAAATTTGAGTTGGGGGTCTTGATGTCTCCCCATTTGTGATAATATAATATTAGTTGGAGACATCATTTTTAGTGTTTTAGGAAGTCTAGTAGTCGATTTTATCATGTATTATTGCACTTTCCTGTTTCTTGTCTTGATTTAATGAATTATTATTTTTAGAGCATATTGGGTTTAATTTATTTATTTAGTGTGAAACTTTAAAGATATAAATAGGATTAATTAGATACCAAATCAATTCTAAGAGATAAATGAAAGAAGATGTTCATGGAAATTGGAGATAAAGGAAGGAAAGGATATGTATGGAAAGATAAAGTGGCAAAATAAATCTGAATTCCAGCAGCTACGACCATAAAAGTGATCATAACTCAAGATTGGTTAGGAATATGGAAGAATGGTCTGAAACAAAGTTATAGAGCTTTCCGAGACGATAAGTTTCGACATATGTAACGCGCCAATCGGAGTTGAATCGATTGAGTTATGGCCAAAACAAAATAGCGGCAGATTATTACGTTTTCTATATTTTAGGGTTACGAATTTGAGTTGGGCTAGGAGTCCAAATTACTTGTCTTTCGCTCCAAGAAAACGAATTAGGTCTACCTAAACACCTATAACTACACCCTATAACCATTATAAACATGTTCTTTCTCAGTACCAAGTAAAGGCTTAGTCCTTGCTTGTATTTTCTCAGCTTTAAATATTAGCTTAGTCCTTTAATTTAATATTCATCCTTAGTATCAAGCTATTCATTCAAGAAGCAAACCGGCCTTAGAGGAAGACAAGAAGCAAGAAGTTGGAGAGTGACAAACTCATCTTCTACATCTCTCCTTTTCTATATTTAGGGTAATTAGCTATAGATTTGTGGCTTCACCATATTTATAAGCTTTTATTCCGTAAGTTTTACTTTTAATAGTTGGGTTATTATTTTGTCTTAAATTTCGTAATACTATTTGTTATTTTAATTGTTTTGAGCTTGGCGTATCTTGTTATTGTGTGCTTTGAATTATTGTTTCCAGTCCTAGATTTGGCCAATCTTAGGACTATCCTTAGTAATTCAATTATGGACAACACCACATAATCGTCTAGTAGTGGCCCTACCTAGATAGCCATAAAGGTTTGATTTAACCACCAATCACTACTCAAGGTTTCTTTACCCAAGTTTTCTGGTAGTGGAGAGGTTGCTCCTAAGTCCACCCTGACGGGGGTTAGGTAGAATTTGGAATCCCTGTTAATATATAATGCTCAATTCACTCTAAGGTTAGAATAACAACTCAGTAATAGACTCATATTAGTAATCCTAATTTATTTGACTTACATTCATATTTATTTATCTGTATTCTAATTTATTTATTCATATCAGAAATTATTCATCTTATTATATTTTGATCTAAACATCTAAATTCATCTACGCTTATTGAATATAAAGAGATCTAATGGGTTAAATCCCCGCGAACAAACTTTTTTTATCAACTAAACTTGCAAACGATCTGTAATACATGCAGTGAGTTTCTCGTGGGAGACAAGGTTGTGTTTCCTTTATTATTATCTTTGTTTATCTGTTTATTAATCACACCTTTGCCCCCACCAACATCTATTGCCAGGGTTCAGGACAAAGTATTAACATTCACAAGTCGGCTATTCTTTTTAGTAAAGAAACTCCTCACAGTATAAGAGATAAAACAATATGCATCCTAGATATTAAAGAAACAGAGGATCTAGGGAATTATCTTGGTATACCTTTATGCCATAAACGATCACAAGTTGATTCTTTGGAGTAGACTGCTAAAAAACTATTTAAAAATACGGAAGGATGGAAAGCCAAACTACTGTCTGAGGGCGGGAACGAAGTACTTATTAAGGCTATTTTACAGGCTATCCCAAATTACTATATGTCTATTTTTTTCATTTTCGATCTCCTTTTGCAATAAACTTATCACAACTATTTCTAACTTTTGGTGGAATTCAGGAGAAAAAAACAGAATCCACTGGAAAGCATGAGAGAAAATATCTATAGGAAAACTAATTGAAGGACTAGGTTTTAAAGACTTCAAAAGAATGAATATGGTTCTATTAGCAGCACAAGCCTGGAGATTGAGGCATAGCCATGCGAACTTGGCATTCAGACTTCTAAAAGGTATTTATTTCAATATGAGTAACTTTCTAAACATAAAATCGAGACAAAGTAGGTCATGGAGTTCGGCAAGTATCGTGGAAGGTAGGGATTTTATTAAATAATATGGTATTGTTAGACTTGGCAACGGTCAAGAAACGGATATTTGGATGAATAAATGGATACAAACTGATTGGAAAATAGAAAAACCTAATAACTGTAATGTAACTAAAGTTAGTGATCTGCTAAGACAAGGAGATTATGAATGGAATACGGAAATTCTGGATAGTTTATTCCTAGAACCTATCATCCCCTTGATTACAAGAATCCAAATTTTTGATACTACTTCTAACGATAAATTCATCTGGACTTTTTCAAAAGATGGAATATATAATACTAAAACAGGGTACAAAATTCTTATAGAGTAACAAGTAATTAATAAACTAACTACAGCGAAAAATAATTTGGAAATCAAACGTACCAAAAAAGATTAAAATTTTCATGTGGAGTGTTTTAATAACGTGTTACCTAAAAATCCAACCTCTATAAGAGGAAATGCGTGGATTATAAGCTATGTTTATGGTGTAATAAACTAGAAGAATCTGTTGAACACCTTTTACTTCATTGTAAGATGTGTAAGGAACACCTCTACAAATTAGGATCGAGGAGAAGATGGAATACAACACTGAACAATGGTTTATGGAAACCCTAGAGAGTTTCAAAAAAAGGAGGGTGGGAGGAGCATAAAGCCAGAGACTTCATTATGATTAACCTATGAAATATTTGGAAGGAAAAAATGAGAGCTTTACATGAAGGGAATGCAATCGAAGAAATAAATATAATTAAAGCCTCATAAACTTATGTTAGAACTACATGGCATATAATGGGAGAACATTAACAAAAATACTAGCTTTAGGAGAAAGGAAGTTAGAGAAGACATTGATCAAGCCGAGGAGAAGACATGAGAGATTACGTTTAACTACGACGCTTCTTTCATTAATAGATCCGAACCTACAGGGCTGGGAGTTGTATATTTCCATGATGAAGTTGGAGGAATTGTAACTAAGACTTCTACTAGGTATTGTGAATCTGTGGCTGAGGGAGAGGCATTTGCCGTTCTTAAAGCAGTTGAGTTATGTAAAGGCTTTCCTAATAGTCGAAAGACTATCATTACTAATAACCTTGGAACTATCTAAGTTATTAAGCAAGTATCAGCAGCTAGTTGGACTATTCAACCAATCCTTTAGAGAATTGTCAGCGAATCTATTGAAAACGGGCCAATTTCCTTTCACTTCATTAAAAGGAATATCAACAGACAAGCTAGATAAAAATGCGAAGGAAGCTAGCACAGGGCTAGGGAAAATAAATCGAAGACTATTAGTGTCTTTGAACTCGCTCTTTTGTTTTCAAAAATTGGTATTGACTGATTAAAGCCTCTTTGTTAGTTGGGTTCGTCGGCACCCTCCACCGTCCAAAAATAAATCTTCGGTCTTACTTTTAATATTGAGCCATTTCTTAACCAATGTATTACGCCACAAACACTTATTTATGAAAAAGAATATGCATTTTATTAGCTTTCTTGAAAATCAAAGTGAAAATTAACAAGTTTACGAAATTAAGAAAAAGAATAACACAAACACACTCAAACCTTGTTTTTTAAGACTCCTATCTCCCATTGTTTCACAACTTCATATCTGATGAAAATCAAACCTTACAATATTAATATATCAAATCTCACATTTGATTGGAACACTCCACCTAGTTGTAAGTAGTTTTAGCCAATTTAATTTAATAACTTTCAGTTAGTTTATAGAGATTAGGTTAAAAATTATTCTAGATCTTAGACAAGAAAGGAAAAAGAATCACAAATGGATATGGGAGTTAATTGTATCTACAATTACACTCAACGCGACATATTTCTACATTTACCAGAAAAGAGAAGAGATCTAAGAGTGTACTAGATCCATGGTCTCAAAGATTCACTAATTGATACACTAAAATTCTGAGAAAGAAGCAAAAAAACAAAGATTAACATCAATTTTTTTGGGAAATAAAATATAATATAATAATTAACCAAACAGTTTGCTATTATTTCCTAATGAAAGAAGCATTAAAAAATCGAAAGAAGAAAGTAAGATGGTATACCTAGGATGAAGCAGCGTATGTTGGAAAAATTTAATAATTATGGCTCACGGTTATCGTAAAAGTTTTATCCAATTGATAATGGTCTAATAAAGCTTATAATTGGATTAGGGGAATAAAAGTGTTATGGAATTAAAATGTAGATGCTATTATGTTATTTTTAGTATAATGAAGGTCAAACTAACTTCTAATAACTTTTATTCTTAAATGAATACATGTTCAGAATTATAAGAAAGGGTTATGGTCCCTAGATCATACAATTCTGCTAATTCTTTGATCCCCATCTAAAGAGAAAACAAACAACTCAGAAGGTAAGATTCATTACCCATCCCAACAAATTAATTAAAGTGATCATGGGTTTGGGTATACTTCCGCTTATCTCCTCTTTTACTCTTTAATATTATTCAGTATAGATTATTTAGTATATTTATGAGTTTTGATTGAACACTAAATCCCTATCCCTATCCTATTGTAGTATTAGAGTCTCCTATATTGAATTTATTATCAAATAAATTAGAATAATTTTTTGTTTTTAATTATATGATTCTCAAATCATATTTATCAATTTTTTATATACGGCTTCGATTAAAAAAAAAAATCATGGCTTACGTTTTGTTGTAGTGATCAATCCAAATTGTTTATTATATGATATCAATTCAATTATAATTCATATGGTTTCCGTCAATAATAATGTTAAGAAATTTGCCAAACTTATTTCTCATCATGATCCATGCAAAGTCGCTGCTTCTGGATATATTTTCTTTTCAATTTATTGTCAATACTTTGATAATTGCAGAAGTTTTCGAATTAAAAGAAAAAAGGAAGAAGGAATTGTTCAATGATTATGCCCTTACATGATGAAGATAATGTGCAGCAGTCATTCATTTATTTATATTTTATCATTTTTTTAAAATATTTTTTTATCATTTTGGTGCTTTTATATAAAGTTATGATAAGAAAAAGATTGTTATTAACAATATTTACAAAATAAATTACATTTTGATTTAATTTTCTATTATTATAAAATAACAGAATAATTTTTTCATAAGTTAGTGGTGATGATTTTTTGCTTTTAATTATTACAACTTTGGTTAGATTTTATTTTTAATCTAATTATACAATTGATTGATTACGGGTTTTATTATATCTTTGATTGTTAATAAATTTTATTTAAATATATGATTTAGATATCATTTTGAATGGGTTTAATAAGATGTCACCAAAGTGACCGTTCTTGTGTAAATTATTAAGGAAACATGTTAGATATTTGTGAATGTGTTATTCATGTGAGTACTAGTCGGCCTAAAGGAAGATGACCACTTATATTGATTACACATATACCTGTAGTAATAAATACGTGACGATTATTTAGTGTATATGTAAATAATGACTTGATCTAAAGATAAACTCATTACTTGACATGTGTTATTGTAAGTATTTGATTATTAAAACAAGAATACTAATTTCAGTTAATATTATTGTCCAAAGACTCAGATATTAATGTTGTGTTTAGTATCTTAAGATGGAATTAATCATTATTTGAATTTACAAATTATAGAATATTAATGTGATCATTGTTTGTTTATTTTTAATTCAGCTAGTTCATCTGTTACTATAATATCTGCTAATGTCAACTCGATTCCCATGCTTAATGGGAATAATTTCAAGGATTGGAATTCTCTTTGTTCTCTGTATGGATCTGGACTTTGCATTAAGGGTTGAACAACCCCAACCTCTTACTCATTAAAGCTCTCTTGAAGAGAAAAAGGAATATGAGAAGTGAGATCGTTCAAATCGCATGAGTCTAATGATCATTAAGCGCGGCATTCTAGAGGCCTTTAGAGGTGTAGATTCCGAAGGAATTACTAATGCTAAGGAGTTTATTGTTGAAAGTGAGGAACGTTTTGCCAAAAACGATAAGGCTGAAACAAGCACACTTCTGGCAAGCTTGATTTCAATGAAATATAAGGGGAAAGGCAATATAAGGGAGTACATCATGGAGATGTCACACGTTTCTTCAAAACTTAAGGTTCTAAAACTCGACATGTCTGATGACTTGCTCGTGCATTTAGTACTTATATCATTTCCTCCACAATTTAACCAATTCAAGGTCAGTTATAACTGTCAGAAGGAGAAATGGACTATTAATTAACTCATTTCAAAGAATAAAGCTACTAATGGTCCAACACAAAAGAAACAAAATCAGGAACCATGTGTTTGTTACTTTTGTTAGAAGCCTGGACATATGAAGAAAGAATGTACAAAATATCACGCTTGGCGTGCTAAGAAAGGTACAATTCTTACTTTGGTCTGTTCTGAGGTAAATTTAGCTTCAATACCTAGAAATACTTGGTGGATAGATTCTGGTGCTACTACTCACATAAATATTTCTATGCAGGGTTGCTTGAGTTACTGAAAGCCAAGTGATGGTGAAAGACACATCTTTGTGGGCGACGGGAAGTCGGTAGAGGTGGAGGCGATTGGTCATTTTAGATTGTTATTAGGAACAGGTTGTTATTTGGATTTGAAATATACTTTTGTTGTATCCTCGATTAGGCGTAATTTAATTTCAGTTTCTTTATTGGACAAATTAGGATGTTTTTGTTCATTTGGAAATAATCATTTTAATTTATCTTTAAATTATAATATTGTGGGAACCGGTTAACAAAGTGAATATGACAATTTATATTTACTTGATACTATCACATCTTATAATGAAACCTTGAACGTGGAATCACGTGGTATTAAACGCAATATAAATGAGGAAAATTCAGCATCATTATGGCATAAGCGCTTAGGTCATATTTCAAAAAATAGAATTGAGCGACTTGTGTCTAATGGAATTTTGAATTTCCTTGATTTTTTTCGATTTTAATATTTGTATTGAATGCATTAATGAAAAACAGACCAACACAAAGATACTAGGTGCCAATAGAGCTTCAGATGTCTTAGAATTGATTCAAACAGATATTTGTGGACCCTTTTCTACGTCTTCTTGGAATGGTCAACAATAATTTATATCATTCACAGATGATTACTCTCATTATGGGTACCTATATCTAATTCATGAGAAATCTCAGTATCTAGACGTGTTCAAGGCTTATAAGTTTGAAGTTGAGAATCAACTTAACAAAACAATTAAAGCTGTAAGGTCTGACCATGGTGGTGAATATTACGGTAGAAATGACGGATCAGGTGAACAACGTTCAGGACCTTTTGCTAAATTCTAAGAGGAATGTGGTATCGTTCCACAATACACTATGACAGGATCACCTAGCATGAATGGTGTTGCTGAGAGACGAAATAGAACTCTTAAGCATATGGTAAGGAGTATGATTAGTTATTCAACCTCAAAAGAGTCACTCTGGGTTGAAGCATTAAAGACATCAGCTTATATTTTTAACATAGTACCAACTATAGAAGTTACTAAAACACCTTATGAGCTTTTTGGACAGGTAGAAAACCTAGACTAAAGCATTTACATATTTGGGATGTCCAGCAGAGGCAAGACTTTATAGGTCAAACAAAAGAAAACTAGAACCCAATACAGTAAGTAGCTACTTTATTGGTTATTCTGAGCGATCGAAAGGGTACAAATTTTATGATCCTATAATGAAGAACATATTTGAGACGGGAAATGCAATATTTTTTGAGGATGTTGAGTCTGGGGGGAGAAATAAGGTTAGAGGATGTTGCTTTTGAGGAGGAATCGGTTTCGAATCCTATTTCTATTATTACTTTTGACAATGTACAAGCTCCTACACTAGTCATTGATCAAGAAGTGGATCTGGGACCTCAAGAAGTGAACGTTGAATAACTTCCTATTCAAGATGAAATAATTATTCAAGAAGAACAAACTCAACAACATGTGCCAATAAGGCGATCCACTATAGAAAGGATAAATGTAGTTCCAGATGATTATATTGTGTATCTCCAAGAACATGAGGAAGAAAATTGCTCGATGGAAGATGATTCTTTCAACTTTTATCATGCCATGAAAAATTCTAACTCTCAAAAGTGGATTGAAGCAATGCATGATGGGTATAAGTCTATGCAAGACAATAAGGTTTTGGAACTTGTTCTGTTACCAGAAGGTGCAAAACCAATTGGTTGTAGGTGGATATTTTGAAACCAAAAGGGATGCGAATGGTAATTTGGAAACGTATAAGGCTAGAATTGTAGCTAAAGGCTTTACTCAAAAAGAAGGCATTGACTGAAAAGTGATTTTTTCTCCAGTATCATCAAAAGACTCTTTTCGGACAATTATGGCACTTTTTGCTCATTTTGATCTTGAGTTACATCAAATGGATGTTAAGACACCGTTCTTAAATGTATACATTGATGAGACGATTTATATGGTACAACCAGAAAACATTGTTTTGGGAGATCCAAAAAATATGGTTTGCAAGTTAACTAAATCCAACTATGGACTCAAGCAAGCTTCTCGTCAATTGTACCACAAGTTTCATCAAGTCATTATCTCATTTGGTTTTGAGATAAATGTAGTAGATGATTGTGTGTATCACATGTTCAGTGGGAGTAAATTCATATTCCTTGTTTTATATGTCGATGACATACTTCTTGCAACTAATGATATAAGCATTTTTTTTATCATTAAATCAAACTTTTATTAATAAAGCCCAACTACAAATATCTTTTAAACTCATTTCTACTTAGTCCACTAACTTTTCGGTCCAACATGGCCAGAAAAACGAAGTGGACTTTACACATTACTAAAACATTTCAAAATAACTTTAAGGCCCAACTACACTATTACATAACTTTCAAAATACAAAATATAACCTATTTGATGAAGTCAGCCCATTCTTGTAGCCCATTACACATCTCCTATTTTCTTCACGAGGCTTTTAACACTTTTATTTTTGAATTTCTTCTGCTCAAGCTTAATATGACTTAAGCTATAAAATTTTTTCCACAGTTGATCCTCATTTAGACCTGTAGCACCATGATCCCTATCATTTCTTTCACACCACATACAATATATATACGATGTGAAGAAGATTCCAAACAAGTTAATCATCTCATCACAACCACACTGAATCATTTGCTCAATTAAATCATCTAAGTCATTTGGATAAGCTTTTATTTCACATAATTCCAACATTCTTCTAACTATTCTTCTCGAAAAAGAGCAGTTAATGAGTAAATGATCAATATCTTCAGAACAAGCTTTACAAAAAGTACAGAGTGAATTAACCTGTATTCCCCAACTCACCATTCTCAACTTTGTGGGTAGCCTGTCTTGTACAGCTAGCCAGGCAATAAAAGAGCACCTAGGAATACTCTGTTTTGCCCAAACTAGCTTATACCATTTCACCTCAGATTTATGAATAGATATATGATCAAGAGTTTTTTTAAAAGAGAAAATATTCTTACTAGTATGTGTCCATATTTTCTGATCAGCTCCTTGTGATAAAATAACATTGTTTAGATAAGGTAGTAATTTGCCAACTCTAGGGGGTAACCTCCATATTTGTCTACCAAAACAACTAGCAACTGTCTTGTCATTATTTATACTCTGCTTATCAATGTCACAGTTTAGAGTTTCTTGAACACTTTTCCCATCTAACCATCTGTCCCACATGAGAAAAGTAAGACTACCATCCTTTACTTTGTGATAAATGAAATTATAGGCAGTACTTCTTATTTTCATTCACTGCTTCCATATCCAGGAGTGAGCATTCTTTATGTCTAAACTCCAAATGCATTTCCCTCTTACTATATTATGATTCACCCACATACTCCATAGATTATTAGGTTGAGAGTACATTCTCCAAAAGGTGAAAAGTAGACATACTTTATTTAAATTTTCAATGTCAGGAATTCCCAATCCACCATGTGCTTTTGAAACACATATGTTTTGCCATGATATTCTTGCACCAAAAGCTCCATCTGAATTCCCTTTCCACAGAAAACTACTAATCTTTTGATTAAGTTTATAGATCACTTGTTTTGGCAATAGAAAGACTCTACACCAAAACAATATCTTACTGATTAACACTGTTTTGATTAGCTCAGCCCTCCCTGCGTATGAAAGTAACTTTGAGGACCATATGTTAATACAACTACAAATGTTCTCCACTAGCTTGTTACCATCAGATATATTCAATTTCTTTGAGTTCAGTGGTACACCTAGATATCTGACAGGTAATTTACCTGTCTTAATGTTGAGAATTGAAGAGATACTTTGTATTATATTATTATCTGCACCTCCAAAGTATAATTCGCTTTTACCATACTTTATTCTTAATCCAGATAATCTTGTAAATAAGTCAAGCGCCTCCTTAATTACCTTAGCTGAGCTGAGCTGATGTTTGCCTTCAAGAATATAAGTAAATCATCAGCAAAAATCATATGATTGAGCTTTAAATTTCTACATTTATGATGATAGTAGAATTGACTTTTCTTAGCCATGTGATTAAATAACCTTGTAAAGATTTCCATGCTTATAGCAAATAGATAGGGTGAGAGAGGGTCTCCTTGTCTGAGCCCTCTCTTCCCTTTAAAATAGCCACACAACTGTCCATTTATACTCACTGAATAATGAGGAGTACATACACACATGATAATCCATGAGATGAACTTTTCAGGGAAATTGAAAGCATGAAGTGTATTAAGTAAGAATTTCCAGTTAACACTATCATAGGCCTTTTGAAGGTCAAGATTGATAGTACACTTAGGTTCTGTATCTCTCTTTCTATATTCTGAGACTATATCTTGTGCAACAAGTATGTTATCACTTATATATCTTCCCCCTACTTAAGAAGCTTGGTTAACTGACACTATAGAGTTTAGTACTTTCTTCAGCCTATTTGCTATAATTCTTGAGATTGTCTTGTAGGTTGTGTTAACACATGAAATAGGTCTGAATTTTTTGAGGTTTGAAGCATTTTTTTCCTTAGGGATTAGCACCAGTTTAGTAGCATTTACTTGAGATAGCAACTGACTTGTTTCAAAGCATTGTTTAATAGCCTTGATGAAATCTTCTCCAATTACATTCCATGATGCTTTATAGAAGCTAGAATTAAGACCATCAGGTCCAGGGCTCTTGTTCTCATTTATGGAGAACAGAGCATCTTTAATTTCTTTATCAGTAATAGGAGCAATTAACTGTTGAATTTGATCATTACTTATTCTAGAGGTGACAATTTGTTCAATAGTTGAGACTGAACAAGTTTCTTCTTCACTATCTTCTGAGCCAAGTAGATTTTTTCTAGAAATTAATAAACCCCTTCTTGATAAGCTCTGGATCAGTTATCATATCTCCATTATCAGTTATGAGTGAATATATGTTGTTTTTTGCAATTCTTCCCTTTATAATCTTATAGAAATACTGTGAGCTACAATCCATATCAATATTAAAAGTAGCTTTAGCTTTCGGGTTTAATATATTATGTTGATTGATTATAGCAATTTCAAGATCTTTCTCTATAATTTTTTCTTCTTTGAGAATCTGAGAATCCATATTACCTTGCATAATACAAGTTTGAGTTTTATTTAGCTAAATTCTGAGAGCCTCTATATTATCAGCATTATTTTTAAAGTAGAGATTATTAAACTTCTTTAAGGCTATCTTTGTATTTCTTTGCTTCATACACAGTTTGAACATCCAATTTCCTTCAATATCTACTTTCCAGGCTTGTTTAACAGTTTCTATATACTTTTCATGATTAGTCCAAGCATTGAAGAACTTGAAGGAGCTGGGTATAAACTTTTTATCTTCACCAATATTAACTACCAAAGCACAGTGGTCAGAGGTAGAAGGAGGAATTATACTTACATTAGAAATCTTTTTTTCCATCCATTTTGAGTTAATAAAAACTCTATCAATCTTACTTGCTCTAATGTTATCAGTAGAAATTTTGTTTGTCCAAGTATAATATTGACCAATATAACTGTGTTCAAGTAAGTTAGCTTCATCTATACACTCTGCAAATTCAATAGCTCCTTTCTCAAGAGAATCACAGTTTAGTCTATCTTGTATTGTGAGTATCTCATTAAAATCACCCAGTACACATACTTTATCATTCTTGTTGTTATCACACCATTGTATTATGTCATTCCAAAGTGTTCTTCTCATGTCATCATCATTATACGCATATACAACTCCAATAAAATATACCTCACTTTTGCTTAAGTCCTTTACTTCAATAAACATAGCTTGAGCAGATTCTTTAAGGAGCTTGACTTCAAAATAGTTTATGTCCCATAATATCCAAATACGGCCCGACTCATCTGCATTATAGTTGTGTAATATCTCTAGGTTGGAGAAATGAGCTTTATAATACTGTCATAGTTGTGGCTTTTAACTTTAGTTTCTAATAGACCAACTAATTTAACTTTATTTCTACATAAAAAGTTCTTCACATCAAGTTGACGCAGAACATTATTTAGGCCTCTAACATTCCAGGCTACAAAATTCATATGTTTGGAGGTTTTGTTATCTCATTTCCTCCATTATGATTAATAAACTGCAGGACATCTTTATCAATGTTTGTATCAGCTTCCTGTAGATCACTAAACTTATTCTTAGTAGAATCCAAACCATAATCATTTGTGTTTTGGCCTTTACTTGATTCTCCTTCATAATTCTTAGTGCTTTTACTTTTTACAACACTCCAATCTTCATCAACAGCTTTTTGTTTATCATTCCTTTGATTCTCTGTGTTAGGTTGCTTTGGTCTCCAAATTTTTTGAGTATTGTTGCATTTTTCCTCAACATGGCCAAATCTTTTACACTTTAGACATATTGTGGGTTTCCAATCATAAACAACCTTAACTTCATGAAGTTCTTCAGCTCCTATATCAACATACACAACTTCAGGTAATTTCTCTTTAGTGTCTACTTCTACGCAGACACGAGCGTATCCCAGTCTAGTTTTTGATTCAGTCACTGAGTCCATTTGGATTGGAACACCAATTCCACTCGCTACGTAGCCTAAGCCACGTTGAGTCCACAGATTCATCGGTACGTTAACTAGTTTTGCCCAAATTGGAATTTTCGTAACATCTATCATTTCAAATTGAACATCAGCACTCTAAGGCCTAAGAAGAAGAGGTTTACCATTTATATGCCAGATTTGCTCCATGTCTTTGGTACTTTGTTGTTGATTTTCGAATTTGAATACATAAATACCTTTTCCACTCGATTTAACTTCAATCTTACCTAAGTTCTTCCACTAAAATTTGACGAAGTTTGTTATAGCATAGAAATTAGGTGGACTATCGAGAAATTGACCGATTAAACAATGAACCCATAACTTGTCTCCTTCTTCAAATACATCTGGAGGTGGTCTTATGACTTTTTTATCTCCATCTTTGTTCGGAGAATGAAATTCCAGTTTATAGACCTCATCAACCTTCTTTTTGAACAACGTTGACCATATAACAGGTTTATTGTTCATAATTTCTTCCGATTTATCTTTTGGAGTTTGTATCGGAGTAACAATCAGCGTTTGGATTTCAGCTTCTTCCACCGACGTGACGATAACATTCGATTCATGACCTATCTCACTCTCTTCAACAGGTTCAGAACTGGGAGGAGAGAACATTAGCTTTGTGATATTCGTATATTTCGTCTTCGTCTTTGGATTTGAGTTACTTGATTGATTCACTTTGCTTGATTTTAACATTTTCATCATTTTGAGAGTTTAGCACGACGTAGTGGGAAGGGTTAGGGTGGGTTATATTTTGGAGGTGGTAGTCGGTTGAAAAGCTTTGAAATGAATGGATGATTTTTTGAAGTTGACTTGGTGATAGATCCCAGATATTGGGATAAACACCAAATCAGCTAGGAAAAAAATCAAAAAAGTGGGTAGAAGTGGATAAAGTGGTGTAAAACAAAAAAGATTTTGTGGAATAAAAGTTAGGTGATATGAATGGCTAGAGAAGATTTTTTATGTGTTGACTCTCATTTGACTCTTGATTTACTTTACGTTTTATGATATAAGCATTTTGCACGAAACTAAAAAATTTATTTCAAAGAATTTTGAGATGAAAGATCTTGGAGACGCCTATTTTGTATTGGGAATCTAAATATACCATGATCGTTCTCAAGGCATTCTTGGATTATCACAAAGGAGTTATATCGATAAAGTACTTAAAAGATTTGGCATGCAAGACAGTAGGCCAGGTGGCACCCCTGTCGCTAAAGGAGACAAATTCAGTTTAATTCAATGCCCTAAAGGAAACCTTAAAGTTCAAGAAATGAAGAACATTCCCTATGCATCAACAGTAGGGAGTATAAATTATGCTCAAGTGTGTACACGTCCGGAAATTGCGTACATTGTTGGCATGTTAGGAAGATATCTCAGCAACCCTGGTATGGAACACCGGAAAGCAGCCACGCCGGTAATAAGATTCTAAATGAGAACAAAATATTTTATGCTCACATATAAGAAATCGCACCAGTTGGAGATTACTAGGTATTCAGACTCCGATTTTGCGGGATGCCAAGATAGTAGAAAATCTACATCAGACTATATATATATTTCTTAACTGGAGGGGCTATTTTTGGAAGAGTGCCGAACAAACACTTGTAGCTTCTTCCACTATGGCAGCATAATTTGTAGTATGTTATGAGACATCTAATCAAGGAATATGGATTTGAAATTTTGTCACTAGGCTGCGCATTTTAGAAAATGTAGAAAGACCACTAAAGTAATATTGTGACGATAAATCAGCAGTAATATATTCAAAAAAAATAATAGGAGCTCATCTAAGTCAAAATATATTGACATATAGTTCCTTGTGTGAAAGAACGGGTACAGGGTGGAGAAATATATATATAGAGCATGGAACAAACTCTACGATTGCGGATCTGCTTACTAAAGTATTACCACCCAAAGTCTTGCATGAGCATATCGCTCATATGGGTGTTATATTATATGAAGATGTGATGTTTTAGTGGGAGTTTAACTTTTTTATTGCTCTATGTTTTTGGATATTTTTTGTAGAAGTAAAGCATTAAGTTCTTTTACAATATGCCAGTTTGGTTTTGTTTAATCTCGCTAAGGTTTAAAGTTGGACCAGTTGGAAATAGGCATGTTCAGACCATATTACATGTATTTTCCATGCAACACATCCATGATTGATCTGTGTCGTTTGATTATATTGGTATATGTGATTATTGATGGATTTAGTTGCGCTAAATGTGACAAAAGTCCCTTTAGGCCTGTATCGTTATGGTTGATGGATAACATTGTTTGGAATAACTCTATATATGATAACATTTTGGAGTGCTCGTAAGGTTATACACATTCATTAAGTAACATATGTGGCCCAAGTGGAAGATTGTTGGAAAATTTAATAATTATGGGCTCACATATATAAATATTAAATGTGTACGGTTATTGTAAAGGTTTTATTCAATTGATAATGGTCCAATAAAGCTTATAATTGAATTAGGGGAATAAAAGTGTCATGAAATTAAAGTGTAGATTCTATTATGTTATTTCTAATTTAATGAGGGTCCAACTGGATGTAATAGAAGTTATTAAATAGTAACTTCTAATAAAATCTTATTCTTAACTAAATACATGTTCAGAATTATAAGAAGGGGGTTATGTTTCCCAGATCATACAGTTCTGCTAATTCTCTCATCCCCATCTAAAAGAAAACAAAATACACACAAGGTATATATCTGGAAGATTCATTACCCAATCCAACAAATCAATCAAAGTGATCATGGTTTCGGGTACGCTTCCGCTTATCTCCTCTTTTACTCTTCATAGTATAGATTATTTAGTATATTTATGGGTTTTGATTGAACACCAAATCCCTACCTTACAGGGTATCTAAGAGATATTTAGTTGAAACCCATCTCCAACAGTTACTGCAAAAAAATTCAAAAAATATAGAATACGACCAAATTAATAAGATTAGGTTTAGTAAAATAATTCAATTTTTTTTAGAGTTTCAGTTAAAAATTAATTTTTTACCTTAATTTGGTTTCTTCGCCAAGCCGGGTTGATTGATGGTAGAGAATGGTCCCCTAGTGGCAGCGATTTCGTGTGCAGGAGTGTCTTGGTGGGAAATTGATTGTTCATGGCGTAGCCAAGCCGGTTTGATGATGTTGATGATGGTGAAGACTGGTCCCTGAGTTGCGGCAACGGGTTTCCAAGTCGGGTTGATGATGATGGTGGAGAATGGTCCCTAAGTGACGGAATTTTCTTCGATTATTGATGGCGTAACCAAGCGGGGTTGCGGGCGGTTTTGGTAAGGTGAGTGGCCTTTATGGGAGAGAGAGAGTACAGGTGAAGGTGAAACTTGAGCGTGAAGTAATTTCTTTTTGTTTTTTGTTCCAACTTTAGCGGCTTCGTGGGAGAAAGGGTGTGCATAACATTTGAATAAATAGAAAATTATGAAAGTTAGTTATCGTATCACAAATAAATAGTATAAAAAATTAAATAAAAAATTTATAATAAAATGGCCAACATATAATCTAACATTTGAAAAATATAGAGAGAAATCAAGATATTTCAGACAGTTGATCTAATTTATGCAATCTTGACCATTAATTAAGTTAGATCTAATGGCTAGAAATATGTAATCTTGACCATTAATTAAGTTAGATCGATAGCTAGAAATAATAAAAATTTGATATAAAAGCTGAATAATATGGAGAGAAATAAGAGTCATTTCGGGTAGTTGACTATTCTCTCATATTATATCATGTACAGAGGATACGGGCAGCTTATTTCAAAAAGTGAGCTAGAATGTATTAGTATATAAATAAAATTTAAAACAAAACTCACGCTTGCTCTCCCTCTTTCTTTTTGTTATTTTTTTTCCTTCCCTTCTTTCTTCACCTTTATTTCCACTAATCACAGTCCACTTCTGTTTGAGCCAACCGCCAAGCTAACTACCACATGCGTTCTTATTCCTCTCAACCCTCTCTTCTTCTTCTCTTAGAACATAGCTATCAATAGTGGGGTTTATGGTAGTGACATTGTGTTATTCTCCCTTCTTATAGGTATGTTTTTCTCTCTTTGATATCGTGTTCTACATCAACTCTAAATTCACATATCATGAATTATGTTTAAAATTGTTGATCTATATTATTGGAAGCCATTAATCATGAATTCTAATAGAGTATTTGTTGTATAAAACTAACGATTAATTTCACCCTTTGGTCCCTGTTATATCACACCATATCTTTTAATTATGGTTGCACAATTGATTTTGCTATTTTGGACTTACAATATAATTAATTACAAAAAAAAATCAATGATAAAGTTTGTATTTGATGTTTGGGAATTGGATATGGTGATCAGGATTAATTATGATTCTATTTTTGTCTAGTTTTATTGATTTACAATGTTTATGTCAAATACTCAACAGTGGCAAGTAAGTACTTACATCTGTGTTGAATTATTGTTCTTAGATGTTGCTTGTCTCTAAGGTTTATTTTACTTGCGCTTCATTTTTTGCTTGCTATTTTATTTTCAACTTTGGTTTAACACTTTTCCATGTATGGTATATTTAGCTCCATTTCATCCAAGATATGACTATTGACTATAAGCTAACTATAGAGAAATATGATTACCAAACTAGTGATATCATCTGCGTAATGTAAGTTATATCTTCTATGAGATTGCTTTAATTTATGTTCAAAGATTTTAAGGAATTCTGAACTCAAATCCTTCATTGTATTAATTTAATCTTCTTCAGCTTGATGAATAGGATATGGTGCATACGTGATGGGGAATTCTGATACAGATTCATGTTACTCACTACTAATAATGTAGAATGGAAGTTTTTCCAATTCTAAAGTCGGATGGAAATGTCTTAAGGAGAGAAAGTTAGGAATCCCGATGCAGAGGGACAAAGAGTTACTTTCACACTATTGATACTGTATCAAAATAAAGCACGAAAATAATGGATGAAGAGTTGCTTCCACATATCTTGGAGGTTATTCAAGGGTAACCCAGTAATTTCCTACTCCTTAATTTAAAATTAGTGTTTCGAGAATTTTATGTATAAAAAATGTGTATACAAGTTGATCTAAATGTAAAAGGATATGCTTGAAAGCCACCATGTTTGTTATATAATGATCTCACTATCTTACCATCGAAAAATTTCAGGAAACACGTACCTACATAAGAAAACTATTTGTCAGCTATTAGACGAGGTGAAATGTTTTGTTTTGAGTTTTGCGAATTGGACTAGCATCTTAACTTAATATGTAGAAGCGCTCAATAGTTGGCCACAAAACTGTATCATGTAACCACGTGAAAGTTCCAAAGGCGAAGGGGTTATCTCTTATACGAGTTATGGTCCACACTTTTTTGTTATTTTTCATGATTTATCAGTTTGGATTAAATCTTTGTTGTCTCAAGAACTTAGCTGTGTGATTAGAGGTTTTATGTATCATTTGTGCCTCTCGTTTGCTGCGAATCAAGCGGAGGAAGAATTGCAAAAGATCAAGTCGAATGATAATTGAGAAGCTGGGGTTAAAGAAACTGATGAGAAAATAGATGATGATCAAACGAAGAATTTGAGCTTGACACATATGAGTTTGATGAATGTTTTGGACAAATTGACAAAATTCTCAGAGAATTTATTAAATATGTTTGAACATACCAAGCAAAAGTGTGAAAGTCCGAGCAATGTGTATGTAAAGTAAAGGGAATAGTAAGATCAATAAGCATAAAATTCTGTTAATTGTTTTGAGAAATGTAACGATGGTATAAATTTTTATAGATTTGCAAATAAATAGAGAAATGAACATATTTTTGCTTTGCATGGATTGTCGAAGTATATAATTAGATTCTTTAACATATGTTCATTATCTTTATTTGATATTATCACAAAGGAGATTTTGCATTTTATCCCCTGGATTTATAAACAAGCAGTTTAGCCTTTTCGGTTTTAAATTTGCACTCAACCATTAAATAGCTCAACCTAAGAAAATATAATTGAGAAGACTCATCCATAATAACTCCCTTAATAAAAACACATATTTTTTATTGTTATCTTGTGTACTGCTATCTTGTGTATATAAGAAAACAAATTAACTAAATTAAACAAAAAAACACGCTCATAGCTTTATGAATTCGAATCGGCGGCCGTCATTTTTTTTTTTCCATTGAAGTAAATTTAAATAAAATTACAATATTGTTTTCTTTTCATTATACATTCGTTGCTAACATCAAATTTTATTGGATTCCATTTTTCTAAATTTTCTTCTTTCCTACATATTTTTCTCCTAAATCAGCTATTGTATTCCATTTCCTTTTTATGTGATATATCTTCCATTCTGGGAACCTTCTTAGCCATGACCAAATTACATCAATTTGAGGTTGAATCTTCCAATCACCATTCCTTTTGCGATGTATTCCGTGTATTAGTTCCAAATTATCCGTAAAAAAATTGATTTTTTTGTTGCCAAAATTTTCGGAGCTCTTCATAGCTTGCATTACCGCCCATGCTTCTCCTTCCTTAGCATTCCTGCATATTTTCGTTCTACCTTCTTTTTTGATGACTTTACCTGTTTTATCAATCGCCACTGAGGCTATTCCCGTCGGTTCAGTTGAGTTAATAAAAGATGTGTCATTGAACCAATTGATTTCTGCTTTTTTGTATATTCCTGAGCCATCTGATTCATTGGTAACCATGTACGGTTCTTGTTCCTCCTTCTTTTTAATGTGTTTACCGTTAATCGTATTGGTCTTCCTAAAGATTTTCCCTGTGAGTTGTCTTGCATGAAATATTATTTCCTTAACGTCCATTTTACTTCTCTCGTGAAACCCTTTCATCCTTGCCTTCCAGATATTCCATAATATAGCTATAATGTTGCAGATTACTTTTTCTTTTTCCCATCCATTCTTTGAATAATTCTCAATTGTTGTCAAAAACCATTCTTTGATTGTATACTTTCCGTTCCTATCTATCTTCAATTGTAATGGTGATTCTGTCCAAATTGCTGAGCTATATGGGCATTTGATAAACAAGTGTCCGATTGTTTCGTCTCCTTCTTCACACCATTCGCATGTGACATCACTAATGCATTTTTTATTTTTTAAATTTTTTTCATAGGTAAAGCATTTCTTATAATTCTCCATGCAAAATTCCTCATTCTGTTAGGTACCTTTGAGTTCCAAACTATATTCCACAACGTCGATTTTCCTTCATCGGCCGCTTTAACTAATGTGCTTTCTTCGTTACATATTTCTTCATTTACTAATAAATGGTATCCTGACTTGGTTTCGTAAACTCCATTTTTTGTGTGGGGCCATATAATCTTGTCTTCTCTTTGAATATTTATTATTTGTGAATTATTTATTTCTTTAATTTCCCTTTCATTGCAAATTATTTCCAACAAGCTCGTATTCCATCCGTTACAACCATTATTAAATAAATCCGCCACTTTTTCAATTGGAAGCCAGTCACTTTATCTAAATTCATTTTTGGACCAATCCAATTATCTTTCCAAATATTGGCAGTTGTCCCGTCACCAATTTGCCAACAACATTCCTTTTTCAATAATTGTAATCCTTTGAAAATACTATTCCAACTCCACGATTTCTTTTGTTTATCTCTTGAATTCCACATGTCCATATTCGGATAATATATACCTTTGTACACTTGAGATACTAAAGACTCTGGATTGTTTATCAATTTCCAAGCTTGTTTAGCTAGCATTGCCAAATTCATTTTATAGAAATCTCTAAAGCCTAATCCTCCTATTTTTTTGATCTCGCCATTTTCTTCCATGAGACCCAGTGAATTCTTTTTTTATCGATTAAGTCCCAATAGAAATTTGCTGTGATGCTCGACAATTTTTTGCATAATTCTTTTGGAAATTCAAAAATTGACATGGCATAATTTGGTATTGATTGAAGTACAGCTTTAATTAAAATTTCTTTACCTCCTTCCGATAGATACTTTGATGACCAACTTGAAGCCTTCTTAATTAGTTTATCTTTGATGTAGTTTAGATTCTCCATTTTTTATCTTTTAAGGGTAAGTGGTAATCCTAAATATTTACCCAATGAGTTTGTGCTAGATATTCCCAATTTGCATTCCAATTTAGTTTTTAAGTTCTCATTGATCCCTTTATTGAAGAGAATTGATGACTTTCCGTAATTGACAGCTTGTCCAGAAGCCTTACATTATAAGTCTAAAATTTCTTTGAATTTGTCAAATTCCTCTGAATTGGCTTCCATAAAGAATAGGGCATCATCGGCAAATAGTAGATGTGTTAAAACTGGACATTTCCTGGTTATTTTCAATCCTTTAAACCCTTCATTATCCGTATATTCTTTGATGAGGTAAGTTAAGCCTTCCGCCATGATAGAAAATAAAAGGGGTGATAAAGGGTCTCCTTGTCTAAGACCTCTTTCCGTGTTGAATTTATCCAATCTCTCTCCATTTATTTTAATTTGTACGCTGACAGTTGAGATACACAAATAAATTAATTTCCTCCATTTCTCGCAAAAACCGATTTGTTTTAATACCTCCATCAGAAAATCCCAATTAACCCGGTCATATGCCTTTGCCATATCGATTTTGACAGCTGCATAATTTTTTTTAGAGTTTCTTTTACTATTCAAGAAGAAAGAAACCTCTTGTGCTATTAAGATATTGTCCTGAATATTTCTTCCTTTAATGAAAGCTGATTGAGTTTGGGAGATTATTTTGTTCATGAAAGGTTGAAGTCGAAGTGCCAATATTTTGACAATAATTTTGTAATTAAAGTTGATACACGCAATGGGTCTATAATCTTTTGGTTCTTCTTGAGACTCACCTTTGGGTATCAGGGTTATTAGAGTGTCGTTGATCTCTTTGATATCACATTTAAACTCAAAAAAATCTCGTACAATTCCAATAATATCTTCTTTGATAATTTCCCAAAATTCTTGGTAGAATTTCCCGGTCAGTCCATCATGTCCAGGTGCCTTTGAACCCGACATACTAAACACCGCCTCTCTTATTTCTTCTTCATCAGGTGTCTTTGTTAATGAGTTGTTCATATCTTCAGTTATCTTACACGGAATATATTTTGTGATATCTAATTCTTTTTCCTCGCCATGTACTTCCTCTTTGAATAATGTTATATAATAATCTTGAAATATATTTTTTATTTCCTCGAAATTCTCTTTCCAATTTCCATCCTTGTCTTTAATCGCTACTATCCTGTTGATGTTCCTTCTTGTTTTACTACTGTTATGAAAATAAGTTGTGTTTTTATCTCCGCACTGTATGTGTTGATCACGAGCTTTATCTGCCCAATATACTTCTTCTTTTTCCCATAATTCATCCATTTCTTTTTTTATTTCTTTCACTCTTACATGATGATATTCCAGATTTTCTTTATCTTGTATTTTTTCCAATTCTTGTTGGAGTTGATTTATTCTTGTTTTCGAGTTTGGGAACGCGTTCCTACTCCAATTTGTTAATGACTTGCACGTTCTATTTCTTTTATTTTTAAAGTTTGTTATTTTATTTCCTTTCGTTGGGATAGTCCATGGCGTTTTGATTATATCTACGCATTTCTCTTCCTCTAACCATCTTGTATCAAACATAAAGTGTTTTTTCCTTGAAATTTTTTTAGCTTCTCTTTCTAATATTAGTGGTGAGTGGTCTGATCCTACTGCTGGGGGTACTTTTATAATTGCGTTTGGAACCAATTCTAGAAATCTTACATTGCAAAGACCTCTATCTAGTTTTTCTTATATGTTTTCTTTCCCTTCTCTATTATTATTCCAAGTGTAATAGCAACCCTTAGATTCCACCTCTAATCCATTATCTCTTATGAAGTTATTGAACAGTATGATTCTATTTAAGTTTGGTTGTGATTTACCTTCTTTCTCAGCGAATTGAGCAACTTCATTGAAGTCTCCTATCAATAATATAGCTTCTCCTTGATTAGTAATCCAGTTAGTTAGTTCTTCCCACAATTTAAATCTGATACTGTCTTCACATGGAGCATACACAAACACTAGGAACCATGTCCTATCACATACTTCATTAATTTTACAAACCACATAGTAGGAATTAGACAAACAGACACTAAGCTTAATATGTTCTTTCCAAGCCACTAATACCCCTCCTGACTTTGAATGCGAGCCAGTTGGGTTTACACAGTGGATGTATTTGAACGATTCTAGTGACTTAATAGACTTAATACCATCAGATTTTAGCTTAGACTCTGACAAACACAGAATAGAAATATTAAAACTAGACAGTAGGGACTTGAGACTGCGTTGCGTCAAGGCTGCCCTCACGCCTTGGCAGTTCCATATCATGCATTTATCCATTGACCATGTTCGCATAAGCATTGCTTCCTTCCACCATCATACCTCCAGCGTTGCTTCTTCTCACAGGCTGTGCCTCAGAATTAGCAGCTTCATTGGAATCACTTGCACTCTCAAAGTCCTTATCGAAGTGTCCATCACATGAGATACCATCTGGTGGTCCTTTGTGTGTTCTAAAAATAATGCAATAAATAATCGAACCACAACCGCAAGTGTACGGTTGTCCCAAGTAATATAGTTGATAAAACAGATTCGTTCCAAGGACGGGATGGTTGACTACAATGGTTATCCACTAATGAATGATTGCACTTATGAAAGCAAATAAAGATAATATGTTTGATTGGTTTTTGTATTAATGCTAAGTAATAAAAGACTAAATGCAAAATGCAATTTAAAGCTAAGACGCAAGTAAAATGATGTAAAACGCAAGTATGAGAAGATAGCACTTGAGAACGCAAGGGGTCATCCTAATCCTATTTCATAACCTATGCTGTTTAAGGGTTAAATTGGTCAATTACGATGGTCGGGATTCTAAATTCCTTATACCCCCGTCAGGGTGGACTATAAGGGATCCTAGAGTGTCACTAGTCCCGTCAGGGTAAATATGATCCACTTTTAGATGTTTAAGTTTTATTACCTCATTGGCCCTAGAATTAGCTAAGTTCGTCAGAATCAATAGCTTCTATCCTAGATTGAATAAATGGTTCTGTATCTAAACCCTCCGTCAGAATGATCCAATTGCCACTAATTGGAATAGCCTAGATACTAACACCTATTCCTAGTTCATGACGCTAACAACAGTAAATATTCTCAATTTATCGAAAAGGGTAAAAGACACAATCTAGTTTAATTTAACAGAAACCTAAATTCAACATATGAAATTCAATAAGATTTGGGAATTACCCATATAGCATTCTCAAGCACTAAAATGTGTTTAGCTCATATTAATTGAAAACAAAACTAAATTGAATAAAAGTGAATTCATATTGTTTTACAAAATTAAAGATAAAAAGAAACTAATTTCCGGAATAGGAATGACTGAGAACGGAGATATAGACCCTCTCCAGCTCTTGCAGCTTCTTCTTTCTTCCTTCTGTTGCGTCTCTCTGCTGTTTTATCTTGTAGAATGTGAATTGTTATGAAAATAGAAGTCAAAGGCTCCTTTTATAAGTGTAAAAACGGATTAGGGCTTGGACCTAAGAATAAAACACTAATTAAATGTCCAAGCCCAAATTCTAAGCCCAAAATCCCGTAACTGCTGATACACCTTCACTAAAACGGCTTTTCCCGCTTCGTTATGACTCAGATTGATCTAATTCCAGTTGTTAAAGTTCCGTAACTCGGTAAGGAATGTTTTCTCTTCAAAGGTCAGCGACTAAATCATCTCTTAAGCACCTCGACATCAGCAATCTATGGCCTGGAAAACAGATTTTCAGCTCTAAAAATAATATCTTCGGGATTTATCTTCAAGTCTTGACTCCATATCATGACCTTTGACTTTCTCCTCGGATTCCTCTTCTAGCTAACATCTAAAACCTGTAAACTTTTCACTAAAAATACCAATATTACGCGCAAAAGCTTAATAAATTAAAAATGCTAGAAATAAAAGAGGAAAATCATATTATTGCATATTTAGTCCAAAAGTCTATCAAATTGATTAAATAAACACCAAAAATGATGTCTCCTAAGGGTCGAAAATAAGAACAATTAAGGAGACATCAAGTCCCCCAACTCAAACCTTTGTCGTCCCGACAAAGCAAAACAAAACAAAACAAGGGGTAGAAGTAAACACAAGAACAAATAGAAGCTAGCAAATACACCTAAAGCAATTCTTAAGATAAATCTCATATAGCAAAACTCTAGGAACTAATATACACATACAATTATCATGCAAAATCGAACATAAATAATGTCCATCATAAAATTAAAGTTCCAATGCTTGAAGGTTACACTTGTACTCATATCTGTATGATGGCTATAGGGTGGTCATTAATCCTACCTCGCTTTGAACGCTCCACCTAGTATATTCCCTATCAACAGAATCATAAATTCACTATGCACTTAGGAATCACGAGGTCTTTATGGTTTTAATATTGGCTTAAGGACGGTATGGATATATATTTGGTAAATTTGAAGTGAGCTTTTGGCTCTCTCCTCACTTACCATCAACAATGTCCTCGAGCTTGAGTTTACGCTCAAAAGTGTTCTCACTCACCCATTTGACGCATTAATGTTGCGTCCCCAATGTCAACCCAAATAAACTAAGATGATTTCCAAAATTATTCCACTTTGCCGATTTATTTTATTCTTTCTTTTTATTTTCTTTTTCATTTCTTTTCTTCTTCTTTTTTTTTTCAAATTTCGGCAAAGGGTTACAAATAATAATATCATCTTTTATTTTTGTGCCTCAATAAAAACACATATAATCCCTTCCCAATGTAATTTCCCAAATGTGGACCCTCCACCCCAAACTCAAGCTCGAGACAAGTCTCAGGGTTGTGATTCAAGTGCGGGTCATTTGGTCATGCCTAATAATTTAAAGGATAATGGGCTTATATTATGGCTACAAAAGAAAAGGCTTAAGGCTCAAACTTGGCTAAGACGGATAAAATTATAATAAGGGATAGCAAGCTAAAAGGCTTCAAATGGCTAAGAAAAAACTGCCCCTATCATTTTCCTAAGTACATAGCTTGTCTTTAGTTCATATCTAGGTGGGTTCTCTACTAATTAGGATTTCACTTTCTACACACCAAACATATTCCTTAAGTACAAGCTTACTTCATTTGCATTGTTCATTAATTTTTCCTATCAACTACCTATGTTCGCATGCAATTCTAAATGCGTTTTATATTACTCCCTAAAGTCCACTATTTACTATCATTGATTCTTCAAAAGTATGCTTAAAGGGACATTTAAAATCTTCTATAGTCAAACGCAACTCCGAAAATTATTTTATTGAAAGCAAATAAAACGCATAACACATAAAAACTGGGATGAGGCAACGAACCCCACCCCAAACTCAAAAATGAGTCGTGTCCCCACGACTCGAAAAGACTCAACGCAATAAAAATAAACTAAACTAACTAAAACGCGAAAGGGATAGAAAACGTATCTTAACCAGCGCGAGGCTGGTTATCGGTGTTGCGTCCATGAACTTTCTCTTGCGTAAGTAAACCATAGGTGGCGTGTTGAATTGTGCTCACCCCCATTAACATGTTTCGGAGAAGTTCTAATTCTTTAGTAACGTTTCCCAAAGACGCAATCATCTTCACTTGATTCTCTTCTAACACCTTCACTTTCGCTTCCAACTCATTAGTGGTATGCATCTTCTTCTTTGGAGGAGCTCTAGGAGTTCTTACGGCTCTTAACACTTCATCATGAATATTCTGAACCAAAGCTATACCCATGCTTTCACCAACTACAACACGATCTATCTCTGCGTCTTTACGCGGAACCTTTGCGTCTAAGCACAATGTAGTGATGGTACAAGGGAATTTGAGATTTTGTTATGAGGTAGGAATTCTAGCAAATTCCATGATGGTATCATATATCACACGAGCAACATC
Organism: Nemophila menziesii; assembly: GCA_029959085.1. Lineage (NCBI taxonomy): Eukaryota > Viridiplantae > Streptophyta > Magnoliopsida > Boraginales > Hydrophyllaceae > Nemophila > Nemophila menziesii. Next base: position 11,450,847 of record JARWIR010000027.1, read on the forward strand.
CATGGGTTTCTCCTCGATAATACACTTAATGAACAAAAGATGCTCCTTCTTCACTTCCGATATATGTTTATTTCCGAAGAAAGTAGGGATTATGAAACGGGACCATACCTTAGCACATGGTAACAAATTACTACTATACATCTGTCCAGGATATCTCTCTCCTTCGGGAATTGGGCGGGCCCCATCAACAAGCACTTTCCCCCAAAGGGACTCATAATCAAAAGAAGGTTCATTAAGAGATTCTTGGAAAGGACATATACCAGAAAATTCGCGTAGTTTCAATGATTTACGAATGAGTTCCACGGAGAAAGGAACTACCTTTTTGCGAATAACAACTGCTTCTTTTGAAAAGGCGATTCCTTCATAAAAATCTCGCACCAAGGTAGGAATATACTCAAGCTTCCTTTCACGCAATTCTTTCCAACCCAATTTATCACAAGTAATACCATAATCTTTATAAGCACTAGTCATAATACCCTTAGGAAGATTCATCTCCTCACCAAACTTCAAAAATTGAATTCTATCACGAACCTGAGTATCCCATGGAATGAAGACTCTCTTTGGCTTTTGAGCCCATGCTTTCCTACGCGGAGGTTTCTGTTGTTGCACTGGTTCTTCGGGAACTTCTTGTTCAGTTTCTTCCTCAATCTCTTCTTCAACTTCTTCCTCACTTTCTTCATCACTTTCATCAATTAACCTACTCTTTTCCGGATTAGCCTTACTTGGATTTACCTTTCTTTTCGGAGCAATTGGGTTTTGTTCAGTCTTTTTGGATCGCGAATCCGGAATCTCAATTGCTTGGTCTGGGCTAGCTCCAACATTGTTCCTGTTTCTTGGTATGTTTCTTCGATAGTTACACATGGAAGCAGTTCTGTTAGTCATCTCTTTTCACCCCAAACTCAAAACTTCAAATAGAGAAAAAGCTAGAGAAAAGCTTTGAATTTTGATGTTTTGAGGCTTAAAACTTGAAGAATTAGGTGGAATATGAATTGGGTTAAGGTTATTTGAGAGGAATTGTGAAAGAATTGGGTTTAATTTCAAGGTTGGAAAGAGGGAATTTATGAAGAAAAGATGAATTTTTGGTGATGTTTTGGAGAAGCTGTGAGTTGATTGTGTGTTTTTGTGTTGAAAGAAGGCTTGATTTGATGATTTTATAGCTGTTTGTTGATGATTTTCGGAGTAGGTGAAGGCAAGGATTCAGAATATAAGGTTGGCTTGGAAAAGGAGGCAAAAAAGTAGGTTTAATAAGCTGAAAACCGCCTCTCGCAACAGTGCACCGGCTAGCCGGCGGATTCGCCGGCATGCCGGTCGCGAGGGCGGTGGAAAAAAATTACTAAATTCGATTTTTTTTACCTCAAAACGCAAGCACACTGCGTCGTTGCTGACGCAGTGATCAGAGACTTCACTTTCTTTCACCGGCTAGCCGGTCATTTGACCGGCATGCCGGTGGCGTGTCGATGCCGCAAATCATGACGCAGCATCCTTGCGTCGTTGCTGACGCAAGGACCAGAACCTTCAACTCCTTTGGCCGGCTAGCCGGTCATCTGACTGGCATGCCGGTGGATTTCTCACTGGCGCAAATGGTGACGCAGCAACGCTGCGTCATTGCTGACGCAGTGGTCAGAGAGTTGGGGTCCTTCAGCTCCTTTGACCGGTTATGCCGGCCAGCTCGCCGGCTAGCCGGCTAGCCGGTCAGACCGTTGTGGACTCCAAATTTTTTCGTTTTCTCATCGTTTTGACCCCAAACTCATGACCATTATACCCCTGAAATCATCAAAAGCAAACACCCTTCCTCATTTCTTAAAAATAAACACTAAATTCAACGAAAACTTAACTAAATATACTACGGAAATTGAAATACTTAAACTAATATACAAGAAATTGGCTTTTGTTTAACGTCGTTAAGCTCGACAGGTTACCTCGTGCTTCTAAGGAGCTTCGAGGAGGTACATGACCTCTCCGGGATGTGGGTCTTTTGCACGATCGGTATCTTCACCTCCATGATATATCTTTAAGCGATGACCGTTCACCATGAATGTACGGTTTTCAAGTGGATGCTCTATCTCTATAGCTCCATGAGGTGTAACTTTGGTCACGATGTAAGGTCCTGACCACTTCGATCTTAATTTCCCCGGATAATTACTGAACTTTGAAATATATTTCAACACTCTTTGTCCCACTACAAAGTTCTTCTCTCGAATCCGATTATCATGCCATCTCTTGGTATTTTCTTTGTAAAGTTTAGCATTTTCATAAGCATGTAATCGAAATTCATCAAGCTCATTAAGTTTCATCATTCGATTCTGACCAGCTAGAGTAGGATCTAAGTTTAACTTCGCAATAGCCCAATATGCACCCATTTCAAGTTCAAGAGGTAAGTGACAAGCCTTACCATATACCATTCGATACGGAGAAGCACCTACTGGAGTTTTGAATGCGGTACGATAGGCCCATAATGCATCATCTAATTTCATAGACCAATCTTTTCTAGTAGGACCAACGGTTTTCTATGAAATAGATTTTACCTCACGATTTGAGACTTCGGCTTGACCATTGGCTTGTGGATGATAAGCAGTAGATACACGATGTCTCACTCCATATATCTCTAAGACTGTCTTCAAATACTTATTAACGAAATGAGTACCTCCATCGCTAATAATTACCCTCGGAGTGCCATGTCTAGTGAAAATATGCGATTTCAAGAACTTAATCACCACTCGTGAATCATTTGTTGGTAAAGCCACAGCTTCTACCCACTTAGACACGTAATCAACAGCTAATAAAATGTAGAGGTTACCATTTGAAGGAACGAAAGGGCCCATGAAGTCTATACCCCAAACATCGAATATTTCAACTTCTAACACATTATTACATCGCATCTCATCCCTCTTGGATATGTTTCCGGTAAATTGACATCTTTCACATCTTTTCGTATATTCATGACAATCTTTTATAATAGAAGGCTAATAGAATCCAGATTGTAATACCTTAGCAGCAGTTCGATCTCCTTTGAAATGTCCACCATAAGGTGAATCGTGACACCCAGCTATAATCGCCTCAATTTCTTCCTTGGCTACACATCTTCTTACCATTTGATCAGCACACACTTTGTAGAGGAAAGGATCCTCCCAAAAGAATTGTCTTGCACGGTGAGCTAATCTTTTTCTTTCTTGATAAGTTGAACCTTCAGGAAACGAACCACTTACCACTAAGTTTGCAATATCCGCATACCAAGGAGCTTCATAATCACGAACAACGAATAAACTCTCATCAAGAAATTCTTCTCTAACTGCTTCAGTACCACTATTCATCTCTGAACCTTCTAACCGCGATAGATGATCCGCAACCTGATTCTCACACCCTTTTCTATCCTTGATCTCTAAATCGAACTCTTGAAGCAATAACACCCATCTGATTAACCTCGGTTTAGCATCCTTCTTCTCCATAAGATATCGAATCGCTGAATGTTCTGTATAAACAATAACTTTCGCTCCAAGAAGATAAGAGCGAAATTTATCGAATGAATACACAACCGCTAGTAACTCCTTTTCTGTAACCGTATAATTTACTTGAGCACCATTAAAAGTTTTACTAGCATAATAAATTGAATGAAAAAGTTTCTCTTTTCTTTGTCCTAATATAGCTCCCATACACAAATCACTCGCATCACACATAAACTCAAACGGTAAATTCCAATCTGGAGGTAATACTATAGGAGCAGAAATAAGCTTTTCTTTGATTGCTTTGAAGGCCGCTAAACAAGCTTCATCAAAAAGGATTTTGGAATCCTTTTCGAGTAAGTTGCATAACGGTTTAGCAATCTTAGAAAAGTCTTTGATAAATCGCCTATAAAAACCAGCATGGTCAAGAAAACTTCTTACCCCTTTAACAGAAACAGGAGGGGGAAGAGTTTTAATTACCTCTATCTTCGCTCTATCGACTTCCAATCCAGCACTCGAAACCTTGTGACCCAGAACAATACCTTCTCGAACCATGAAATGACACTTCTCCCAGTTTAAAACCAAATCTGTTTCTTTGCATCTGATTAACCCTTTCTCCAAATTATCTAAACATTTATCAAAATCATCACCAAATACAGAGAAGTCATCCATAAACACTTCAAGAAAGTTATCGATCATATCCCAGAAGATGGCCATCATACATCTTTGAAAGGTAGCAGGAGCATTACACAACCCACATGGCATTCTACGATATGCAAAAGTACCAAAGGGGCATGTAAATGTTGTTTTATGTTGATCTTCCAGAGCCACGTAAATTTGATTATACCCAGAATAACCATCCAAGAAGCAATAGTACTCTCTTCCGGCTAATTTATCTAACATTTGATCAATGAAGGGCAAAGGGAAATGATCTTTTCTGGTGGCCTTGTTCAGCTTTCTGTAATCCATGCAAACTCTCCAACCAACTACCGTTCTTGAAGGAATCGCTTCATTTTTATCATTAAGAACTGTTGTCATTCCTCCTTTCTTCGGTACACATTGAACCGGACTCACCCATTCACTACTCGAGATGGGATAAATAATCCCCGCATCTAAAAGCTTGATCACCTCTTTCTTCACTACATCCTTCATAACGGGCATTAATCTTCTTTGACCTTCAACTGAGCGTGCGTTATCATCTTCAAGTATAATTTTGTGTTGACAATAGGATGGACTAATGCCTTTGATGTCAGCAATTGTCCAACCTATTGCTTCTTTGTTGGCTCTTAACACACGCAACAGTTTATCTTCTTGAGGACCTGTTAAATTAGCTGAAACAATAACAGGTAGAGTTTCATTAGTACCTAAATACGCATACCTCAAGTGTGCTGGTAACGGTTTTTCTTCCAATTCCGGAGGAGATTCAATTGAAGGCTTCTTTTTAGGAATAATCTCCCCCGGTTCTCTCACAGGTTCATAGGCAAGACGCCTATACTTGGGATTTTCAGAATTTAGAGCTGCCACTGTTTCGGCAAGCTCTTCCATCATCTCAGGTGAATCTAATGCCAAAGCGGCCTGCAAAATATCATCAAAATTTAAGCAATTAAATACCTCTTGCGATGCCTGCTCAACTACATCCATTCTGAAGCAATCTTCCTGAGAATCTAGGAATTTTATAGCTCGAAATACATTGAATTTGACTTCCTCGTCTTGTATCCTCATCGTTAATTCGCCATTCTCTACATCAATCAAAGTACGCCCCGTGGCTAGAAATGGTCTACCCAAAATGATGGGGACATTTCTATCCGCGTCGTATTCAAGTATTACGAAATCAACGGGGAATATAAGTGTACCTGCCTTAACGAGGACATCTTCAATTCGGCCTTCAGGATGTGCAAGAGACCTGTCCGCAATCTGCAAGACCATAGAAGTGGGTCTTGCTTCTCCAATTTTTAACCTATCAAAGATCGACTTGGGCATCAAATTGATGCTCGCACCCAAATCGCATAGTGCTTTTCCTTTCCATTCTTCTCCAATCGATATCGGAATCGTGAAACTCCCAGGATCAACTAACTTTGGAGGTAATTTACTTTGACAAATCGCACTACACTCTTCAGGAAGACCAATCATCTCATTATCACAATAAGGTCTTTTATTAGTGAGGGCCCTCTTCAAAAACTTCGTATACTTAGGAATATCTCGAATAGCCTCTAGCAACGGAATATTAATACTTAGGCCCTTCAATCGATTAAAGAATTTCGAAAAATCGGCCAAGTCACCCTTTTTCTGCACTCGAGATGGAAACGGTGGTGGAGGGCGATTACTAACAATATCATCTTTCTTCTTTGGAATCTCACTTGGCCTCATTATTTCTTCAACCTCGCTATCTTTTTCTTTCTCTTTCTCACCCACTTCTTTTTCTTTTCTTGGAACTTCTTTCTCTTTCATAACGGGAAAAGGAGGTGGAGGAAGGTTCTTACCACTTCTAAATGTGTCAGCTTTACAATCTTCATGTTGTCTCGTATTTTCTGTGTCACTAGGGAGTTGCCTTTGTGGACGCTGATTAAGCTGTTTTGCAAATTGCTCCATTTGATTCTGTATTAATTTCATATTTGCTTCAGACGCTTGTTGACGTTCCATAGCTTGTGTTTGAAGAGCAATTAAACTTTCAACGGTTTTCTGAAGTGTAACTACTCCTTGTTGTGGATGGGCAGGTAAGGCTTTTTGGTTCAATGTTTCATCGTAAGTATTCTGAGGAGCTTGTCTTTGTACATAATTACCCTGATTCTGTCCTCCTTGATAATTGTTGTGTGGTCTTGGATTGTAATTGTTACCTTGGGGACGCGGCTGATATGCGTATGTAGGATTGGCTGCCCCATTAGGATTTGAGTATTGAAACCCATGATGGTTTCTGTTAGGCTGATATCCATTACCACTTGAATTAAAGTTACCTCTGTTGGACACAAACATCACAGGCTCTTGGTTATTCGGATAGTTTTCCTCATCATGATCATCTACTCTGCAAATCGAACACATATAAACCTCTTGTGCAGCTTGCACAGCTACCTTCTTACCCGAAAATCCTTCTTTTACAGCTAAAGTAAGTTGTTTCATCTGTTTCTCTATAGTAGTTTGAATCTTATTCTCAAGCGTAGCAAATTTTTCTTCGATATTAACATTATTCACTCCTTTAACCGGTGTTCTTACTGAAGTCCACCCAACTTCATTCTTGACTGTTCTTTCCAAAATAATTTTAGCATGAACGGGTTGAACTTGAAGAAATCCCGCACCACATAACAAATCCAACTTCTCTCTTGGGGTCCCATCAAGGCCTTTGTAAAATATTTTTAGTTGTTGTTGTTCTGTAAAGCCATGATCAGAAACCCTTCGTAAACACATCTGAAATCTTGTCCAACTCTTACCCAAAGTTTCATCATACTCTTGACGGAAATGTGTTAACTCAAGTTGATCATCTAACCTCATGTTACTTGGGTAATACCTGTCAAAGAAAGCAGTTTCTAATTGGTCCCAGATTGTTATCTTCGTAGGATCTTGTGTATCGTGCCATTCACTTGCTCCATCAGTGACAAAAAATCGAAACGCAGCAAAATACAGTTGTTCTCTTGAAACCCCTTGTGTGATGTAAGAATCACATATCTGCTTAAATTTCTGAATGGCTCGGATAGGATCTTCTTCTGGTCTACCACGAAAATTTCCAAAGTTATGGAATTGAGCTAACATACCCGAATCTGGACGAAATCTTGGAACATTAATATCTGGAGCACCTACTCCGAGAGCAGGAGCACAAAATGGAGCTTCTGGTGGACCATTAACAAACCATGGATCTTGATTCATCACTATCTGAACTTGAGGATTAGGATTTAGTGGTTGAACTTGAGGAATAATGCCTGGTGGCGCTAAAGGTTGGCCATTTGCATTTAGCTGGCCTTGTCCATTTTTTGCTGATTCTTAATATTGATATTCTCCATTCTGTTAACTAACTCTTCTACTTCTAAAGCTTCTTGTTATCTCCTTCTCTTGTTAGCAAGTCTGATCAACGATTCTGGATTATTAAGGATCGGAGGTGTTAGCTCTAGATCCTTGAATAGCCTTCTTCGCATACACCAAACCTAAGAACCTGAAAAGAAATGAACAAACAAAAAGCGTAAAACTGAAATAAAAATAAATGCAACTATCACTAAAGGAATAAACACTGTGGTCACACGCTACTGTCCCCGGCAGCGGCGCCAAAAACTTGGTGGTCCTTTGTGTGTTCAAAAAATAATGCAATAAATAATCGAACCACAACCGCAAGTGTACGGTTGTCCCAAGTAATATAGTTGATAAAACAGATTCGTTCCAAGGACGGGATGGTTGACTACAATGCTTATCCACTAATGAATGATTGCACTTATGAAAGCAAATAAAGATAATATGTTTGATTGGTTTTTGTATTAATGCTAAGTAATAAAAGACTAAATGCAAAATGAAATTAAAAGCTAAGACGCAAGTAAAATGATGTAAAACGCAAGTATGAGAAGATAGCACTTGAGAACGCAAGGGGTCATCCTAATCCTATTTCATAACCTATGCTGTTTAAGGGTTAAATTGGTCAATTACGATGGTCGGGATTCTAAATTCCTTATACCCCCGTCAGGGTGGACTATAAGGCGATCCTAGAGTGTCACTAGTCCCGTCAGGGTAAATATGATCCACTTTTAGACGTTTAAGTTTTATTACCTCATTGGCCCTAGAATTAGCTAAGTTCGTCAGAATCAATAGCTTCTATCCTAGATTGAATAAATGGTTCTGTATCTAAACCCTCCGCCAGGATGATCCAATTGCCACTAATTGGAATAGCCTAGATACTAACACCTGTTCCTAGTTCATGACGCTAACAACAGTAAATATTCTCAATTTATCGAAAAGTGTAAAAGACACAATCTAGTTTAATTTAACAGAAACCCAAATTCAACATATGAAATTCAATAAGATTTGGGAATTACCCATATAGCATTCTCAAGCGCTAAAATGTGTTTAGCTCATATTAATTGAAAACAAAACTAAATTGAATAAAAGGGAATTCATATTGTTTTACAAAATTAAAGATAAAAAGAAACTAATTTCCGGAATAGGAATGACTGAGAACGGAGATATAAACCCTCTTTAGCTCTTGCAGCTTCTTCTTTCTTCCTTCTGTTGCGTCTCTCTGGCGTTTTATCTTGTAGAATGTGAATTGTTATGAAAATAGAAGTCAAAGGCTCCTTTTATAAGTGTAAAAACGGATTAGGGCTTGGACCTAAGAATAAAACACTAATTAAATGTCCAAGCCCAAATTCTAAGCCCAAAATCCCGTAACTGCTGATACACCTTCACTAAAACGGCTTTTCCCGCTTCGTTATGACTCAGATTGATCTAATTCCAGTTGCTAAAGTTCCGTAACTCGATAAGGAATGTTTTCTCTTCAAAGGTCAGCGGCTAAATCATCTCTTAAGCACATCGACATCAGCAATCTATGGCCTGGAAAACAGATTTTCAGCTCTAAAAATAATATCTTCGGGATTTATCTTCAAGTCTTGACTCCATATCATGATCTTTGACTTTCTCCTCGGATTCCTCTTCTAGCTAACATCTAAAACCTGTAAACTTTTCACTAAAAATACCAATATTACGCGCAAAAGCTTAATAAATTAAAAATGCTAGAAATAAAAGAGGAAAATCATATTATTGGATATTTAGTCCAAAAGTCTATCAAATTGATTAAATAAACACAAAAAATGATGTCTCCTAAGGGTCGAAAATAAGAACAATTAAGGAGACATCACCGTCACACAAGTACATCTTGTTATTGTTGCCTTGATTGTCTGCTGCTACACCTTTTGGTTGTGGATAAAGTCCTTCTTTGAGCATGAATTTGTGTTTAACATCACTCAGACAATCGTAAAGATCATCCATAAATAACTGAATTTCTCCTATCTTTTTCCCCATTGCTTCAAGCTCTTCTTGCTTCCTTCTCTTTGTTGCAAAGATATCAGTGTTAAAGTCCTCAGGATTCTTCCTTTTCTGAGCATTGTCATTGTTTAGGTTTATCAAATCTGTAGCTGCTTGAACCGCCATTGCATTTGAATTTTTCTCACCCCAATTTTCCACCATCCACTGTTGGTTGTAAAGAAAATTGTTCATTTCTTTCTGTGCTTCAATGTTGATATCTAGGACAATTGCCACATCGTTCATACCATTATTCCTCATACCAGCTCTTCCGTCAAACCTTTATTTTGTTTTTCTTTCTCTATCTTCAGCTGTTGTCACTACTATAGCTTTCCCCTTGTCCTGTGCAACTGCGTCCTTGACATTACCTTCATTGATATTGCCTTTGTCACCATGCAGGAGTCTCTGTATAATTCTTCAATTGTGTTGTATTTGGAATTCATCATTTCTTTCACACTATCACCATTAACAACCAAGCTCTTGCCCATATCCTTCCATTCGTTCTGGAAAGCTCTGTACAAGCCCGGAAATCGAGTTGCAGAGATCTCAAATGGTTCATCTGGTAATTCTAGACCATTAGTTATATCTCCTAATAAGCCTGTATTCTCTCTTTTCCTCTTACTTGACTCTGCGCCATCGTTCTTCTTTTCTTTATTTGAGTTATCAGCAGTTGGTTGAATAGGAATTTGAATAGCTCCCACCTTAATTGAAGATGTGTTTCACGCTGGCTCTCCATGTCTTGAATCATCGTCTGTATCTTCATCGTCCTTATCAAATCTTCTGAATGGGTAAAAACGTATAATCTCGTCAAATACTCCCCACCTATCTCTTCTCCTGATCACAAAAAGAGGTTTGTCTTCACTCTTTACAGTCAAATCCTTACTCCAGTTAGTAAGCTTGAAAGAGGAATTGTTCCATCTTGGTTTAACAATGCATGTAGAACATGCGTTTTTGTTATGCCCTAGAACACCACAGTTGAAGCAATACATTCCGATGCTTTCGTAGATGAAAGCAACCCAAGCTGGCCCTTCAAATTGTTGAATGTATACACCTGTCTTCAAAGCTTTAGTAGTATCAAACTTAACTCTAAATCGGATTAATTCTTGATCATCTTTGTCCACTACTGGGTGATCAATCTCCGTCACTTCGCCGATGTAGTTCCCCAATGTTTCAATAGTGTCGATGTTACATTGAAATCCTGCCAAACCATAGACGCGTATCCATGCAGCAGAATTGGTGAGGTCCAAATCTTTTATCTTTTCACCATCATTTAACCTAGCAATCAGTACATGCATCGATTGAACGAGCCCAGGCCTGATAAAGTAGAGTCGATTCGCCTCTTCCTCATCATCCAAGGTGAGTTTGAACACATTAGGTGAATCTTCCTCGAAGATAAATCTGCATCTTATGTTCCAGTTGTCTAATACGGCTAGTCTGTAAACTAGAAGAGGAATAATTCTCTCGGAAATGATCTTAGCAACAAGATTGAACTCGATGTTTTTTGGTTTTACAGTTGCTGCCTTAGTCGACAGCGAGAGGATTACAAATTTTTCTAGATTTTCTTCAGATTTTTTGGCTAAAGGGAGTGAATGGTTAATCTTACTGGCCATTGTTGAAGGATACTGTATAATATGAAGGTAGGATGATTGGTTTAATTTATTGCAAAAGGGAGTTATTCTCCTCATATATAGGAGATGAAAAGCCATTGAAATCTTAGGAGTAGATCCTTTATTGCATGTATGACAGAAGTTACTCGACACATGTTCAAATGCAGCCTCGAGATATGAGAGATCGGGCGTGCATAGCATCTTTATGATTATCTTATCGATTAAAAAAATCAAAACCAAAATTCCGACTGCTTTAAAACCACACAACATACCTGAGATATTACTTCAAACCCTATTTGGCGTATCTTCTCTAGGTTTATTCTTATCGGTAAGTGTATCGGGTGTTTTGGGGGCCATCAATTTGACACGCTCTATGTGAAAATTAATGATTGTAATAAGGAAGACCTTAAAACTGAAACGACACTTTTAATTACACACTTTGCAGCTTGTGGTCCATAGCTAACTGGATTAACTCTAGCCCAAAGCTTAAACCAGCCCATTATCATCACAGCCTTCTTAATTTCTGTTTTATCCGTCCAATACACAGTAATTAAGGCCTTAAGCCCATCTTCCTCAAATCCATTATTACTGATCCAGGCAATCAAGCTCCTTATGTGTCTTCTATTATTCCGGTTTGATTGCATGTACATGCATGGTGTTGAATCTTTGATCCATATAATTTCTTTTAGTGGCTTCATATATTTAACTGATGCATTCTTCAAACAAGATCCATAGGCTCCATTCTTGTTAGATCGATGTTTTTTGTTAACCCGAGAACTCTTCAGTTTGTCCCTCATAGTCATGTGTAGATTGATTGGTGAAATCATTGATGTCCACCAGTCCAAAGCCAAGATTGTGATAGAGTAAAGCAAATTGAGGAGGATAAGAATAGTGTAAAGATTATTTAGGTACTGGAATTGATACATATAATTAGATGATGCCGAATATTGGAAGAAGAAGTTTCTTGACATTTTGTTATTTTTAGGTGTGTAATTTGAACAGTAGGTTTAGAGTAGAGAGAACATTTTGCTGAAAAAAATTCATTTTTTTTTGGCCGTCATTTTTCTACCCAAGCATTTATAGCACATTTAATTTTTGGTGAGAAATGAAGCATGACATTACTACATTACAGAAGTAACATTAATATATATTAAATATCTGAACGAGGAAAAATAGATTACACATGTTTTTTTTTTTTTGGACGCGTAAGGAATTTTAGAAAAGTATATCGAGAATTAACCGATACCTAGTCTAGAGAATCGATCTAACATAGTATTTGTTGAATCGTGTTCCTTTGTTGCCCTGTGTCTGGCTTCTTTAGCTAAAGTGTCTGCTCGACCATTAAACTTTCGCGGGATATGTTTAAAGAAAACCGGACTAACCTCTGTTGCCAGTTTCTTGATCTGCCTTAGCCATGGTCTGAGCCTCCATCTAGTTGCCGACACCTGCTAAATACCTTGAATTATTTCAAGGTTGTCTGAGAAGATGGTTATCCCATCTTGTGAAACTTGTGACGTCCTGTCTAACGCATATATAATTGCTTGCGCTTCCCCCTCCGTATACGAGTTACACATGGTGACCGTTGAGAATTTGGTTCGACATCCTGTGTTATTATCAATCTGGACCACTCCTATCCCTGTGGGTTTGTGCGGCTGATCAAACGATGCATCACATGAGAATGTGATACTTGTTTGAAAGCCGAGATCAACATTTGTGTCGCTTCTGTTATCTGTATTAGTACTCTGTCTCGATTCATTACTGTCCCACTCTTTCCCAATATGTTCACCCATATTTTTATTGGTAGTTCGAATGATTTCATCGGGATCTATCGTATAATTACTGTGCCGACTTCTCATTTTTTATTTCCAAAGGTTCAATATGATTAGTAATACATAAGATACAACCACTTCCCGTCTCCATCCGCCACTAACAAATGTTTCAATTATCTTAAGAACCCATCCTCCCAAATCTTCGATTTCATGGCATGTGTTGATTTGAAGTGTCGATCCTGCCCAAACCAATTTTGCTACACCGCATGTAAGTAACAAATGTTCCACAGTTTCTTGTTCCATCTTACACCACTGGCATTCGATTTCAACTTTACATTTTCTTGTTACAAGATTTTTACCAGTTGGTATAGCATCATTACAAGCTTTCCAGGTGAAGATTCTTACCTTGGTGGGAAGGTTTGAGTGCCAAATGGTTCTCCAGAGCTTACTCCCAAATGGAACTGTATTTGATTGCCGAGGCACTTCAAAGATTTCAGCATCTGTAAGCACCTTGTACCCTGTCTTGGTAACGTACTCTCCACTATTAGCATGTGGCCAAATAAATCCATCTGGTGAGTCTCGTGAGAACACCTTTTCTCTCAAAATGACTGGAATAATTGGTTTCGGTAAAATATCATCTAATAGTCCTGTGTTCCATTCCGCTGAATTTCCCCTCCAAAGATCTTTGATTTTATAAATCTCACATCCATTAGGTTTTTCTAATTTCCATTGAGTATCTAACCATTTATCTGTCCAAATATTAATAGATTCTCCATTACCAATTTGATATCGTCCATATTTCTTCAACATATCTCGTCCTTCTAATAAACTTGCCCATGACCATGTTCGAGACTGTCTTAATTTAACGTCAAGAAAGTTACTATTCAGGAAATATATACCTTTAAAAAGTTTAGCTGCAAAGTATTCGGATTATTGAGAATTCGCCATGCTTGTGCCGCAAGTAATGACGTGTTCATACGTTTAAAATATTTAAATCCCATACCTCCTATCAGTTTGCTAATCGCCAGTTTCTCCCATGCCATCCAATGTATTCAAGATTTTTCACCTGAATCCCGCCAAAAATTCGAGATTGCTGATATTAGCTTATTACAAAAGGTGATAGGAAAAGAAAAAATTGACATCGCATATATCGGTATAGCTTGTGAGACTGCCTTGATAAGAACTTCTTTTCCTCCATCTGATAAGAGTTATGCTTTCCATCCTTCGGTGTTTTTGAACAACTTCTCTGCTATCCATTGTTATGACTATACCTTTGATCGTTTATGGCAGAGAGGAATCCCCAGGTACTTTCCTAGATCATCTTATTCTTGTATGCCTATTATATTAGCTACATGTTCTCGACATTCCTCGGGTGTATCCTTACTAAAACAAATAGAAGATTTTGTAAAATTTACTCTTTGTCCGGAACCTGCGCAGTATGTTGGAATGCACTCTCGGAATTGTTCTATTCCATCGTCATCGATTGTCAGAAAGAAAAGTGAATCGTCTGCAAATAGTAAGTGAGTGATGACCGGACAAATTCCTTTAAGTTTACCTTGCTCTACTTTCTGATCAATTATACTAATCAGGGACTCTGTAATTAAGGAAAATAAAATACGCGATAAAGGGTCTTCTTGCCTTAATCCCCTTTCCGATTTAAATTTTCATAATCTATCTCCATTAAAATTAAGTTGAAAATTAACCGAAGACAAACAATTCGAGATCCAAGTAATCCATTTATCGTTAAAACCTAACTTTACCAGAACTAATAACAAAAGTTCCCAACGTACCTGATCGTAAGATTTGTCCATGTCGAGTTTTATTGCTGCCATTGGTTTAGCATTATCCATTTTCTTTTCATATGAAATGAAATTTCTTGTGCTATTAGAATATTATCCTGGATTTCTCTATTCTTTATAACCGCTGCCTGTGTTGGTGACACAATAGTATTCATAAATTCCTGTAACCTGTTAGCTAGTATTTTTGCTATTATTTTATACCTAAAATTTACACAAGATATTGGTCGATAATCTCCAATACCTTCCTGTGTCCCCCTTTCGGGATGAGTGTAATCAAAGTTTCATTTAGTGCATCGAGAGAAATGTCATTTAAAAAGAAGTCTTGAACCATTAAATAAATGTCATCTTGTATAATATGCCAATATTCCTGATAAAACTTACCGTTCAGCCCGTCCTGTCCGGGTGCTTTTGATGGTGACATATCGAACATTGCCTTCTGAATTTCTTCTAACCTCGGTTGTTGTGTTGATTTATCATTCATTTCATCTGTTACTTTTCTTTGGATTGATATTGTGGCCTCCTCCATATCCTCTTTATTTCTTTATTTGAACATCTCCAAATAATAATTTTGAAAACTATTTCTGACTTCAGATATCTCGTCTTGCCATATTCCTTCATTATTCTTAATATGTTGTATTCTATTAAGATGTCGTCGTTTGATAGTAGCTGAGTAGAAAAATTTAGTATTCTTATCTCCATATTTAATCCAGTTCTGTCTCGCTCTATCATACCAATATTTCTCTTCCGCTATATATGTTTTCTATAATTCTTCCTTAATTCTTACTTGTTCTTCTGTTGTTTCTGGTGTGGTTTCTTGTTGTTCTAATTTCAGTAATTTTTGTGTCAATTCCTTAATCTTATTTGCATTATTCCGAAACGTTCGTTTACTCCATCCTTTAAGTGTTGTAATGGTACTATCTTTTTTTTTCCATAAACAGAGGTAGAGATTCCTCTTCTCTAGGATCTCCCCATGCTGTCCTGATCACCCCTTCACATTCTTCATGTTCAGTCCACATTGTTTTGAATTTAAACCATCTTTTTCCAGTAGTCATTGATTTGTCGTGATGTAGTATCAATGGGCAATGATCAGATCCGATTGCTGGTGGAACGTATAATTGGTCATTTGCATACCTGTTTACCCAATCAGTAGAAGCGAATGCCTGATCAAGTTTGACCTTTACGTACTTGTCAGTCTGCCGTAACAACCATGAGACGGTAATTCTCCTAATCCATTGTTAAAAATAAATAAATTGAATTCACGCATATGTTTACTATCGGGAGGCGTAGTACTAAGTTTTTCGCAAACTCTTAAAATATCGTTAAAATCCCCTATAAGTACCCACGGTTTATTAATATTGTGATTCCATATTGTAATTTCTTCCCATATTTGTAGCCTGTGTTCTAGTTTAGTAGGGGCATGTACAAAAACCATATATAGGGAAAATAAACATCTTTAATATACAAGATTACAAAATATTGGTTGGACATAAGAACTTCAAGGTTAATGTCCGCCTGCCAGAGCAACAAAATGCCTCCGGAATGATATGCATTTCCAACTGGATCCCTAATATAACTATTAGCATATTTAAATTTATTTAAGACATCAGGAGCATCGACAGCGCGTAGCAAAGTTTCAAAGAAACACGCGATACCTGGTTTAAACCTGTTTATAACAGACTTTATGCTAGATATAGTCAAAGGCGCCTGTATCCCTTGGCAGTTCCAAACTAGAGTACTCATTGAATGTCTTCGGACGTCTTGGGGACAGTCCGGATATCCCTTATCCAACCACCTCTCATACTAATAATATGGAATTTACCCAATTTTCCCATCCCAATCTTTAACTCTTCTATTAATTCTAAAACCAATATTAGTTTTTTTAGTATTTTTTATTACATGATCAGGCCCACTATCTTTCTCCCTTTTATGGGCCCAACTTCCCCAATAACACTTATCACCTTTATTGACCCTGCTGGCCCAAGGTCCGATTCCGCACAACCTCACTCTGTTGTTCCACTCACTCCAATAAAATGCAATAAACACATCAGTGGTCCAATGAGTAATCTGCCTTCCTTTTGTTCGCAGACCCAAAATTTTCTTTTGTATCCTCTTCATCCACTGAAAACCCAATCTATCCTCATTTGCCAACTCCCTATTTCCAATTCTCATACCATACTTCAGGAATTTTCCTTTAATCAGACATCCTTCTTCAATCTCATTCATTCCACATATCCTTGATTCAATCGTTTTTAACGTCTCAGCAAAGAGGTAGTCAAAGCGGATCTTAAACGCCCCGAACACGTACACGTGACCACCGGGAGTCATATATGGATCTTCCATACTGAGACTACCACTGAAGTCACGGAGACCCTGCTCAAGGATACCCGTTGTCAAGCGCGGGTCAGCAATGCCTTCCAAACTGTTCCTCGTGCTTTCCCTTTTTGTTCTGAACATTTGTACCTTGCACATATCCACAAGTCTCTTTCTATAAATTCGAAAACTGCCCTCTGTAATTCCCATCTCCCATTTATCCATAAAGATTTTGTTTATACTTCTCCTAATTTGTATCAGTCTAACATGAACCATATCCCCTATTTCGTTAATATATCTGCTTTTATTTAATTTATATATTACTCCAGTAAATCTAGTATTTCCAATCCATCTCGGAATTTTATTACCCCCTGCCCTATCATTCCTATTAATTTCCTGATTGTGTGTACTATGATAAGATAAAGAAGAGTATCACTCAAGTAACAAACTAACAGCTGTCAAGTTGTTATCGAAACAGTTAGAACAATATGTATGTATAGGTGTATGTATGTGTATGTATAAACTGTTATGCAGAATAGTATAAGTAGATGCTCTAACTCATGTAATCACTTAACACATCAAATAATAAAATTCTCTCTCTTTCTCTCTACTTCTATTATGGTATCAGAGCAAAGGAGGTTTAGCTCAAAATTTAATCGCCATTAATGGCGTCTTGAAGCTTTTTCAGACCTCCGCTCCTATAATCGATCTTCCGCTTCTCGCTTTCAATGGTGTCTTCTTCATCTACTCATACCAATACTACACCCAACATACAATCCAGCTCGGAAATACCAGCTGGTCTTCTTCTTCTTCGTCAAAATTGGGCTTCTCTCGTACAAATCAAGCTCGATTCAACCAATTATGTGCTTTGGCGTGCACAGATGGAATCAGTTCTGGAAGCACATGGCTATCTTGCTCATGTTAATGGAACTTCACCTCCTCCTGCTTCATCTTCTTCATCTTACTCTACTTGGCTAATTGTTGATCAACAACTCAAAGTATCGCTTAATTCATCAATGATACCGTCTATCTTATCTCAAGTTGTTAGATTAGTTCATGCTCATGATGTATGGGCAAAGCTCGAAGAAATATTCATTACTCAATGTCGTACACATGTTCATGGCTTAAAAATGCGACTGTGTAACATAAAGAAGAATGATCGTTCAATGACAAGCTATTTGAATGAAATTCAAGAATTGTGTGATGGTTTAGCTACAGCTGGTGCATCTCTTCCACTTGAAGATATTATCATGTATACACTCAAAGGACTTCCATCTGAGTTTAATCAATTTAAGTCGAGTATTTATACTATTCAAATTTATTGTATTATTTGTATCATATTTGCGATTATGTCTTTTAGTTATATGTTTGCTTCTCTTATGTCTGTCATAAATAATATAATTCGAGAGGCCATACCTGAGTTCCGTGTGCGTGTCTTCATCTCTGTATTAAGAGCCTTACATGGATACCATCTTCTTTCATGTTTTGCTCTTGTTTCCCGTTTCTGTGAGATTATCTTCTTTGAGTGGCAACGTTCATGAACATCTACTATATCCTTGTATTGAGTCTTTGTAATTATCGTCTCCGTGGTTTCATTAATCGTGAAGTAACAATTGGTAATATGCTTGTTATCCATATTACATAGATGTTCGAAACTTTGATGTTCCTTGTGATAACCATCAGATGTCTCGCTCATTCTAACACTTCCGTGAATCTTTTGTTTTATTGTGATCCTCAGAGATTGGATACTTCTTATGTTAATCTTAGCTTATGTGATTATATTGGTAAAGAAATTGCAGAAAATTGCTGAGAATTTGTTAAGTTTATGATGATAGTATAAGCGGTGGAAAGGATAGACATAGAGAGAGAGAGAGAGAGAGAGAGAGAGAGAGAGAGAGAGAGAGAGAGAGAGAGAGAGAGAGAGAGAGAGAGAGAGAGAGAGAGAGAGAGAGAGAGAGAGAGAGAGATAGAGAGAGAGAGAGAGAGAGAGAGAGAGAGAGAGTCGAGAGTACTAGAGTCGGTCTTTCACACATGTTTCTTTTCAAAACTCACGAATTAAAATATAAATATATAACCAATTCTCTGAATTTTGAGATTACGCATGTTATAGAACATATTACGATAGGAGGCAATGTATATCCAAGGAACGTGTAAATTTAACAAGTTGGGCCAGAGCTTTGTTATTTCTTCACCACTTAAAGGGGAGGTCTAGAGTACGTATATCCTCCTTAACGGGTGTAAAGTAAGAGGTAGAAGACTCGAACCCTTCCCGGAGGCGTGTATATCTCTGTGGGATTAGTCGTGGTGCGAGCAAGCAATCCCGGATCACCCATGAACCAAAAAAGAGAAGTGTATAAATTTTACAATTGCATATACATAATACCTGAAACTTTGTGGAAAAAAGTACTTGGTTGGAAAAAAGTAGGTTTAGATTTTATAAGGATCAACTATATTTGGATGAAATAAATGGATTATATGGGGTTGATTTGACATCCAGATCCGTAATTATTTTCATAAAGGAATGTGGAGGTCTTAAGTCTTGACGCTTGAACCCTTTTGTGTTTTTTTTTTTTGACGGGTACATATATTACAAACAGAACCAAGGACCAAAATTAGCCAATGCCCAACTTCGAGAACATGTCGGTAAAAGCATCTACAAATAAAGATCCGTCGGTTGCCCTGTGTCTGGCTTCTTTTGCTAGTCGATCAGCACTTTCATTAAACCTGCGGGGAATGTGCTTGAAGAAAGTTGAGCCCGATTCTCCGACCAGTTTGTGAATATGCCTAATGTATGGTCTAAGATCCCATCTAGCTGCCGACACTTGCTGTATACCTTGAACCAAGTCAAGGTTGTCCAAGAGAAAAGTTTTCTCTCGTTGAGGCCATTGTTGTCCAATCTCTACTGCCTTAATGATGGCCAGAGCTTCCCCTTCCACGCGGGTATTACAGCTGGCCGTTGTCATATGTTTTACTCGTGACCCATCGGCTGAATTAATCTGAATAATTCCAATCCCCGTGTGTTGCATGTTTCTTTTTCTGAACCTTTGAAGCTAAAGGTTTTTTTGATAGGAAAAATCTTTGTTCTAGCATTTCTTGATCATTAAAAACACAGTATGAAAAATCTTGTTGGAAATACTCAATTTAATACTCATATAGGTTATAGACTCACAAAATAAACAAAAAAGAATATCCATAAATGACTAATGTAATTCTCGAAGTAGTTTTCAACATATCTTCCTACTTAATATCTCTATCCCTGTATCTATATGTCATCAAAATTAAAATCTTTCATATACCATCTACTTTTAATTTTCACTCCATATTTATATACCCATATTTTGTAAAAATTCTTAGCTTTTATAACTTTCAAGTAATCCCAATTTTATGAAATTATTCATAGATAAAACAA